>OY756375.1:6105334-7305334 GCA_963576895.1 Ceraclea dissimilis
AAGAGAAAAAAATGTTTTTTTTACAGACTTTGACAGATAATTTAGAAAGTATTCGTTTTAGAGAAAAGAAGCTCAGGACAAGAATAAACTTCACTAAATTTCCTACAAAATGACATATAACTTTTTTTTGTGGCATAAACCGTTAAGGCACCAGAGCGAGCTGAAATAGGGCGTAATTTTCACCCTACAGCCAAAAATTATATATGTTTGTAATTTTTCGCTCATAACTCAGAAACTACAAACTTTTGACCAAAAATATCTAAAAGAAAATTAAAGTGAATATTTTTTTCTTTAATTTATGCTACCAGTGTTTCGTCGACGGACAAACAGTCTAGGCGATAGAGCGCATTGAAGTTCAGTATAGTACATTAGAAGCAGTTTTGACTATTATTTAAACTGATATATAACGATCAAAAAATACTTAATTGTAGGAAATTCACTTGAATATATAAGCACAGAGGCTGTTATATTTGTATTTTAAAGTTTGCCACCACTTAATAGTGCTGCGTTGATAGAAATATCAGAATAACTCAGAAACAATGGCTATTTCTTTGTTTTTTTGTCCATATTTTAAAAATTTAAAACTTTAAAGGAATTATTTTATTAAAAAAGTAAACTACATTTAATTATCTATGAATCACTTATACATGTTTTTTTAAATCAGATGAACCATTCAAGAGCCAGAGCGCTTTAAAATTTAATCAATATGGAAAAATCGTCCAATTACTGTACTTTCTTTGGTTTCTCGCCTACGCCTGAGAAGGTATGTACTTTTAATGAAAAAAATATAAAAGAAAATTAAATTTTCTACAAATTATGTCTCTTGAGTTTTCTCACTCAGACGTACGGGTTCGGAGTTATAAAGCATCAAAATTTGTTGTAGTATATCAGAGAGAACGATATTTATGTACGTCGTACTAATATCTCTATTTGATTTTGAATTGTAAACCTTGATGCGCTATAACTCCGAACCCGCCCGTCTGAGTGAGAAAACTCAAGAAACATAATTTGTAGAAAATTTAATTTTCATTTATATTTTTTTCATTAAAAGTACGTACCTTCTCAGCCGTAGGCGAGAAACCAAAGAAAGTACAGTAATTGGACGATTTTTCCATTTTGATTAAATTTTAAAGCGCTCTGGCTCTTGAATGGTTCATATGATTTAAAAAAAATGTAAAAGTGATTCATAGATAATTAAATGTAGTTTACTTTTTTAATAAAATAATTCCTTTAAAGTTTTAAGTTTTTAAAATATGGACAAAAAAACAAAGAAATAGCCATTGTTTCTGAGTAATTCTGATATTTCTATCAAAGCAGCACTATTAAGTGGTGGCAAACCTTAAAATACAAACATAACAGCCTTTGTACTTATATATTCAAGTGCATTGCCTACAATTAAGTATTTTTTGATCGTTATATATCAGTTTGAATAATAGTCAAAACTGCTTCTAATGTACTATACTGAACTTCAATGCGCTCTAGCGCCTAGACTGTTTGTGCGTCGACGAAACACTGGTAGCATAAATAAAAGAAAAAAATGTGCACTTTATTTTTCTCTTAGATATTTTTGCTCAAAAGTTTGTAGGTTCTGAGTTATGAGCGAAAAATAACAAGCATATATAATTTTTGGCTGTAGGGTGAAATTTACGCCCTATTTTAGCTCGCTCTAATGCCTTAACGGTTTATGCCAAAAATATGATTTATATGTCATTTTGTAGGAAATTTGGTGAAGTTTATTCTTGTCCTGAGCTTCTTTTCTCTAAAATGAATACTTTCTAAATTATCTGTCAAAGTCTGTAAAAAAAACATTTTTTCTCTTTCTTTCTGAGATATCTCAGAACGCATCACACTTACGAGGTGGCAAAGCTGAAATTCGGATTCAGCGCCCCCAAATACGTAAATTATGATGGAGAAAGAAATGTCTATAGTTTTTTCTCCGCGAAAACACCATATTATTGTACTAACACTATTACGTATTTGGAAGCTCTTTCTCAGACCCTACTTATTTCATTCCCTGTATCTGATATTTCATTTCATTTCATTTCATTTGACATCCAAAATTTTGACAAAATATAATATTAGAAAAAAAAATAGTGGATTTTATTGCCCCACTAGGCGCTGGGGCAACACTTATCACAATATAACAGTTCAAGGTTACATGCAAGTATGTACCTACGAAAAAAACAAAAATACTAAAGAATAAGCAAATTATTGGAGGATGTTGTAGATTGATTATGGGGATTTGTTTAAAAGGTTTGAATTAACTATAAACTGATCTGACTGAATATAAAACTGACCTCTTTTTATTTTTGGTATATTGACATATTACTCTGTATTGTTTCAGGTATGTTCCAGTTAAACATTTATTTCATCAAATAACATGAGACAGAACTCTACATTTAAAGGTAAATATTATAGTATAAGTGCCTAGCCTTTCCATATGGACACGCAATTTTTTTCCAATTTCCCATATTTTCTTTTACTAATTTTTATTATTTCCTCATTTGTGTGATTAAAATAAGGCATTATATAAATAGAAACCCTAGATATTAAAAAAAATCGGGCATTACTGGTTAGGGGTAATTTTTTTTATATGAATTATTGGTACTTAGTGTCAGATGTGCCTAGAGTTTGATAGACTTCAGGGAATTACTTACTGGTCGGTCAAGGATACCTATAAGATTGGCAGGACTAGTTTTGATTTGTTGTTCAAAAACAGCTTCTGTCACAGCAGTAAGCATACTATTTCAAAAACCAAGAAATCAGAGATTTGTGGAGAACCGATCAACAACCAACATGGCAAGGTTCGGCGACTTTTCTGGGTTACCTAGTACAAGTGTGTGGAGTTCAAACGCCCTATGTCAATGTCCTATAGGAACGTGTAAAGTGAAGGAGGGTTTTCCTGTACACACTGTGAGATGATAAATATGTTTTATTTTCCTATATATTCTTCTCTCTAAAGCTTACTTTTGCGAATCCGGGAAAATAAAACACGGATTATTTTAGTAAATATTGTAGAGTTTGTTTAATCTGCCTACGGAATTAAGTTTTTTTTTGTGCTAGTCAAATAAAATGATTTGTTAATAATAAAAAAAGCGAGCAAAAAACTATATTTTCTTTCAGCTGTATTTTTCGAGAAAAACTCAATCAAGTCAGTACATAGAAATATCTAAATATTATTCCTTTACAAGCTTTAATATTTTTCAGGCGTAAAAAAAGTTTGATTACATACGAGTATATAAGAAGATAATATTATTTACTAAAGCAAAATTAAGTAATATTTACCTTCAATATCGTTATTAGAGACGAACAATTTAATGTATTTTTAATGTGGATTTCCAAAGTCCGTAGTATTACTTGCTATTACGAACGTACGCAAAATTTTAATTTAATTTTAATTTTAATACCAAAGATGTTTTAGGGCAGTGTAATTAGCAGTAAGCGTATGTATTTTAATGCGGCCGCTTCACGCTCGGCAACCCTCCACGAGTGTGAATGAGTAAAAGGACATACGGACGAGGTGATTGTCTTGAACTGTATACGTAACCGACGGTTAACGCTTTTTTACTCATTCGCGCGGGACTCGTGGAAGGTCGGACAGCATGTGGATGAGGCATTAGGAGTTTCCGTGATATTGCGGATGGACAAGTATTCATCATAATACGGTAATGCTGAATACAGATTGTGTTATCGAGTAGTTTATAGAAAATTCTACGTCTGTCCGCAATATCACGGACAAAAAAAATTCGTGGGATCAATTTTATAGCACTTACTAACTTTTATAGTGAATTTTAAAAATCTATTATACCTACTAAAAGTCGAATATCTGTTCGCTTTGGTAATTTTTTACTATAGAATTACAAAGTTATCTATCATACTATCATCGTTTTTAGCTTGACTTTAGAATTATTAGGAGCCACGTCACTGATTTCAATACAGATATTTAATCACCGGACTTTACTTCCTTTAATTAAATATAGTAAAACGGATGTTAAATAAGATTATACGATGCAATTACTCCGAGAAACGAGTACAAAAAATCATACCTTAGCTTACATTTTGCATAGTAGTTCTGGTTTTTGGATATGTTATAAAGGTCGGTCCTGTGATTAAGAATCCAAGTTTTCGACCTCCCAACCCTTGTGCGTTCACTAGGGCGAGCCAAAAAGTGTCGAAATTTCGGTCATTTTTCAGTTTATTGATCATAACTTTTTACAATGCATTTTAGAGAGAAACATTGTACCTAAAAGTTGTAGAATATTAAATTCTCTGCAACTTAAGTTCACAAAGTTTTTTTGTAAATTCAATATACAAAGAGTTCTGCGTTACCAAAATTTCAAATTTTTTCAAAAAAATGCACTTTTTTTACAATTCTTTTCTTTAATTCAATATATTTCCTAAACGGTACATTTTAGAGAAAAGTGTTGTAAGTAAATGTTGTAGATCGTTCAATTTCCAATAAGTTTGATGTCAAACATTTTTATCTCGGACCAACTTAACTAGAGTTGTGATCTTCTGAAAAAATATAAGACGAACATTTTCGAAACTTTCAGTATAGTACGTATGACAATAGTAATCAGAAAAATGCAATTTAGGAAAAAAAATTTTTGGACATTATTAAGATTGGTGTCGTGGCTTAGAATCCAAGTTTTCGACCTCCTCAACCTTGTGTGTTCACTAGGGCGAGCCGAACACTGCCGATATTTCAGTCATTTTTCAGTTTATTGATCATTATTATTCAATTATCCATCTTAGAGTGAAAGATTGTATGTAATAATTGTACAGTATTAAATTTACTGTAAATTAGGTTAGAATTATTTTCTTTGAAAAGCTATTATTTAAAGAATTATATAATAACAAACATATATTTATTAAGAAAAAAAAAATTTTTTCACGATTTTTGAGTTTTTTTTCAGCACGGTTCGTTTTAGCGAAAAATGTACTTAGCAAATATTGTAGAATATTAAATTTGCAACAAAAAATTATACCACACTTTTTTGACTTGGACTAATAATAAAGGAGATATGCTGTCCTGAAAATTAAATATTGAGCTTAAATAAATATTCAGGAGAGCATATCTCCTTTATTATTAGTCCAAGTCAAAAAAGTGTGGTATAATTTTTTGTTGCAAATTTAATATTCTACAATATTTGCTAAGTACATTTTTCGCTAAAACGAACCGTGCTGAAAAAAAACTCAAAAATCGTGAAAAAATTTTTTTTTTCTTAATAAATATATGTTTGTTATTATATAATTCTTTAAATAATAGCTTTTCAAAGAAAATATTTCTAACCTAATTTACAGTAAATTTAATACTGTACAATTATTACATACAATCTTTCACTCTAAGATGGATAATTAAATAATAATGATCAATAAACTGAAAAATGACTGAAATATCGGCAGTGTTCGGCTCGCCCTAGTGAACACACAAGGTTGAGGAGGTCGAAAACTTGGATTATAAACCACGACACCAATCTTAATAATGTCCAAAAATTTTTTTTCCTAAATTGCATTTTTCTGATTACTATTGTCATACGTACTATACTGAAAGTTTCGAAAATGTTCGTCTTATATTTTTTCAGAAGATCACAACTCTAGTTAAGTTGGTCCGAGATAAAAATGTTTGACATCAAACTTATTGGAAATTGAACGATCTACAACATTTACTTACAACACTTTTCTCTAAAATGTACCTTTTAGGAAATATATTGAATTAAAGAAAAGAATTGTAAAAAAAGTGCATTTTTTTGAAAAATTTTGAAATTTTGGTAACGCAGAACTCTTTGTATATTGAATTTACAAAAAAACTTTGTGAACTTAAGTTGCAGAGAATTTAATATTCTACAACTTTTAGGTACAATGTTTCTCTCTAAAATGCATTGTAAAAAGTTATGATCAATAAACTGAAAAATGACCGAAATTTCGACACTTTTTGGCTCGCCCTAGTGAACGCACAAGGGTTGGGAGGTCGAAAACTTAGATTCTTAATCACAGGACCGACCTTTATAACATATCCAAAAACCAGAACTACTATACAAAATGTAAGGTAAAAATACCCATTACCTGGACTAAATAGGATTGGTGTAAAATTTCCATAACAAAACTGGTATAATTTATAAAATTTTTGCAACAATTATGTTCATTCATTACCCAAGAAATGGTGAATAAAAAGTAGAGGAAAATTTATGCAAAACACACACGTCGTGAAAACGAATTAAAAATTAGTATTTATTCCTATACGTTACGTCCGTTTTTTTACTTAATAGTTACGGTTAATGGTTACCCGTGCCGAAGACCGGAAGACGTAATAACCCTTTCCTGCTCTGTGTAGACCATAGGCTCCCAAACTATTATGTCTCGTAGACCCCTTGACAAGTTTTCTACGATCGGTGACTCTCCCCCCACAATTCAGTTTTTTTTTTTCCGTTCAACGATATTTCTGAGAGGAGGGTATGGGAAAATCGATCTATGTCAACATATCGTTTAAGAGCCTTACCAACGTTAAGACACCTTTCCTCGGGGGAGCCTTTTCATAATATTCAAAAGTTTTCACACCTCCCACGTAGAAATCATCCTTATGCGATGAAAAAGTAAAAAAAAAAAAAAATATGTCTATTATAATTATTTCTGTCACAACCTGCTTAAATGGGTTTCATTCTCGTGGACCCCCATGGGACGTCTCATGGATCCCCACTTTTTATTTTCGCTGACTTAGGTCCGGTTGCTCGACGAATAGTATCGTCGGCTAGTAACGGTAAGGAATATTGTCGTTCATCTCGTTTGCCCTTTCGCTTTTTGTTACGCGCGCAAACGAAATAGTAATATTTCTTACCGTTACTAGCCGATAATAATAATAATAGACAACTTATAATGCGCCATTTTTTGGATTTATTCCACTTCAAGGGCGCCTCCTAAATATTAATATTAATACAACATACATATCTTAACCTCCGAAGTACTACGGTGTTCGTGTGGTCACGCTAAACAGCTTCCAGAATTTTCCAAATTTCTCATATACTCAATGTGTTAGATGGTAATTAAACACTTATTACGATAAACTAGATGTGGTATTTAATTGTGAAATTGCATTTGCAGTTGGCCGGACTTTCGTTTTCTTGTAGGAGTTGCACAAATTTGATGTATTTATTTTTTCGTGAAAATGTTCACCTCGAGACGGCTAGTCCAATATTTCTCAAAATTCTCAGTTTTTCTGCAAGTTTTGTTTATAAAATTTAGAAAATAAAGGTATTTACTAACAATAATTAGTATTTATGTTACAACAATACTTTAATTTCTACTTTTTATTCTTACTTAAAAATGGGTGTTACCAGATGAACACGCTAGTCCTTCTAGTCCAAGAGCCCTCTGCTTAATTTATGACGTATCTGTTTTTTGATCGAAATGTGGTATAAATGATAGCTTACCAATAGGGTATTACATCGCACTAGGGTTGCCTATCAAAATCTTGCCGCAACCCCCCCTGCCCCCCCCGAAAAGGTCCCTCTTCGCGGTTTTTCGTATTTTAAATATTGAGCTTAAATAAATATTCAGGAGAGCATATCTCCTTTATTATTAGTCCAAGTCAAAAAAGTGTGGTATAATTTTTTGTTGCAAATTTAATATTCTACAATATTTGCTAAGTACATTTTTCGCTAAAACGAACCGTGCTGAAAAAAAACTCAAAAATCGTGAAAAAAATTTTTTTTTCTTAATAAATATATGTTTGTTATTATATAATTCTTTAAATAATAGCTTTTCAAAGAAAATATTTCTAACCTAATTTACAGTAAATTTAATACTGTACAATTATTACATACAATCTTTCACTCTAAGATGGATAATTAAATAATAATGATCAATAAACTGAAAAATGACTGAAATATCGGCAGTGTTCGGCTCGCCCTAGTGAACACACAAGGTTGAGGAGGTCGAAAACTTGGATTATAAACCACGACACCAATCTTAATAATGTCCAAAAATTTTTTTTCCTAAATTGCATTTTTCTGATTACTATTGTCATACGTACTATACTGAAAGTTTCGAAAATGTTCGTCTTATATTTTTTCAGAAGATCACAACTCTAGTTAAGTTGGTCCGAGATAAAAATGTTTGACATCAAACTTATTGGAAATTGAACGATCTACAACATTTACTTACAACACTTTTCTCTAAAATGTACCTTTTAGGAAATATATTGAATTAAAGAAAAGAATTGTAAAAAAAGTGCATTTTTTTGAAAAATTTTGAAATTTTGGTAACGCAGAACTCTTTGTATATTGAATTTACAAAAAAACTTTGTGAACTTAAGTTGCAGAGAATTTAATATTCTACAACTTTTAGGTACAATGTTTCTCTCTAAAATGCATTGTAAAAAGTTATGATCAATAAACTGAAAAATGACCGAAATTTCGACACTTTTTGGCTCGCCCTAGTGAACGCACAAGGGTTGGGAGGTCGAAAACTTAGATTCTTAATCACAGGACCGACCTTTATAACATATCCAAAAACCAGAACTACTATACAAAATGTAAGGTAAAAATACCCATTACCTGGACTAAATAGGATTGGTGTAAAATTTCCATAACAAAACTGGTATAATTTATAAAATTTTTGCAACAATTATGTTCATTCATTACCCAAGAAATGGTGAATAAAAAGTAGAGGAAAATTTATGCAAAACACACACGTCGTGAAAACGAATTAAAAATTAGTATTTATTCCTATACGTTACGTCCGTTTTATTACTTAATAGTTACGGTTAATGGTTACCCGTGCCGAAGACCGGAAGACGTAATAACCCTTTCCTGCTCTGTGTAGACCATAGGCTCCCAAACTATTATGTCTCGTAGACCCCTTGACAAGTTTTCTACGATCGGTGACTCTCCCCCCACAATTCAGTTTTTTTTTTTCCGTTCAACGATATTTCTGAGAGGAGGGTATGGGAAAATCGATCTATGTCAACATATCGTTTAAGAGCCTTACCAACGTTAAGACACCTTTCCTCGGGGGAGCCTTTTCATAATATTCAAAAGTTTTCACACCTCCCACGTAGAAATCATCCTTATGCGATGAAAAAGTAAAAAAAAAAAAAAATATGTCTATTATAATTATTTCTGTCACAACCTGCTTAAATGGGTTTCATTCTCGTGGACCCCCATGGGACGTCTCATGGATCCCCACTTTTTATTTTCGCTGACTTAGGTCCGGTTGCTCGACGAATAGTATCGTCGGCTAGTAACGGTAAGGAATATTGTCGTTCATCTCGTTTGCCCTTTCGCTTTTTGTTACGCGCGCAAACGAAATAGTAATATTTCTTACCGTTACTAGCCGATAATAATAATAATAGACAACTTATAATGCGCCGTTTTTTGGATTTATTCCACTTCAAGGGCGCCTCCTAAATATTAATATTAATACAACATACATATCTTAACCTCCGAAGTACTACGGTGTTCGTGTGGTCACGCTAAACAGCTTCCAGAATTTTCCAAATTTCTCATATACTCAATGTGTTAGATGGTAATTAAACACTTATTACGATAAACTAGATGTGGTATTTAATTGTGAAATTGCATTTGCAGTTGGCCGGACTTTCGTTTTCTTGTAGGAGTTGCACAAATTTGGTGTATTTATTTTTTCGTGAAAATGTTCACCTCGAGACGGCTAGTCCAATATTTCTCAAAATTCTCAGTTTTTCTGCAAGTTTTGTTTATAAAATTTAGAAAATAAAGGTATTTACTAACAATAATTAGTATTTATGTTACAACAATACTTTAATTTCTACTTTTTATTCTTACTTAAAAATGGGTGTTACCAGATGAACACGCTAGTCCTTCTAGTCCAAGAGCCCTCTGCTTAATTTATGACGTATCTGTTTTTTGATCGAAATGTGGTATAAATGATAGCTTACCAATAGGGTATTACATCGCACTAGGGTTGCCTATCAAAATCTTGCCGCAACCCCCCCTGCCCCCCCCGAAAAGGTCCCTCTTCGCGGTTTTTCGTATTTTATAGGAATATGGTAAGAGACAGGAGAAAGTAGTCAATGACAAAAATAATTCTTGCTAAATTCTCTACAAAAAATGGTAAGTAAATTTTTTCGTGGAACTAGCAGTTTACCCGCAATGGCCGGTCCAAAACCAAAATTCATTTGAAATACTAAAAAAAATGTATTTAAACTAAATTGGTTGAAAATTGATAAGAGCTACAGGAAAATAGTCAGAGAACGAATTAATTACCATAGTCTTAGCTACAAAACGAGCTATAACTTATGTTCATACATATAATAATTTCGGAGATATTGCAATAAAACTCAGTGACGAAAATTCTTAAAATTTAGTTTTTCATAAAATAACCAGTGATATAGCGCCGCAGGTCAAAATTTTTTTTCCATAAAATGTTAGTAATAATGGGTGGAAGAATGTGAAAGTAAAAAAAACAAACTTTTTTTTTATTTTTTCAAAAAATATCCTGTTTTTTGACCGGCCATTACGGGTAAACTACTAGTCCTATGAAAAAATTGACTTAGTGTTTTTTGTAGATAGTTTAGCAAGGATTATTTTTGTCATTGACTACTTTCTCCTATCTCTTACTATATTCCTATAAAATGCGAAAAACCGCGAAGAGGGACCTTTTCGGGGGGGGCAGGGGGGGTTGCGGCAAGATTTTGATAGGCAACCCTAGTGCGATGTAATACCCTATTGGTAAGCTATAGTTTATACCACATTTCGATCAAAAAACAGATACGTCATAAATTAAGCAGCGGGCTCTCGGACTATTCCAGCCACCGTTATTTTTTAAGAATTTTCTTTGTAAAAATTTGGAAAATATAAATGTAGATGAGTAATAAATTAAAATATAATAATGTATTTCCACAAGTAGTAACCTTATGTTGTGAGAAACACTTGTGTTGTGAGAATGAAGTAGGTATGCTATTACAATTATTTCAAAAAAAGTTGATTTTTGCAGAAGGGAAGCCGGAGTTAACATGTTTTATTGCATTACATAAGTTTCCACTATTACCCCAAATCAAAAACTTAACTTGATAGGAATCGCACTCTTAAGACCCTTCGCTACTGCTACTTACACTTTATCTTGGCTTGTTGTAGTTGTCTCACTGTGTATGATATTGTTAGCCTGTTGGAAAATTTGAGGATGACGATATTCCCTATAACGAAGAAGCGACTCTTTTCATTTGTCCTCCTTCTACTTCTAATCAGTTTACTCCTGTCTCTCGTGGACGAAGGCCTTCTCCATCTCCTTCCTATCTACGTAGGGCTCATTGAATCCAATTGACACCAACATACTTTACAAGATTATCTCTCCATCGCAGTGGTGGTCTTCCTACACCCCTGGTAGTTGTTCATGGTTCCAGGTTGAGACCCTCTTCGACCACATATCTTCTAGATCTCTGACCAAGTAACTTGTCCACCACCATTTGAGAGTTGCGATATGTTGGGCCATCGCCCATGACTTTTGTTTTTTGTCGTATCTTTTCGTTCGGTACAATCTCTCAGGATTACTCTTTGATGACTCTTTCAAAATTTTCCTTTATATGATTTATTTTCATTTTCCTATAATACTTTTTGTGCTTTTTACCTTTTTATGTATAACTGATATCCTATGAATCGTTATGTAAACATATTGCAATCGTTATGTTGTATTATTTATACCTAATGTATTTTAATTAATAATCCCATACAGTGAAATTTTGACCCCGCTAAGGACGAACGTGACCATATGGTCACGGCGCTTTTCCGGAAAACCCACAACGAAAGATTTTTTTTATTATTTTTCTCTTCTTATTTGCACTATTTATACATAAACTATACACAAAAATACACATTTTTAAAGAAAAAAAATCTCCCGTCCTTGGGGGGTTAACCTAGTTACATACTATATGACCTACCAAACATGTGAGTTTTTAACGAACTGTTGAGCCCAGAAAGAGGTTCAGGAACCCAACAAGAGGACAGGAAGATCATTCCACATACATAAATGGTCCTGCAGAGCTGAAGGCTCGGATGATACTATTTGTCGAGCAACCGTGCCTTTTAACCCTCACAATGTCAAATAGACCCCTGGGGGTCGGTGTAGACCACTTTGGGAATGACTGGTGTAGACAGTAGTGCAATACTAGGTGGTACCAGTATACATTGTTATAATAAAATTATTTTCATACAAATGCACCCCGCAATCGCAGTCGGTAGCTATAGCGACCAAGTAGGAAATTGGTTTTAAATAGTGATTCGTGCATCACCGTACGACGGGGTTATCATCGTGGTAATTTAATTTCAATAAAACGTAAATTTCACAGAATAATGAGTTAAGCACTTTTGTAGAAATGTTTTCAACGATGCACCGTAAATTTACCGAAGATAAATTGAAACGAATGACAAATTCTTCGTAGGTATATATGATTAAATTTAACAAAATAATTCACTGAATTTTGTGTTGTACATTTTTAAAGAACATATATTTACTTTTATAGGGGTGGAAGTAAAACGGCAGGAAAAATATTATTTTTTTTATGGGAGGTACGTAATTAGCACAATTGATTGGAATGCGGACTTCAAATTTGGAGGCACTGGGCTCGAATCTCGGTCCTGAGAATTTATTTTTCACTTCACGACATAAGGTGCTGTGAAGTGTACAGGAATGTATTTGCGTTTAGAATTTCTATAAGAGCCCACAGATAGTGAAAAAATTTGCGATGTCAAGGCGCAATACCTATTAAGCGGTTGACGCATGCGGCTTAAGAGTAGCCATATTGACATTTCAAAAATTTCTGAAAACGGGAGACCTTAGATCTGGACAAGCTTACTAGATATGCTTTGGAAAAAACTAAGCAGATACATTGAACCTTTATCTAAGGAATGAACTTAACTTTTTTTTATATCTTGTTTAGATTTCTCAAAAAAAAAAATGTGAAAAAAACCCGGTCTTTTTTCCGAAAGACTGAAACTCAATCATTTTGGCTGGGTGGCATATTGTCTCTATAGTTACACCTCTGGATGTATCAAATTATTCTACGTAGATATAAACCTAAGTACTTAAGTAACACGAATCCTTTTATTCCATTATTAAATACAAGACACAAGTATTTCATTCATTAACTACATTCATTGTTATTATTGTTGAATAATTTGCTTCTTCAAACAAAATGGAAGATGTGTGTTATTACATACATTGCCTACTACATCTATACAATGTACGTACATACTCATACATTAGGAGGCATTATTATGTCTTTTATAATACACAGAGTTCATTAATACATGGGTACTTAAACAATGAGAGATTTACGACTAACATGGGCGTAATGGGAATGAGCCTAAAAACCATTCTAAGTATCTACCTAATACGAGTATCTATACGAGTATAGACACCATTACCTACTTACCTGTGTTATGAAAATGTGTAGCAGGTAGTATAGGTTTTTTAAATTAAGAGTATTCTTGATACAGCTAGTTATTACAATCAATAGACGCGAGTATATATCTAACTAATTAATTTAGGATTTTTTTGGTGTAAAAAAGGGTATAAAGGCCTACCCTTAGGAGTACACGGCCGCAGGCTGAAAAAATAGAAGAAGTGGATACTAGGACACCTTTCGCTGGTTGTCTCATTTTATGCTAAATCTCTTGATAGTATCAGTGGATCGATGTGTGGTATCGTAATCCATATGCGTAAAATATATTATGATATTATGTACCTATAATAGTAGGTAATTTATAAGCCTACCTGCCTAGAATGTGTGTGAATAATGCGTGCCTAACATATTAGGTACACGAATTTAATGTATACTTATGTATACATTGTACATGGCAAGGTGTAATATATTTAGTTAATGTTCATCATTTGTTATTTCACTATATATGCACATAATGTATAAATTGTGGTATAGTATGAAAAACAATACACATTTGATCATTGTGAGACGCTACGGGATTTTATATACCGTAGACATTTTTATCGTATGCAGTAATTTTTGTGACACTTGGGTGTCGCCAGCTTCTAATGGGGGCTAACCATTTTGATACTAATTGGTATAATAGCGCCGCTGGCGATTTTTTTTAGAAATAATTGGAAATTGAAGAAGCTGGTTGTCTTTTTGTAACGCATCTAGTTATATATTGTACAACACAAATCATCCCCATTTCGAGTACGCAAGCTATCGCTTTACAAACTAATTCAACGATGGGTTTGGACTCAATAAGGTCTGAAGGCCCATCTAGAGTAGGTACATTGAAGAGTAATTTCCGGGCCTTGGAAGCCGCCCGAGCCTTGGAAAGAATTCGCGGATAAAGAGACGCCTAATGACGCCTGTACTATATACGGATGTGATCTGAGTATTCAATATTGAAGGGAAATAACATATATTGTCCCACTTTATTCCCATGGGAATAGTATGGCGAAACTTAGTTAAAATTTGATAGGTATAGCTTATACTATTAAATACTTGTTTTGTCGTCATTTCGTCTTCCACAAATACAGTCCCACGTACTTATAAGTACAACATCTCTTGAGTATGCATACCGACATTTCAAAAATTTCTAAAAACGGGAGACCTTATATCTCGACAACCTTACTAAATATGCTTTGGGAAAATATAGGGTAGATACATTGAACATTTATCTAGGGAATAACCGTAAAAGATTTTTATATCTTGTATAGATTTCCCAAAAAAAAAAATGTGAAAAACACCTCTGGTTTTTTTTTTTCGAAAGACGGAAAATCGTTTCCCGAGAGAAAGTCGCGGAGAATATTTTTTTTATTGTAAGTACTTATAATATGCATTAAAATCTAGGGAATAACCGTAAAAGATTTTTGATAGACGCTAAATTAACTCCAAAAAATGAAAAAAACGCTATTTTTACCATTTTACCATGCGATTGTTCACGCGATTTTGAACCTAAAAGCCGTGGGAAATGACTGTGACGTCATTCTTGGTACCAAACCATTAAAAGCCAGCTTAATAATACGACTATATTACATTCTTTTATTTACAAGGAAACATCATTGGAGTAAATTTGCCCTTTAGAAATTCAACCGCACAATAAATTTCATTCTGAAAGGCTCTCATTTCCTTCATGTAAGAGTAGCTAATTATTCTTTGCGTTACAAAGAACTGGAACGTATTAATGTAACAAGCTTGTTTTAAATCCTTTCACGATGAAAACATTGCAATGAATTTTTTCATACTTCGAATGTAAAAAATAATTATGTGAAGCATTGGGTCACCAGATATATATTTATTTATTCCTCAAAGTATTATTATTATTTATTTATTTCAATTTTAACATTTAATAATTTTTTTTTGTTCTAAAGTGTTTATCATAAATAATATAATAACACATGTAGGACTTGTGAAAACCAAATAATATGTACTTGTACCTATATTGTTTATAATTATAAACGAAAAACTACAACAAAAGGAAGTAATTTTAATTCTATTCTATTTCCTCACGCCGCATCCCTTGCGGAGTAGACAGAGAGAATATATCGCCAGACCTTCCTTTCCTTACATACACTTCGGGCTTCCGTCACATTCGTGCATTTCGTCACACACACTCTACAATTCCTTTTACTTGGAACACGTCCGGAGAATCTGTTCTACATGGTCAAGTCATAGTAATCTTAATTGTCTCATTATGTTCTCGTGGGAACAGTTAGTGAAACATTGTTATAATTAGGAAGCTATAATATAATTTTTTATTAAATACTTTTTATCGTTATTTTTGTGACACTTTGAACACATAAGCACTTCAAATTATTAAGATGAATGGTTAAATAATACATACGAAATCCAGTCTTCTACGATAGGGATAAAATTCGGACTATAAATAATATTTTCAATATATTTTGTATTGTAACGTCAAGATGTAAAGCCCTAATGATGAGGTTAATAATTTTGTTACATACATATCTACATGTTTGTTAATATGTAGGTATCCTATGTACATACGTTTTTGTATTACGATATTATGATAGGCATAATTTAATACAACGTATTGTATAAATTCTCCTTTGATTAAAATATTCTGAGAGTTGCGTAGAGACGGGGAAAATTAAAATACCGTAAAATTTTATGCGATAAAAATGAGATGTCATTTTCAATAGAAACAAGTATGGGGAGGAGTGATGCCACTTATGAGGTTTTGCCTTAATAACGTCATTTTTTTACAAAAAAAAAACAGTCTCCATCAAATGTGTGTGCTGAAAAGAGCTGTTATTTCTATATATCTATATATAACCTCACGCCACGTCCCTTGCAGGGTAGCCAGAGAGGACAGATCGCCAGACAGCCCTATCCCTACACACACTCCTAGCTTCCGTCACATTCATACAATTTGTCATACATGCTCTCCGATTCCTTTTACTCAAAACGCGTCCATCCCTGAGGATCTGATCGACATGATCGGACCAGGTCAGTCTCGGGCGGCCGCGCTTCCTCACCCCTCTTCGCTCACTCAAATATATCTTTTTTGTCATCCTGTCATCTTTCATTCTCTCAACATGCCCAAACCATCTTAGTTTGTTGTTATCTTGAGCTGTTATTTTATTACAGATATTTTCCATTTGTTTCTTTATCACATTTTGGCAGACTGAATTTCAAAATTCTATAGATTTTTCTGTTTCTGCGTACTTTGAGGTACTTTGTTTTTATTATTGTAATCGTGTTATTGGAAATCTAAGCACATTAATTACTGTTCATAGAGCAAAAAAATCCCAAGTGGAGGTGGCGCGAGGTTGTGAGGCACGATATGAGAGACTGTGGAGCATCCCCGGAAGATGCCCAGGATAGAGCCGAGTGGCGGCGGAAGACAAGAATGGCAGACCCCACCATCATGTGGGAATTAAAATTGCCCAGGGAGAGGGAGAGAGAGAGAGCAAAAAAATGTAGAATAAATGTCCTTTGTAAATAACAGTTGATATTTTTGCCTGTTCTTTTTAATACCTACTGCGAACGTGTCTGATATTATATTTTCTCGTTCTCAATTCTCTTCTACAAGTAAATGTATCCAATTTTAAGGAGTCTTTTCTTCGTTTTTAAAATGTGAACCCCTTAAAGTGAGTTAAGTATGTAGAAGTACTTTCAACGCACTCTAAAATAACCACTTAGTAAGCTTCTTGAAAATTCGTAGACCAAAAATAATATTAAAGCATATTAATTTGTCTATATTTGAGCTACTCTTTCCGTGCCAATGTAATGGTGATAACATCAAGTGTAGAATGTGAAATAACATGAAAAAAATTATGTCTGTACATTTTCTCTTCTGTCTTTGAGATTTTTAATGTAATTTTGGTTTCCTGCTTCTATGAGAAGAGGCTGATATGATCGAATCTTTAGAATGCGCGGGCCCATGCCGGTACAGCCGGTTTCATTATCATTCACTGAACCATCACCATTATCAACCACTGAAGCCGAATTACTGTCCCTCATTGTGAACAGTCCTGGGGCAGCTTGTTGGAGAGATATTATGAGGGTAGTTGATATGTGTTCATCCCTTGTTTATTGGTTATTTGATGTATTTGAATGTTGATATTTTTTTGTACATGTCTGCACATTCTCCGGCGCAAAGGCCTAAAGGCTGTCATGCCGGAGAGTGGAGTTTTTTAGTTTAGTTAATAAATAAATAATAAATAAATAAATTATTTTTTATGTTTCGACAGTAGAGACTCTTGGACCACCTTTATTGTCCTTTGCTAGTTATAACCTTGTAATTGTCAGATGACGAATTCCAAAATTATTGAGAGCGACAGAAAGTAATTGTATTCCAATTATCTTGACTACAATTAGGCCCTCGAAATCTGAGTTATTATTTTATTGTTCATTATTCATTTACAATTTGGCGTGACATTGATTTATATTGTGGTAGGTACAATCTATACTATACAAATAGTGCTTACTTATCTGATCTATAATCAGGTACGATATCTTGAATGTTTTAGCCTGACACCCATCTCCGTCCTCTCATTCAATCAATATTCAATTTTCTTCGAGGACCCTTAAGTTGCTCGAGTTGAAGACACACTCAGTTATCCCGAAGACATTATAAAGTAGGACCTACCTACCTCTCTATCGTTCTATGTAGGTTGTATAGGTATAGGAAC
This sequence comes from Ceraclea dissimilis, assembly GCA_963576895.1. Classification (NCBI taxonomy): domain Eukaryota; kingdom Metazoa; phylum Arthropoda; class Insecta; order Trichoptera; family Leptoceridae; genus Ceraclea; species Ceraclea dissimilis. Next base: position 6,123,455 of record OY756375.1, read on the forward strand.
TAAATTGAGTGAGTTTAAACGAATGTCAATCTTGAGACAATATTTTATTATCTACTTTCATTAATAATTTCCCTATATTTGTCGGTATGATCTCTTCACTGTTGAATATAGGCCTCAATCAAACGTTTCTTTATCTCCATTGCCTTTTTTTGGATGCGCATTTGAGCTGCCAAGTCAGTCTGCACATCTGGCCATGAACATGAGCTCATGGATGAGAATGGTCAAATGCGGGAGTGAGAATCATGACCCTCAAGTCATCTTTACAAACCATCTCTCATGAGTCTCATGTACTTTTGATCTCATATTTTATATTTTTTGTCAATGTTTCAGATGTACCTTAACTAACTTGTTTTTATTGTTGCTTACATTGTACTTGTTATTATTATTATTCATGTTAAAGGCTTGCGCCGTGAATAAATAAATAAATAAATATTTTACAACTACGACAATAATGTCCCTAGGATCGTTTCTCCTGATTCTGATCTTTGGTTCTATCAGCCTTACGCACGCATATATTTGCTTATTTCGGTAACTACCCAATTTTCACGTACTTTTGTATAAAAACGTTTACAAAGAAAAACAATGCTTATTAAGAAGGTACCATAACCACCCTCTTAATATGCGCGCATTCGACATAAAATTACATTATTGAATCAAAATGTATTGAAAAAAATAATAATAGGTTCCGATGCGAAAAGCCCAAACGCGTGAAAACACAAATTGGTGCTTAGTAGATACATATTTGTAAACATACTAGGCTCTTTTTACGCCAGGCGTAACCTTGAAAATATAATGAGCTTAGAGGAACGATGTAAATTGTAGGTAGAAGTATTCTAGTCTTTTAAAGGAGTGTTAGGTGCTTGGTATCGGAAAACACGTTTTGATCGGATAATACTAAATAGCCATCAGGAATCGTAGAGCGTGTAATGTATGACAAATTGCATAATGTGACGGAAGCAAGAAGTGTGTGTAAGGATTTAAAAGTCTGATAATCTATTCTTTCTGCCTACCCCATAAAGAAAGCGCCCTGAGGAAATATAATAGATTGGAATACCTATAATAGAATAGAATAGAATGGAATGGTCGGTGGTAGGACCAAGAAAGAGGACGTTTAAAGAAGTCCCTTGAGGAGACCATCAGAGGGAGCATGGAACACCTGGAGCGTACTCCAGAAGACTGCCTCGATCGGGAAAAATGGAGAGAGAGGATCCGAGCCGCCGACCCCAAATAAATGCGGGCTATGGTGTGAAGAAGAAGCAGAGATACATACATACATGCACAGTAAAATAATATGTTTTACTTGTTATATCGAAGGATCTCATACACCACCTACGTCGAATTTTTCTCTTTACCCTATTAAATCCGTATTTTTTCTTCGGGTGCAAGGTTTTTCGTTGTTATATTTTTATTAGTATCAAGAAAAAATATATATGGGACGTTTAATCTTGGTAATGAGAAAAACCTTTCGATTTAATTTCGTTACGTTGGTTGCCGTGGAATACCTATATAGAAAAAGGGAGAAAAGAGTAAGAATATCGACCTTTTATAAGAAACGTAAGGTATATTAAAATTCATCTTACACATTTTTTTGGCACAAAAGAAAGGCATATTATTTAATCTATAGAGCCACTTCTTTTTTTTAATCATCCACAAGAAAATTGAATTGAATTGGCGGAGGAAGGTTCGATGAAAATAATACCATTTCTTTTTTCTACGTACCTACCCACTCCGTATGAACAGACATGCTTTTGATCAGTCTGGGTTTATTAAGTTTGTACTCGATGTAATACATATTGTGCCGTGCGAGCGTGACAACCTGTGTGAATGAATGAATGAAAGGTAACGACCGACGTCTGAAAGTGTATTTTTATAGTTATTAAAAAAATATGTATATATTGTATTCTGTAATTGTTAATTTTAAGTTATAAATTTTGTATTTGTAACTTTATTAATAAATAAAATTAAATTAAATTAAAATTAAATATACCAATTTTGTTTGCTACAAGTAATCAACACATAGGTAGTCAATATTTTCCAAAGATCGTTGTTAATTTACTTCACTTAATAGCAAAAGTTTTTCTACCTATTTGATATAAAATTGTCTTGCAAAATTATACATTTTATTCCTGAATATTTGAGTGAGCGAAGAGGGGTGAGGAAGCGCGGCCGCCCGAGACTGACCTGATCCGATCATGTCGACCATCCTCAAGGATGGACGCGTTTTAAGTTCATCCCTAGGCCCTGATTCGGGCACTTGGACACATCAGTTGGTTACAATCCATATTCTACAGTATGAAATAATGAAACAAAATCCACGCCATTAGAATGTAAAGTGTTCTATTGGCATTTCGTCATGAATTTATGAAATAAATACTACCTTTTAATATAGTAAAAGGAACCTCGTAATACAGAAAAAAACAATCGGAGATTGTGTATGACAAATTGCATGAATGTGATGGATGCTAGGAGTGTGTGCAAAGATAGGGCTGTCGTGCGCTCTGTCCTCTCTGCCTCCCCTGCAAGGGACGTGGCGTAAGGGTATACATATTTTCAATAATAACTCATACTCACAGCGTTCTTTACACTCCCATACCTTCATCTCTAATAAGAATCATAGAGGTTGAGAATATTTTTTCTTTTTTCTTGTTCGTTTCCGTTCCGTTTGTAGTGTCGAGTGGGTGAGTAATATAGGAAGGTATAGATTTTTTCAATTTATTCCATTACTCAATATAACGAGTCCCTTTATATCCTTTTCGCACCAATTCAAATGAGGGAATACTATAACTACCTTTCTTGATTTATTTCACATACTTTTCTTCGCGTAACAAAGGCCTGGATATAAATGATTTCTTTACATTCAGTCACTCTCAAACATGCGTGCCTGTACTATTATGCATACTATAGTCAAAACTTAGATATTGTGCAAAGAACGGAGAAAATAAATTTGAATTATTATATAAAACTAGTGGGTACCTACCCGTGTTATTATATAAAATAAGGATCTTCTTCTCAGCCTTCTCGCAAAATAAAATAAATATATAAAATAAGGATACCTGCGATGAAAATACATAGATCCTGAAGGTATAGTGGGTGTCGCCAAAAAGGTATTTTTCAGAACAAATATTTCGGCAACCTTACTGAATATGTATTGTAGACTTGCCATATTATTAGACTTAACAAAAAAAAATCGTTATTTTGACTTTTGTGGCATTTTTTTCAATTTTTATGTTCTTATTTTAACCTGGACTACATTTGAACCTGGAATAAATAAAACCCAATGTTATATTCAATTAAAAATCTTTATTTACCGTACAAAAAAAAAAAAAAACAAAAAAATGGAAAATGAAGCTCAGACTAAATATTTTGTATAGTGCCCTTTTGCTGCAATCAGGGCCCGAATGCGTCGTGGTATGCTCAAAAACAGTTTTTTACTGTATTTTGGAGCTCCTCACTGTGATTCCATACATGTATGAGCCTTTCTTTTAGTTTCTTGCGAGCCGCTTCTAAATACCATAAACAATTAAAAAGTGGGGGCAAGCGGTATTTCCATTAGTAAAAATATGTCGATTAATATTGCCAGAGTGAAAAAAGTTATTATACCATCACATTTGGTAAATATACAGACATGCTCTCAAAAGATTTGTGTTAACGTTCCAGTAAGTCTAATAATATGGCAAGCCACTGTAATATGCCTGAAAAAAGAAAAAAAACATTAGTCGGAAAAATTAAAACGAAAGTCATATAGTAAAACTACATATTTATCGTAATTATAATATGCATCAAAATTTTTATCTATGTTTTTTTGGTAAAAATCAATATTTTCTTCCAAAGGGTGAATGAGGGATACTTTCTTTGAAAAAAAAAATCAATTTAAATTTCACATTTTCTTAGGGATGTATATAAGATATGAAAAATCTGTTAGGGTAATTCACTAAAGAAAAGTTCAACGTATCTATCAATTTTTTTAAAATGCATATCTAGTAAGGTTTTCGAGATATTTGTTCTTTAAAACACCCTTTAGCGACAGTATATTGTGAATTTATGATATGAAACATTTGAGATTCACAGAAGTCCTTCGTACTTTGAGATTTATGTGATGACTACGTGACGTTATTAAAATCTATGTCATTTCAAGATGGGAATTTGTTTATTTTTTCATTTGCTAAAATTCCACTTGAATTTCGTATTAAATTGACTTCGACGCTGAACGTTGTGTCTATATATATAAAGTAAAGTCGTTTTTTTTTTAAGTGTTCGCATAACTCCTGCATTTACTGACGGATTGCTAGGAAAATTGAGAATAACATTTGCAATAATATAATCTGTGTTCTAACCACGGTTTTTGGAGAAAAAGTTTTCCCTAAGAGATGCTATGATGATGAGGAGATCCAAGCAATGCGTGGGGTTATGTATGGTGTTATATGAAAGGGCGTTTGAATAGAAGCTCAGATCTTAAGTCACATTTTGTCCACCTCAAGCCCAAAAAGTATGCCGGGATGTTTTGTCAAATTTGCCGTTGCGAAGCACGGGTAACTCAGCTAGTAAATAATAATTCACATCAAGGCAACAATAACAATTCCTACCAGAATCCACATTATTCTGTCTTTATAAACCCGCACGTGTATTTATTCAGAAACACAATGTATTTATCATACATACATTTAATTCAAATACTTTACCAAATAATATAACCTTAATATCTCTACACGCCTACGTACATTTTTTTCAAATCATTTTATTGAAGGTACCTATTACTAGTTATAACTCGTAGAAAATGAGGCACCCGATAATAAATAATGATTTTTATTTTTTTATACACCGGATTGGCGAGACTCTTCTGTATTTCACTATTGCCATCTACCTTTTATCACACTAAGGATAGTGTGTACCTACGGCTTACATAGATTTAAAATAAAAGCACAAATGTACACTCCTTCCATCAGTCGTTTTAATTGTTTCCAAATTCAAGATCAATGGACTACCATCAGACGCATCTGTTGATTCAAGATTAAAGTTTGTTATTCATCAAATTAATTAAGACATTACTTTGAACACGTAGTTTCACGTTCAGATTTACATAATATTATATTCTTTGTTACGCCATAGAGAATTATGTCTATTGATAATTATTTTGTTATACTTTTGGTTTTCCTAAGAAACTCGTCAGGCATTTTTGATTGTTTTTATTAAATAATGTGGAGGAAGACATACTTACATAACCTGTGTGTGTCTAATATTATCTTTGATGGGTAATTTGCCTCATCCACATGCTGTCCGACCTTCCACGAGTCCCGCGCGAATGAGTAAAAAGGCGTTAACCGTCGGTTACGTATACAGTTCAAGACAATCACCTCGTCCGTACGGCCTTTTACTCATTCACACAAAACTCGTGGAGGGTCGCCGAGCGTGAAGCGGCCGCATATGGTTGCTTTGGTATCTTTGAAATTTGTATTACAAGACTAAGAAAATATTTACTTTTATATTGTTTATATTATTTCTTGAGAAAGAACACACACTTTCTTTATATTAAAATAAATATTTTTCCTAATTTGACGATATCAATGTTTACAAAGAATTTCGAAATTAACTTTTTGGCGACTTTTAGAGCTACATATTTAAATCATCACTTGCTTAAATTTGATAACAGAGCTATAATTAGGTTTATACCAAATTAAATGAAATACTTATTATTTTTAAATGTTAAACTTGGTGAGGGCTTGGTACCAAGAATGACGTCACAGTCATTTCCCACGGCATTTAGGTTCAAAATTGCGTGAACAATCGCATGATAAAATGGTAAAAATAGCGTTTTTACCATTTTTTGGGGTTATTTTTGCGTATGTCAAAAAACTTTTACGGTTATTCTCTAGATTTTAATGCATATTATCATACAAAAATAAAATTACTCCGCGACTTTCGAGAAACGAGTTTCCGACTTCCGGAAAAAAGATCAGAGGTGTTTTTCAATTTTTTTTTGTGTAATCTATACAAGATATAAAAAATCTTTTACGGTTATTCCCTAGATAAATGTTCAATGCATTAACCCTATTTTGTTCCAAAGCATATTTAGTAATGGTTGTCGAGATATAAGGTCTCCCGTTACTTCACTTGCATACTCGCATGCATGTATGCATACTCTTAAGTACAATTTTTACTCCTGATGCCTCATCCACATGCTGTCCGACCTTCCACGAGTCCCGCGCGAATGAGTAAAAAGGCGTTAACCGTCGGTTACGTATACAGTTTAAGACAATCATCTCGTCCGTACGTCCTTTTACTCATTCACACAAAACTCGTCGAGGGTCGCCGAGCGTGAAGCGGCCCCATGAAGAATCAGATGTTTTTGAATGGACTTCATCGACGATTCACTCGAAAATAATTATATTTCTACTTTCAAAGTAAATTTCTTGCAAAGGCGTGTTGATTATTTTTGTAATAATCTAGAAGTTTGAAAATTTCATTAGGCGAGCTTATTTCTACTTATAAGCGGTAGTTCTCTCATAGCAAGATTCTATATAGATTGTTAATTTTTATTTTATATCATCGTGGTTTTCCAGGTACACATTTCAATTCAATGATAATATTACGGTAAGCAGATAAGAAGTATGGTGAAACGTAAAACCAAATTACATTTTTCTGTGTGAAAACATCTACAGTAAAATATTCCTTTTTTTATTCGTGTTTCAGTTATATTATTTTTACACATTTAATTTTCATGGGGGATTCAAGTTGTTTGAATTGCGTTGTAAAACGGTCATTTACAACACGAACTTTCCTATGAAGTTTTCACATTTGACACGCTGTATTATTTTATTTTATATATCAAGAGGGCCGGGAAAAAGTTTGAATTCGTCTACCTGTATTATAATAAAAAAGGGTTTGCAATATGTTTCATCTTGTGAGTAGGTAGATGGCGGTGTTTTCGAATGTAATATTATGAAAACTTGGTAATAAGGACACGTCGCCACTGGGAATATTATTATCATTATCATAAATAATGTTTAGGAGTCACACAATTCTACCTTCACTTTATACATATGATTTTTTTCTACGTTAATATTCATATATGTACCTATCGATTTAGTTATAAAGTTCTGTTCAACTCCATAATTAGACATACTTTAAAGCGTGTTGGCCGCAGGGCTTGGGTAGAGAAATGTGCCCACCACGATTTTTCAAGTCTCAGAATAAGCCTAAATAAATATGTTCTATTTTTTTTCAACGTCTATACGTAATTCGCAGTACTTTTACAGTTAAAAAACATTTTATTCTACGACGCTCCTGAAAATCAGGGAACCTTCGTTAACAGACTAGATAATGTTAATAGGACTTTTCTCTTAGGAGGTGCGAAGAAGTAATACGTACTACTCACACAAAATTAATTAGTTAACTGGGATCGTGGGAAGCCTTCGTCAAATAAATCTGTTTAAAAATTCAACCAAATTAATATAATTAAGGCTCGGACCCAAACTATGACGGTCATTTCCCGTGGTATTATGGTTCAAAGTCGCATGGACAATCGCATGAAAAGATGTAAAAAATAGCGTTTTATTACTTTTTGGGATTAATTTCTCTCCATCCAAAAAACTTTTACGGTCATTTACTGGAATTTTTAGCAATGTATCAATACAAAGAAAAAAAAAATCTTTCGACAAAGACTTTCGGAAAACGAGCTTCTGTCTTTCGGAAAAAGATTAGAGGTGTTTTTCACATATTTCTTTTTGAGAAATCTATACAAGATATAAAAAATCTTTTACGGTCATTCTCAAAGCATATTTAGTAAGGTCTCCCGTTTTTTAAATTTTTTAAATATCTACATTACTAGCCTAGGCACCTACCTATTTTGAAAGAATTTCAGAGGAATATTGTAAGTTTGAGATTTTTTATTAGCAGCTACCTGTTTTGAAACAATTTCAGAAGAATACAGTTGGGTTGAGATTTTTTATTAGCGTCCTTCTAATATTTTTTTGCCTGTGCTTTACCTTTAAAAACTTTAACTTAGATACGAAAAACAATATACAAATTATACCTAGGTTTATTTCGTTTTGCCTGTGTGTTCTTTCGCTAGCAGTATAAAAAATAATATTATACTGGTATATTTTATATTATACTAGGTATATTTTATATTATACTAGGTATATTTAGTATACTACTTGTGTTTGAACGTTAGAACATAAAAGCAGTGTCATGTCAACTCTCATTCTGTGTTTATTCCAACTTGGGTCTGTTGTTTTGCGGAGTCATTTTGTATCAAAAGAAAATACAGGGATGTGACACATAGCCGGGGGCAATATTAAAAAAATACTAAAAATATTATAAAACACAAAAAACCCTGAAATATGTAGTTTCAAATGTTTCTTTATCGTTGGTTAGTACTAGGTAGCTGATACCCGTGAAAATTCACGGAGTGCTAAACCTGTTTTAGTTTTTTTATTAGGCAAATGAATCCATCAAAAATAAGCGACGCTTAACCAAAAATGTATACTTAATTTATTTATTGTATACATCTATTTTTATACACATGTATTCATTCTTTAAGCGAACAATTAAAAAATATACTTACTAAAACGCTTACAATCAAATCACATAAAAAAGTTCACTTTTAACACAAGCTAATTCAAGATGAGAAGTTATCGTCATTAAACTGGATAATTGACTTTTTCCAAGCATTAGGCTGATGAGTTCATATTATATAAATCATGAATGATAATAATATGTAGATTTTTTGGCTGATAGTTCTGAGAAGTATGTTGGCATGTCTTGCCTCGATTTAAATAGAAATGCACTCGCTGGCCACCTCACCAGGGAAATACTTTTTCATATACTCAGTATATAGGTAAACCTAAGATTGAATAAAATTTTAAAAGTTCTATTTATCTAAAGTCGAATAAGTTACGTTTGTACTAGATGCAAAAGTCCGATAACAGTATGCAAATAATGATGTCATTTATTAAAATGAAAATTTGAATTTTGAAATGGTTCCAAATACGAAATTTTGAAATAGCACTGTAATTTCACCGCGTTTAGTTTATGATAGAGCATGACGTTTAAATTATCCGAAATTGTATGATGGCACCCCTGATATCTCGGATACATTTTATTTCTCCCACGAGTTCTAATGGACTTTTCAAATACAGTGCTTCGATTGGCTGCAGCGCTGCGGGTCACTACTGCCAACCTACTAATATAATACAACTACATACACACAGCACTACTAATAGGTACATTGGAGTGAATACATTTTTAAAAAGAGAATAAAAAAACAAACAAATGAATAGATATTCTATTTTTATTTTTAGAGTAGAAGTAAGTTTTTTCTTTGTTTTTGTTTCTGAAACTCATTTGAATTTCGAATTTTTCCAACCGCTTTTAAGTTTTTCACACGTCTGTGAACAATAATGTTAAATTATTTTTTTCCACCTCGTTCTTTTTTAAGGCCACGCACCCGATTGCGAGTGGCAGTTAAATTAAAAACTCATATTATGAAACACCTTTTACGTATGTAGAGTGCCTATTTATCCATATTTGTAGAGAATCTTATGAATTTATTCTTCAAGTGAACATAAAATACAACATGATTTTACAAGATTATAGATATTTATAATATTAGTGCGTTAGTAATGCTTACTAGGGTGAATCTATCGCTGTTCAGTGATATCTTCCAGCTAACCCAACTTGGAAATGGGTAGAATAAAATAATTGTTTTTTTTTATATTTCACATCTATGTCTATAAAACAATGTCGGTTTTTTTGTAAGTATTCGCATAACTCCAGCATAATACGATGGATTGCTGCGAAAGATTAGAAGAACATTTGCGATAATATAGGCTGTGTTTTATCGTCGCCGGTTTTTGGAGAAAAAGCTTTTCGTAGGAGATGCCATGATGATGAGAGGATCCAAGTGTTTTGTGGGGTTGTGGTAGAATCGCATGGAAGGCCGTTGGCAAAGAAATTTAGATCTTAAGTCACATTTTGTCCAGCTCGAGTCTATAAATAATACATACATACATACATCTTCTTCCCCGTCTATCCTTGATTGGGTCGGGGGCCCAAAGCATCTGCATATCTTCGCCAGAGGCCCCTGTCACTCGCAGCTTCCAGGACCTCTGGCCACTCCATAAATATATATATATATATAAATAATGCTGGGTTGATTTGTCAAGTTTGCCGTTGCGAAGTACGGGTAACTCAGCTAGTTGATAATAAAAAAACCCTACAAAATAGTCATAAAATTTCTAATGTTCCCGCCACATGATCGTGTAGGGTCGCGAAGGCTCGGTGTTCATGAGTAGAAAGGCGTCAACGGTCGGTTACGTACACGTCAAGATAAACATTTTCATCCACACGCCTTTTTACTCATTCACGGCGAGGATCGGCGAGCGTCTGGCGCCAGCAAAATGTTGTACACAAATACTTGACTTTTCAGTGAGTCTTGTGAATTAATAAATAAATAATATTAAGAGAAATCCTTTCCAATGCAAAACATAATAATTCAATATTAAACTAGTTATTAGAAAAATCTCCTTGAAAAGCTTGGATTGTTCGATAGCGGTAACTGTTAGTGTAATACATTGGGGATTAGATATGGATACCAACTGGACGGGACTTCAAAATGTTTCATTAATCTTCAGTCGCAATCCAGAACGAATGCAATGCAACTGCATTTCCATAGAGCGGATTGAAAATTGTGTCGAGGTTGCATTTTTACATAGAAATAAAATACTAAGAAAACATTTCGGTGAAAAGCGGAAAATGAAAACACGAAGTGGGTTATTTATGCACTAGGTGACGGAGTTATCGAAAATGTGTTACTTTATGTACGTTCAGAAACATTTCGTTGGATGTATGTTACATATTTTCAGCAGCTTTATCCAATAAAAACGCGTTTAAGAAGACGAGTATTCCGGAAGCATTTCCCGTGATTTTAACTGTCAAAATTGCACGGACAATCACGCGATCAAATGATTAAAATAAGGATTTCACGTCTTTTTTTAAGTTTGTGGCTTTTGCGACGGGAGTTCAATTAGTTTTTTTTTTCACAATTACACTCACGTCAATCACGCGATCAAATTATTAAAATAAGAATTTCACGTCTTATTTTAAGTTTGTGGCTTTTGCGACGGGAGTTCAATTAGTTTTTTTTCATTTTTTGTTTCAGGAATCTATGCATGATATAAAAGAACCCATACGATTATGCACTAGAGAGCACTGAGATCACTCGCAGACGAGTGGATAGCCGTAGAGAATAATAGAAAAGTTTTAATGTATCTATATTATGAAAGCATATTTAGTAAGGTGGTCGAGATGTATATTCTGAAAAATACAATTTTCACCACCTTAACTAAAATTTTCAAGGGTGAGTGCCTAGTAGGTAGCTAGTTAACAATAGGCTTTAGCAGCAATTCCCTACATCCAAGACACTTTTGACAAAGTAATTTTCGAATTATAAACCCAAAATGATGTCGTAAAAACAAATTGTGTTAATTAAGAAATAATTTCATTAGTAGAATAATCATTGTAACTTATACGGAATAATTGTTGGAATAATATAATTATTTTGGCTCACTTCGTTATATAACACAAATATAACACGAATAGTATCATGATGATAATGAAATTAGTAATATTACGCAATGAGACAGAGAGAGGACAATTACTATTTGAAATTAACTTATGTCTAATTATAGTTATACGTGTTAGGAATATTAAGTACTTATACGAAGAAATAAAACATTTTTTTCACGATGAAATAGTTTTAATAGTTTGTAGAAATAGTTTTTTATTTGAATATACGAGTATATGAAAATCACACTCAACAACAACACAATTTCCGCCGCATGACTAGACCTGACTAGGCCTCAAGTTACATAAATTACAAACGAGAAAGTAAAGTAGGTTTCGACTTTTGCCATGTGGCGACAGGTCTCCAAAGTTGACCGAAAATGGAAGTTTAAAGGTGACCTTTGAAAAATTCGTAGACGCCCGCCTTGAATACGTGCGAGTATTTTGCTCAATGTGATGACCTCTGATTTCAAGCAACTGTGTAAATGGAGTAGCAATTCGACTCCGTGAAGAATCACAGAGTGTGTATGACGAATTGCACGTATGAGACTGAAGCAAAAATTGTGTGTAAGAACAAGGAAATCTGGCGATGTATTATTATCTTTGCCTACCTCGCAAGGGACGCGCCGCAAGCGGATAAAATAAAATATTATAAGTTGTACGTACACTATACAGAATATTTACATAAAAACTGCAGGAATAATAGGTATTTTCCTATAATATGCATTTTCTCCTTAAGGGTAGGTTTTATAGAGGTGTAGATATTTTTTTTGAAAATGCATTATTATTATCATCCCCTCATCGTATTATTTCTCGTTGATTTACCAACATCCTTATCACTTTTATTGCCCATATCTTCATCACCTTTTCACCCTAGCAACATACGGTTTCTTCTCAATTGCCTCATCATCGCGTAACTTTTCGTGTTTCCCCTCGGTCAATGTAACGAAACTCTGTAAACATATTTATATATGTACATACTAGGAATATATCTGAATAACATGCGGGTGATATTCTAGACGCATTCATACAGTTATCTTGATGTTTCATACAATACGTTCCACCTATGATAATAATATAATAAATATTGTAAAATACAATGTAATAATAGCCCTATTTTATATAAATACTTGTATTTTAAGTATAAGAAATATCCTGCGTTTTGGTATACAGAAATGTACAGGAATGGTGTATATACTAATTACATACCTACAACTTATTTTATCAAAAGTGCACACAATTTTTTTAAATTTTTAAATAAATCTGGATTTATCGAAATAAACCCAAATACATCTTTGTACACTCCACAGAAAGCTTGAAAAGCTTGTGTTGTGAAGTGAAGTAAGTCGGCATCAGGATTTGAACCCGCGCCCGCCGGATTAACAGTCGAGCGCGATACCAACCAGGCTACCGACCACCTCAATTTGCACACTGATCGTCAACCACGTTTGAGTTAAAAAATGTAGATTCACGCTCAAAATATAACATTATCTTCATAACAGGGTCAAAAAGCCTGCAAAATATGCGTCAATATTGGTATAATATCCTATGTTTTCAACAGGGTCCTGGAGGCAAAGTAACTACGTAATTATTCATCTTTGTTTGAGCTGGACAAAACTAACTTTCAATTTGAAAATTTCTTTTCCAATTCCCGTTCATACGATTTCCTCAAACGCTTTACATCTATTTTGTCTCTGGAGAGATCAGCTGACCCAATGCGATACAGAATCGTTTACACAATTGGTGAAAGTTTCATAGTTCTAGCTAGTCCAGAAATGAGTTAAAATTCGATCGCAAATTTGGAAAGAATGACAAGTGGCGTTAAATAAAAGCTTGTAAAATGCGCTACAAGTTTCTCAGTGACACTTAGAGAAAATTGTTGTGTCCATATGTCAACAGTGTCAACACCATCTGTACTACTTGTATTGTTACAGCTGATAACAATGGAATATCAAAATTCGGACTTGATATTTTGTTTATTTGACACTCGTTAGTTCTTGTTTCTCCCCATTCAGTTTTTTCAAATACTGACTATAAAATCTGTGGATATGCGAATAACACTTAGAGATTACGTCATATCCAGTCAAATAGTCTGTGATTTTATCGTTAAGGTCCTATATGCCGTCATTGGGCTTCATCGCCCTGAATTGTACTCAGCAAATACTGGGGGAATCGTCTTAAAACTGAAGACAGTGATATATGAAAGTATGGACTACAGATCGGCTGTTTTATAATTACAGGATTTGGAAATTCCTTGAATAAAAAAATATTCCTAAAGTACCCCTAAAATTTACGGGATCTGAAGATATTCCGTTTAGTTTTTCAGATATAAAAGCATATTATTAACTTAGCCAAAATACTGATAATTATCATCTTAACAAATCGGCTGTTTTAGATTTTTTAATTTCTTCCCAGGTTTCTTTTAAAAAGGTAAAATTCACATTGTCGCTTACGTTATTCTTATTTAGCACTAACAGTCTCATACAAAATTTGAAAAAATTGAAGCAAAAATAGAACGATTTTTTCTCAGTGCATTTGCCCCTTTCATAATTATTTGTCTGTAATGTTTACACCAATTTTTTGATAGTGTTATATTTGATATTTGAAATTGAACCGATAACTCTTATTGGTGATATCTATCAGCCTTAACGACCAATCGGAGGGGGCGGGGCATTCCACAGTGACGTATGGACCAACGAATAGGTAGAAATAAGATTCGGTCAGCACTCCACGCTAACACAAGAAAGGGAAACATTTATCTTTTGGGGAGCCCACTGAATTGATGTTCATGGAATACCTAGAATTATGGATTGACCCTTCGCTGCAATAATCTAAAAAAACAATTTTTTAATCAAAGCAATTCCAAACCACGGGTATTGTTTCGCGCATTTTAATATTTATTATTAAGTTTTACTTGACAGCCATCATTCGCAAGTATTGGGAATTGAGAAGGCCTTTCATTGATGCGATACGGTTAGGAAAAGTCGGTATAGGACGATCTTTCTCGTACCTACAGTAAATCAATTGTTTGCACTATTGTCACTTACCTACACGCTATTTCGAAATGCAATCTGCTTAATTTTAATAATCTCCGAACTCTGTAGCTAACTGATACTTTACATAATTTGTTAAGCTGAGATTTAATCAATATGGTTGAATAATGTTACAAAAAATCTTGCAATGTTATTGGCGTAATACATTTTGGGAACATTTACATCAAGAACTGCATTGAATAAAACCATACCAATTTCAATTTATTTATTTATTTATCGTAATATAGTAGTACATCATTTCTTATAACTAATACATATAATTAAATTTAATTAATATTCTCCCACTAAAGCAAGACGGGAGACCCCAGGCAAGGTGGTCTGATGATATTAGGAAATGTGCCGGTGGTGGATGGATGCATGACAGCAAGACAAGAAACTGTGGAGGACCAAAGGGGAGGCCTATGTCCAACAATGGACCTGAGTGGCTGACGAAGAAGAAGAAGAAGAAAGCAAGATTTGTGTGTGGGAGAAGTGTTTAGTTTTTAAGTTAACCAAATTATTACTATATAATAACTATAATACTAAACTATTCTGTCATTTTTTTAAAACTCTGACACATCTATCGGTAAATAGTTCTCTGGTTAGAAAAATTGATAACGTCCCATCTGCAGGAAAGCGCGCTGATAAAACCCAAAATGCGGTTTAAAACAGAATGGACAAAATGAATATATTGCTAGCGATTTGTATTCTGTCTGTTATTTATCATCCATATACATACCTTCTCGCTTTTATATACAAAACACTACAAAATAACAGTAGAGAATAGAAAATTAGGGTTCTTCTATAACTTAAAAGGTTTAGTTAGACGCTTTGGTTTTTATTCGGAAACAGGTTCCTAATATACCATTTTCAAGATAAAGTATTTTTTACGCGTCTTTATTAAACTTCACCTGTTGTTGTCTGTTTCCGTTTCCCGCGTCTACACATTTTATTTTTGTGACATTAGGGGACATTTTTGTGACATATAAATTTCATAGGTAGGATAGATAAGATAGGAGCCACTTATCTTTAATTTTCATAGAAAATTTGTGCTAGATGGCTCCTATCTCCTCTATCCCTCATCTTAGAAGTTGATGAAATCCAGCATTAATGCCATTGAATAAATTAATAAATTTCAAAGTATACAATTTTGGTAGATGTATATTTCTTTGACGCAGTCATAGCGTAGAATAATTATTTCAGGGACATCACCCGCAGTCGATAGGGTTTTGAGAACTGTCGGTGTAAAACTTATTTTTTTTTACAATCACTTAACACTCGAATCACTTCCTTTCTTATCCTGTCTTTCACGTTTTCCTAGATACCTGTATAATAGGGTGCATCACCGGATGTATGAAAAAATTTTTTTTTTCGAATCTCGAAGAGCCCTAGTGCGGAAAAGTTGCAGTTTACTAAGAGTGTTAACCACACCAAATATTAGCTTCCTAGGACTCCATCTTAAGGTTCCGCAACGACCTTGAAGTTTTGAAAAAAATTAAAATTTTCCATAAATTTCTAATGTATGCAAGGTCTTATAAAAAGCATTTTGTCTAAAGTTTTTAATAATATTTTTACTTAGGAATGCTTAAAAATGATAAAACAATACTAAAACAGCAATAAATTCATTATAAACATTTGCTTTAGAATAATAATCTATATTGAAAACATACTAAAAACATGCCTACAAAATAAGTAACAACATTTTATAAAGAAACACTTACGAAGTAAATGGGGCGAGTGAAAACGTTTTAGCGATTGTTTCTGGTTTAAGTTTGTGCACATTATTATAAGATTGTCCAAATTATTCTGTTTTGAACATATCAAGTAGGTATTTTGGTGTGTATAGTTAAGTCCAAATATTGTACTGCAATTAAAATACTCCACATCGATTTTCTGAAAAAGTGTACATATTAATCGTTGCAATCGCGAAGTGATGAACCAATTGAACTTAAAAATTCACAGGGTTCAGTTATTTCACCATTTAACTAAATATATAAGTGCCTTAGTTTCCATGTACTAGACAAATTAAATTATCGAACAAATCACCCTACTTATTTTTCTATATAGCAAAATAGTCCCTCCTATTCAAGCGCATCACAATCAATAACTGTTAGATGTTGTAGAGATATATTTTCAGTTTCTAAATTTTGTTCGATAGCCCACCTATAGTTATATCTAGTGCAAATCTAGTTTCAGGTGTAATATGTGTTATATTATCACTCCCAGGTTTGCGAATCAATGAAAAATGTTCCTCGATTAATGCATTTTGTAGAATTTTCCAACGTTTATTTGATTATTTAATTCGGCTAATTATTAATTTTATTCGACCATCAAAAAATAATTCATAAATCTGAATGTTTCGTGGGTGTTTATACCATAGATTTATAAGGTAGGTACTAAGATACTTAGTATAAAAGTCTATGGTTTATACCGAAGAGCTCAGGTCAACGTGATTTTGTATCACACAACATAACAGACCAAAACCAACTCTATCAGAAACTTTATACCTATCACGATTAATGATTAATTCTGGTGTGTAATAAAAGCGTTATCCTGTCGAAATTATTTGAATAGTTTTCTGTTTGTGGTAGAAAATATCATATTAGGTGGTTTACGATCAGATGAATCTAATAATAAATTGCTGTAAGTAAATACCATCCAGGTGTCCTTATTTCTATTTTCTTATCTTCATTCTTGTCACCATTGACTATTATCATTTTCATAGGACCCCTTTGGTCTTATAAGAATAGTTTTCCTTTTAATGACACGTTTAAATCTTTGGAGCACAGGCATGTGATCTTGCATTTACATAAAGCTTCATCGAAAAGTTAAGAGCTATATTAATGAAATTTATTCACCCTATGTTAGAAGCTCTCAGATGTTTATCGGCTTTAAAAAGAGTTTATCCTATTTTTATACTTCAAATGAAAATTATTGATCATTGATCAAACTCTTGTTTCAAAGAGAGTTAGTGATGAAGCATTCTTCCGTATATATAAAAAAATACTGTCAGCAAGTATGTATTTGGGGGTCCTGGGCTCCAAATAGAGGATCATGGATTCCATGTATTGATTTCCAAGTTATTATTTAATACTCATAACACTTTAATACGTTATCATACGTAGGTAACACATTTTCTTTGAAAATTTCAAAAGTTCCTATTATTGGGCACTTAGCTGTCGAGTATACATATTATTTATTTTTTATTCTAAAAAAACAATATTTAAACGCTAATTATGCACTTTGGGCATCTACTGCTACATACTATCAAAGAAATGTATAAATGTTTCACCTCCGCTAAGATAAAAAAAGTACGAATTTTCAACAATTTTGTGGTCAATATTTTTTCAGAGAAATAAATATTTTTGCGGGAAAAACTATAAAAAAGAGTATATACACTATTTTTATTTGTTCGTAACTCAAAAAAATCATAAAAAAATTCCAAGCAGTATTTAAAAAATAATTTTTAAAAAAGGGCGTTTTCATCATTTTTTCCCAACATAAATGCGCGTTGCGGAACCTCAGGACATTTTTTTAAAATTTTTTAAAGCTGATTTTTATTCATTTGAGACCCAAATGCAACCTTTTGGAACTAGGGAAGATCGAATTTCCCAAGAAAAGGAAAACGGCCCACCCTACTGTATAATAAACCTTCTCAATAATTGATCGAGCTTCATAGCTGCCCTGTGTCTCAAAACAGGAATGTTTGAAAGAAAATGAAGAATGGAAACCACATTTCTCTGTTGAATCATTCAGTATAAGAAGATTAACCACGTTTAATGTACGTAATGATCTGTAATAGTAAAAGATATGCTCAACTTGTACGATAAAATAGTCCTTAGAGACGAATCAATTATGTACAAAGTTGTTTGCTGAACATACTACATATTAAATGTTAGATACGGAACAATGTTGTGTAATGAGATTTTTTCCCTTTAGAAATTCGAATACAATTCCATTTTGCGGTGTTTTAAAACAAATGACAGTTGCTTGTTATGGCTATATCCCACGGAAGGTGAATCCTGCTTCGTCCGTAGATTCGCATGCCGTGGGAAGGAGTGAGTCCGTGAATCTACAGACTTTTTCATAGCGATTTGTATGGCGGTACGTGATATCGCAGACGTGCACGGATCGTGGGAAATAGGTTGCCTGTGAATCCGCGGACACGCCTTGATGAATCCAGATGAATCCGTCTAATCCATAGCGTTTGGATAACTTGCAATACAAGTGTTGAATCCAATATACATATACGTAGATATTTCTTTAGGAAACATCCCAAACAGACAGTTTTTTTCATTTTATTTCTTCTTTTCTATTTTAAAATGTTTTTTAATTAAAATTAAACTTTTTTTTCAATTATTTCAATGTTAATTTATAGTTTGATAATTACAAAATGTGTAATATAATTGTGTGTGTGTGTGTGTGTGTGTGTGTGTGTGTGTGTGTGTGTGTGTGTGTGTGTGTGTGTGTGTGTGTGTGTGTGTGTGTGTGTGTGTGTGTGTGTGTGTGTGTGTGTGTGTGTGTGTGTGTGTGTGTGTGTGTGTGTGTGTGTGTGTGTGTGTGTGTGTGAGGGTGTGTGTGTGTGTGTGTGTGTGTGTGTGTGTGTGTGTGTGAGTGTGTGTGAGTGTGTGTGTGTGTGTGTGTGTGTGTGTGTGTGTGTGTGTGTGTGTGTGTGTGTGTGTGTGTGTGTGTGTGTGTGTGTGTGTGTGTGTGTTGATTCTCACAAAATAAAAAACGTTTTATTAAAAAATATAATTATGTATATATTTTTGTAGGTACCTATTAGCTTATTACGTTACTTCATTTTCTATAGTATAACTATTAAACGTAATACATATATATTCCATTTGTAACCGCCCACAAGTTTTTTGTGTATATGAGTAAAAAGCGTGTGGATGGAACGTTTGTCTTGGCTCGTTTACGTAACAGACCGTTGACGCCTTTTTACTCATGAACGCAAAAAACTCGTAGACGCTCGCAAGCGTGTGGCGGCGACATTAACTTTTACTTAAAGTATTATACCGAATCGGTAGGTATTACCTATATAATTGGCACCAGGAATGACGTCACAGTCTTTTCCCTCGGCATTAAGGTTCAAAATCGCGTGACAATCGCATGATAAAATGGTAAAAATAGCGTTTTTTTAATTTTTTGAGGTTAATTTTGCGTCTATCAAAAAACTTTTACGGTTATTCCCTAGGTTTTAATGCATATTATCAGTACAAAAAAAAATTTTACTCAACGACTTTCAGGAAACGAGTTTCCGTCTTTGGGAAAAAAGATCAGAGGTGTTTTCCATTTTTTTTGAGAAATCTATACAAGATATAAAAAATCGTTTACGGTTATATGCGGTTATATAAAGGTTGAATGCATCTACCCTATTTTGTTCCAAAGCATAATTAATAACGGTTATCGAGATAGAAGGTCTCCCGTTTTTAGAAATTTTTGAAATGTCGGTATGCATACTCTTAACATTACTTACTGTAAATTAATACTGATTCAAAAGTTATTCATAGGTACAAAAATACATAATACAAGAATATGATACTAAATTGATAACATGTAGCTACCTACATTAACTGAAAATAACGTGTTGTAATTTTTGCTAGTCGGGTAATTTGTATATTTTTGTAACAATTTTACAATAAAAATAATTATTATTCGATATATTTTCGGATATATATTCACTAACAACGAGGGTTGTCAACCGTACTAGAGTATAATAATAATATTGAAAGTGAGTTGCAAGAAATATATGGATCGCAAAATACTATATATTTTTTTTGGCAACATTAAAACTAAGAAAATATCAACCAAATCCGCTTCACTTGTAAAATTTAAACGCAGTTTAAGAATTATATCATTGCCTGCAGTTTTCTACTGACGAATGAGTGTGTAATTTACATTAATTTGAAAATTGAGAAAACCACACTTTTCTAGCAAATAAAAATATTATAAAATTCAAGCAGTTCATAAAATGACAGTTTTTATTTAAATAGATAAGTAGTTATTTATTTATTTATTGCACATGGAACAGATACAGTCACAAAAACAAACATTGGCAGGTACATTAATACAAAAATATCAATACACAAGACCAATTACATCCGTTCACAATTAGCACACACGCAAAACAAATAGATTACATTACATAGTTAAAAATATATATCTTATATCTATAAAACATTTATGGTAGGGAAGGAGGAAGCATGGGAAGAGGAAGAAGAAGAGGAAGAAAGGAGGGGATAATGAAGGAAGCAACAAAAAAAGAGTTAAGAACTGATATCAAGAACAATAAGATAATGTGTATGTTTTCTTTTATTTTCATAAAATTATCGAATTACACCCTGATACATATTTGTACACTTCATAACAAGCTTAAAAGCTTGTGTCGTGAAGTGGGGTATGTCGGCATCGAGGATCGAGCGCGTTAGCAACCAGGCTACCGATAACTTTTTAAAATTACTTATTGATGCAGATGGAATAATCAGCTGAAAAAATGTTGACAACCCTACTTACATGTTTCAACGCGTGTATACACAACGGTTTCCGAAGAAAAACCCATAGGAGTATTTACGATGATGTAGTATGAACCCCAAAAAACACAAAAACCCTTCAGAAATATGACGTACTTAATGTAGTTCTGGACAATTTACATCCAGACCTGCATTAAATTGTACCACAAATGTGTTATAGTTTTGTATTGTCTATGTGTTTATTGCTTTCATTCTTTTTTGTTGTGTTTATTGATTTATTGCATTTGATTTTGTGTTTGTAAACCTGACGATTCCAAGTGCCTTAAATATGGTCTACAGATGATTAAAAACCAATTAAAAATCCTCAAATAATAAAAGCTTATACTTTTTAGTTGGATTTCAGTAGATGAATTATTTATAAAATGTTGAAATCATTGTCTATCCCATTTTAGATCCGCTTGCTTATTCATATTTTTTAATCTATTCTAGTTCCCAATATAATTTACTCGAATACTAATCGATACAATTAATTTTATTTACAAAATTCAATTAGATTTGTGCTTTTATCCCTAAAAAAAATCCTGTGTGGCTTTTGTACGGCTTTTGTGGGGTTTATTTATTTTGAGCAATATGCTTATGGGTTTCGTACTGTTACAATATACAACGGGAGTGAAAGAGATGCACATACCCGCATGATTCGAAAAATAAAAATCAAAATAAATAATGTATAAATTTAGATTCCCCAGTTGCCATAGAGTGGGGAACATTATATTTTCTTATTATTTATTGAATTATTTTTTCTGGAATTTTGTTACATCGAATTATAAGTCCATGTGGTGCATTTTATCAGTATGATGCCAATCTTTCAAATGTCTCCCTTCAAAAATTATGTACCTAATCTATTAGTCTAAATAACACACGAATGATAAAAGAAATTATAATTTTATTTAAAATGAAAAAAAGTTTAAGGTACCAATCATTATATTTTTCTAATACCACGGACCTGAAACAGCACAATTTTTGCACTGTTACTGGGCCGGTATTCTTTTATTCTGATAATATCGACATTAATAATATTAAAAATAAATAAATAAATTATTTAATGGGTTCTCTAATTTCCAGTTATGGCAGACATTTTTTCCCGTACAAAATAAATATAATGTACACCCCGACACATAATGCGCCCGCTACACGCTCGCGAGTCACCGCGACCTTTTGGTGTTCATGAGTAAAAAGGGGTGCGGATGGATCGTTTGTCTTGACATGTACGTAACCGACCCTTGACGCCTTTTTACTCATGAACACCAAAAGGTCGTGGTGACTCGCGAGCGTGTAGCGGGCCCATAACGGGACTGAGAGAGATTAGCAGCTAATTTGAGAAAAACCGGTGTTGAAAAATAACGCGTGATACAAGATACAAAAACTCCGTGTGACAAACTTTAAAAAATATCACCCACAAACAAGTTTAATTAATGCCGCAGGCAATTCTTTCTTTTATTTTTTTTTACTAAATTACAATTAATATTGGTGTAAAGACAATAATTTATTCTCGTACCTGATCGATCTAATTTTTAAACACAAAAACAGAATTAGTATATATTCAACAGTATGACAGAGATAATTATTATTATCTATTTATTATATTATATATTTATTTATTTATTGCTTCAACGGACTCAAGATATTTTCAAAATTTACAACGTTAAAGTTAAAAAGTTAAAAATATTAATACAATGAATTATTATATTATTATAAAAATAGGGAACTATTTCCCCATACCCCGTGCACGAAATCATCCATCCGGAAGGGATTAATCCAGATTCGCGTACGAATCCGGATTCACTTGTCGTGGGAAGGCACCCTTAGAATTAAAGAAAGGAGTAGAGATAAAGATTTAATGAAATAATTACGTAAACGGGAAGTTTCTTATTTCGCGGTTTTTCATATTGTCATGTGAAATATAATAAGTATCTACTCTGTCTAACTAACTATCCTACTTGTATATCATTGGGGGGTTAGAGAGATTTATTTTATTTTATTTAGTTACAATATTACACAGCTCAACGTTTCAGTGTTAGCATTTGTGCTGGTGTACAGAAGAAGAGTATTCCAAAAACAACATTCAAAACATAAATAAAAAAGTAGAAAGTCTATAAATACACATCAACATGCGCGATGAAGACTGAGTAAGTGACACCAACGTGTCAACATGTACTGCGAGCTCATTCAGGTAGCGGCCTCCTCTTGCGATAGGAGAATTGTGTATTACATTAATTTGTCCTCCCCCGTGGAGAGTAGAACAACATGTGCGAGCGCGAGCGACCGTAGGAGTCTGGAACGTATAGTTTTAATTCTTTATTTATTTATTTATTTATTTAAACTTAAAGTAAACAACAAACACATATAAATATACAAAATGGACATAGTACAGATTATAAAACGTTGTTCACTAGGGCGAACTTATCGCAGAACTGCGATTTCTTCCAGTTAACCCCAGGACAAAACAGAAAAAAAAGGAGTTGAACAAAAATATAGGAAAAAACAGAAAAAAGAAATTGAATAAAAAAATATATACGAAGTAGAAAATATATACATACATATATATGTGAGATAAAAAACAAATAAAAACGGAATAAAAAAATAATAATAAACAAGATACAGAATGCATATATACATAAAAACATATACAGTTGAAACTACAATTAGTCCTACGATTCGGATTCAGATGCCGCATTCGACGCCAACATGCGATTTCTCACCGCTCTCTTAAAGGAGTGCACTGACTCCGCAGTGCGAATGGTAGAGGGAAGACTATTCCAACAACGAGCACCATCCACCATGAAGGAGTGAGTAAGAAAGGCTGATCTATGGATAGGTATTGCAAGAAGACGCTCGCTGTTGGACCTCAATGGAAGTCCGTGACTCGCTAAATATTCGAAATTTTCTTTAAGATAATAGGGAGAAGACGTTGAATAGAGAGAATTGTGCACATGAGATAGCGTATGAAGTTCACGTCTTTGGCGTATAGTTAACCACTTCAGACTGTTTTGGAAAGCTGTTATGTGATCGGACCGGCGCAGATTAAAAATGAAGCGAATACCTACGTTTTGCAGCCTTTCAAGTTTGCTAACTAAGTCTTGGTTTAGGTCTATAAAGACAGTATCGGCGTAATCTATGAGAGGCAGTAACAATGATTGGACCAATCGGGTTTTCACTTTAATAGGAAGAAATTTCTGGAGTATTTTTAGGGTATGCAGTGTGAAGAAAAATTTCTTCCTGATAGAATTGACGTGTTGCTGCCAGGAAAGAGTTTGATCCATGATCACACCGAGATTTTTAGCTGTTTTTGAATAGGGGATAACTTTGGAGTTCATTACAGTCTGAGGAATCGTAGCATTCCCCAACCTAGAAATATAGTAAGGACTGCCTATGAACATGGTCTGAGACTTAGTGGGGTTAAGGATCAGCCCAACACGTGCGGCCCAATCTGAGATCAGACGCAAACATCGGGATGTATTCTCAACTGCAGTGGAAATATTTTCCAGTCTGAAGTGTGTATATATCTGGAGATCATCGGCGTATAAATGAAAGTGACAGGGCAACAGACGTGTCACAGGATTTATGAAAATCGAAAAGAGTAGAGGCGATAAATTTCCCCCCTGGGGAACCCCGGCCTCCAACTTTAACCACTCCGAGAGGACACCGCTCTGCATGCGCACAGACTGGTAGCGTTCTTTTAGGTAAGATGAAAACCATGTGGCACAGGCCTGGGAAACATTTAGTGACTCTAATATGGCAATTAGTATGTCAAAATCTACGGAATTAAATGCACTACTAAAATCTAGCAATGTCAGCTGGGTCAGTTCTTGTTTCTCCATGGCAATTCTGATATCGTCAGTTATTTTAATTAAAGCAGTTGTTGTGCTATGGCCTTCCCGAAAACCGGACTGGTAATTGCTCAAAAGTTGATTTTGGTTAATAAATCGATTCTTATAGAATTGAAGGATTCATAATTGTGCCGTGTGTGTAAAGGTGAGTGATTGTAAGACTAGAATAGTGACTAGAACACCTCTACCTCGACGTCTTTGTCTAGCCATGCTGTAGTATTAGCAATATCGCATAGGACCACCACCCCTGTCAAATCTCGTAACAGTATATAATTAATACGTGGTCTGTCATACTCTTTGTTAACGAACTGTTCATACATATCCTTAGCGACGGTGATGGCAACCTCGCCTACAATGTAGAATGTATTAATCCTACATCATGGCTAGAAAAAAGAGAAATGTCAAAGTGGCGGTGGACTCGAATGTGCTTGAATGAATGTGAATCAGCTTATACGGCATGATGAGAGAATTGATGATGACATTATAACCAAAAAGGTATATACGAATGAAAGAAGAGGACGAAGGAAAGGAGAGAAGCGTGGCCGTCCGAGACTGACCTGCACCGATATGTTAACCAGATCCTCAAGGACAGACGCGTTTTGAATAAAAGAAACCGGAGAGCTTGTATGTCAAATTATAGGAATGTGACGGAAGATAGAACGGTGTGGCGTTCTGTCCTTTAAAGATTCATCGTCAACAATATTTATTATGTATTTTTATTTGTTTATTATGACATAAACGGCCATACGGCCTTTGAAAATATACACAATATAATTAAAAACAACAAAAATTTGTCATAATGGGTAGCATAAGCGAATAATATGACAAATACGAGTATATAAAAATAAATGAAAAATAAGTGCAGTATAACAAAACGAAAAATAACTTGGAAAAAACAATATTTTTATCATGTTCATCATAAAAGAAATAGGCTTAATGAAATTCCAAAAAACAGTCATAATCAATTTATCGAAAGTAGCTTTTATGTGAGAGCTTGAAAAAATATTTGGATATTCGAAATCGCATTAAGAGATAAAATCCCTTATATTTTATTGGTAATAACGTGAGGAGATTATTCATAAATTCTATTAAATTTGGAATACCTGTATCAATCTATATTCGCCTATAACGCTGTAAATTTATTTCACTTCGATAAGCGATATTAAAATCGTTACGATGTCAATTTAAACGCATTTTTATGGCGCGTAGTAAGACCCATACCTACTCGTTTTATGAATTATGTTACCAGGAAAATGAAGAACGCGGTATTCTCCAAAAATTCTATGCAGCAGGCGCATACGTTTCTGTTTTTTTCAACAAAATAATCATTGTTATATTGCTTTTACGCGTCTCAGATCACAAACAAGGTGAGTTTTTAGTCAAGTATACTACTTGTAATTTAAATCATTTTTAGCACGTTTTCTATTTCACCCCGATTTGGTTCACGTTTATAATCGATTTACATTCTGCTAATAATTTAGTCAAGGAGCAAATGATATATGAGTATAATAGCCGATTTGTACGTAAGACTTTTTAGTGGTCGATTATTTAGTACACATCATATGAGCATGGTGGGGGAGCTACTTGACTAAAAAATGGATTGCCTTGACTAAATACTACCCTTGTGTGAGTATCGTAATAAAATTACTGTCACCAAACTATGTGGAAAATTTATACAACTATTTTTATAGTCAATAATATTAATTATTGATTTTGCATACCTTTTTTATGAGGGTAGTCATTTAATTTTGATGATCCTTTACGAACAATTCGAGTACATTGACACCAGGTAATAAAAAGGTTTTCAAAATTATTACAAACTCGTAAAATTGAATTAAGCGACGAAAGCTTCATTAATGTTGTTTTATTGGAAGAGGTAATATAAATAAATATACAGGGAATTTCAAAACTTTTCATTTTGTTAAACAATGACCAAGAGGGAAACCTTCTTAACAAGTTATTATTCATCACCCCATTACCTTTTCAATTCAACTGATGCCTTTAGAAATTAAGAGAAGGATACCTTGATCGTGATGAATGCGAAGTTAGACGAAAGCTCTTTGTAGGTCCTTGTCCGTGATTTTTAATTTTTTGAACTTTAAAATAATTTTAAAAACATTAAGTATTTAATAGTAGTAGTAATAGTGTACGTATAGTATCAAATGTTGATGAAAGCAGGAAGGAAAACATTGGTAAAATAAGGAAAAAATTAAACAATGTTTTTAAAAGTGGTCACAGAGGTGTGCGGGTGCATAACTTTTTCCAAAAGGATGATTACATGCATGCACATAATGCAACATGACTCCGGTAATTTTTATCATAAACACAATTAACGTGTGAATATCATAAGATAGCACTCTTGACTAATTAAAAAGTACAAAATTTTACTAGTGTGACTCATCGTGTAGTCGGGATTTTATGATTTTAAGGAGGACTTCATATAGGTCAATCGGCATATCTGGGTTAACCCAGAATGCCAGAAATCTAAAAATTTAGCACTCAAATATATTGAAGACTTAGTACCACCACTCATTCTGAATGTTTCTATTTAAGGTAGGTACAACGAGTTAGTCAATGTTTAAATTGTAGGTAGGTCTAGTCAAAATGTAGTGAGACCTCAGAGGAGATGAATTAGTGATTTGGTTAGAATCATAATAACAATGGGTCCCCTTGTGACCAGTAGACCATGGCCTCCAAGCCCGGAAACTCGTAACACAAGAAATGAATAACGAAAACAATAATCATTATCAGATCAATGCCAATCAGAGTATAAAGGGCTCTGATTGACATTTCGACACACATAAAAATCAATTATTCAACATATCGTCAATGGAATAAAACACTTTATCAACAAGGTACTTCTTCACCCCTCCGCGGAAGGCCGTGTCATCCAGCGATTTTAACTCTCTGGGACGCATGTTTAGCATCCGGACACTGAGACACACGAAGCTCTTAGATGTCTTTGCTAGTCTATGCATTATTGGTCTTATGTTGTCTTTTGACCTGGTATTGTAGTTGTGGCACTTTGAGTTCAGGGGAGTATTATGTATATTTTGTATATTTATGTAGATAGATAGATTATGTTGATATTGAAATGAATTGAGAGAAAGTACCTTTGTAGGAATAAATTGAAGAAAGAATAATGTTAAGTACGAGAATATTAAAAATGTGAAAAGCTAATACAGAAAGTTATCCAATCTCATATGGTACGTGAATGTAATCTTTATAAAGTAGGGAACGTCACATATCATTAAGTTGATAGTTCCATACATTCTCATTCCCGCGGGACTCTACAACATGCCACGGGATACTTATGTAATTTCTCAGAATAAAATGATTTGCAGTTTTTCACAAAGAGGAAAAGTAATATTATCTTCCTAGGGGAATTGTGTCTGGGGAGAAAATATTTGTACGTATTAAATATTATTTATATAATCATCTAGGTTAATCTATTTATTGCCTTCTATCAATTCTATATCTATTCCATTTTTCTATAATATACCTGCATTCCATACAATAATTATATTATATTTAATTTCACTAGTTTTCTATCACTCGGGATTAGGTACCTTGCCGATGGAGGAGGATGTTCAAGTACTAATAAAATTGTATTGTGTAACCTTCTCAGCAAATATTTTTTTCCAAAGTGGAAAAAGTCTCACTTCTAAATTAATTGAAATAATTTCGCTTCAAAAAATAATAGAAAACATAAAAAATATTCTCGTTCAATGATTTTCCTCTTTAATTAAAATATGCTTTTTAGAAACCTTTCAAAAACAGCTCGTTTTCTTGTGCTTACAACCATAAAAAATAATCAACATTTCATAGACAAAAGAAAAAAAATCCAAGTAAAACAGTTTTTATTTATTTACCATTGTAATATACACAGACATCATATAACACGAAAATTTGTGTAATTTTTATCATTCGACTCAGATCGAAGAATCTGCAATAGGCCTCTAAATAACATTGAGAGAACACAAAGCTTGGTGAAGTGCATATTTAAGTGGGGTTAACTAGCAGAGATGGCAGCACTGCGATAAGCTCGCCCTGGTGAAAAAAAAATATAGCTTCTATAGGTTGCCATCTACTGCATCGCCTCAGGAGTAGCTGGCAGAAGCAGGGAACAAAGGTGAGCGAGGAGACACTGTGGTTGGACCGGCGAAAGGCGAAGATATGCAGATGCTTTGGGTCCCAGACCCAACCAAGGATAGAAGGGGAAGAAGATATATGTATGTATGATTATTATACAAACGTATGTCCGTATTTAATTATATTAATGTTTATTCTGTGTGTAAGGATAGGGATGTCTGGCGTTCTGTCCTCTCTGCCTACCCTGCAAGGGACATGGCGTGAGGGTATAGGGAATAAAGAGATGTCTGTATTTTTTTCACTTAAAATGTAAATAAATATATAAGCCTTTTAGTCTGAATAATGTTATTTTTAGTCAACTTTCAATAGTTGTGGATTAGTCAGAACCATTAGAGATAATACCTATAGCTAGGTAAATGCATAGACTACCTTGGGAACGTCTACATTTTTTGTCTCGTTTACGTTGACCATACTATGTGAGGAGGTATCTACTAAGTATGCGTAAGAAAGTAGGTACCAATGTGGCTACACTTTATTTAATGCTTTCTAGTTTGCAATATACGTAGCACGAAGGCAGTGGCGAATAAAACTGAAAAATAATATTCCCATAGGCCGAACAAAGGGCTATTCCAACGTATTGCTTGTATAGTAATAATATTATCATCGTATTGCGTCAGGTGTCGCTAGGGATTTCATATGAAAACATACGAATAATGTCACATTGTGTAGTTCAACTACAAGTGGATAAACGCAATTATTAGATGGTTGACGGGGAGAAATTGAACCTATCAGAAATGTCAAAAAGCGAGGCGTAGGAAGACTTAAAAAAAAATTACTGATGTCCAGCTTACGGGTCGTAGATGGCAGCAAATAGCCCAAGATAGAAAATATTGGAAAATTTTAGAAGAGGCCTATGTATAGCAAAAGAATGGAAGTGGCTAGCAGTGGATAAGTAAGTGAGTATGTAAGTAATAAGATAGTGCAAGGTTTTGGACTGAAGGCTGCCGGGGGGCTCCCTTAGAGGCTAACCCTGGGCCCACCTCTTAATATACATTTGCCTAGAAGTGCGGGTAAAGAGGTCGCTATTAATGCGCCTGAGCTACCCGGGGTTGTGGAGGGCCTTAAGCCCGCGGGATTCCTTCAATGAAGACTGATTTGAAATAAACAATAAGACATAAAAGCCCTGCAAAACCTGGATTTGGCTGGTTTGACGACATAAAAAAAGTTGCGGGTTCAAGATGACAAAGAATGGCAGCTGACAAGGGATTGTGGAGCTGCAAACAGAAGGTATTTGTTCAAAGTTGAATTCCAGAAGAAAAGTGAGTAAATAATAATGGATTTACAATGGCCCAACGGCCAACATACAGCCTCCGCACATTGCACAGAGCCACAGAGAGTAGCCCAGTACTAAACAACCTGGAGATTTGTTTAAATATATTCGTTGAGGCGCATAATAATTTATCCAACATTATTGCTAGGTAATAGTAACAAAGACCTCATACAGGAAATCGATGACTTATTTAACACCCTATACTTCGAAGTTCTTGAGTCTTATTGTGGTTTAAAAAAGGTAACAAGGACACGCATGTTTTTTCCACATTTATAATATACCTAGTAAGGAATAACACTACAAGGATGTTGGTACGTAGATTGTATGTAGGTATACACATGTAACGCCATCTCTCGGGAGAGGGCCGAAGGAGGGGAATCGTAAAAATGATGATCGCCACGTTTTACTAGCGACACTCATGTACGTATTATAAAATGTTAGTAGCTACCTATACCTTCCCACCTTAAAAAACATGAGTAGCGTGATGTTTTACTTGAATAAGTAATAATACTTTTATGTTAAACGACGTAGCACTGTATGCATAATGATGTAAGCTGAGGGCGTAAATTCTCACCAAGAATTTTACGAAGGAGTGCGTACTGCCGCTATTCATTAGGATAATGTTCTGAGATTTGAATTTAAAAAAAAATGAATAACGTTCGTTTTCGTAGTTTAAATTCCGGCGATTGGCTTGCAGATGCGTATTACTATACCATCACGGTATATCCCAATAATGGAGTAACCAGTGAATGTAGTGTGTATAATATAAAAATACACGACACATTATTTTTGCGCAAACATTTATGAAAATCAGCCGAAAAAGATGTGAAGTGTCCGATGGGCTTTACGAAATGTTTTTTGAGACTTTTGTTTTTTGAGTTTTTTGAGAAGATTGGGGACCAATTCCAAGAGTCGTGGAAATGACATATCGATACCTTTGAATGTAAATCCGGCAAGTCCAAGATTACTACAAATATCCTAAAAAGTGTATAACTTAAATAAATATACCTACTTAATACAAGGTGTGTAAAAAACATGCAGCATTGCCCGTCCTGTAATGTACTTACTTACTTTACGTGTCCGGGTAGGTCATACCCTGCCACTCCAATATGCGGCGACATACATCGCATTGTCATTTCCATTACCGGATGACCACTCCTGTAAAGTTAAAACTATGGAGTCAATTCATATTATGGTATCAACATTAGACAATATAGCTCCGAGTGAGGAGACTTTGTGACTTCTCTATGTTCCAACTAGTAACATGGTGGGTGAAGTTAGTAGATCTTGCTCATCGCCCACTCCCCTAATCCAGCATTTAGCAGCAAATATACCCACGTAAATACACATATGCACACTACATATCCTGTTGTTGTATGTACCTAACTAAAAGTAATCCTAATAATACACGTAAGATTATAAACTTCTTTAGAAATTCTCTTGCTTCGGGGGTAAAACTAGAAAACATGAGAGTAGATTGTATGTACGAGTATTTAGGAGCAGTAACAAGAGAAATAACGTTGTCTTTTATTTCCTAGGCACAAATTATTTGCGACAGTCTTCCAGTTTCAAAGATTTTGCATCCTTTTTTAAAAGATCTAAATTATTAGTTTTTTGTGTTGCGTTAGCCAACAGTCTGGCAGAAAACCTCTCAGTTCTGGGCTGTGCGAGGGAGGATTTTCGGGAAATCCATGAGGCTACCTTTCGTAATAAGTGCCTTTGGGAACTTGTTGAAACTCACGTCACTATTTATTTATTTATTTATTTACATCAACGGCGTGAGCCTTTTACACAACTTATGATAAAAAAACAAGTAAACAATATTCACATTAATTAAAATTAACAATAACAAAGTTATGAAAGAAAGAAATAATAATAATAAACATTACATATGCACACACACACATGCAGAAAAAAGTTAAACAAGATAACAAGAACAAAGTTCTAGGCATAATGTTCCCTCAGCCCCGTAAAAAAAGCACTCATTTCTCGCTTCAGTGCAGGAACCTGCACATCACATACGTCAAATCTGTTGGCATGTTCGTTAGCAAGTCTCTGTATCCTGATTAATGGCGAATTGAGCCCATAGGACGTGCTAGACGGCTTGCAATAAAAAGGAAGAAAATGTCTGGTATTCCTGTTGGGCACATGAAAGTTTACATTTTCCAGAAGCTCAGGACAGTCCACCCCGCAGTGAACGATCTTGCAAAGGTATAACATGTCCAACATAAGTCTTCTCTCAGATAGCTTTAGGAAGTTAATTTTATTCAGAAGGAAGTCATAATTTAGTTCTTCGCGAGGTATACCCAGTCTAAAGTTTATATATCTTAGAAATTTGTTTTGGACTCTTTCAATATTATGAATATGAATATTATAAAATGGGTTCCAGACTACAGAGTCATACTCAAGAATACTTCTAATCAGGGAAACGTAAAGCAACACCAATGTTCCAATATTCCTGAAATGTGCAGCTGTACGAATGACGAAGCCCAACAACCGCATTCCCCTGTTAACAATGTTGCTAATGTGGGGTATAAAACTAAGTTTTTGGTCAAAAATGACGCCCAAATCTCGAATCTCAGTCAACGTTTTCATGACAATACTGTTTAATCGGTAATCAAAAATTATTGGGGTCATAATTCGGTAAAATCGCATTGTATAACACTTTTTGGTATTTAAGTATAATTTATTCTGGGAACACCAACGATTGAAACGATCTAAATTTGCCTGCAATATGTTACAGTCACGTGTACATTCAATTTTTTTGAAGATTTTTATATCGTCAGCGAAAATTAAAACCCTGACATTCTGAAAAACACTGACAACATCATTTATGAAAATTATAAACAAAACGGGTCCAAGGTGTGAGCCTTGTGGTACACCACTAGTTGCTTGAAAAGTGTATGAAACATTGTTTTCGATTTTGACAGCCAATTTTCTATCAGTAAGATAGCTGGCTAACCATTTGAGCAATTGGCCTGTGATTCCATACCCTGCCAACTTACCAAGCAGAATGCCATGATGAACCTTATCAAAGGCCTTGCTGTAATCAGTGTAAATTGAATCAACCTGTTTACGTTCAGCGAAGGCATCTAGGATACAATTTTCGTAAATTAATAAATTGCTTTGCGTGGATTTGGATGGAACAAAACCATGCTGAGCGGGTATGATATGTTTAAAAATGAAGGGAGAGATCTGATTTAGGACCAGCTTTTCAAAAAGTTTTGGGATAGATGATAGCATACATATTGGCCTGTAATTAGATACGTCGTTTTTATTCCCGCTTTTGAAGATGGGAGTTAAGAAGCTGGATTTCCAATTGTCAGGGAAAAACCCACTTTTCAAGGACATGTTGAATATAACGTACAATGGATAAGATAAACTATGCATGCAACCCTTGACCAGCAGGGGGGGAATGCCATCAGGTCCCATACTACTCTTAGGCTCCATCTCGCGAATACCATTCACTATATCTCTGATTTCAATTTCAAATGGGGGAATATGAATATCGGCATTAGCATTGAATTCATAAGTGGTTTCATTACTACACTCCTCATAAACACTCTTAAAAAAATCAGCAAACAGCGTTGAAACATCAGATAGACCGTGGGCGGATTTTAGACCATAGGACATGTCATTCGGGATGTCGGAATCGTCCGATTTTAGAGAATTTGTATATTTAAATATGTGCTTTGTATTTACTAGATGAAGCCCAAGTTTTTGTAAACTAACTATCGTCGATTGCCAATTTATTCGATGATTTAAGAGACTATAAACACTCAATACGTACACTGCGGAATAAGTTATATTGAAGCCAATATTATTACTTGTAATCAAAACAGTATTAAATCACAGTACCGTACTAAAATTAATATCAGTAATATTCTCAGAAATAACATTCTGTAGAAGTATTACCAGCTGTTCTTTCCGTAACTGAGATGTTATTATTCATATTTCATAACATTAAATAATAATATAAAACTATTTTGATATGAGAAAATGCGATTGCGATGAAAAATAACTGTGATTTGAATTTCCTGCCAGTCGTAGTACCCATATAGTGTAGTGTAGACTATGAAGGAGTCTTTATTGTAAAGGTCTTTTAATTTAGTCTTTTAGAAGAAGTTACCTTATCTAAGATTAGAAAGTTATCTTGCAAGCGCAGTACACTAATGTAAGATATTACATACCTATACGAGTATTATGCTTTTACTTAGTAACATGCTGTTACATAATAATATAATTTATTTTGTACTACACATACTAACATCACAGTATATAATAATATGCAGAGTATACAAACTATTTTTATAAGGTAGTGGGTGAGATGGGCCGATGATATCATCGAGTCGGTGGGGCATAGGTGAAGACAGCGCACAAAATAGAGAATTGTGGAAGACACAGGAAGAGGCTTATATCCAGCAGAGGGAACGGGGCTGATAATAATAAAAAGAAAAAGAAGTGGGTGTGGCCAAAAGGGTATGTTTTCAGAACAAATATTTCTACTACTACTCAAATAGGCTTTGTAAAAAAATAAGCTGATACATTTAATCTTACTGTAATCTTTCACATCTTGTATACCTAGATTCCTGAAAACGATAATTGAAAAATGTATATAAAAAATTTCAATAAAATACTCTCTTCACGGAAGTTGCACAATAAAGTTATTTCTTATGTTTATAATATGCATTAAAATAAACTGATTTACTATAATAAATCGTTTTAAATATTTCAAAATGCATCGTTAAAATGATGAGAATCTAATGAATTTTTAAGATACGACATTCGATGATCATTGTAAGAAAGTAATGAATGTAAAGGATTATTGTAATGACTATCACAAACCTCTGAGCTTTGTTTACTATTTGTATTATACTCCAAGGAGTCGCTATATGATCTCTGTATGCCTCTTATAGGTCTTATATAGTTAGAGATGTTAGCAGCCTTTAGCTAAGCCTACTCCCATCGCTATTACCCGCTGATTAGCTCGTTCAATATTCCAGCCTCGCACTAACTTCCCCTATTACGGCATTGCAGAATCTAACCAAGTAAAGTAATATTATCTTTACCTACTTCCACTACTTGAATTAAACATGTTACAATTATTACGGAGGCTTTATAATATAATACTATCTTGTGGAGAATATTAATAAGAAGACTGAAGGAACTTAGATGCAATCTCATTATTAACTAAACTAATAGGGATTATAAATCAGTTATCAGATCAGCAGCTGTCTTCGACTGATTTTTTTAAATAAGTTAATTATAATTTTATTTATTTAATACAATTAAACGGCCATGGGCCTTTACGAAAATCTCTTCTTCTTGTTGTTCAGCCGCCCCTCCACTGCTGGATATAGGCCTCTTCTAACGTTTTACAATTTCTTTTACATTGAGTTTTACTCAACCAGTTTCTTCCTGCGACTGGGACTATACATCATCTACCCATTTATTTAGGGTCGTCCTACAGGTTTTCTCATCGCTCATGGTCTCAATGTTCGGATTCTGGGTGCCTATCTCTCAAAACATGGCCTGCCCATTGACAATGCCAAAAACCTTCTAACAAACAAAACAAAAAATACAAATATAGGAAAACTTGGCTTTTACGATATCTAATTTATTATTCTACATAAGTACTACTATAATATCTATACCCTCACGCCGCGTCCCTTGCAGGGTAGGCAGAGAGGAGAGAGCGGCATACTGCTCTATCCTTACTCACACTCCTAGCCTCCGTCACATTCATATCTAAACTCTTCTCACGCATAACATCATATAATTCGTCTTACCTACTTTCCATAATATCACATCTTACATTTCACACACCAATCCGGCATTCCAGTATTTGACGCGACATGATGGGTTGCGAGCCTCAACTCTACATCATAGTCTCTAGATCTAGATCCTAGAAATCTAAATGAATTTGGAAACCTAATCTGCTATAATAATAAATAAATAAAATAAATAAATAAATCTTTATTGGCCAGAGAAAATATTCATAGTTACAAAAACAAGACAATTATAGTGTGCCAAAAGGCGGATTTATTGCAAAACCAATATCTTACAGTCAACCCATTAATAACGAAAGTGTGTTAGTGTTAAGGGCATGGCACCAGGAATGACGTCACAGCCATTTCCCACGGCATTAAGGTTCAAAATCGGGTGAACAATCGCATGAAAAAATGGTAAAAATAGCGTTTTTTTCATTTTTTTTGGGTTAATTTTGGGTCTATCAAAAAACTTTTACGGTTATTCCCTAGATTTTAATGCATATTATCAGCACAAATAAGAAATATACTCCGCGACTTTCAAGAAACGAGTTTCCGTCTTTCGAAAAAAAGATCAGAGGTATTTTTCAAAATCTTTTTTGAGTAATCTATACAAGATATAAAAAATCTTTTACGGTTATTCCCTAGATAAATGTTCAATGCATCTACCCTATTTTGTTCCAAAGCATATTAAGTAACGGTTGTCGAGATATAAGGTCTCCCGTTTTTAGAAATTTTAGAAATTTCGGTATGCCCACTCAATAAGGAAATGTACCTCAATACCTCAGGTTGTCAGTCTTACATTATAATATTACACTGAATTGATGCGACATATTCCAGTAGAGATCTATGTTCCTGCTTACTTAGTGGTACCTTCCATTCGCCAGATGTTTGAGACGGCTAATCAAATTATACCTTGGTAGGCATCTACATAGATATTGTGTTATATTATTAAATATTAATATCAGATAATCTAACATGGGTGTTACATCTCCCTATATTATTGATTTATCTGTAGTTTATTGTTAGACTCGGGGTAAATGTTACCAAGGAAAATTAATAAACGCTCAAAGAAAATACCAAAAAAACTCATTGAATTATATCATGATTATATGGGTTTTCATGGTCGCTGGTATCGACGTCTTTTTAATGTAAAAATTTGTTGTTTACACGGACCCAAATATTTTCCTGCATATTTCACAGTAAAATTTGTATATGTCGTTCAGTGCAGAATAAGTCTTAAATCTGACGTGTTATAACCGAATCAAGAGCTTGTTCTTGTACGTTTAAAAAAAGAGTTGTACCTGCTGGATTTTTTAATATTTTGTGGGTGAATTGATCTATTTTTCCAGTATTTTATTTAAAATTAGTAGTAAATTTCTCACAATTAACGTTTTCAGTTTTGCTCTCCTGTAAAATTAATTATTTATCGATGAGCTTATTTTCGCGTGAACCCTTCGTAGCAGCTTCGGAACTACGAGTGGTCTACGCCATTCACCACTAATAAGTGAAAGGTTGTTGTACCGTACTGATTGCTTAAATAGCCAAGATTTTATTCTTTTATTCTCGATTCTTACTTTCATTCATATCAATAACACAAATGACGTAACGATATTTTGTTACTTTGTATATTTTCAGACCAGTTAACACCAGTATTTTATTAAATGCTGTAACGTGTTGAGAAAACCGTTAGCTCTAAATGTAATGTACTGGAAAAATGAAACACACCCAAAACACACATACACCATACTATAATATTGTATTGTGATTGTGTCAGATATAGAAAAGAATTATATTTTTATCCCTGGAGAAATATTTATTGCAAGAACTTTATTGAATATACTCGCACATACAGTTGTTGATTTATTTTACACTAGATTTTGAGCCCTGCAGCCTGGATTTAAAGTTTAATGCAACCATTATTAGATATATTTTGTAGTTCTGTAATTAAAGTAATATTACGGTGACTTACACGTTAAAAATCTGTGCTTGCAAAGAATAATTTTTCTGCAAATTTCAAAGAAAGTTTCTTGTGTTGTGAAGCTAAGAATACCTAAATCGTAAACACTGACATTCAATCACAAAATTATCTATTATAAATCATCTCAACACAAGTAGAAGAAACAATTTGAGATCGTCAGTAGATTGGTATGAGAACACGCTCACCTACCAACTGGGTGAACGCGCATTCAATCCCCGATGTGCACTTAGGTACTTCACTTCATAACTAATTTCTCTAGCTTACTCTGAAGTGTAAAGTTTTTATGGGCTTATTTAAAAAAAAATATGTACGATGATCAACACCTTCCTTCACTGCAGTCATCCACCAAGTATATTTTGCTGGATGACTGCAGTGGTTTTTTTTTTACGTTGAATATCTGATTTTCTACATGTTGTAGTTGAATAATAAGTAGTTATCTCAACGATCAGTTACAAGTCTGATAGAATGTTGATCCTTCGTTGTATATCTGTTGAAATTACTACTTAAACATCTGTATGAGTACTTACGTACGTTATACACCTTACACCAAAATGTATAGGTACGTATGTTTTTGCGTTATCTTAAATGACCCGAACCAACCCTCACATTCACCCTTATCCCTTGCAAAGTGCAATACATCCCCCATACTATATAGTGTCGGTGGTTGCAATTTAATTCTACCGCTCCCACGATAAGACTTCACATAGGTGTAGTGCTATTGTATCAACATAGATTTAGCTACTTTGCTGTGTCGTGTATGTAAGGGATTTGGGATTTTCTTTACATTCTTATTGTCATTGGGTAAGTAGGTACTCATGCTGCCAGTCGACACTTTTGGTCCACAGTTTAGTCTTGTCTAACTAGATTATTCGTTATGGTGCAATCAAATAATGTGTTGGTTTTCGATGCAAGAAAAAATTACATAATAATATGTATTATAAATAATTCGGCTATACACGCACACGGCCAGAATCTGACAAAGTTTTGGAGGTAGCCTAAACTTTTTCTCTTTTTAAAACGTATATGACTACTTTTACTGCTTTTTTTTTACTTACGCTTTTTCGAAAATCTATTGTTTATTAAAATTGCAGCGCTACACTTTTCAGTTTCATGTTTCCCCAACATTTTTAAATATTTTTTTTTCTTAAAAAACTAAAAAAAGCGTCCAATTGCTAAATCAAATTTTAATTTTCATCCCTTTACGCCTTTGGTTACGTAAATCCTGGTCAGCCTGTTCTTAATCATTAAGTTTATTTATTTATTAAATGCTAACATTTACAATGTATACATTTTTCATGTTTACCTCCCCCACTAGGAATATCCCGTGTCGGGAGAAGCAAACTCACATTACAATTATAAATGAAAATTACATTAAATTGTAAAAAAAAAAATGTATAAGATATTAGTTAAATTCGGTATTTCAGTAAACTATATGTATAATTTCAGGAATCGAAATTTTATGGTAATATGTATAAGGTCCAATTTAGATCTAACTAAGTGCGTATCTTTATTGAATTATATCCTAGTCACATAAATTTAAAACACACTTATTTGAGTCCGAAAAGTTCCAGAATTTGACCTAATATCATCTTTTGATCGTTGAGAAATACTTTTAACCAAACCGCTTCCGTGCGCCCTTTTTTAAAATTATCGAACGTCATGCCAGTCGCTAAACTTTCTTTTTTACTGGCGCATTAATTCCGGGTAATAAAATAACGATAATAAAAAATACATAAATAAAATAATAATTGATGACCCCATATTGTCAAAAGTTTCTTTTAAAAGTTGCTTCCGAAAAATTTGCGGTTTCCTTGAAGTTTTATAATTTCTTGGGGGTTTTACGAGTAGTTACGTTACGTATATTTTTTTCACAATTTATGCATACTAAAAAAATACGTTATACAAAAGACCAATCAATTTTAACCTTACTTGAAGGAATCGCTTCGACGCGATAAGCTTGCCCTGACAAACATTTCATCAATTATGTTTCTTTGTATTTTTAAAACACTGTTTCAATACATAAAACGCTGTTTTATTTGCCTTGAGGGTGAGGACCAACGTCATAGTCATTTCCCACATGAAAAAATGGATGATAAAATGTTAGAAATTACTTTTTTGGGGGTTTATTTCGCTTCATTTAAAATACACTTTTACGGTCGTTCGCTAGATTTTAATGCACATTATCGATACAAAAAATCGCTGCGACTTTCGGAAAACGAATTGCTGTCTTTCTGAAAAAAGATCAGAGGAGTTTTTCACATTTTTTTGAGGAATTTATAAAAGGTATAAAAAATCTCTTACGGTCATTCCCTAGCTAAAAGTTTAATGTATCTACCATTTTTTTCCATGGCATATTTAGAAAGGTCTACGAGATCCAAGGTCTCCCGTTTTTTGTAATTTTTGAAATTTAGATTCGACCTTTAATAATAAAAAAATATACGCATATTCTTCTTATTACAGGTATATAACATTAGACACAGAAAAAAGTACTCTTAAAAATATTGATGGCACAATAATAATGTAATGAAAAAACTTTCAGTTGGCAAATTTCTATTAATAGCAAACTATTGGGGGGGAACTGAGTATAAGGATTCTGTATTGGAAAAGTTAGTAGTAAATATAAGTGTTACAAAAGTTTTGAGACGGGACTTAATGTGATATGATTTTAATTTACACTTTTTCTCAACTCGACGCAGTCAGCATGGATGATAATTGAAAATTTTCACTTTAATTGGAAAAAGTTTTAGACACAGAGCAGAAATTTATCATATTTTTATAATATTAAACTTACATATTCTTCCTCTTCCTTCTTTCTTTATATTCTTCGTGTTTTTTTAAATTCATACTAACCGAAGTGGTTATTATTACATTAAACGTCAGTGAGGATTTTTCTGGTATTTCGTAATTAAAACTGCGACTGGTTATAAATTAAAATTTCAAACTTTCTCTTAAATAACGCCGAGTCATGTTTTTCCGCTCCCATGCTGTAATCCGAATATCCGAATATAAAATCGAATATAAAAAAGATGCTGGAAAAAGTTTAATATATAGCGGTTTTTAATATCACACCTGAACACTAAGTGTTTTCACTACAAACTAATAAAATTTCATTCGTTTGAGATACCTAATTCACGGGCCATGAAGGTTCATAATAATAATAGCCCTTGGACTCACCACGCTGAAAGAAAGAAGAATGAGGGGCGATCTCATTGAGACATTTAAGGCGCTGAATGATTATTATGATTGTCCTGAGCTGTCCAACATCTACACTCGCAA
The DNA here is from genome assembly GCA_963576895.1 of Ceraclea dissimilis. NCBI lineage: Eukaryota > Metazoa > Arthropoda > Insecta > Trichoptera > Leptoceridae > Ceraclea > Ceraclea dissimilis. The sequence continues at coordinate 6,164,859 of OY756375.1, forward strand.
TCAAAATGAACACTTGCGTGGCCATAGCCTGAAGCTCAACAGAAGTGTGTTTGCTCAGAATCCACATGTAGAGTTGTGGACTCTTAGAACAGACTTTCCCCGGATCTGGTTGCTGCTGAGAGTGTGAATAGTTTTAAAAGCGGACTTGACAGATTGCCATGATATCATAAACTCTTGGGCTCAAGCATATCAGCTTTATGCTGCCTAATAATAATAATCATACATTGTTGTGTCAATTTAACATCTCTGGAATCAACACAAATGGTTTTCACATGGATTCGTAAAGAATTCATTCGCCAACCTTTTAATTTGTTTTTTTTGGCCTTTATATCGTTTTTACTGTAATTATTTTGTTATCTGTTGTTGCTGAATTATTGTCGAAGTAAGTACATTTGTATTGATATTTTTAACCTCTTTTATATTGTAAACTTTTCAAAGGCCTTAAGGCCGTTAAAGCAATAAATAAATAAATCTTTTCCAATTCCTTATGCCTCATCCACATGCTCGCCGACCCTCCACGTTTTTTGTGTGAATGAGTAAAAAGACGTTAACCATCGATTACGCATACAATTCAAGACAATCACCCCGTCCGCAGGTCTTTTTACTCATTCACACAAAAAACGTGGAGGGTCGGCGAGCATGTGGAGGAGGCATAACAGATATTGTGTTTTTTCTAACCGCGTACATTCATATACAAAATATCATCAAGATATTACAATATCTCACGAAAAATATATCTCACTATATACAAAGAATGTTAAGTTTTCCGGAAAATGTATACATTATACCACGTGAAACACTTGCATTTTCTCACGATGCGGATTATTATACCATTCTCTCACTATTATAAAAACTCAACTACATTATTACATGTATTACTGTGTGGGTTATCACCCCACGTGCAAATGCACGAATGCCACATTTTTTCAAACAAGCTATTCATTTGAGGGTCTTTTTCTCTATATGTTTCCTTTATACCTGTATTTTTTCAGAAGGGTGAAAGCAGGGCAATAGAATAGAAATGCTAATAGAAAAGAAACATTGAGTAATAACGCATGATGGTGAAGAAAAAGAAAATATTCCAAGGGAAAACTCTCATATTATTCTCTAAGTGAAAGCGTTCATTACGGTTATATTTTATTCATCTACATGCATGTCTCACGAATGAGGTAACCGGCGAATCGCTCTAACAATGAACGTATAATTAAGACGATTAAGGGTATCCGGTAAGTTCGTCTAAAATCAATGCGTCTAAAATCAATTGTCTAATTATCAGTAAATCGACGAATTGATCGTTAGGCAAATTGATTTTGGCCGAATTGGTTTTAGACGAATTGATAATTAGACGAATTGATTTTAGACGGATTGATTTTACACGAATTGATCTTAGATTAATTGATTTTAGACGAAATGATTTTAGACGAACTTACCGGAAACCTTTTTAGGGCAGATAGAAAGCTATATTCTTCTATATTTTAATACTTGTAATAAATTTTATATAAGACTTCTATATTTTCCTACCACTGAATCACTATTCGAGCGGATTAATACTAATTGCCAACATTGTATGTAAATCATGCATAATGTACTGCAGAGCTGAGAATCACAATATAGAGCTAGTATGTACTACCTGTAATCGTGTTATCATTAGTACTGTTAATGAGATCGGTATAACCTAGGTACTAGGCAGGGACAGTACTTACCTACTATTATATCTTTATACCTAAACAGATAGTAGATACTAAAGGTACTGCTATATTATAAGTCAGTCTTGACCAACGTTCACCAAAGTTTTTGGGATCACCGACGGCAAAATTTATAATTTTAATCCGGCGGATCACTTCTTCTACTTCTTTCGGTGTCGTGTAAGGTTCCCCAACGTTGACTATCACTCGAGAGAATGTGCTCCTGTCCTGGGCAGCTCGAAACAGCTCTTCAGCACTCCATATTCCAGTCCGATCTCGTATATTGTGAAGCCAAGAAATCTGCCTTCTTCCAACCCCTCTACGACCCTCTATTTTGCCCAAAATGATCAGGTGGAGTAATTTATATTTTTCTCTGCTGAGCACATGACCCAAATATGACACCTTCCGGACTTTGATATTTGACAGCAACTCTCTATTGGCTCTAGCTCTTTGGAGAACTCTTGTGTTGCTCACCATATCTGTCCAAGGTATCCGGAGCATTTTGGGATGTATCACATCACAGGCGGATCACTGATCGGAGTTTATATACATTTTACAATTTATGATCTTTCCCCTTGAAAATTCTCTCTGAAGATTTTTTCTCAAATAAAATATACCTAGTTAAGTATGAGTCCTAGGAGACATTCTTACGTTCAACATCTACAGAGCTAGAAGAGTGTAAAATTAAACATGTGGAATGGGGCGAGCTAGACGAGTTACGAAAAACGACTTTTTAGATGCTAAATTGTTGAATGTACCTACATAAGAAAATTTAAATCAAGTCTAATTTCTGATAAATAAAGTCTGGACCAGGTGTACGAGGACATGAACTGCGCCGCATATGTCGAGCTGAAGAGAGCTGCAGAAGACAGATAAGAGTGGAGAACAAGATGTAGGAATTTGCTGCAAACTAATCCGCAGGATTGAAACTGGAGAAGAAGAAAGTCTGTTAAATAAAGAATGGTCTGACTTTGGCGACTGCTGATCTTGACTATACTTACGTAGTTTATATGAACTATGCGATGTTATTGCAGTGATAAATTCAGTGGTCTACCTATTTGGATTATTGATATCCAGTGGGAGTGACTAATTAGCTCATTGATTATGCATCCCTATCAATGACGTTGCATCTCCAGTCACTTAGTAGATAGCGGGTCAATTTATTCACTGATATTCATTGACCTCAATACCTATAATATAATTATTGTATGTATACAGGTTTATCTCAAATCAAATGATAGATTAATAATTTAGGTAATTTAGAATTATTTGCTAACTTCCTGTGATAATTTATTTATTTATTTATTTATAAATATACGATCATGGAGATCATTTACATTACAATATTATATTTAAATACAATAACTTACAAAACAAAAATAATGTACTAAGCAACATACACCCACATCAAACATAGTATTTACTTAACAATAACAAACAAAATACAGGCTCACACAGAGCAGTACCGGACTGACATCCATTCGCACTATTGTCTATTTTTTTTTATTTTATTAAGATAACATCTACATGAGGGGTTGAAGTGAACTAAAATGTTGAAACATTCTCTATACTGATAGATACAACAACAATAATATATTGAACTTTTAATAATGTCTAACGAAGGACAAGGAGACATCTGTAAGGTAAATGAAGATGAAATGTAATCGCATAGGTAGTCATCGGTGACAGTTTGATAGTTTGACGGAAATCATAGTTTACAGTTTTTTCCTCAACAGAGACGAGACATCTTCATTCACATAATGTAGCGTTAGGTGGAATGGGTGCACGGTGCCCTCGGCATAAAGTAATAACTTAAACCGGCCAAAGCCGACTCGTAATCGTCGGAACACCCATCCTGCTTCCTTTCCTGGGGAGTTCACATAACGCTACATTACGTGAATGAAGATGCCTCTCGTCTCTGTTGAGGAAAAAACTTTTATGTATTTCCGTCTGTGCAATGCAGATAAATTCCGGTTCCATACCTAAAATAGCTTAGGTATATCTCAAGTCAGAAATCATAGTGTTGTAACTAAATATATGTATAGAGGTCTCTTAATATTATTAAATTGTAGAATAGGTACTTTAGGTCCAAATCCATAACTTTTGTGTGTTCAAATTAATTTTACTATGAAGTTTAATAATTGGAAAAACAATGTTTTTTTTAGTCAGTTATTTAATTGATCCTAATATTGATAACAACCAGTGACGGCTCCACAATTTTCATCAGGCTAATTAAACGTTGGTACTAGTTATTACCATACTTAGTAGATTACCATGAGAAACTATTAAAAATTATGTTGACATAATTGTTATTGCTGAAACTTTAAAACGTATCGCCCAACTTCGGCGTCTGATAGACGCTTTAAAGCGCTCGCTCGTGCTTTTAAGTTAGTATACTCTTATGTTGTGAATTTATACTATAATTAAGTACGTGATCTTCTACGGTAAAGAAGAATAACGCTTAATATAATACAGCAACTGTTATCTGTTTGGATCAAGAGCTTGTAAACTATCTACGTCTACGCGAACGTATAGGCACGTATAATAATTTAGAGCTTTTAATAAACCAGATGTATTGTTTCTAGCTGTGATTTTTGGTTAATTCGAAGCTCGAGCTTAGTGAAAAAGTTTATTTCTCCGATTATTTAGTACATGTGTCTCGTCTCGCCGCATTTATTGCATAAAAAAATCATACACATTTATGTACTTTCACGAAAATGAGAAGATGAATGACATTAAAAACATTTGTAAAATAAAAACACTGTTTTTTTACTTCCAATATTTATTTTTGAGTACATACACCAGAGATCTTTCAAAGCTAATGCTTTATCTTCAGTGGTTATCTACCTCTCTGGTTATCTAGTGGAACCTTGGTTTATAGATAACCACTGAAGATAAAGCATTAGCTTTGAAAGATCTCTGGTGTATGTACTCAAAAATAAATAGTGGAAGTAAAAAACAGTGTTTTTATTTTACAAATAATTTTACAATGTGCTTCCATAAGGTTAATCTTCAAACAATCAATAAATTATTAAAAACATGTTTTAAATAACGAGAAACGACGTTACGAATAGTTTTATATTCTTTAATATGGGAAAGACTATTTCTCAAAAAAGCCTGATGCGTTTTTTCCTCGGGTAGGTTGTGTACAGAGATCTCCTCCAGGTAACGCGAGTAAATAATATACCTTTTTCATGAGAAAAAACTATGCAAAAGTAGTAAGCATTCTATAAATATTTATACCTATTAGGGTATACCCAATATTTTCCAATGCAAAATAAAATCAAAATACCTTAGATATAATACAATTATCATACCGACAATAAGGTCTCAGTAATTCGAGGATGGTCTCTGAATTATTTATTAGGAAATGTACAAAAGATTGAATAATGTGAAAAAAGTTTTGCGGAACACGAAGGTATTTTGATAGAAATATCTAGGGGGATGAATCCAAATTCTGATAAAGTAGGTTAGGTTACCTACGTATACTTTTAAAATATCTACGTTGAATGGCAATATGTTTTTTTTTTTTTTTTTGGGAAACATTACCAGTTCTCCAGATTGTCGAACATATTTTGTATGTTTTGTATTAAATTTGTAATAATTAAAGATTTTTCAAGCACATTATTGTTTTTCTTAAAACAATATTACTTTGTTTAAACCACTTTCATTTTGACCAGAGTCAACATGTTCGGGAACAAAGTTCCCTTCTTCAGGACTTCTACGAGAATCCTTGTATTAGTCCTGAAGAAGGGAACTATTCTTGTATTAGTCCTGAAGAAGGGAACTATTCTTGTATTAGTCCTGAAGAAGGGAACATTGTTCCCGAAGCATGTTGACTCTGGTCAAAATAAAAGTGGTTTAAACAAAGTAATATTGTTTTTATTATATAATATCGCCACAACATAAAGAAACCTTCAAAATCAAAGAAGTTATTGTTTTTGGTCTATACTTACCTTTCACATTTTGAAGATTATCAATGGTGTACAAAAAATTACCAACACAATACATTTTTTATAATTAGTTATCAAAACAGACGGAACGTACTACCTATACAGTACCTGCTGTGATGCAATAATAATGTCAAATAATACAGGGTAGATCGGTATACCTATATTCTTACAACGACTAGAGCTATACAACGTCATTATGCATAGTAGATATTCCTTCATCTCGCGAGACGACATTTTGTCGACACACCTCTGAGAATAATTTCATAATGCCTTTAAGTAAGACTAATAATTATTTCATTTTCATGCAAACGGTAGAATTTAATATTCTCTTGAATCTACCTAATGCCACATTATATATTATAGGTAGATATATAATATAGCTGCTATATCTGGGGTAATCTATGGTGCAGGATAATAATATATGTATATTGAACTTACTTGACTTTCAGTATAATTTTGCTAACTCCTTAGCTAGATGTGGTTGTCAACTTTGGAGTTAACACCTTAATGGGGTCTAATCAACATAATATTTTCAACAGACAATAATCGTTTTTACATAAGGTATCCTCCACACCAACCTTTCACACTTATTTCGCTAACTTAGCGCCGTAGACAAATTTTCTAGGATGTTAATTATTGATATCAGTACTAATAAGCACCTATAATATGTCACATGCACAGGTTGAACACAAGTCGAAGAGTGTAAAAAAAAGCGACTGTGAGACAAAACAAATAGAATGCAGTGAGCTAGACGTATTACGAGTTCAGACGATTTTTCGAGGTTAGTTTGCTGTGAATTAGAAAACTCGAAAAATTACACGTTACTCGACATCCTTTGTGGGGAAGCCAGAAAATTGATTTCCGTCGCATTCATGGAATTCATCATAGACACTCTACGATTCCGTTTACCCAAAACACGTCCGTCCTTGAGAAAACCAAGTGGTTCTTGGACGGCCGCGCTTCATTGCACCTGTTCTTTCACCCAACTATATTTTCCTTTTTATCCTATCCTATAACAATCCTCTCTACATGTCCCAACTCTCTTATACTTCATTTCTTATCCGATATCTCAACGTTTTCCCATGCACATTCTTAGGTTTCTCATCTCAACAGCATTCGTACTTGATTCATCCTTATTACGTTCATACTCCATGTCTCGCTGACATACATCAGTGTCGGCACCAGGAGAGCGTTCTGCACCAGTACCTTGTCTTAGCAGATATTCTGCTACTTTTGATCTTAATGTTATTTTATACTCAGGTAGGTATATTGAGATTGAGGTAAGAAGGTATGTACTCGTATAAACATAAATGGGATAAGATAAATCTCGTAAAATATGGTTGAATGTAGATAATAATATAATATGTAAATAAAGTGATTCACTTAAACACCTAACATTAAATTAATGTATGTTACATCGCTAGCAGGGTAGTCTTATTATACATACACGTACATACTATAGATATAATTAATATTATGTAGGTATGAGAAAAGTCGTAATATTTCGTAGTACAGTTGGGAAATATATTAATCTCTATACGGGGTTGTTTCTTCTATCCCTTACCCACCTGATTTAATTGGATGTGTGTTAGACAAGGAGAGAGTGTCGTACTCACTGTGTTATATAACATTTCGCGCCAAGACGGAATCACATAGGACGAAATCACATACGATCATAATTACACTATGGGGACGAAATCGCATAATTCTGATGAATTTATTGCTGTTAGCGAACTTTCATTTTACAGGCAAACAATCACTTTTAGATTGGAAAACTGATGACAGTTGTTGAAAAGTATAAAGATGTTACCTCCTTTACTATCACTGCAGGATCGTCTCTTAGTCCTTAGTGTCTAGTCTAGGGTTATTCTCTGTTGGTTCCTGGTTATATCGGGAAAGGGGATGTGGGAAAATATTAAAAATACCTTTCGCGATCCGCTTTTGGCTTGACTATCGCAAATCTTCTCTAAGTGAAAGACTACTTCTTGTCCCTTATCACTTCACCTATGTCAATGTACGCAACGTACCGTGACAAAAAATAGTCGAGATAAAATAAATAACTGTATGTATTGTTGTTGTTTATATTTTTATTTATATTGTTAGTATTTGAGTATAAGTATTGGTTAATTGGTATGATATTATTAAAAGTAGTATTGAATAGACTTTTGTAGCACAATAAGTATATTGTTTTGTATATCTTTTAAAAGGCTTTAAAGCCGTTTGTTAAATAAATAAATAATGTACTTACATTTGTGTGCGAAATAACATAATTTTATGGTCAAGTTTACACAGGAGGAAATCCCATTAATATGGTAAAATTACACTGGGATGAATTAATAGTCACGTGATTTTGTCCATGAAAGGTATCGTTTCTATGATTATTTTGATGCATATTAATTATGTGCTTCTGCCTCTGTGAGATGTTGTCTCGTGTCATTTCGTTCTATGCGATTGTGTCACGTGTAACCGCAGTATTTATATAGTAGAGCTAATGGTACCTAGTGGTACTAGGTGATGTGATGTGATGGTGTATTATAGAATAACCACCCAGCGACGATAAAGACAATAGCCCGAGGCATGATGTGCCACAACTGGTAGTAATTCGGTGAAGGAAATTACTCTTCACATACGCGGATTTACTAACATTGGCGCCGTCAAAATATCTCATTTTTCATCATAATATTATACTCACTCAAAAGCTTTTCTTATGTGATACGAGTATATAGGTTAGGTATTCTTCTACCGCTATAACTTATAATAATATTGAGTATTCTATCATCTTATATGTCTCAAATAAATTCAGATTATATAAAAGCATAAAATATAACAAGTATGTACGTAATCATTAATTTATCATTTCAATCTAATATATGCAATTATAATTATGATTCTCCCAATGGTTCCTAGGCGGTGCACATGGGAGACCCTCGCGGATCGCACCCCCTTGGACGATGACGCGGGAGAGGTTGTGGCTTTTTGGGAGCGGAGGGGAATCTGATCGAGTGCTGACCGACACGATAAGAAGAAGAAGAATTATGATTCTCGTTTTTTGATATACTTTTTTATTATTCTAAAAGAAATCGGGGAGCGTGTATGAAGCAAACTGCATGAATGTGACGGAAGCTAGGAGAATGTGTATGGAAAGGGCAGTCTGGCGTTCTGTTCCCTCTGCCTACATTGCAAGGGAAGCTGCGTGACCGTAAAGATCGATAGGTAGATTTAATGATTAATTGTATTAAAATATTTATTTACTCCAACGACAAATACGCAACTAATTAAAAAAATCGTCCACTGACACGAACTGAGGTGACATTGCATTTTTTTCCAAAAAGATTTTGGCTAATAAAATGTGCATTTTTGACATACCATTTTTTCTACGTAAAGATATATTTTCTTACACTGTACACTTTCATATATCCCAGGTCAGCAGGGATAATTAAAACTGGGTAAATAAGTTCAGTTTACACACCTATCGCTCGCGTTATATATGCGTAAGTGTGCCAAAAGGTGGACTTATTGCAAAAGCGCAATATCTTACATTCAACCAGTCAATTGATACCACTACTTTTTCACAGCTGTTAATATAAAAACAAATTTTGTTTGAAATCAACGAGAAAATGAATACTTTGTCATTCTATCAAGACATTTAATTAAAAATTCTAAAATCTTTGATAGGCACGGCAATCACGACAGAGCAGTAGGATCTCTTAATTCTCCCCCAAACATTTTGTCTCTAAAAGTGCTTCGTCTCTTGGGTAATGTAAAATGGTTTAAGACTTGAAACTATGATTAGAAGGGCGCGAGATGTGCACTGTGCAGTCTACTTGGTAAAGAAGAAAATTCTTTAGTTTCCTTAGTTATCAATCTTAGTATCAAGATACACACAAAACTTGTATCAAAATAAGTGAACCTATTTAACGTAAAACGAAAGACTAAATATTAAGTTTAAAATCCACAAAAATGTTTTTAGATTACGGGACTAGTTTTCGAGGATTTGCACCCTCATCATCAGGCGATTGTGAATAAAGCTTTTTTTTAATTATTCACAATCGCCTAATGATGCGGGTGTAAATCCTCGAACACCACTCGCGTAATTTAAAGTCATTTCTTATTTATGTCATTTTCCTTAAAAATGTACTTCCACTATGTACCGACGGTCAAAAACCTCGAAAGAACCTATTAAAATATTCTGGAAATCAACAATTTAGTCAATTCCTAATAGTCTCAATTACTTAAGTTATTTTTCCTAGTTTTCGTGCTTGGCAGGTCTGCGCAGCTTCGATTCGAGGATTGATGCAACCACTATTACATACATGTTATTCCGTAATTCAAGTAATTGGTATTAGATTTTGTTCCATGGTTATTCAAACAATGCGTGCAGAACTGATTCCTAGACAAAGGCGATTTAGTACCTATGTATGAAACATTACTAAAACATCATGGCGATTCTTCCACGAATACGAATAGGCATTTCACATTTAACTGTATGCAGGTGTATTGACATTTTGAAATTACAATATCGAAGTGTCTTTCGAAGCATTAAAATAAAATAAATAAAAAACACGAAATGAAATCCGTCATGTGTGAAAGGGGAAGATGGAAAAATTGAGCAATAAGTTATTCCGATATATATTTTATTAAGCAATACGCCCCTGAGCGTCGCAAAACACAAGGTGTTGGAGTAATATCCTGTATCGTCTCACCCCACACTCCCCTCGCGACATCATTGGTGCGAATATAATTTTATTTGTAGCAGAATTCAATTATCTACCCTAGTGATGTTCTAAGACGAATGTGTACCTCCTCTTCTGTGCCTACTAGGTATATAAGCGATGACTATACTATTTTTTATTCTTTTAAGTTGACAACGAGTCCATTGCCGTTATATAGAAAGAAAAAGAAGGGAACTTTCTAAGTGGCGTACATGTGGCGTAATAATGAGGCAACCGTAACTCTTTGCGCCAACATTGGAAGAGGCAAAAAAGAACTCAGAAAAAGACCTATGGCGAATAGACGCACGCGAACTGAATGGTATTGTTTTTACACTTTCTTCTCTTTCGATAATTTTTGCTTTATTAATTGTAATGTTTGTGCCAATTTATTAAAGTATTTATATGATTTTGATAGGTAGACTTTAACAGAACTTTGGGGTTGCTTGTCTTAGGATGTCTTAGAATATAATATGCTTATGACAACTACTTAATATAATAATTTATATAAATAAAGTACGTATTATGTTGTTATAACTTTATCCTTTTACATGTTCGTAATTTCGTAAGCGTAACGAACATAATTAATTAGTGAACTAAATAATTATCTTACCCAAGTAATTACACATTTAAAGTTTTAGGATGAATTCAGGAATATTTTGATCATACTCGTATATATTTGCTAGCATGCATAGTATATTGTCTTCTTTTAGAGAATGAATTATTTTCAAGTCAATCTTTGTGTGACTATTATAAGCTTCAGTCCGAGGCACTTTCAGATATTTGCACGAAAAAAAATAATTCACATAAAATTTTTCATATTAAATATGTGTCTCTCCTGTCGATTTCCTCACTGCTGAGGGTCGCGATCTCCAAACCCAAACACCCGTTGCTTGACCAATCCCCGCCACGCAGCTCTGTCCTCGGCAAGATGCACTGCCCTGTAGATGGAGGGGGCAACAGTCTGCGTAACTTGGTCCGTCCATCGCAAAGGTGATCGCCCTCTGGGTCTCCGTCCCGGCGTGTTTCCCGTGATTATTAGCTTCTCGAGACTATCTCCCCCTCTGCGAGCGATGTGTCCAAAAAATTGGAGAATTCTTTCCAAGCATAGAGATGACAATCTCGATGTGATTCCAAGTTCTTGTAGGATAGAGGCATTTGTCCTTCTTGCAGTCCATGGGATCCATGTGTAAATATTTATTTATTTATTTCCAATCATACACGGCTTTTTAGGCCATTAGTACAAAATATACGAGTATTATAACAATAAAAAAGTAAACCAAAATACAAACAAAAAACATTGCAACACATATATGTGCATCCAAAACCTGTATTGAACTAGGTACATAATTACATTCAAATTGAAAATTAGGTGAGCGAAACAAAATAGCGTGTCAAACAAAATAGGATACACAACGCAAATTTAAAATCATTTAAAATCAATCACAAATATGTGTAAACCCTCCGAAATCGTAGTCTAGGTCAATACTACCGACATTGCTCGGTAGTATTGACCTAGAAGACGACACTGGATGGACGACGCGACGTAGCCAAAATGAATAGTAACAGACTCTCAAAAACAACAGCTCATGAGATCCCTTCTGGACACCGTCCACCTAGTAGACTGTCTATCAGATGAAGGGACAGTTGGATCTTATCATCTCGAGAGCTATAATTTATATTTCGAAGGTCTTTTAAAAGAAGAAGGAGATTAAGAAAATTATAGTAAGTATTTAAAATTTAATCATCATACCAAAATTGATAGATATATCATTAGGAAGGTACAATGCGCAATAAAGGAAACAAACAAAGTAGTAGTTACCCTAAGGTGTGTTAAGGACCTACTTACATATACATTTTTTATTCTTTGTCATTATTATTATATTAAATCACCAGGTGGGCGATGAGGACGACTTAGGCTTTCGATAAAACTTCAATTTTATTAGTATTTCTCTGAAATACTTCGCATTAGGGCACTCATAGTCTGTGACACGTGTAGCAAAACCTACATCGTAGATACCTATACTATTATTTTGGGACAGAGTTCAGTTCAAAACAATAGACATATTTTTCGCCCGGAAAGTGAGATAAAAATATCGATTCAAAGACCCTAAAAAACATTGTTAAATTGAGTGTATGGAAGTTGCTACATATGTAAATATATAACACAATATATATTTCATACACACTTACTTGACATTACAGCATTCAATAAATTTAAACAAAATATTTATAGCTGCAAAAATTTATAAAAACTGTCAGTATTTGTTTTTGGGTTAGAATTTGCAAGAGATTTTTTGTTTTGTTTATTGTTCCTGTATCACTCCTTCGGGCACCTGAACTCGTCAGGTTTTACTACGAAAATATTTGATAATAAAGTATAAAAAAACAATAAATTAATTAAAATAGATGCCACTCAGAGTATAAAGGGCTCCGATACATGTTTGTTTTGCAAAATTTATCAATGATTAAACGACGTTGGTTGTCGGCTAGCATTTTTCCCAATTGGCATGTATCAATTTAAGGCAAGTAATATATGAATACTATGTAAGAAAAATGCTAGTTGTCCTAGGTAAGAAGGTATCAATACCTATTTTCTTATTTCCCGTGTCCGGAACACTATCAAATTTTGTATCTCCAATGTTCGGCCACCCGGACACCCCTGGCATTCGCCAGTAGTGCGTCCTTGGGCGTGCATGTCACTCCTGTTCAGTTTGGGGACATGAAAACGGGTGACTGTGATCCTGTACAGCACCACACTCACAGGTGTCTTCCTCTTTATAACCCCATTTTTGAGGTTACTGTAACAATGGGAGACACCTGTTCTCAGTCTGTTAAGTGACCTCCAGGTTGGGTACGGCAAACTGTGACCAGCCGCCATACCCTCAACGGTGTGTCAATACTAATATTCTAAAATATAATGCATAAATACATTTATCTTTGAAATTCCGCATTTTTGTTAAGAAACACCCAGGTCGTAGAGAATAATGTTAAAAAAAATATTTTTGAAGTTATTGCATTCTGCAAAACAGACGGTCGCACTGTACTCGTATCTACATCAAGAGACAAATGTGCCAGAAAAATATAATATACAAAGATGTGAACAAGTTTAAAATAAAGTGTCTATAGTGTATTAGATATGAATTTTGGATATTATGGAGGTAGATGCCTCCTTTTTTCTACACCTATACTTTTTCTTTGATCCCCTTTGATTTGATGCATAATGTAGTGAAATTTGAGCAATTTTTGTAAAAATATCTTAACACTTTTAAACCTTTTAACTTGTGAAGGAAAATAGAACAGGGTTGGTACTCGTAACCATTAGGTATACGAGTAAGTATTTGAGTCTACGTCAATGGTCACATATTGAGCGCCCTTGTGTTTGATTTAAACAATATTTAAAGTGATAAATAAATTTGAGCTATTGAGGACAAAACTAAAATATAACTACATAAGAAAATTTAATTTTATGTAGTTTGAGACCAACATTGAACACAGAGCTGGTTATGGGATTATGGCTCAAGAATCTACGACAGTGATTTGGAATCCTAAACCAGAAACTCTTTTCCTCCCAAACTTACCCACGACCGAGAAAAGTATATCAAATATATCGCTAATTTGCCGACGGAGCAGCTTAAAAATTATACGAATTTTATTTACGCGTCCCCTTTAGAAAATGCACTTGAAATTATCTAAGCAAAACTGATTGAATAATATGCTTAAGAAAATTTACATGCATGAGTGTTATTATTTGTCGCCGCTCCATTGTGTACCCTAACTCTATTGTGTAGGTGCTATAGTGTTGTAATCGCAGGTCAATTGAAGTGATCTTATGAAATTTATTCGAATGAATAAAATGAGATGGCTAATCCCTATGTTGAGATTGAAGGGTTACACCCTACTTTGTTAATCTATACAATCACTTTAACCCCCAGGCGTGTACCTATGGATTTCTTAAGAATATCTAGTCTTATTCGAGTACACGGATGGAGCGAGTGATTAGAGCGCGGAATTCCAATATGGAGCTACCGTATTCGAATCTCGGTGCTGGCTAAGTAAGAGTAAGTGTATTCTGCATTTCAGGATACAAGGTTCAGGACACTTTTAATTTTGTATTTCTATTTTCGATTGTCATAAAATATCCTATTGTCACTCGATTTCGGTTCTTAAGAATAATTATGAAATACTTGAATTAGAATCATTATGTGTAAGACAACTTGGGTCGCACTGGAATCATTTGGAATCATGTAGGTATCATCATTGAGTAGGACAAAACATGAAGAGTATGCAGAAATAGGGTAGACTGGCTGTTGTTTTCATACAGCCTACTTGCATGACACGTGGCTTAAGGGAATCGATAAGAAAGATGAATATCTATACGGTTATTTGACTCTAGAAAAAATCTGCCTATATTTTATTTACATAATAATGTAAGTATTTCTTTACATATCCACCTCATGTACTTACCAATTATTTTTCTGTTTTCCCCTCGCTCATTCAGGTTTATCAATGCCTAAGGAAATTGTTCCCAAACAAAGTTCACATATTTTTGGCTTAATATCGCCTGAGGCCAGAGCATTATTTGGAAATTCTCTTTCCACTCTTCCGGATGAAAAAACTAGGGGAAATTCGATTTTTCAGGGCTGAATACAAATACAATTTCGTTATATAAATATTAGTTAGCCATTTTAGACAACTAGCTTTTGAATCTACGATAATGCCTAGTTATTGTCTATAACTGCTTAAATCTAACAAAATAACTTACCTTGAAGGCTGAAATTCGTTCCACCCCGTAGAGATCTCCGGGTCTTAGAATTACCCCCCCTTCCCACTCTTTTTGGATGTTTTTTTAGAAACTCTTGAAAGAAACAGGTGTTCCTAAAACTCCGATAAGACATTTGTCACTGAGAGTGGGGCCAATGAGATTGGCCACCCATTCAAATAAAGGCATTTCTACATTTTCTATGAAAAAAAATATACGATAACCCCAATTTCCAATTGTATGTTTTTTAAGTGAACATGACGTGAAAAAATAAACAAAATAATATAGGTCCATAATAATAAGTTATGCTCACCAGGGCGAGCTTATACCTATACATGGATAGATCTCTTCCAGCTAACCCAAGGGTCACATTTCAAACAACCTTTTATTATTGTAATGTGCAAAAGACGGCACATAAAATTAAGTAATTTTCTTTAACTATCGGAAAACTCTTTTTGTAATCCTCATATGAGGACTCATCAAACAATCTCTTGCATTATTGAGTAGCTACTTTTGTTTCACATGCACATTAAACATGCTTCTAAAGGATGACACAATTCTAGAGTTGATGCTAATAAAGTGAGGATTAAATAAACAGGACATTATAATATGCAAATTGAGAGAAAAATGTATTAGACAGATTAGCATATTACCTAATACTGTTATTTGAAACGGTTTAGCAGCACACAACCCTGAGCGAATTGTACTATTAAGTACTAAGGATTAGATAGAAAATGCTATTAGTTCAGGCATTGAGGCGAAACATCTGTCGTTCTTGCTATTTGAGAAACGATCTGCATTATACATACGACTAGTATGTTTATTTAATTCAAATGTATTTATTTATACAAAGTTTAAAGAAATTTCCTGCATGAAAACTCTAATTAAAACTACGGTTTGGAACCTTAATAAATTTCTTAACACTAAAGAGTTTTCAAATCGAGTGATTTTATCAACCAATCATACGGTAGAATTTTTGTGAGTTTTGATAATTAAGGCATCCTACACAAAGTTTATACCGTCTGCAAATATATTTTTTTTTTGTGAAAAAAATACAGTTTTGTTTATTGTATTTCTGAAAGACTATTTTATAATTTGTCATAATTGATTGTGCTAAACACACTATAAAAATAACATTTTAACGAATGCAGATCGTACTTACGTCTCTGTAAAATAACTCCCTATGTAAAATAACATAAAAGAGCAGCAAAATTCATAGAAATTGGTCCATTGATGAATTTCAAAGGAATGCATTTAAAAGTTTAAAACATAATATTCCAATCTAGGAGTTTAAACGATTCAATGAGATTTGTCTTATTTTTTTCTTCATCTTTAATAAAAAGCTTTGAATAATATATATAAAGACATCGGAAGTGAGGATAAAGGAAAGAGAATTCGATAATATAAAAGGCGCGAAATGCCTGGCCGGAAGTCTGTCAAGATGGCGGAATTTCCGGTACACGATTCGAATAGAATCAATACTCCAGTCTTTTGAACATCAAAGATTACATTATCACTAAATGAATTACGTAATTATATTACTTAGTAGATTCAAAAGAGGGCATACAATCTCCACAAGTGCTTTCAAAAGTGAACTGAATATTATAGACGCTATTGAGATATTTATTGTAACCTACATATCTGTATAATTGATGTATCACTTGAAAGTAGCTCGTCTATGTATTAAAAAGGAAACAATCACAAAACAACAATAAAACAATTCAATAATTCTGAAAATAAGCAAAGACTGACAACGACTTCACAAAGTAAACGCTCGGAAATAGGTGACTAAATTGACAACATTCAATAACAAACGCTGGAACTTCACACTGGAATCAAATTACGTTGCCAAGCTTCCAGTTTGAAGTCAAATACACACACATACTATCTCTCTTCTCTTCTTCTCTATGTGTCCTGTCGGGTCCCCCCGACGTTGACGACCACTTGGGAGAACGCCTCTCTGTCCTGGGCAGTGCGAAACAGCTCCTCCACAGTTCTGATCTACGACATATGTACATTGTACATACTATCTGAAAAAATTAAAATATGAAGTTTTGCAACATCATTCATAAACTTTAGTAAAACTTGCCAGTGTTTCTAATATTATAAGCACCCACTGTATCACTGAGCTGGGATGATACTATTGATGTGTTGCTTGAAACTAATGAATATGGCACAATGCGTATGGCACAATGCGTACGGTATGGAGCAAAAACATGACAGAAAAGGTCATAGAATATGGTCATGACAAACTAGGGGCTGATTTGATAAGGGACATTTTTCAAAAAAATAACCTTATATCAGTGCCAACAGGGTAAATATTTAAAAAATCTGTCGATTTACACAATTATTCTCTGTCATTTCTTTGCTAGGCTAGGGGTCTGCTCCATCTTATTTATTTTCTTAATATTATAATTAATTATTAACAGTGTGATTTTTTTTTCTTTCAGGTAAGCACCTACTACATTCCACACCATAATAGGCACCTAGGAATCTGTGAACGTTACTTATCTGAAAGGTGAGTGAATACCTATAAAACGCATCACTTGGAATATTTAAAAAAAAATGAGATAATCTATGTTTGCTTCCGGCTTAAAAGTATTGTCCCTTATAATTATTACATACTGACATATTATTATTAATGAAAAACATATATTCCCTACAAAGAGTATTCTAAAGGCAGAAATCTACGTAGGTGTACCTCTTTCTGAATAGATACTATTAGAAGAAATGGAACAAAAACTTTCCAGCCTGTTTTTCCATAATACCATACACAATGTACCGCACAACAATTTGATGTATGTAGCTGAACTCTGTCTAAAGATTTATAGTCGCGGCTGTTGAATCATTTTTATAAAATATCCGAGGAAAAAATATATTGGCTTCATTATGCGCCGCCTCTGGTATAAATGTACCTACATTGTACGTCACAAACAGGGACAACTCTTGTTTTTTTGCAAACTTGTAACTAGCTGCTGGATAGGAAATCTTGCAATATATTTTCTTCCAATAGGTGGACCTAAGTAATTAGAATGTATATGTTTTAAAGTTTTATTACCTGATTTGAAACTTTACAGTACAAGTCGATCTAGTTTTAATCGGGAAGAACTGATTTACCGATAAATAAGATCGATTGGTCGATAGTTTGGCACGATAGAACCATACTGAGTTGGTTCTTGGAATATTTAGGGGGGAGAGGCAATTTAGATTTTGATACAGATTGGACACAAAAAGTAGTAAATAGTGCCGCCGGAGAATTTGTATAGAAAAATGAGTGAATTGATTAACCCGATTGTATTTCAATAGTAGCGCAACTTTTCATATAATACAAGACAATTTACCTTGCATTGAGAATTGAGAGGCGCAGGTGAAAATTTTGTCATAAAACATAAATAGTACCTACATTAAAAACGGTCGTAAAAAAAACTCAATTGATTTTTCAGGAAATAAAAATGTATAAAAGCCCAAGATTATTAAACGATTGTCATCCTTTTCTAAATAATTTTCAAAAAATCATGGTACGTAGGAATAAATGGTGTGATTAAAATGTGGTTTTTGTAATTTTGTTAATTAAATACCTATTCATTTCTCTAGGGGGGCCGGGGTAGGACAGTCCATGGTAGATACATTACACTGTATACTATACAGTGTATAATGTTTTATGCAAGTCAATAAATCGAGAAAATTAAAATGAAATTGCGACCGTTAATTGGAATTGCCACTCGAATGTCGCTTGTAATTGGCTTGTAGTATCTGATGCATGAATGTGCTAAGTGTCGTTGAAAAATTGAATTCATTAATATCCACGTACATTAATTGGTTTCCAACTGAGTCTGTGGTGACTGCTAAACTAGTTGAGGTAATATCAAATGGTGCATGGCGGTTTGATATTAGATTTTGTGGTGATATTAATTTGTCATCAATTTGCATCTTG
The DNA here is from genome assembly GCA_963576895.1 of Ceraclea dissimilis. NCBI lineage: Eukaryota > Metazoa > Arthropoda > Insecta > Trichoptera > Leptoceridae > Ceraclea > Ceraclea dissimilis. The sequence continues at coordinate 6,183,902 of OY756375.1, forward strand.
CGCGCGATATGAAGCGAAATATTCAAACTCTAGCAAAATGCAATTATTAGGGTATTGACAGTTTCTACTTGTACCTACATCTGTACTTACAATTTAACGGACTTGTTTGCATGCATAATTTTTAGAAATTTGGATGACGATAAATAATTTCTAATTGTATGCCGATCTATCCTATAAATATTATTTCACAAATGTTTTTTTTTTATATATATATTTATACTTACTTACTTACTTTACGTGTCCGCTCTAAAGTCTACCACTCCAATAAGCCGCGACTTTCATCGCTTTTTCGTTGGCCAGAATCAGGTCCCCAGGTGTACAGCCCTCCTCCATCAGTGGACACATCAGGAGGTGGCTGTCATCCTGGGTTTCGCCACAATCGCAAGTGATGTCTTCATCTGCGGAGAGGTACCCCCACTTCTTGAGGTTCTTTTTACATCGCGTGACACCAACTCAACCATATATATTTATAAGTTGGTAATTCTTGAGCCTTTAGTGGTCCACGTTTTGTTGATGTTGTACTGTTTATAATTTTTGTAAGACTGTCTGTGCTCTAAGAAAATAAAATAAAATAAAAAAATAAAAATGATATTTCAGCTTGATACTCAAAACTTGTGTTTAAACTGATCTCAATAAAAGACGTGTAAGAAATTTTCGTAAACGTACGTTTTTTCGTTGATTATTTCATTGTAAAGAAGCCAGACGAGTTAGGTATATACGAGATGAGAAAATTCTCTGCTAGCTGAACAAAATTTGTTTCAATTTACTTTTATTGTACTAAAAAAACGGGTTTTTGACCGACCATTCCGAATAAGCTGCTAGTCTTGTGAAAAAATGTATCATTTTTTTGTAGAGATTATACTAAGGATTACTTCTATTATTGACCACTTTAATTCTAATATTTCTTACCGTGTATTCCTAAAAAATGTGAAAAATCAGATGGCAGAACCTATACGGGAGTCCAAGAGTTAAATCAAATTTCGATTAAAAAACAGATAGGTCATTTTTTGCGCTCGGATCGTAGTCTATTATAAGAATTATTAAACAAAAGTTTTATTTTCTAAGGAAATGTGTTAAGCGGTGCCGCTCCTGTATTAATCTCAACACCGCACCTTACGATTGATGGATGGCTGAAGAGTCTGAGTTTTTTATATCATTTTGGGAGACGTGAAATATTGCTGACATCTCCATAAAAATCTTAAGCGCGGATGAAGATTGTGTTGCTATGGGAGAAACATAAAACACTCAGTATAGATATTGTTGTGTGTATGTGAATGGGTGATATTTTATAAGATTTACTATGTAAAATTCTATTCAGAAATCTACTTTATGCTTCCTTAATAATATTATGGGACTTAAAGAAAGAGACTTTTTATTCAATATAATCAATACAAATACACATAATATGACAATATACATAGTTTTAGGTAGTCACAATTGTTTACAAAAAAACCTACACACGATTTTTTCCAATAGTTTTCCCCTAAAAATATTTAGTTCAGAAACACTTCTAATTAGCATCAATTTAAAGGAATTTAAAGGTATTGTGGATGTTTATTTATTTATATTTATTTATTTACACTTTTGGTGAACAGACTTATGTAAACATTAAAATGAAATCATAACAATTGTTCACTAGGGAAATACATATAGAAATACACAAAAAAAAGAAATACATACAAATAAACACATATGTAAAATATATAATATAGAATATATATAGAAAATAAAAATACATACATACATAGTTAGTGCACATGTCGGGACAGGGAGGAGAGAAATAAAAAAGATAAGAAGAAATGGAAAGATGAGAAGATGTCAAGAAAATGGTAAGATGGAAAGGGAGAGTTGTTAGGTATGAGAAAGAAGATGTTTTTTAAGATGACGCTTAAAGGACGGCAAGTTGGGTTGAAGTCGGAATTCAGTGGGAATATCATTCCACAATCGAGCACCATGAACAGTGAATGAGTAGGTAAAGAAAGATGTTGTGTGAGTGGGAATTTTCAGAAGACGTAGATGATTGGACCTAAGGGGAAGACCATGACTCGCCAGGTACTCGAAGTTTTCTTTTAAATAAAAATGGGAAAATGGTGGAATGTTTGCAAACGTTACAGAAAATGCTCTAAGAGGACAACTTTCAACGATACTTATAGTAGTAAAACCTAATAGTAGAAGTGCTGTCAGGTCATATACCAACTTGCTATTATAAAACGAAAGTAATATTTTACACGTGTTACTTTTTACATCAAATTGTTTGCAGAAATTGCTTACATTTCGGAACATTGATACTACGATAACTGATTCGTCACAGCGTTCGCTGAAAATATTTCCCATGAAAAATTCTGTTTCTATGTTTTGGTAGGTACTACGTCACTTCCATTCTGTAGTTCATTTTCCGCTCGACCATCCAACAATCATAAAATAACCCTAAACAAAAACTCCAAACGTAATATTTCCAATAGTAAAACAAGGAATGGGACTACATAATATGCATGTAATAAACTGAGTTACCCATTCATATTGTCGGGATTAATATATTTTCGTGTGGATTGGTGGCGGATTTGTATTTTTCATTACCCCATTGATCTGACAAACCGATCTAGCGTTGGGTTTCTGTACTAAAGATTTATCTGTTAATAGGAATATCATATATTTTATTAAAAAAGTTACAAGTAGGTACCACTTAAAAATTCGTGAATCCGTAAAAAGGTTTACTCAATAAGATTTTGACATCCATTACACTAATGTCGACCCTTCCTTTCACAACCCTATATTCCTACGGGTACCGGGAATGCCAATTTTGGTCTCATCCATACTAAAAATCATTTATTCGACACTAATGTCGAGTTTTCAATCCATTCCATCCTATTTACCGCTGCCCTACACTCCTGTGTGTAGGTACCGGTAATATCAATATTCGTGCCATCCATACCAAAAAGTCATGAATTCGACACTGATATCGATTTTTGCATGGCACTTTTGTATACAAAAACCCAAATACGTTAATGCACATTTCTTAGTAAGCAAAAAACTTGTGTCGTGATGTGGAGAAGTGCACCCTGAGATATTCACAACAATTCACATATTTTAAGAGTATCTAGTTGAATGGTTACTGTAACACACTATAACTTCTTTTTGGAAGTTAACAATGTTCGAATAAGAAAATTAACGAACATGCGTAAATAAAAATACGTTATACAATGATAAAGTAAATATTTAAAAATAAATAAAAATCAGCACAAGTACGAGTATATCACCGACTGACGGATTCCTCGCTGGGAGAGAGTCGTATTTCTGTGTCGTATATTCTCTTGGGTGAGCGATGGATGTAAAAATCCTTCATTCAACTAAACTACATCTTAAAGCTGAGGAAGAATAAATACTTGTTTCTTCAATTGGGTGGATAAAAATTGTATATAAAATATTGTGAATCTCAAATGTCCACCCGTTAAATTATTATAATTTAAGGAAAAACAATAATTCGCACTAGGAAAAGAAACATGTTGATAATAATAAAAATAATCAAATGCATATTTTTCCATCATTTCAAATATATACCCGTTTTCTGTCTAAACTGTTTTCTTTCGTCTTCTGTAAAGATATTGTGAACATCGACCCTTTCTGCATTAAGAATTTATGGGTTCATCAATGTGATCTTTATTGATCTAGGTATATATTGATATAGTGGATCGATCATGTCTACCAGATCCTCAGGGACGGACGCGTTTTGAGTAGAAGAAATAGGATAGCGTGTGTGACAAGTTGAACGAACGTGATGGAAGCAAACAGTGTGTGTAAGGATAGGGCGGTCTTGCGTTGTATTTTCTCTGCGCACCCCGCAAGAGGAGAGAGACAGATAGGATCATATTATTATGCCTTATTTCTAGTGTTGTTAATAAATGAAATAAATACAAAAACTGTTACATTTTGATTTGTGTCATTTTAGAAAACAGGGCCGGTAGTGTGTGATAAAAAAACCATTAACAATGATTCAGAAAAATACACCAACACATTGGTATATTTTCATCTAATGTATGTATGTGTTTCCGTATATTATTAATACCTATTATCACGTTCATACATTATTTTATAGAGTAATAAAACCAGTGTAAAAACATGACAAAAAACAAACTCTCTGTTTGGTAGGTAAAACGGAAACAAGTGAGAATATTTCATAAAAAATATATTGCGTTTCATTCCATAAAATAAATGTCCGTACCAACTGAAAATTGCTTTCTGCCTGAAATAATGTAAACATTCATACAATTTATCAGCACCTATGTACCTACAATCACAGCATTCTTCACAAAGTATGCGGTAATCAATGACACAGTTTTTGAGCGTAACATTTTCAAAGGATTTGATTTATCGAGAACATGATCGATCCTGATGTCTTAAACGACTGCACTTCCTCACAAAAAAAAACTTCTTTCACTCTGTATATTTTTTTAGTCATAGTCTTGTTATTCATCCTCAACACTTGCCCAAAACAATCTAAGCTTATTTACATTCATTCTAGTCACTATATGGTTGGGTTGACTGTAAGATATTGCGTTAGCAATAAGTCCGCCTTTTGGCACACGATTGTCTTGTTTTTGTATTTATTATGCATTTTTGTTTTGGTCAATAAAGATTTATTTATTTATTTACTAGCGTAAGAACCCGTGCTTCGCTACGGTCAAATGTTGGGTTTGGATGAAGGAGTAGTTCAGCAATGGGACCCGAAACACATTAATCCATCTATCACATCATAAAGTAATGAGTTATACCTGCTCTCATCATAATACTTGCCTCCCTTGGTGACTTTCACACATACCAATCATGAGCCTGCATGCATTCAGACTGCCCAACTACTTTAACTTCTAACATCATGGGCTTGGATACAGAACCTTTATCTGATATGTTCCATTTCCCTTGTATGCAACCTTTGAGTTCATCCTTATGGAAGTATAGGTAATATAAGCATTAGGCGTACACAAACACTTAAGAATAATGGTTAATGTATCAATCTACGTCGAGAAATCATACAAGGGTAACGTTATTTTCTTTAATCATTTAAACATTTCTTTACCCTGTCTAAAGGATCATATTGTTCAGAAATATTTTAAGTGTGTTCACAATATTTGTTTCATAAATCATATTTGGGCAGAAGTTTTTATGTGTAAAAGCATTTAATTTCCATGGAGAATTAATATTATAAGCGCAGAAAGCAAAATTGTAGTGACATGCAGCATATTATGCTTGCATTGCATTTAAAGAAAAACAATCTGGCTTGTATACACAAACCCAAATAATAATTTGCACCTGTAGTCCAAATTGAAAATATATTCCCAGAGTCAAAGGAATCTAGCTTTACCACTTCATCTCACACAATATACCTAATATTGTAATACTACTTACTTATGTCTAACAATTACTCATAAACTCACATTACCGACGTAGAATTTCAGTATAACGTCTTAAGTTCCCTTGTATTTATGTTTTGAAAATGCCATGATAGACATTATTGAATGTTCACCGTGTACGACAAATGTACAATGCATATTAAGTAAACTGTTTACATATGTATGTCTGTATCTTGTTCACCAAAAGTGTAAATAAATAAAAATAAATAGACTTGAACTAATCCCACATAAATACTACTAAATATTTCCATCAGCAGATTTACAGCGAGACGAAATCACAACGAAAGAACATCAGCCGATAAGCGTCTAGCAGGATTATCCAATAAAAAGTAACTGAAATTTTATTTGTTGTCTTTCCTCTGCGTAATATGACACACAGATGATCATACCATCAACACTGAGCTGGTTAGGTTAGGTTACATCTTGAAATACAAAATCATCTTTAGATCTGAAATAAATTAACAAACAAATATTTTATGTTTCAAGAAAATAATGAATATTGAGGTTATGAACCACCAAATCAAAACAGACGTTAATAAGTAAATACTTTAAACCTTACACTCACTTTAATACACATGGTGTTATTAAAAGTATTATTCTTAAAGATATACAATTATTATATTGTCATTTTACATTTATATTAGCAAACATTCGCATTATATCTAAGTAAATATAAAATCTCCGCTGTTTCGAACTGACACTCACAGAACACATATACTCCTGACACTTGACAAAACAAAACATAAACAAAAGCAGAACCGCATCAACTATAGTACCACTGGTGTTAATACCAATGGGTTCGCGCTTTTGGGAGCCACGCGCCCTGACAGAAAAAATATTTCAATTACTTATCAACCTAAATCTAGTAGCGAAGTAAGTAAATTTACAATTGTTTATTATTTTTTATACCTATTATTGCGTATGCGTATTTCGTATTCTGATGTGTTTTTTTTTATTTTACCTATGAAAAATAAACTAATTTTACATCACTACCTCTTTTATGCGGACTTTTTATGTTTTAAATTTGGCCTTTAGCGCTATATTTTTACTACATTATGTATAAGTAAAAAAATTCATACCTATTGCGTAACATTTTTATTAAAATGAAATAAACCAGATCTGTATCACCATCTTCTTGACTATGTCTCAAAAATCCGTATATCAACAATGTATATTTTTTGCTTCATACGTTTCTACATAGGAGAAAGTGACGAAATATCTTTGGCACGGGTTTCGCGCAAGCTTAATACGGCACTGTTACTTGTCACACGCCACATCAATGCTACCAACCTACGATACAAACCAATGCCTTAGTATTGCCATATATTTAAAAGCAAGGCAACGCCGATATATCGGATGTTAATTAAATTGGGCGACTTTTTAATGAAATTATCGCAGTATTTTTGTACTAATATATTTTTTCATAAATACAAATTTGGTTTAGAGGTGTATACTTGTTGTTCAAACTTGTATGTTTCGCAAATTCATTTGGCAAAACGATAATTTCTCATACGTTGGCATCCTATCCTGTCTGTGACATGACGTGACACTTCACATGACACAATATGTACTTGTTTGTTTGTTTACGTTAGAAATGTCATTGGATTTGGAGATGTGTTCTAACCTTGTTTTAGTTGCAAATAACTTTATCCTAATGAAACAATAACTCAGCGTTGTTTTATAATAATTTCGTGATACTATTGTGAGTATTGAGTAAATGAATGCCACGTGCTGCAGATAATAACGGAAGAATATGAAAATACACATCAGACATGCAGTATTAAAGGTATTCTATCAAATTCTATTCATTGAATACTAATTATTTTCTCCTATATAAATTAGCGCTTTTAGTAGGTACCTACTTTGTTCAATATACATTAGGTAGGTACCATAGTCCATATAAATAATATTTCCTGTGGTGTGATATGGCAAGTATGAAATATTTGAAAAAAAATAAGTAGAACATAATCCTGAGTGTTGTATGTATAGATATGACACAATTGTTGATAATTAGAGAAAAAACTCTAAGCCACTCTATAGAATAATGATATCTCTGATGCAAAAAATATGAAAGGTTGGTATGAAATATTGCTATGATAATTCTATATTTTGTTGTATCTTTTTTTATTTATGTAGAGAGAGCTAGAATTTTACTTGCAAAATGTAAGTAAATAATACTTTTACATTTCACAATGTACTTTATAACTGTACCACCTTTAATTAATTTAAAAACAATGTATCTTTTTAAAAATTGACATCTCGACTCCTACGAATGATGGTTCCCATTTTTCTGAAAAACCTTGTATTTTGATGATTTGTGTAATGAAATATCTTATTCAAGACTACAAATTTTTAATTTTTTTATATCCTATGTGTATCTTGGAAGTGTTTACTAAATCCACTCAATTAATGAACGCACAAAACTATTTCATATAAAAGATTACCCCGGAATGAATTAACAGGAAATTGTGGAAATTGGACACAAAGTATTCTCTGTTTCAATTATGTTGTACGCTGGATCAGTAGTAATTCTATGGAAAAACTTTTGTATCCATGGAAACCCATGAGAGGGATGATGTGTAACGGGGAGTGAGAAAAATACGAACATACATATGTACGAACTGAAATATTTATGTGGGATATGGTCACTATGTCTAACAGTCACTCATCTCTCCGATAATCTATTTATCTATCTACACTCTCACGCCATGTAGGCAGAGAGCGACAGATAGTCCTATTCTTACATACACTCCTAACCTCCGTCACATTTTAATGCAATTTGTCATACATACTCTCCGATTCTTTTTACTTTAAACGAGTCCATCCTTGAAGATCTGGTCGACATAATCAGTCCAGGTCAGTCTCGGATGGCCGCGTTTCTTCACACTTCTTCACTCACCCAAATATATATTTTTTGTCATCTCGTAATAATTTACTCTCTCAACATGTCCAAACCATCTAAGTTTTTCTCTGTTGCCACCCACCTGTCACCCACCGTCGCCCACAATTTCAGACAGGGAGAAGGTGGGTTAATTTTTCAGATAATTTCATTCCTTATCCTGTCTCTCAGTGTCTATCCATCCATTCGTCATTTATTTATACAATACAAACTAATTTAATACAAAACATACAAAGAACTGCCGAAAGGCAAACTCTGGAACAAGAAAGGAATACAATTTTCTCATTCGATGAATACTCGTAAAACAATACGAGTAGGCATAAACAGTTTTATACATTCTTCAGAGTTTCATTCTTTCTGGTAAAATAATTGAAAATCTTTTATGGCAGGCGTTTATTGCAATAATTTCATATTAAGTGGTCGTTATGACGGTTATTATTAGGGATGCGATCGATTCCGATACGATAAACGACGATTGTTAAATTGTATGACCGATTACCGATTTCACAGTTCCAATTTTTTTTATACAAAAAGTATTGATTGAGTCAGCGCCACCTTGACATTTATCTCTTTCTCAGTCTAGCCATGATGTAGGATTAATACATAAAACCTTATAGGCGAGGTTGCCGTCATCGTCCTTAAGGAAATGTATGGAATAACAGTTCCTTAACAACGAGTATAGCAGAACACGTATTATATTCTGTTAGGTCATTTGACCGGAGTGGTGGTCCTGTTTGATAATTATGGTATATTGCCATCTGTTACAGCACGGCTAGAGTACCTACTTTAGGATGCGGTGATTGAGTCAATTGATCAGCTCGGTATAAAATTATTACTATGATTTCTTCCCGATTTCTAAATCTGCCTAAGTGTACGATCTCGGCATATTCCAATGATGGAGTAATCAGTGAATGCTCTGTACGTATAAAAAACATCATTCTCTTTACGTCAACATATTGTCTAGATGACATTCAGAAAGCGTGGCCAACCCCATTGTTGAAAAATATGACAAATTAATATAGGTATTATGAGAGTTTTACGGACCTCTGTCTTTTACAGGATACTCGAAAAAAAAAATATGAAAAGTGGGGTTAATTCTACAGCCCGAGGATCCCCACGGCGTATCGCAATACCAATCAATCGTCTATTATTTATTGCTGAGAATAATAGCAATCGGAATCGTATTCATATTACGATCTTTACTTCCCTAGTTGTTTCTATATTCATTCTCAGGCAGATACCATCCACAGCCTCTTATATTGTTGTGGTAATCAATACTGCTTCTTCCATTCCATCAATAAACCGGCCATTTGATATTTAATCTGCTTTCAAACTCAGAAACAACCCGTTTAATGGTTTTTCGTACTCAGAATCCATTGTAATTGAGAAAGCTTTGGCAATATATTTAGCAATTGTAATGTTTAGGAGTTGTTTCGTCGGAGTTTGTGGTTTTAAAGGGTTTTTAAGGCGGATACCTACTATTATTATTACTGTTCACCTGTAATACGTTGCAACTGCAATATTTCACTTTTCGTTCTTAAATTTATTAACACTGCATTTCTCAAAACGTAAGAATTAACTCTGTGACTAAATGTGCGTGCATAATTATGTAGGTAAGTAACTCACTGGGTCTGACGTTGGACCTACCGAAATCTGCCATAATAATTTCGTAAGCAGATGATGCACCCTTAAAATTGAATCTTGCGGATGGGATCGAGAGAATTCTGTATTAGAGCGCACAAAATCGTTTTGAATTTTCTGCAGCAAAGACGGCAGCTATGATCGGTGAGATCGTGATAAACCTCTGGATCGAAAAAATGAAACCAACCGGAATGTCAAAACGTAATGTAAAAAAATGTTAAAATGTAAAAAAGTCGATACAACACACGGTTCACCGGAAAATCAGAATCAGTCATTTCAAGTTTTCACTGTGAAAATTATATCATTTTTTTTAATGAATCTGGGTTCATCGAAATAAACCCAAATTCATCTTTGTACACTTCACAGAAAGCCTGAAAAGCTTGTGTTGTGAAGTGGAGTAAGTCGGGGATTGAACCCGCGCCCACATGATTAACAGTCGAGCGCTTAACCAACCAGGCTACCGACCCCCTCAGATTTACCGTTAACAATTTAAATTTACCATCATGAATTTGTAGTTAAAGCATTGTGAGTGGGCATCGTCGATAGTTATACGGAGGTGTATTACTATACAACCGTTTCGTAAGTAAGTATTTTGTTGTCATAAAATTGCCATAAAATGAATGAAAAGAACCGTTTTATAAAAAGGAATGGTTTAGAGTTGCGGTGGTAAGGTGAAATGAGGGTTGATTAATAAGTGGTTTATTATTAATGTCTGAATTTTATTAAAATCTATTAATTAAATATGGTTAAAGTTAGATATTAAAATTTATTAAGTAAATCCAGACCTGCATCGAACTAATCCAAACATTTTTTATAATTTTGTTTTATCACCATGTAATTATTGTTCCCATCATTTTCTTTGCTGCAACTGTTTACAACCTTAAGTATAAAAGTTTACAATGTATAAATTTTGTTCAATATGTAATCCTGACGATTCCAAGTGCCTTAAATAAGGCCTATGGATGATTTAAAACCAATAAATCAATAGGTGGTGAAAATGTGCAGTTACAGAATTAGACCTTATGTAATCGCATTTTTTAACTTATTAAACATACATTTATATACATTTTTGATACAATTGCAGAGATATTTCTGATATACGGCTTCAGATGCTCGAGGAAGTGGTTGAAAATTATAATTGGACTTGGAAATGCAGCATAATTTCATCTGTCCAGTGTTCCAATAATGCAATTTTTATACACGGTTCATGTTCTTCTTCAGCCCTCTGTCCTCCACTGCTGGATATGGGCCTCTTCCATATTGCTCCATTCCCTTCTGCTGTTTGCTGCTTGCAGCCATTTTTTTCCCCTACAGCGGCTATGTCGTCGGACCACCTTTCATGTTACTGTGATTTTATAGTGTTTATTTTCATAATTTTAACAGTCAATGCCTAAAAGAATACACTGACGTATATCTACGAGTATATCAAGCAAGATAACAATAAAATTGATTGCAACTCAATCTAATTTATGTCTTTTTATCAACATTTGATCAAAGCGGATTTCATCGTAAGTTATTTTCATACGATATTATTTTCACTTCACTGCTAGTTGTAAATCACATAAACTCATATAAACTAAATAACACACTTACTCAGTATACTTCATCGAACTTTCCCTAGCTCAATTGCAAAAATAAAGTATTTAACGAGTAACGAAACATAAAATAAAATAAAAAAAGAGAAAACTTTTACGAACAACACTATTCGGTTCCCCCTCTCTCAGTATTTTATGGGTTAATAAAACAATTGGAGTGTGTACTAAAAGGGTCAAGTTGATTCCTTCATACGGTTTTATTGTCTATTCCCGAAGAAGGAATCCCATCATGATGTATACAATGGGATAAATATATTCCAAACGTTAAGGAGAGAAATTATATTAATACCAAGTCGTTTAAGATTAGACTTCTTCTCTTACGGACTGACTGCAAAAAGAGTCAGGTAATCAGGTACCTAACGAAGATACGAAATCGCATCATTCGTTACATCTTCATATCGCATCGTACGGTTCCGAAGATATGAAACCGCATCAACCGTTACAACTTTAAATCGCACATCCGGTTCCGAAGACGCGGAATCGCATCAGCCGTTACATCATCAAATCCATTATCCGTCGTCAGGTGCAATTCTTCTGAACCTTCTCGTAACTGTATAAAGGACACATATGATCTTCTGTCCCTTGTTTTGCTCCACAAACACGTTCTTTAAAAAAAAAACATTTAAAGATATCCCACAATATATGACTTTCCTTCACACTTGAAATTCCAAAACTCACCTCGGATACGACTTCTTCCGGCTGGTTTAGAAAACCGGAAGTATTCCAATACGATACTTCACACGGGCAGACCTTAAGTTATGAAATTCTTCAGTCTGGTAGAAGTGCTCGTAGCCAACCTGTATGTATTTTAATCCAATTTTTCAATGTAGGCAATAGATATTTCTATGTCAGACTTGGAAAATATATATTTTCAATTCATTTATCCAGTAGAAGCGACACGACATTTCAAACAATGGTTCATCAAAGGAAAATAAAACTATAGTATCTACTGAACATGACGCCTCGGGCACATTTCTATACACATATTATTCTGACGCACGTCTTCTGAGATATACATGTAGAGATAGCTACGTTATTTATAAGAAATCATAATATCTTAGGACTGCTAAATAAAAATGTTTGATTCTTGGTGATGTTTATAAACGAAAGTCTCAGTTTAATCATTGAAAAGGAAGATTAGAATGGAATACCCTAGAGGGCGACTAAATTAGTTTTATCCATTTTATTTTCTATTATACCTACTAGTGCTTAAGGCCTGAAAGGTGAAATGGCCGAAGAGTAGGTAAGTAAACGATACAATATTTTTTACCATGTGGTAGTTGAAAAATTCTATGTATTGTTTTTATTTTTATTAAAATTATTCATTAACATTTTTAAGACTGTCGCCAATAAATGGTGAATTTAGAACTTTACTAATGTTTAGATTTTCCGCGTAAAATTTATTTAGTACATAGGTAATACAAAATTTGGATAAGAGCTATTGTATGTCAGATCTTCTCTCAAGCTAGCCTCTTATTGAATTATACCAGTATGTTAGTAAATTTGGAAACAAAGACGGTGAAAAACATTTTGATATTCGACAGTTTTCTTCTTATGGTTTGTATGCCGACGCAGAAATATAAGAATCTTTTTCTGCTTCCTTGCGATATCACTCCCTTATTTGAGGATACGATATATAATGCGGATGTAGGTGGATTTTTTGCCCTCCGTTCGTCTTTTTTGTCCCAGGAAGATAAATGAAAAATTTGATTAGCTTTAGGCTCCGCAAACTTGATGTGGGACATTTGATATTACTATTATTTGGACTCAATATCATTTTTGTTTTGATAAATGTCGAGACGTCAGAGAAATACCTAGACGTACAAAAATTCTGATGATTTAAAATATCACAAACTATCAATCATTTTAATGGACGCGTAATATCTCTAAAGGAAATATTTTTTATCCAATTCTTTCGGTTCTTCTTCAAGTCATTATTATCTGGTATGTGCTTTACTGCGCCAAAAATTCTGTAAGAACTACTTACAAAAGTATCAATGCCTTAATTTCTCAATAGATTTTTAAACTCATTTATCAACCAGGATTGCCTTTCGTCCATTGATATGATATGATTAATAATTGTACTATGGCACACATAGGTATACTTACTAGATTCCTCTTCTTCTTCATCAGCCTATCCCCGTCCACTCCTGAACAAAGGCTTCCTCCGTCTGTCTCCATGTTGTCTTGTCCAGACTGCATCCAGGTTGCACCGACATGTCGGAACAGGTCGTCTCTCCATATTAGCTGTGGCCGTCCCACGCTGGGAATAGATTCCCATCTGGAGGTCTGCAATTTAGGAGGTTCTTAGTCCACTTGCCCTCTGCGCTTCTAGCCACGTGTCCTGCCCATTTCCATTTTAGGGATGCTATGCGGTGTTTACTTACTAGTTTACACCGAATTATTTTTCAATACATGTTATGCCCGTTACTCAGTTTTTGTTGATTTTTGCATACCTAACTAAATCTAACCATTTAACTATCTTAAATTTCTATAACTAACTATGATTATTGTTTGGTAATATCTATACCTTTTATTACACGTATGTACATGCTGTGGACACCCTTAATTGGGGGTTAATAAATTGACCTGAATTTAGTATTTTGCTATCTATCTATACCCTCACGCCACATCCCTTGCAGGGTAGGCAGAGAGGACAGAGCGCCAGACAGCCCTATCCTTACACACACTCCTAGCTTCCGTCACATTCATGCAATTAGTCATACACGCTCTCCGATTCCTTTTACTCAAAACGCGTCCATCCTTGAGGATCTGGTCGACATGATCGGACCAGGTCAGTCTCGGACGGCCGCGCTTTCTCACCCCTCTTCGCTCATTCAGATATATCTTTTTTGTCATCCTGTCATAATTCATTCTCTTAACATGCCCAAACCATCTTAGTTTGTTTACTTTCATTCTTGTCACTACACCAGTCTTGCAGTCACTCATTTCCCTAATAACCTCATTCCTTATCTTATCTCTCAGCGTTTTCCCGCACATTCTTCTTAATGACCTCATTTCTACTGCATTCAACCCTGATTCATCCTTCTTCATCCATGTCCACGTCTCACTAGCATACATCAGGGTCGGCCCAAGACAGCATTGTGCACTAGCACTTTTGCTTTCATAGACACATTGCTACTACTAACAATCGGACCGAGCGCACCATTCGTCCTAGTACCGGCCAGCTTCCTTCTTTCAATGTCTCCATCACAGCGTCCATCTCTAGTAAACAAACTTCCCAGATATACATACTCATCCACTTGCTCCAGACAGTCATTACCAACCTTTATCACACAATTTGCCTTATTTCCTCTCTTTCGAACACTAGTATTTTGCGTTTTTTTAGTATTTTGCGATTGTAATTATGTACCTTTGTTAATCCTCGGCCTGCCCAATGGTTCCTAGGCAGTGCACATGGGAGAGCCTCGCGGATCGCACCCCCTTGGACGATGACGCGGGAGAGGTTGTGGCTTTCTGGGAGCGGAGAGGAATCTGATCGAGTGCTGACCGACACGATAAGAAGAAGAATCCTCGGTATCTCAGTAAATAAATAATTTAAAAATTAAGTTCATCTATCTGTACCCCACTAAAAGAGCACTAAATAAGGGTTAGCTGGAAGAGATTTTCTATTTTAACAATTACGTATGTAAGTGTACGTAGGTACGCTGGACTTACATCATGGCATCGGTTGGTATAGGTACCTTATCACTTTAATCTCGAGAAACGATGACAATTCATCCCTAACCACCTGTATGTGTGTATTCTTAAACTTTTTTCAGAGTTTATTATACTATGATATAAGATATAACTACGTCGTAGATAAACCCATTCATACACAGTAAACATTTTTCATTTCTCTATGGAGATTTTCTATTCTAGTTAACACAGATTCTGCTAATGATCCGAAAACATTTGTTACCCAATCACTGGTTGCCCCACCACTGAGATTTGTCATGACGGCATATGAGCAGGAGAGTAGTAGTAGATTTGTATTCACATGTTGTCAAAGATTCCTTCATACATATTTATATGTAGAAGATACATGGTATTATAATATTATTATTTTCATATTGAAAGTGCAGATATAAGAGCCTCTCTCTTGCTGACGCCATGTTTGGATAATTCCCCTGAATCCCCCGGGGCCAGCATACAAATACATACAATCTGTGCCGAGGCAATCATACGTGCAATTCTATCGGGATTCTAGATGATATAATATCCTACTCACTTCTCAACTTCTTTACGCGTTTTTTTACGTAGATAAATATCTCTACAATTTTATTCAAAGCTCGCGACCTATCTATGACGTCACGGCCATTTTACACGGCATTAAGGGGCATACGCATAAACAATCGCATGATTGGGGTTAACTGGAAGAAATCGCAGTTCTGCGATAAGTTCGCCCTACTGAACAACGATTTATAATCTGTACTGTACTATGTCACTTTTTTTATATTTATATGTATTTGCTGTTCACTTAAAGATTAAATAAAATAAAAATAGAATGGCAAAATAGCGTTTTTTTTTTCATTTTTTTTTGTTATTCATCAAAATCTCTTTGGTGTAAGTTTCCTACAGAATTACAGTAGCAGTTAAGTACCAGCACATTTATTTATTTGCGAAACTTTTAAAAGTAGTGCGTCTAGACGATTTATGTCAGCCAGCAGTAGTTAACCAGAAAACTAAAATAAAAAATTAAATTTGCCAACACTTTCATTAGTTGTCATATTTTTCAAAGGTGTATTAAACGAAAAATGTGTTTGAATTTAGACCTTGTTTTTTTTTTTAATATTATTTGAATGTGTTTTCAAAACGATCTTCCCAATAAAGGTAATATTACAAGGTTTACCTATTGTATCGTAATTCCGTCAACCCTATGAATACACGTACAGTGATTCGTATGGTGATCCCATCACTTCTATGTAAAGACTGTTCATCATTGGATGATTTCACTTTTGATTGGGGACTTATTCCGTAAAAGTAAACCGGGTTTTAGACAAAATTTCCTTTTTTCTATGTAAAATACTAGCCGAGTACTCGTGCTTCGCAACGGCAAATTTGACAAACCAACCCGGAATACTCTATAGGCTTGAGATGGACAAAATGTGACTTAAGATCTGAAATTCTTTTCCAACGCCCTTTCATACAATACCACACTCGAGCCACATAACCCTTGGATCCCCTCATCATTATATGGCATCTGCTAGAAAAAACCTTTTTTTCCAAAAACCGACGACGTTAGAACACAGCCTATATTTAATTAGGAATATGTTTCATGCTCCCCTCCCTTTACACAAGTGTCACTTTTTAAGGGAGGGTATAATGTTATTATATTTATTTAAGATAATCACTGTAGAACCTAAAAAAATGAATTGTTGTTAATGTCCAAATTTCAATAAATAATAAAAAAAAATATCGCAAAGGTTATCCTAAATTTTCGCAGCAATCCATCGTGAAATGCGGTAGTTATGCGAACATTTACAAAAATCAGACATTACTTTATAGTATATAATATAATCTATTTTGACGAGCTACGCGTTAAATTACCTATAAGCTATAATAGTCCAAGAGCCCGCTGCTTAATTTATGACGTATCTGTTTTTTGATCGAAATGTGGTATAAATGATAGCTTACCAATAGGGTATTACATCGCACTAGGGTTGCCTATCATAATCTTGCCGCAACCCCCCCTGCCCCCCCCCCCGAAAAGGTCCCTCTTCGCGGTTTTTCGCATTTTATAGGAATATGGTAAGAGATAGGAGAAAGTAGTCAATGACAAAAATAGTCCTTGCTAAATTCTCTACAAAAAATGTCAAGTCAATTTTTTCGTAAAACTAGCAGTTTACCCGCAATGGCCGGTCCAAAACTGAAATTCAATTAAAATACTAAAAAAATGAATTTAAACTAAATTGGTTGAAAATTGATAAGAGCTACAGGAAAATAGTCAGAGAACGAATTAATTACCATAGTCTTAGCTACAAAACGAGCTATAATTTATGTTCATACATCTAATAATTTCGGAGTTATTACAATAAAACTCAGTGACGAAAATTCTTAAAATTTAGTTTTTCATAAAATAACCAGAGATATAGTGCCGCAGGCCAAAATTTTTTTCCATAAAATGTTAGTAATAATGGGTGGAAGAATGTGAAAGAAAAAAAATCAAACTTTTTTTTTATTTTTTCAAAAAATATCCTGTTTTTTGACCGGTCTTTACGGGTAAACTACTAGTCCTATGAAAAAATTGGTTTTATGTTTTTTGTAGAGAATTTAGCAAGGATTATTTTTGTCATTGACTATTTTCTCCTATCTCTTACCATATTCCTATAAAATGCGAAAAACCGCGAAGAGGGACCTTTTCGGGGGGGCCAGGGGGGGTTGCGGCAAGATTTTGATAGGCAACCCTAGTGCGGTGTAATACCCTATTGGTAAGCTATCGTTTATACCACATTTCGATCAAAAAACAGATACGTCATAAATTAAGCAGCGGGCTCTCGGACTATAAGTTGTTTTATTTTCATTCATCCGTCTCTCATTTCCTATCACGTGTTGTTTTAGAGTTGAAAGATAAAACAATAAAAGGTTCTCAGAATGCTCTGCTGTGAAGAAGCATCATCGTAGAAAATTATTAGAAAATGAAATTCCGTAAAGAATATAAACTTAATAATATATAGGTAGTCCAGGTAAATTGTGTTTCTACTAGGAAAGTTGTACAGTAGTTTTGATTTTAATACCAACGAAGGCTCAAATATTACCTAATTACAATAATTTCTGGGTAGTCAAATGCAACACTAATTTTTTGGGTGTTTGTAATGATTTTATGTTTGTTGCTTGTGTCTTCTTCTCAGTCGGTCCCTCGGTTATCGTGACCACCATGCTCACGGATGAGTCTCGCCCATCCTTCCCAGTCCTGCGCCATCCTTGTGGATTCGTACAAATTGGCGCCCGTGATCCTTTTGACCACATCTGTCCACCTCATCTGCAGTCGTCCCCTTCCCTTCCTACCGTCAACTGTCCCAAGCATGATTTGGCGCTCCACATAATAAATTAGGTACAATGATGATTCCGTCCTGAAGATCCAACATAATGAACAAAGCGTTCTGTTCGGCCAACAAACTATCATCCCTTGTTTCTTGCTTTTTCGGGTGTACCGTGTGTAGATAAATTTGATCGACGTTTCGGCACTCCTACACTGGTGTCTTCCTCTCCGAATACCAGTAGGAGTGTCGAAACATCGATCAAGTTTATCTACACACGGTTCACCCGAAAAACCAAAAAACAATGTCAATCGAACACCGTGAAAACATTCAACATTTACTATCATCCCTTGGCATTATGGTGCTCCTAATCTTTCCCTTTTCCCCAGTACAGCATTCTCATAAAAATACGTGTACTTTTAAAATGACAATCACTTTTGCCATTGGTATCAATTTCTCATGATGTCTTTTTTGACGAAAAGAATTTATAGGGGAAATGAATATATTCTGTTGAAGACATCTTCTCAAGACAAGTGTGTCGTACAAAAGTACCTACACACCAGAAATGCCATGAATTTTAATTGAAAATTAGAGACTCGATGCGTATCTCAATATAATAATTACATACAATTTATATTCCAAGTTCAGAGGGAAGTGATTTTTTTTCAGGATAAAAATAATAAGTAATCTTATGAATGAATGAATGAATGTTCATAAGTAAATGAATGTAAATAAATACCTATCTAACACCCTTATTATTAATTCAAGGTGACACAAATTTCATCTACCTACGCGAAAAATATTTCCCATTGAAAAACATATTTTACTACAGAATACTTTAATTTCCACTTATTCTTAGCAACATTAATAGGTATACCTACCTTTTTTCGTTGTGTTGGTATATATTTATCAGACGGTTATGTAACTTCTTTTTTTCATAATATTGTAAACGTAATTTTAGAAAGCGAGAGAGAGAGAGAATAAATCAATGTGTTCAACCCTTAAATATTATCTAATCTTCTCGAAACCTAGCGTATATTTTACTGAGACTTGGGGCCTATGAAAAGTCATACGAAAATCACATGTTGGAAGAAACATATCCTATTCCACTCGTCTTGTTTTAATTCTCCGGAATTAATTGTTTATTTATTTATTGAGACAATTTCACAGAGGATTGACAGATATACATAAATTAAAAACATTAAACACAAATTTCCGGTCAACCCCCCAATTACGAGCGACCACAGCATGCACGTAGATATATAATATTACGAGACAACAGTTTAACTTATTAAAATTACAAATAACAAAACTGAGCAAAAGGTATAATAAGAGATCAGACATAAACTAGACAAATGTGTATTGTATGTGCACTGTGCAGGCATATAATTATTAAACGTAACCTGACGATATTAAAATACAATTGTTGAATTATTGCACTTGCACCCCTCCTAAAATGAGATAAAATTAAATATCTGTCTGGCTGTCCAGCGTATAATACTGTGTAACTTTATAATAAAGCCAAATTAATGAAGAGACTTACTGAAGTAGAAATATGAAATAATAATGGTCATCTTCTACATAGGAGTTCATATTTCACACCAAAAATTAACACATATAAAACATTCCGAATGGGTGGTGGTTAATTCATAGCTCTCTTTCCACAAGAATCCCAAAAGAATGTACTTACCAACCTTTATGATGCTTTGTGCATCAAAAATAAATGTGACACAAATCAAAAAAAGTTTTATTAATAATTGGGAAAAATGTTTTTAAGTTCACAATTCGATACACTACATAATTTATTATATTGATTTACTGTTTGACCGAGTTAACTATAAGGTGTTGCTTTTGCAATAAGTCCGACGCTTAGTACACTACTGCTGTCTTTTTTAGTTGCTCTTGATGATTTTTGGCTAATTAAGATTTATTTATTTATGTTGCGTTTCAATGATTTTGTTAACGTCGAGTTTTGAGAATATTAAAAATCACTACCTTGAGTTATGTTACTTTCAAAAGTAGAGGTTGAGTTAATTCATTCTTTCATTCATTCATTCAGTTAGGTTCTCTTGAGTTATGTTACTTTCAAAAGTAGAGGTTGAGTTAATTCATTCTTTTATTCATTCATTCATTCAGTTAGGTTCTCTTGAGTTATGTTACTTTCAAAAGTAGAGGTTGAGTTAATTCATTCTTTTATTCATTCATTCATTCAGTTAGGTTCTCAAAACACAAATATGACTTAGGTACGTTACACACAGACACAAATACTTATAATATAATCATACTACATAGAAGTACATCAACTGCATTCAATGTCTTGTGAATCTTGAATGAGAAAACGACAAAAATAAGTATAACTCTTCTAAAATGTGAGGGATATTAGTTGATTTGTTGTCAAAATGATATTCTATAAATACCTAATTCGAAACATAAAAACAAATTCGATTTTGCGATATCTTTAAACTTGATTTCAGAGTTGTGTCACTTATGTTTTAGATGTGCGATATGTGTTGAATTGAATACCGTTTTTATTAAAGGACGGGGAAAAGCATTTCCTCTAAGCCAAAAGTATTAAGAGCGCTATAGTACGGTGACGGTGTAAGAGAATAATAGTGACCTAGATGAAATACACATTTAATTAGTGAAATACCTTTCATACTATTATTGTTCTAGAATCAACAATGGTATTATTATGAAAAGGATCTCTGGGATATTACTTTATGAAGTAGAAATACTATTTCTGTTATCAATACCTATGTTACAGTTTGAATTTTAATTAAATTGAGATATTTTGGATCTTCTGTTATTATTAGGCGTACAGTTTCATTTGTGTACAGTACCTATATATAGTCAAGGTTAAATTATTATGCGAGAAAACGTGATGCCGATTATGTTAAAAATTAATTAGATTAAGAGAGAAAATGTAGAGTATTATATTTTTAGTCAATGTTCAGACCCAAACAAAACCATGTTAATTGTGAACATATCAAAATTTTACTAATATCAACTACATATTCTTTGCGCGTCCATAACCGCCTGTGTGTACAAGCTAAGATTCAACTCTATCTGTATCTGGAGTATGAACCCTTACAGTTCTGCGGCTTTTAATGATTCTCGGATATCATACTCCTGCTGCTTGTGTACACATGTAGTCTGCCAAGACAGGTATGGTTTCTGATGAGGACATTTCAATTCGCAACATATTTGTGACAACTGTAGTGGCAACAAGAGTACATGTTCGGCGCAATTGGTTGCGGAGCATCAGTTTCCCAAGCGTGAGATGCCACGTTCGAATCCTGGCGCTGACGATGTATTCTGCATATAACGATACAAGTTTTTAGCTCACTGTGAAGTGTGCAGAAAGTAGGTATTTGATTTGGGTACAAAAACCCAGATAAAAATATATTGTAGACTTTGTAGAATTTTAATGTCATTGTTGTCATAAACTAAATTATAGTTCCAAATTAATCCGAGACCATTTCTTCCTTGACAGACCGTACAATCACACGTATGACACTTAGTTTATGAACTTGATTCTTTCAACATGATATAACATATTACTTACCATTAGAGCAGGGTGCGAATTGTTGGAACAGTTCCAACAACATTCTCCCTTCTGATGTGTGGAAATAATAATATGTACGCTCTGTTATTATAATATAACCTAACCATAGTAGTCACTAGCGGATCCAGGGGAGGGGCTAGGGGGCTGAAGCCCCCCCCAAAACCATGAGTGACAGTACTTCATATACAAAAAATCTAGGGGTTTCAGCCTCTTAGCCCCCCCCCCCCCCCCAAAACGTTGAGTGACAGTACTTTTTACCATGTGACGACATTCAGCCCCCCCCCCCAAAATTGAATCCTGGATCCGCCACTGATAGTAGTTGTGTAAGTAGAGTTAAGTTATATTCACCTCTATACTATTCTAATGTTCCTAATAAGACACATTAGCAATCAGGTTTGATTGTACTAGATGTTTGTTAAGTGGATGCAAGTCTATTAAGGAGTGATAGTAGAAGTCATTTTGAAAATATTCAGAGCTATATTTAGCTTACTTAGTTTTTTAAGTCTTGGTTTTTGAAATAATCTAAATTTAAAGGTTTTTGCGAAAAAAGCCCAAATTCTCCCAGCTTTACTCCACTATCACTTTTTATTTTTTATGTTACAATTTTATTAAATAGATATCTGGATTATAATACTCATAATTCTATTCTACAAAATATCATTCCAAAATCTCGAAAGCTGGGTAAAAAGCAATGATATGAATTTAAAAGCAATTTATTTTTCACTCCTGATATTTGACTAACTTATAAAACCTCTTTGATATATTTATGCCCTTTAAAATAGTTTACAATACATCTCTATCCATTCTCAAATACTCACTATGTCTACATTTTTGTACCCCAATTATACCTTCCTTGCATTTGTATTCCAAGAAAGGTTAATATTATTTTTTTCATAAAATGATAATACGTTTTTATTATGTCTACATAATATAGTAAAGTGATTTTCAATAAGATCAAAAAAGCTACTAAAATAAACTTTTCCCACAAATATTTTTTTGATAATAAATCTGTTAGTTTGTTTGACTTCGATACTACTGAGAAGATACCACAGACAAAAACTTGTTATAGAAGTTTGACATTCACTTAAAAAGTTAGAATAAGTGAAGTAATGGGAAAAAACAAGCTTCATTTTCAACTTCTTTTCAACAGAAATGAAAACAACATAGTATTTTGAAACCATGAAATGAGCTTGCGATAGACGTGCCACACTTGGCGTGTAGTTTGGTCATAATATCTAAATCGTACTGAGGAGACACCATGCCAGCTCTTTGCATCGTCTATGTCGAGATTCGAACAGGAAATGTCACGATTTGAAGAAGGGTTTAAAGCTAAATGTGGCGGTAGAATTAGCATCGCCTAAAAAAATAACTTTAAGTATTTATTTACGGAAAAAAAAACATGTATTTTCATGTTAACACTTAGTTTTTTTTCTTTCCATTAAGTCTTCGTATCCCCAAGTGATCAGACTTTCGAAAGGTTTTTATATAAGTATTATACCTAAATACAAATTAAAATATTATAATTTACTAGCTTGATGCCCGGTAGGTTTGCGTCTAGTTTTTACAAAACCCATAATTATATTTCTTACTTATTATTATGCTATAAAATTCTCTATATTTCTTTCTTTGTGAAAGGTTCGGGGCTAGTTTACACAATCTTAAATAATTTCATGCACACTTCACAGCTTACTGAAAGCTTGTGTCGTCATGTGAGAAACACATCGTCAGCACCGTGATGCGTAACCGGTATCTCTTGATTAGAAGTCCCCGCTCCATTCAACTGCGCGATATGTATTTAGTTTTGTAATGGCCTATCATCGCCAAGAATCCGCTCTACCTATGGCTTGAAAGGTCTTCCAAGTAAAACAGATTCCTGGACATTTATTTATTTTATTCATTTAATAAAGTATAACAGACCTGGACCAGCTTAACAGCGACTATTGTTGCCTAAGCGCCAGTCCAGGTACAGGTTATGTTTACAAAGTGGTACTTACATGCTAATACACGATGTGATAACTGATAACATATACGATTAAGCACACAACCTCCCTAACTTAAATATTATAGTGATAGAAAGAATTAACTCGGTTAGGTATGTACATTGTATGTACATCTGAGCTACAAATTACCAGCGGAGATGGTTGACGATAATTTGTAAGGATGAGTTTGTGCAATTACATAAAGTAGATATCATAAAAAATATAATATTTCGCGTTATGGTTATGAAAAGTCTCTACGGCTAATTACAGAAATGTTTTAACTCTTCTCCCTTCCCCCAGGGGTAGGTAGACTCTACCATCTACCATCCACCACTCCACCGACTCACCCAATTGTAAAATATTACATCAGACAACAAGAGTGTCTACCTAGGTAAAATATTTAATATTTACAGAATAAATGGAGAGACCTAGCAAGCACTTAAATAAAATCTACCTACACACTTTGTTTTGTAAGGGATTTTTTGTTAATAATTAACATTTATTCTCAACGTATTTTATACATCTCTATTGAATTCATGTAGGTACCTATCTGTTTGTACGCCCACAAATTTACTTTAATACTAGGTATTTATTTTACAATTTTGTATAACTACATTTAGGTATTATATTTTCTTTTTGCCCTTTTTATTCTTTCTGCTGTATGGTATTTACTTTATTTTATTTTCTAACAGAATCAGACAGTCGCAACACTACATTTTACAAAGATAAACATATTACTTACAGACAGACCAGTAATGATTCCTCATTTTACCTACAGCTAACAATACCATTTGGGCATATTGTGCGAATGTACGATAACTGAATTATAAAAAAATATACATTCGTAAAAGTAGAGGTATGAGGTTTTCGACCTGATATCGACAAGATTTTGATTTTCAAGTATGGACTCGTTTTGAATAAAAGAAATCAATGGATGTATACGATGGACTTGACAGAAGCAAGGAGTGTATTTTATTTATTTATTTATTTATGCACATGGATCAGACATTGTAAGGTACATTAGTACAATGCACAAGACCAATTACATCCGTTCACAATTAACACACACAAAACAAACAGATTTAACAAACATAGTTAACATATCTTATATCTATAAAATATTAATCGTATGGAAGGAGGAAGCACGGGAACAGGGAGAAGAAGAGTTAAGAAACATTACATTAGATGATCAGAAGATTAAAAACAATTAGATAATTTGTTAATAATAATTATTAACAAAGCGATAAGATTACAGAATGTCTCTATGGCGTTCTGTTTTTAATGATTACCCTGCGATCTCTTTTTGCTATTTATTTTTCTCACTATTTAATAAAAATGTTGCTGCAACTGGAATAAATAAAGATACCTCGGTCAGCAGTACTTCTACCTGTGACTACTGAGTACTGACTAAAATTATTTAATACTAATGTAGATACTATTTCAGTCAGGTACTGGGTACGTACATGTTGCCTTAGGAAATATTTATCAAGTGTAAATTTAGACTGAATTGACACTATCTACCCTCACATGTTCCTCGACTGTGCAAATATTATTTACCTCTGCGTAGTGCTGAATGATATTTATCCCTCGTTGCATAGTTAATTTCATTGCTACCTACAAAGTAATTCAAAATCTTTTCATTACAGGGAGACAGTCTCAAGCATATAGGTACATTTGTTATATTATGTAAATTAGAAAAAAAGTTAGTAAGACCATTTTAACAGTATCTCCTGCTAGACGACCGTACGTCTTTCGGATTTTTTTCGAAAGACTTCGTGTGTACTCGGTTATTGGTTGCAATTTAATATATAAAATTTTCAATAGATAGAGTTTACCATGTTTATGTAGTACCAAATTTAAATTGGTCCCTCAAGATTTAGCCACCTAGTGTTTTAAAATAATGTTGCATATTATTTAAATTAATGATTACTTATCTGTTTTGTATTTTGCCTCTATTGAATAGAAGCTCAAATTTTTTAATGGAACCGCGGACGGAGCCGTAGTCCTGTTGAAACGTAGACTTTAATATGTCAATGTTAATCTCTTCTCCATTATTCTCGGGTGTACAGTGTGTAGGTTGTCTATGTTTGATGTACTATGTACTATAT
Source organism: Ceraclea dissimilis (assembly GCA_963576895.1). Taxonomy (NCBI): domain Eukaryota; kingdom Metazoa; phylum Arthropoda; class Insecta; order Trichoptera; family Leptoceridae; genus Ceraclea; species Ceraclea dissimilis. The sequence continues at coordinate 6,210,074 of OY756375.1, forward strand.
TAGTCCTGAAGATGACCTCAGCAAGTAGGCCGAAAGCTCGACAACATCGACAACCTACACACGGTAGACCTGAGAAGAATGGAGAAGAGATTAACAAGGACCTTGAAAATCTACAAAGCTATATACCAATGTTGTTTCCCGTTTTGCAGGATTTATCAAACTCTAGTTTATAAATAAATATTTTATCTCCGATAAAAAATACTTCAAATAAATAAAAATGTAGGCATTGAGAGATTGTGACACGTGTATGGTAGCAAATAAGCAACACAGCGAATTTAACTTACTTCATCTCTTCAAATAAATGTCACTGTTGGGAATGTCATAGAGCGGGAGACACTACCTCGACTCCTACGGGACCGATGGAGTTAGGCGGGGTGGGATCTTGTAACGGTTGTCTTGTCCTTGTTTAAATACCTACAATATTCCGTCTGTGTATTTAGGTATTAATTAATTTGTACTACTAATTAAATACAGGTTACCTTAATTAATACCAAGAATACACTGTTAAAGTTTTATGATAAAACCTTTATTCATAGGTACAATCATGATTCCACGTTCACAACGGGAGGAAACGAGTGAAAATTGTGCAGTATAAGAGAAATCTCGAAAACACTATCAACAGTTTTATACCAACGTAAATCTGAATATGATATTAACAGCTCCTGTACGAGTACACGGTTGGCGCAGTTGGTTGAGGCGGCAGACTCCCGAGCGGGAGGTGCCAGGTTCAAACCCCGGAGCTGGCTATGTATTCCACACTTTGCGTTACAGGCTTTTAGCCTAGTGCAAGGTGTGCAGGAAAGTATTTGGGTTTGTGTATGCAAGCCCAGTTCCATTTTTATAAAAAAAAAAAGGAAAAAAAACTTATTTCAGTTTTTTTTTATTTGCGTCACTTTTCTGTTCTCTCAATGTGCGAAAAAGAATGCAAGACATACCTCCGTTGTATATTCATGCTCACACGACTGCCTAGTTATTTTTTTAAATTGAGACATTTAGAATGGGTGGTGAACATTGAACAGTTTTAAGTGATGAGGGAAGACTAAGAAAGAGAGAATCGGGACACATTAGAAGAGTGCTACAATGCCTTCATCCAGCAGTCGAAAAATGGCTGAGGAAGAAGAAAAGGAAGACACATTCTCTAAAAGCTTTTTACATGTATTATACTTAGAGTATAATATTTACTTTGATTTCCAAAAAAATGATTTTATATTACATTTTTACCAAATATTATTGTAGATAAGAGAAGTACATTAGTGTATGCCTAGTATCTCTTCATAAAAATCTTCCATAATAAAATATTAATGGGACCTTTTTAGGTTTACTTTGTTGGTTATTTATTGAGCACTTTAGGTCTCAAAAACCACTTTCATAAACCCAAATATAAATGTAACATTCAATTTTTAATAATTGCCGATATATCTATTGTATCCAGTCCAGAGATTACACGACTTCCTGCCACCAGCGGTTTTTCGTGCTATGCGTGTTACCTCTTTACATGACATTTCTAATCATTTGATCTCATTAAATTGGTGATCTTGCAAGTTGTGGGTCAAATACTTCCAGTTCTCTTCTTCACCTCGACCTTATTTTAATGCCCTGACCATGACCAATATCATTGAGAACCTGGACAAAAAGTATGCGTATGTGTAACCTATTGTATTTTTTGTCCTGTTTTATTCTTCATCTTTTCTTAGACCTCGTAATCTCTTTGGTCTAGAACGCCATCATGTTTAGAAATGTAAACTCCAGCTGTCCCTCTAAAACTTTGGTGCTCTTCTAGACCTAGATTTTGGAGTCTTCCATCCTAATTACCCGATCATTTTAGAATTATGTCCTATATTTTGCTCCATCGTACGATGTATACGGTTCTTCGGTTTCACAGGTCTGACTAATTTTCATTGAGTACTCGGTCTCTGAGACTTCTTCTTCTCTCCAATGTTCTGAGCAAATTTTTGGTTCTTGTAGTGTTGGCACTTATTTTCACAGCATATGTTATAATTTTGTTCAAAATAAAATTGTAGGGGGCTATGTTCTACATCCCAGAGATAATACAACTGGGTATAAAATTCTATAAAAGAAAACAAAAAGGAAACGGCACAATTAAATTCAATTGAAAATCAACCATGAGTAGAATGTATTATGAAGTTATTTATTTGATCCTTGTTCACCGCAAAAGCGCACAATTTCGCAATTTTATTCTTCGAATTTAATAATAATTTAGAAAAAAGGGGGAGTTTTCTTACTCACATTAATCACTCGTAAAGTAGAGCTCGACCGACGTTGCTTTAAAATGAATAATTTATTTATAATTCGATTCAGAAAACACATTGCTGTTTATTTTCCATCCTCTCGAGACTTGTGTACAAAAAGCGTGAGAAGAAAAAAATGTTTGTTTGCGTCAGGTGAAAAAAGATCATAAAATGTAAACCAAATAATTTACATTGCGTCCTTCGGGAATCACCGATGTGAGACTTATCATAAGGAAACGTAAGATTATTATTATAGAAAGAAATCCAAGTAGAAAAGATACGTCTCAAAACCGGCGACACTCGGGATTTGATGAGACCTCGCAGGTAACAGTTACGAATTGCTTTAGCGAAATAACAGGTAATTCCTTTCGAAATTATATCACGTACGTTTTTGCTATTGGTTTTGAAATTATTTTTGGCGAAACCTCTGGCAAAAAGGCAGCAGCGATTTGGTAGATAGGTATGCCTGCTCGTTTTATATTGTTTGGAAAAAAATGCGTAGCTATTCGACAAGCCCGGTTTTATTATATACTAAGGTTATGACGTGTTACAAAGCGAGATTTACAAACTTACACTTGGTAAAAGGTGTTTTACCGTTGCTTGCTACCTGCCGTAACGTTACAAATGGATTTTGAGTAAATCTCCAATCCTACGCGTTGTCCGCGCTTGGGGTTGGCTCCTGGCAGCTGAAAGACTGACCGAAACGAAACCGATAAAAGCTATATTACTCGGAAACCGGACAACATCTTATGACATATTATTGTGATAGTTAGGTGTCGGGAATGATATGAGAAGAGGTAATACATATTGCACAAAATCGCTCTGAGTGCCGAGGCCTTGTGACCTCAACAAGGAAAGTTTAAAAGATAAAATTTTCGTAGAATTTTATTGCAAAGATGAGATTAAAAGTTAGAAATAACAGTGCCCTTTTTGACTGTGACTCCAACATAATTTGTAAAAAGGCGTTGTTTTAGATTAATACAGAAGACTGTGATATACAAAATGGTAAAAACAGGTAGACATTCTACGTCTTTTTCTTTCATATTTTCTAATGATTCGACTTCCTGTTATTCCTCTTTATTTTCCTTGTCGACATTTCCTTAATTCTTTGACTATAAAAAAATATTATACAGGGTTTTTGGACGGTGGAATGTTTTTTTTTGACAGTATAGGAAGAATATTTAAATTTAATGTTTGGAAAATTATGTATTAAATTTACTGCCAGGAAAGGCTTTAATATAACGCGGCGGAGAACCTGCCAATACACTTCTCAATATCATGAACTGGTAGAGTCTACATAAATATATATTAGATTCAGCGGCACAATAGAAGATATTCCCAACATGTCTCCTGAGGCACTTCAATACCTGAGCTCCCACGATCTTAATCTCTGACTCTGGTTTCTCCAATATCATACGATGTACACACAAAAACGAGTATATTCAAATGTATTCTGCATTTCATGACACAAGTTTACTGATTTTACTGAGAAAGAAGTATTTGGATTTTATTTATTTATTTTATTTTATATATAAGGGACACTGACAGAGAGTTAACAACACATACACAATAACAAACATAAAATATAAAATAAGATAATCCAGATATTATTCCAGAGTTTGTATAAAATAAATAAAAATTAATAACAAATTCTAATACTTTCTGGATGCTGGAGCTTATCCATGGGTCTAGAATACAAGAATTATGACCAAATAGAGTTCAGAAATTTGACCACGATATTGAATATGGTTACTTTTGGGGTGTTTTTTGATCGAAATGTGGTATAAACGATAGCTTACCAATAGGGTATTACATCGCACTAGGGTTGCCTATCAAAATCTTGCCGCAACCCCCCCTGCCCCCCCCGAAAAGGTCCCTCTTCGCGGTTTTTCGCATTTTATAGGAATATGGTAAGAGATAGGAGAGAGTAGTCAATGACAAAAATAATCCTTGCTAAATTCTCTACAAAAAACATTAAGTCAATTTTTTCATAGGACTAGTAGTTTACCCGTAATGACCTGTCAAAAAACAAGATACTTTTTCAAAAAATAAAAAAAAAAGTTTGATTTTTTTTCTTTCACATTCTTCCACCCATTATTACTAACATTTTATGGAAAAAAATTTTGGCCTGCGGTGCTATATCACTGGTTATTTTATGGAAAACCAAATTTTAAGAATTTTCGTCACTGAGTTTTAATGTAATAACTCCGAAATTATTATATGTATGAACATAAGTTATAGCTCGTTTTGTAGCTAAGACTATGGTTATTAATTCGTTCTCTGACTATTTTATTGTAGCTCTTATCAATTTTCAACCAATTTAGTTTAAATACATTTTTTTTGTATTTTAAATGAATTTCGGTTTTGGACCGGCCATTGCGGGTATACTGCTAGTTCTACGGAAAAATGGACCTAACATTTTTTGTAGAGAATTCAGCAAGGATTATTTTTGTCATTGACTACATTCTCCTATCTCTTACCATATTCCTATAAAATGCGAAAAACTGCGAAGAGGGACCTTTTCGGGGGGGGCAGGGGGGGTTGCGGCAAGATTTTGATAGGCAACCCTAGTGCGATGTAATACCCTATTGGTAAGCTATCATTTACACCACATTTCGATCAAAAAACAGATACGTCATAAATTAAGCAGCGGGCTCTTGGACTATGTGTGGTACGGCTTTGTTTTTACTATGGGAAGAAAATAAGAAAAAATAATGTACAGAAAAGAGTCGAATGTTTTATATGAACAAAAGATTATGTATTTTGAGTCTAGTACGTATGTATTACGGAGTTATGGTACAATAGCGACCGGGATCGACCCTGGGGATTAGTTTTATAAAGAGCTGCACTGTGAATCGGTTTTTTCTATTTGCGTATTTTTTTATATCTATAGGGAAATAATAAATCGTATTGAACGGAAATTTTTATGACTTTTAAAATAAAGCGAACATGAGAATATGAACTTTTGTACCCATTTATCTGCAAATGATTTTCTGTATACCTGCTGTACTCATGTTGTACTATGAGTTTGAAAGTTTTACTGAAATTATGTATATTTGTGACTGCACTGAAACCACGAAAACTTTTCGTGTGAACAGGGTTTGTGTCGTGTATATTTTATATGGACAAATGTGACGATAGTGCACAACATAATTGGCTAGCTGGTAATCCACTGATAAAACAGACTGAAAAAACCTGAAGTATTTTAGCATATATCGTCATCATCAGCCCGCGTTTGCCCACTGCAGGACATAGGCCTCCCCTCTCCTCCTGAACTTTTCTCGATCCTGTGCGATTCCCATCCACTGGGGTCCGGCAAACCTCTTCATGTCGTCCATCCATCTGGTAGGTGGTCGCCCTTGTGGTCTTTTATCGCCCCTTCCTCTATCTCCAATCCAGCAGTCTCCTCGTCCATCTGTTGTCCTGCATTTTTGCAATGAGCCCCGCCCATCTCCACTTCAGCACCGCTATCCTCTCAACCACATCAGTCAATTTAGTTAAAGGTCAAAGGTCTCCCGTTTTTAGAAGTTTTTAAATGTCAGTATGGCCACTCTTTAAGTTATATAATTGACACCATTATGAACGCAATTTTTAAAAATGAATCTGGGTTTATCGGAATAAACCCAAATACACATTTGTACACCTCAGAATAAGCTTGAAAAGCTTGTGTCGTGAAGTGGAGTAGGTCGGCATCGGGGATCAACCCGCGCCCACTGGATTAACAGTGGAACGTGTTACCAACCAGGCTACAGACCACGTCATTTAATTTGAAAGCTGGAATAAAAACATTTAGGTTGTCAATATTTTCTGGCAATGACGCTCCTGGGTCGCGTGCTGAGATTGAATATGGGTACCCAGTCCCGATATAGAGACATATATGTACAGTTACAGTTACAGAGTTACGTGTCTATACACCGCAAACAATAACCGTTTCTCTCTCAAGAGTGAGAGAGGAAGATTTTTTTGTTTAGTTTTCCATTCTCAGTTTTTTTTTCGCTTCAGTTGTTAATGGGTTAACCCATTCATGGAAATGTTTCTTTTTTTTCTTTCTTTCATTCTTTCTTCCACTATTATGTGAATATTTTTTTGTGATGTGAAATACACTAGAAGCTTAAGGACGAATATTTTTTTTTACTTTATGTATTAGGGTGGAAAGATCTTTGTATGGGAAAAAAAAGTTTGCCATATCGACTTTGAAGGGTTGTACGATTGAAGCTGTGTCATAATAGCATTTATATTGACTACTAAATATCGATATTAATTACATCTCTAAGGCCATCGAACTTTTTTGAACGGCCACATCCAAACATCTATTTTCAGAAACCCCAAATAAGTTCGAATTATAAATGTGGAGGGTTCTTTTATAGTTCATCCACATGCTCGCCGACCCTCGACGTTTTTTGTGTGAATGAGTAAAAAAACGTTAACCGTCGATTACGTATACAATCCAAGGCAATCACCCCGTCCGCACGTCTTTTTACTCATTCACACGAGCGTAGGCGAGCGTGTGGTAGACGCATAAGGTTCTTGGTATTCATAAAATCTTATGATTAGTATGTACATTTTTTTTATTTTACTTTTAATTAATAATTTAGTTTTGGTGTTTTATTAAGATTTATAGATTACATAATTTTCAGTATTTTATATTTTTTTTATTTTTCCAAAATGTGCATTACGTAGAAAAAAAACCTTGTTCGGGTGGTTAAAATTATATTAAAATATCAAGATGCCTTCACACAAATTTTTATTCGTGTCCTCATAGAGCATGTTTTCATCAACCCATCCAACTGCATTTCCTGAAAAAAATGGTTCCACCCTGTTATATAATGTGAAGGAAGGAAATGCAGATATTTTCCATTAGGATACTAATACTCTTTTGTTTTGAATTTCTTTTATTTCTGTTGTTTTGTTTTGTTTATGGTTCGTTTATTCCGCAGCTAAACGTCCATTTCAGGAATTATGGTATTTGGTCAAGTCATTGTGTAACATATTATACACACATAAGAAATAATAAGAAATTACCTACCACTGTGTTTTATTATTAATACATCATATTTTTTATAGATTTGACATAGAAAAAAACTTACATTTTATTAGTAGTTGGGTACCCAAGGTTGAATTCCTAGTTAATTTATGGGAAGAAACTAGTATGTATATTTACTAAATTTATTGCTGTAGTCAAATTATTTCAAACTGTTGAACGCAGTCATAAAAGTGCGACAGAGAAGGGACGGCTACCTGCTTTATTCGCACTTATGCCAGAGCCATAAGGTGCGAATAAAACAGGTAGTCGTCCCTTCTCGGTGAAATTTTATGACTGCGTTCGACAGTTTGAAATAATTTTGCTATAGTAGGTCCGATTCTGTAATTAATTAGGTGTATACAAACTAATAAGTTGAAAGGTAATTTTTCCAATAATTTAATAGTTAGAACATATTAAAAACTTGTCACCTCAGAGATTTCAATATCTGAGATCTCACGATTATTTGTCTCTCGATTTGACAGGTTTGAAAAGTTATAGAATTGAACGTACTGTAATATTGGAGGAACAATATTTCACTGATTGGTACCTATATCACCTTACAGCTTTTAAGCCAATCAATTACAATTTAACTCAACACAATACAATTATACAGTTGTGACAATTATCATTCTTTGGTCAACAATATCTTATCTTACCTAATTAATTAATTCATCTAAAAACATCTTTCGTGCTCAATCCTCACAATCAATCTTCTTTTCTTTCTTCATTAACCTTCTTACCTCCACTACTGGATATAGACCTCTTCCAACTGTTTCCGTCTTTGTTCTGACCCTTCCGCATCCAGGTTCCTCCAGCGATTAGGACAATGTCGCCGGTCCATCTCTTTGGTGGCCTTCCAACGCTACTACTATCTGTCCAAGGTCTCCACTTCAATATTCGTGGCGCCCACCTGGTATCACCCTGCCTGGCAATTTATCCTGCCCGTTGCCACTTGAGTTTTGACACACGGCTCATGATATCGGCAACTTTGGTTCTCCGTCTAATTTTCGTACAATTTTTCCTCAAACTCTCTTTAAGTATTCATGCTGGATTAATTTTTATTTAGCCATTAGCCAGTCTCTCTCAATATTAAGTTTGGCTTCAAAAATAATATTTTTAATAACAGCACTTCATAAATCATCTCTAATATCCACGAACCTTTCAAAAAGGCAAAATTATTATTGTATTCTTTTAACTGTAGTGCACTTATAGAACTCATAATACAATAAGTGGATATCCCCTTGTACACTTCCCAACGTCAAACAATATTTCTATCTATCTCTTCATCCAACCCTCATACATTTTTTATCCACAGCCTAATGGCACCCCTTGGGATTACGAAATTTCTAATATCTACCCTCCTGTAAGTAGCGTAATATTTAATTTCTGTTGCACGGAATTAGTCATTATAACAGAGGATAATTTCAGTTAGCTTCTTAATTATGTACGACTTTAAAAATTGCTATAGCCTCTTCATGTTTTATTATTTAACGCAGCAATTCATTTTTGTCAAACCTTTGGCACATTCTGCTACTTGCTTTTTTAACAGTCCTTAGAGAAGTGATAGTGAAAATGGGAAACCGACAGTACATAGACTATCAAATAAAGAAATCATTACTCGACTGTCAATTGGATCAAAAAAGTAGCATTCTTTTTCCGTCAATGAGTTGCTGATAATATTAATTTATTATTATTTAAGTAAACATTACATACCGTAAAATTTAACAAGATAAAAACAAATTTGATTAATAAGTGGTGCTCACTAGGGTGAGCTTATTGTTATACAGCGGTATCTTCCAGCTAATCCACATATCTATTTTATCCTAGGTCACTTTTTTACTTTACTGTATGTCTTGCCTTATTTCGGAATGACCACAAGGTATATTTTACCTAACATTTAGTCACGTCTATTGTACGTTGGTATCTCAACATTCAGGACGTTTAAAAAGACAGCTTGTGGTCCAACCGTGTTTTCTACCACTTAGGCGTCAGGACCTGAAATACTTCACATATTAAAAGTGAAGACAGTTGTATGACAAATACTTCAATGATCCTCTACGTGTTCGATGGAGAAACGTTGAATGTGTTTAATTTACAAACAATATAGTTTTTTAAACAAATGTTATAAGAAATTATTGCCTTGTTAATTTGTTGTTGATCACTGCTATAGAGGTTGCCTATCATTTCACATCAGGAGTATTTAATTTCACATGAAGATATCAGGGAATCCTCGTTTCATATTTCATACACATTACATTACTTTACCGACGGTATTGTTAAAGCATTCCGTGTCCAATATCTGGAATTAAGGAAGATTTACTTGGAGATAAATTACATTAAAAGGACAGGTAATCTGAGGGATACGTGAAATAAAATAACGGATATAATATTATTCTTTTTATAGAGGTAGCTTGCTACTATAAACTGTAATAAAGATAATAATACTGAGTTATTGGTTTTCGTGGAATAAAACGAATTGATCAATACCTTAGACGTATTATTTTTTATTGAAAAAATGACGAATAGAGCAATTCTTTCTACGTTATATTGCTTACCTATCTATTTTTGTAATAGTCTTCTCGTTTTGCCTTTACTTGTTCCTCTTTGGAGATTAAAGAAGCTCCCAGTTTCTACACTTTTCGGTTACTTATGGACTTTTCAGTTACGTATGGTCATAATCATCTTCAGCCTTCGTGTGTTCATTGGTGAACATCAGCCTTTTATAGATCTCCACAGCAACCTATCCCGAGCACACCACATCCAGTTGACTTCTGTATAAAATTATGTCTGTCTTTGATGCCCTGGTACACTCGTAACATTTAGGTGGCTGCGCATTAATACACCTACACCCTTTTTTTAATGAATCTGTGTATATAGAAATAAACCCAAATACACCTTTATACACTTCACAGTAAGCTTGATAAGCTTGTGTCGTGAAGTGGAGTAGGTCGGCATCGGGGATCAAACCCGCGCCCACTGGATTAACAGCAGAGCGCGTTACCAATAGGCTACCGACCACCTCGATTACCTTATTTCAGTTTTTTTTTAAATTAAGAGTACATGGTTGGCGCAGTTGGTTGAGGCGGCGGTCTATCGAGCGGAAGGTGCCAGGTTCAAACCTCGCCGCTGGCGATGTATTCTACACTTTGCGATACAGGCTTTTAGCCTAGTGCAAGGTGTGCAGGAAAGTATTTGGATTTGTGTATGCAAGCCCAGATCCTTTTTATAAAAAAAAAATGGACACAATTCAATAAAATTATAAAGTAATTCTTTGAAATTATAATCACAAGAAATTAAAGAAAATCTCTTACATCTGCTATGGCTTATACGGAATAATCGAAAACAATCTTACTTTCTATAAAAACACTTCGCAGCCAATTTTAAAAATAACAGTTCAATATTATGAAAACTTAATACTTTAAACCTTCAGTATTTCCTTTGTATAAAAACTCATTGTTGGTATTAAATCTCCTCTGTTTGACTTCACAACCTCTTTGTGTTATTAGTTTTACAGAGTTTATCTAATATAACAGTAAGGATTTATAGCTCGTCTAGTTTGCAACGAGCAGTCCCTTGTTCCCCATCCCGCCCTTTCCTCTTCCCTCTCCTGTGTGCATGCGTATTTATTTATTTTTATTAAATGTTTTTATTTTTTATTATTATTATTATTTATTTATCCTGTTATCTATTTGCATGTATTATGTGTGTATATTTATATGTATATATTGTGTATGTGTATCTCTATATTTACTTACTTTATTATTATAGTATTTAAGTTTTTCTTTCTTTTCTCGGGTTGACTGTAAGATATTGCTTTTGCAATAAGTCCGCCTTTTGGTACACTGCATTGTCTTGTTTTTGTTGTTATTTATATTTATTGGCCAATAAAGATTTATTTATTTATTTATGATCATGGATTGGCTAATTCGTAATACGCCTAGCCATTTTTCAGAATATTTGCTTTATTTTTTTTACTTTCAAAATTTGTTTTTATTATTTTTGACGTTGCCGACTGGATTTAAAAAGCAGGTAATTTTTTTTTTCAATCGATGGATGGTCGAAATGTCAGTTTAAGAAAAATCCTAACAATGGCGCATGCCGGCGTTTTATTTATCTGGTTTAATGAAGTCATTAAGTCATGACGATCGCAAACAAGGTCCATGTCTTCTTCTTCTTCTGCAGCCCCTCAGGTCCATTGTTGGACATAGGCCTCCCCTTTGGTCCTTCACAGCTTCCTGTCTTGGGCACACTGCATCCATCCACCACCGGCACATTTCCTAATATCATCAGACCACCTTGGCTGGAGTGTTTGGTTTAAAATAAACACATTTTTTTAATCTTGGGGTTTGCCGGGGGGCTCCATTAAGGCTAACCCTGGGCCCACCTCTTAGTAGTATTTTGCTAGAAGTGCGGGTAAAGAGGTCGCTATGAATGCGCCTGAGATACCCGGGGATCCTTCAATAATCTTGAGCTTAATCAAAACGAAAACTTTCAAACGTTATCATCATTTGTAGAAGCCTTTTATTAAAGTCTTAGTAAATAGGACATACCTATTAGTTTCTTGTTACTATTTTCATGAAGCAGCTGAGCATATTGTAATATAATAATGCACAATCATAAATTCTACAATCAGACTACTACATAGACAATAAAGCTGACCCAAATAAATATTGTTCGCTCTCTTATTTTTGCTCTTATATACAATACAACTTGAGTACCAGCACTCAACATTTCAAACAATGATGCCATTTTAATATAATGTTCGCTTTCAAACGTAATAACATAATATTAAAATTTTCAAGAGGAAACACGAGACATAGAAAGGGGTATACCTACTTACAGTGGAGTTTTTATGCCAACTAAGGCGATAAATTCCCCACTTCTTCTTTGCTATGCGAACGACCACGGCCACCCCATCATATGGCGTAATCTTATGGATTTCCTCAACATTCTTGAGGGGACAGCAGGCTCGTAGCTAGTCCTTAAGAGACCCTGAGGCATGGGTAACTTATCGGGTCCCTATATTTTTTATATGGACGACGCTAGAGCATCGAAATCAGGGGGGAGAAGAAATTTTTAAGTGATACCGAATGAAAAAGGTTGCGATGTTTTAATACATACGTATAATACAGATTGTACATTCGGAAGCATCCGGCTTTTAGTGAATTTATTTTGACAGTGCCAATGTGATTTTGAATATAAAGGTTCAGACAAAGACGATCCCTCAGCAGTTGACTACCATCTTTTTGAACTCTTTTTCATCGAGTATCGGTCTGATAAGAGTTCCAAAATCGTTGTCTATTATTCTCGAGTTATGGTGTTTTTTTATGTCCTAAAGCATTGCATCACTAGAAAACGAGTATTGTTGTTTATTGTTCATTATCGTCCCTAGGCCCTAATTTCGGGCACTTGGACTCGTCAAATTTACATAATTATAACAATCAAAAGAGTTTTAAACAATTAACAGTGCCAGAAAAGGAGAATCAATGCAAACAGAGTGTAAAGGGCTCAGTTTGCATTTCGTCATGCAGATAATAACATCCTTACATAGTGATCCATGCTAGACTGGACTTATTGTCCTGGATAGCATTTCGTCAATTGTATACAACCAACCCTACAGCATGGTACCTAACATCAATGTTTGTTTTTGAAGTTTGCGTTCAAATCGTGATTGTTAGCAAATTAAAAGACTGATTGTAAAATTAGTGAAGTGATTACGCCATATTTAAGCAAATGTGCAAGTAAAGTTTGTTGTGTAAACATTGCATCCTTGTATAGAATAGAAACAACCCATATTATAATATGATTACTAGAATGTATCAATCCCCAGTATTACCCAACAAAAGCACAAACATAACATTCTGATAAAATAAGCAGAATGCTTTAGCTCGCCAAGCACATTTGTTTAGTTAAGGGATTTGTTCACTCGCTGCTTTTAGTTAAAGTGACTAAAACTGCCAAAGCATCCGCGATGTTTGTCTTCCCCCTTTCCTCCACTCCTGCTCCACAACCATCTCGTCTCCTCTTCTATCGTTCCACTTGTACACGACTACCACCCTCATACATATCTCCACCTCCCTTAGTGTTAAACCGAAATCTGAGAATTTTCAATTCAAACACTGTTTGATTATGACTCATCAATAATTCAACAGGTATCCTTTTTACTCCACATTTGTATTTCTTCTTGTGGTATATTTTTTCATTATGATATTTCCCAATGTCGATCACACTGTGGGGCACTGTCCCATCAAGAAGTTCGAGGGGGATATTTAAGAAATCCACGAGGTGACGCCAAGGGCAATTTAATATCTGAGAAATATTGACGTGGAGCTCTGACTCCTAGATCATTTCTGGTCTTTTCCGCATACGGAAGATTTCCCAGTACCTACGAGTTCCTTTTTATGAAGAAATTAGTATCGAGTATCGGCTATTTTATTCCTTATCCGGAGAGAGAATGGCAAGTTTTGTTAACCATGTTTTGAATTAAAATACATTTTATAATGGTTTTTTTAATGGGGGTTCGTTTCCTGGGTCCCTAGAGGTACAATGTTTGCAGTATTCCTATAACAGTGTAGAAGAATTAAGGATGAACATTGTCGGGCTTACCACCGACCTCGGCTGGCTTAAGTGATCACTTTACACTCGAGAAACAATCGCCATTTCAGTTTACCCCGGCGCGGCTGGGATTCGAACCCAGACCTTCGTCTCGCATAGTATAGGGATCATATCCAGTACACCACGAGGAGCGATGGACGTGTTGTCGAATTTCGTATACATTAAGTACCTATTTATTGTTGCCATTCTTAATTGGAATCACCACCTATTCGGAATTTCATGTACATGTTGGCTTATAGAGAATGTTGAGTTTGTTTTTGTAGCTTTCACTGGTTACCCTATTGTTCGGTCATACCGTGCGTATAGCAGTATTACCTACATAGTTCAGTTTAATTAAGTTAAGCCTTAATATACGATATTCCATGAATTTATAAAATTTAAAAATAAAACAAAAATCACCGTGTTTTTCAGTCAACTACAGAAATTTTCATTTGAGGTACACTTTAAAAAGTGGACGGGATTCACAAAGTTATAAACGGTTTGAATTACTAGCAGTATTTTTATAATGTTATTTCCGATTAAGTACTCTGTTAATCCCTCAACTCTCTGACTACCGCTAGCTGCCAATGGGAGTTGGGGTGGTTTGAAGTTGGCGGATTAAAACAAAAAATAAACAACCAAACACTTTTGTCCCTGGATTTTATAAAGTTTCACATTAAATTAATTAGTTTTACGTATTCTACTTGCACTAGTAATATCGAACAACAACAATTTATAATTGCTTGTACTACAGAAGTAGTATCGCCTACTAACTCCGACTGAGGGTACGTTTTATAAAAAATCTCGCTTGAAGTGAAATAAATAGGAAACAAAAATGTAAATTAGTTTTCTAGATCGTTCCGGTTTTCTGCTATCGAGTTTTTAAACTACTGTCTTTAATATGATAAGGCATTTAATTTTTCTTTTTTCTTTGAAGGCAGTGCACCTACTATTGAATTCTATTTTTTTTTTTTTTATTACTTTCCTGCACACCATAGAGCAAGCTAAAAGCTTGTGTCGTGAAGTTTAGAACACATCGTCAGCACTGAAATTCGAACCCAGCACCTCCTGATGAGAAGTCCTCGAAGGCGTATGATTTCAGGTTGTAGAATTGACCTCTGCTCTCTTGTTTTTTAGAGTGGGCTTTAAAATTCCGTTGTTCGTTTTGAATGATAAACTCGCCCTAGCAAACAAACATTTTAATATCTGTCACTTGTGTAAATAAATACACATGTTCACGCAAAACAATTTGTGTGTTTTTATCTACACACGGCACTTGCTGTTTGCCTCATTGTTGGGAAGTACCATGACTGTATCGTAATTAGTAGTAATTGGTCTTGGTACTATACTGGAATGATCACAATAATAATTATTTGTTAACTCCTACTCCATTTAGATTCAGATTATCCTTTTCCCTCAGAGTCTCGCATCCACTTATCGCTGCCTGCCTCGGTGACATTGATACTTTAATTAGCTGTCCTCCGGTACGTCGCTATACGTGATCGATTGCTGATGGCGAGGCCCTACTCCTATACTCTCAGTAGAAACAGAATAATAGATACGATATTCCCTTAGTCTCTCTAGAAGATAATCCGGAAATGCTGCAAATTGAGCTTGAATAATTTACAAACGAGGTGAAGTTTTTGACGTATGGAACTAAGTTTTGAGCAAACACTACACTGATTATACCTTAGAAGTATTTTTGTTAAAGAAATGTTTATTGGTTTTCACGTATTAACTCAAAATTCTCCTACTCACTTTCCTTGAAAACAAACAGACTTTTGCTCAAAATATGTTGAGCATAGAATTACGAGTGCTTTACACAATGTATTGTAAAACATGAGTAGTTGCAGGCTTTCACGAAGATCCATATGTAGATTTGTTTTTTTCGGGCTTAATCGTGTGAAGATCTGATGATCCGACGTTTTTTGGCGAAAATACTGCCGCCTTGGTACCGGATTGTGATTTTATGCCGCCTTGTCACAATCCGTGACCAAGGCGGCAGTATGCCCACCGAAACGTCGGATCCTCAGATCTTCACACGATTAAACCCGAAAAAAAAACAAATCTACATATTGTAGAACATACCTAATTATCGTTTACTAAAACCGATGTGACTAACGTTTTGGTAAGAAAACAAGGGTATGGAGAGAGAAAGTCACAATTTACACAAAATATAGTGATGTGTTTTAAACATAATTTTGAATATCGGCAATATCGATACAACGTCGTAGATTAATAAATTGTCGGTAATAGGTAGGTATGTGATGTTTAGGTAAAGTATATTGATGAAATCATATGAGGAGATTTGTACTTATGTAGATTTTTTAAAAATATTTTTATAGGATATGTCAACAATTGGAAAAAAATCAATAGCAATATTTCTCAAAATTAATTTATAAAAATGTGTTAAAACTACCTATCATGAAATAGAAAAGCAAAAATAGGTACATAACTAAATAACTAAAAAATCTTGAAAGATATCTTATATTTTCTTTATCTATGTCATAAAGTATGGATACTTATGACTTAAAATAATAGATAAAATATACAAAAACGAAAAGTGGCGCTGTTTTTCCAATCAAAATAGTTTCAAAGTATTATTTCCACTCTGATAGAAGACTTCCAAAGACAATGTGTCGTCTGATGTATTTTATCTGAGATGTATTTTGTGCAGTGAATTGACTACTGAAAAGGAATAATATGTACTTTCATATAATATACTAAGTTTTCTCCATAAAGCCAGACGATAACGCGTTGAACATCCAGCAGTGTAGAAAATTGTATACACTTGCGTCATAATACTCTTAGAGTAAATTACTTCAACGTCAAGTGGCAGTGCATTCGGAGTTTTTCACCAAGATGAGACATAATTTGTAAAAATGTAACAAGCATAAATAGAGCAAAACACACTTGACATGTTTGAATGTTTTCAACATTTTTCTAAAGTCACAACTTAATGATGTTATTATATTTTTCCCTCTTCTCGAGTACTAAAGTATCTAAAATGCACTTTTTTTATTGTTAGCTTTAAAAAAGTCTCTAACGAATTAATTATTTTTCCTTCTCGAGCGTTTTAATTGAGACAATCTTCTTTAGGGATGCCAAATCGACCAACGAAACAATCGGTTCGCTTAATTAGGCGCTCCTTGAATTCGCTTAATTAAAGGTTCCTTCTATATATATGGTCTATGATATTCTTCGAGCTTGTTTTATATACAGTTAATTTCTATTTAGTCTATGTATTTATGATGGAGGCCAAGTAAGGATGTAATTAATATTCGTTCCGTATATAATTATCATCGATTCCAATCCAACGATGGTAAGCGCTGAAAAAGCCTTGAACGATGCAAATGTATTTGAGGATAAATTAAAACGTACACACTTGTTTAGACTTGTGGCACGCGAGGGACCTTGGGGCACCTATGGCAAGTGATTATAAAATAGCGATGTGTTTTTTTTTCTGCTCTGACAACCCTTGCACTCTCTAACATATTCCAGTTATTTAAGTACCCCTGGTATCGTTATGTTCCTTTTGTTCTTTTATTCCTCATAATTTTTCTTCAACAGCTACGATATTTTTATAATTGGTATAAATACTAAATTCGAAAGAGTTAAATAAAAGAAAACAGTAAATACCTAATTCTCCAGAATCGCGTAATTATGAAAAGCATCAAGAGCCAGTAATTGCTTAGTAATAATTTAATATAACAGCATTACGTATTCCATCAGACCGTATTCTTGAGTTGAGACGTAGGCAGCAATGGTCCTGGGATACGGCCCACTTTTTGTCTCCTCCTCTCCTTTTTTTTATCTTCGTGAACTCTCCATTCAACTACCATATTAGTTCATGTTTGGTCATGGAGTCTAGCAACATGTTTCGCAAAAGACCACTTGTGCTTAACCGCTATTTAGACGACGTCTGTTACTCTTGATCTTCTAGGTATCTCAGTATTCCATATTCAGTCTGACAATTTGAAATGTAACATAGCTCTTTCATGTTTTTTTTTTGTCTTACGGTCGATTATGTGAGCGAAAGCGTGTCTGATTTACCTTGTATCGACTGAATAATATATTATGATATATATCTGTGAGACGCTCTGACTGCGTTGTCGAGGATATAGTAAGGTGAGGGAGAAGTAGAAGACGCTTCTGGAGGGACCATGTCGACCCAATGGATGACACCAGACATGCAAAGATAGTCAAAACGGAAAACCCCGCTGGAAGAAGATTACCCGGAAGGCCACCCAAGAGATGGAAGGACAGCTGGAGCTCCTCATCCCAGGACAGCCCGCCGTCACAAACAGGTCACCCGACCTAATACGAGAGGAAGAAGAAGAAGAAGAAGATATGTACCTTTATATTATATTTAACTTAATCTAAATAAAGTATATTACATTATTATGTACATGTATATACTTAATAAAATACCAGGTGGGTGTTTATTCTATTTACTTACATTTACCTACTAACATCATAAGTAAATTCATGATTTCAACAAATAATAATTTTATTTTGTTTGTATTCTACTTAATGAACAAATGTTGTGTTAAATATTAGGTGAGTATTATTAGCATAACAAAATCTGTAAATATAATTTCCGTGAGAAGTAGACCAATAATTTTTGTGTGCGTAACTTTTTGTCTGGTGGCGATAGTATTAAAATGAAAGTTTTGTATAGAATTCTCTAATATTACGGACCACAACGCATATTGCCGTGCAAAAAGTTGTTAACCTCAATCTATGACTATTATGAAACTTATCTAAGAAATATTCGCACCTTTTGAATATGTCACGAGGAATGGAATGATGAAGATTCAAATCCCCCTAGCATTTTTAGCTTCCCCTTAGGTTTTTTTCTTTGTACAGAAACTCGAGTCATTTCATTGTAGTGGTAAATTGGAACTCGTTAATTAGTCGGAATATGTATTCTTCTGTATAGATTTACATAGTTTTTTTTTATTATTGGCTGACAACATTAGACGACATTATAATACCAAGAAACCTGTACTTCAACCGATATAAACATCGAACGATACAATACAACATTAGAAAACTGTTGCGTATTCGAAAATTAATGCGTATAATGTGGTGAATATGCACCAGCAATATAGCATGTAATTGGGACTCCTATTTATATCATATATATATCTGTCAAAACACAAGGATATATTACTATGTGGTAGCTCTGTGTATTGTCGTTATGAATAAAATAATAAAAAATGAGAGAAAGTTAACATCCTTCGTTTCATTCGGGTATTTGACAAGCTAGTAAATAATATTTATGTCTGCACATATATCACTAAGAACATTAACAACTCAAATAAACTTTTGCACAAAATATCGAACTTAAACACGTAAAATACAACTTTCGAAAAGGGGTAAATAAAATTTAGGAATTACAAACTAACCTCTCTATGCTCAGGTATAAATAAGTTGCGAGCTATTTATAAAGTGTTGCTTTGTGTATGTAGGACGGTTTAGTGATCACTAGTGAATTCATAATTAACTAATTTCACCCTTTGTATTTTTATTCGTGAATTCTAAGAAGAACACGAAAAACTCTCTAATTCAAATCCACATCTATATAGATATAATGTATTATGGACTGTGGTTGGAGTGGCCAGAGGTCCTGGAAGCTGCGACTGACAGGGGTCTCTGGCGAAGATATATGCAGATGCTTTGGGCCCCCGACCCAATCAAGGATAGACGGGGAAGAAGATGTATGTTGATTGTCGGTTCCTAATTAAAAAAAAAACATCATAATTATTATTTGTGTCAGGTAAAATTAAATACAAGTATAGAGTTTTAAATCCACGTAATGTTCACTAAATGTCCACCATTCAAGACTTTCATTTAATCTTTAAAAATGAGTTTCCACCATGTACCATAAGTTGAAAATTATAATATTTATTCTGTCAGGATTTGATCAGTATTTGATTCTTAATATTCTAGATTTCTTTATATGTTAATCTGCGCATACAGCGATACTACTTTTAGCTTACTTTGATGTTTCCATCATGAAAATACGTTGGTTTAAAGGAAAATAAGTCCAAATACTTTAAAAAGAATCGAGCTACCTCGAGCACATACGCACCTTCAAATTCTTGACAAACATTATTCTTGTGAAAATATTATCATGATACGCAATAAACAACCAATCCGGATTAAAATTTCAAAGATTTACAAGCGAGAATTCAAAGTGAAAGTTTTTTATTGTATGCTGCTCGGCCGTATCATAATAATAATCGCCACCTGATTCGGGCTTAATCCCCGAACGGGAAACTCAGAATTGCGTGTGATATTTCACGTCATACGAAATTACTTTGGTCAACGGTCATTCCTAAAATTTATTGTAGTTTGAAACTGAACCACCGACAATAACGGCGCTGCCGGTTACATAAATATAAAATATATACCTATCTTATATAATACCACTTTTTGGAAAGTCGAAAGGATGGGCGATTGAAAAGATATTACGGCTGACCAAAGATGCTAATATGAATAAAAATGTTAATTCCTGAAATTATTCCAGAAGACATAGTTTTATATGTAACTAGGGCTTAAAAGCCTCCTAAGCTGGCATCAAAGTAGTATGCATGCTTTGGAACATTCTTCATCTTCTTCCGGTGTCGTGTCAGGTCCCCCCAACGTTCACTATCGCTCGAGAAAAAGTGTTCCAGGCTATTCAAAAACTTTACAAACTACTTGACGTATTCCGAAACATTTCGTAAAAGTAGTACGTACGTTTAGCAAATTAATTCATAGCTTGGATGCTTAGTTTGAGCGCGTGCGTAGGTGGAACTTAAATTCTCAGAAAAAAATATTCGGCCATCAGAAATAATCATCAAAACTTAAGTATCATATAATAATTATTTTACATAAAATCTGGTGAGCAAAAGAGATTATTTACCAGCCGCAACGCAACCCTTAAAGTTTCAGGACAGAACTATAATGGTAATAAAACTAATACATATTATTATTATTTGGATCATAAATGTAGGTAGGTCCTTCATAACTAATATTATTATATTATATTATTATAACTTAATGTTTTCTAACTGTTGTTTGTGGTGATATTTGATTGATCGACCAAACACCGGAATTATTATTGAGGAAGTCTAAACCCTAATGGAATATTAGTTGGAATTAGTAGTGGGCGTTCAAGCTAAATAAAGTTAACTTTAACAGATGCTAATGTTAACCTCGATTAATAGTTGTCGTTAACTGCTAACGTGAATATGGTCGTCTCGATACTGATCAATTTCGGAAGATTCCCCGTTAATGTTCCGCACGTATTGCTAATGAATCTCGCTATTTCATCGGTCACCGGTCAACAGGCGATACTGTTGACCGGTGATACTGACATCGCGAGATTAATAACAGTAATAACAGTCGTTCATTTTTCTATTGATATTAATATTACTGTTGACGGGCTAATACGCGGAAATTTCGCTTAGTTTTCTTTTCGTGCGTTTGGTTGGAATATTTACACTCTCACTCTGGTATTGGCGTGGATTAACGTTAGCAGAGAATATACTTTTTGTCAACAGTGTTGACGTCTTAAAAAAGAACAACTGTTGACGATTAACTGTTGATCAATTTGGACACAGCTCTGGTAGGAATATAATTTTACACACAGCGAATGGATATTATTTAACGTGAAAACATTTCAAATCTAATAAATTCCATATACCCATTTAATTTATAGATATTAGGCATTCTAGCACTAACGAAGTAAATAAATAAATAGGTTTACATTTTTTTTATTGGCCAGAGAAAATATGCATACTTACAAAAACAAGACAATGTAGTGTGCCAAAAGGCGGACTCATTGCAAAAGCAATATCTTACAGTCAACCCAGTCAGTAAGTAGCATGCGAGTAGTTATCTAAACAGATATACAGCGAAAGATGGATTTTCCATCAGGCTTATGACTGATCGTCGGCATCAGAATTCATGTGATCACTATAGTAATATTCATAACTTCCAGTCCACTCATCCGCCGCAGCCGGGATTCGAATCGGTATTTGACAGTCATTAAGTCCATCGAAATTCAAACTTCATCCTTCGCTATACTTATATATTATGTATAGAGGTATCAGTGGCGAAGGGTGGATTTTTGCAGAAGTGAAGCCTTGGCTAACGTTTCTTATTGGATTACGTCAAATTAGACACTATTATACCTATCATTTTATCCAAAAGGTAACTCGATGGAAATCGTGTTCTTAGGTAGCTTCGCGCCTGAGAGGTAACTACTAGTTCCACAACTACAATGTGTAGAAAAAGCATTTTCATTCATACAAAACATTAAAAAAACAAACAAGTAAAGTTTCGTTAAAGTTCGTTTCAAAATGGCACGAAAAGTAACTCATCCTATATCTCAGGTCTTGCCTAGAAAAGCCAAAAATGTCGTATTGGTTGTAGGTTCATTGTCTTATGAAATCATTTGAAATAATGAAGTTTTTCCTCAACAGAGACGAGAGGCATCTTCATTCGCATAATGCAGCGTTATGTGAACTCCCTTAGGCAGGAAGCAGGATGGGTGTTTCGACGCTTATGAGTCGGCTTTGGCTGGCTTAAGTGATCACTTTATGCCCAGGGCAACGTTCATCCATTTCACCACATCCTGCTATCAATCGTGTAATTTTTTAAAGTTGTATATATGCTGCGGCTGGAAACGATTTCACAATTAACCTAATTTTCGATGCTAACGCCATCTGTTGAGAAGTGGACGCAATCAAATTTTAAATAACATTGGTAGGTAACCTACTTGAGTTTTACACCATCTTTCATAAAACACAAAATTTTCATTTGGGATTAGGCTTAAAAACTATTGCAATAAAACATCACCCAAACTTCGGTTTTATAAAAGGGTCAAAGGGTAATAATAATAATTATTGCGAAAATGGGACCGGACAAATTTACGAGTATTAGTAGGTACTACTACCTAATACCAACTCGTAAGATCAAATTAAGAGATTTAGACAGGCTTGTTTCAAATTTCATTTACTCGAAATGTGGCACATGATATCTGCAATTTAGTGCCTATTCACACGCTGACAATTTTGTAAGTTTTACAAATATTTGTTTTCATTTTATAAAGAAATTCAAAGAGATAAAGTCTTTTTGCGAAAACCGCACAGATTATATCTTTCTCGTAGTGACAGTGGGGTGTCATAATGGTGCTAGGTACTGTATAGTAAAAAATTTCATCCTTCGATTATATAAGTGATTCGTATTAAAAATCAGCTCAGCTAGGTATGAAATATATTGGATATATAACTATAGATATTTGAGGTGGTCGGTAGCCTAGTTACTAACGCACTCGACTGTTAATCCAGTTGGCGCGGGTTCTATCCCCGACTTACTCCACTTCACAACACAAGCCTTTAAGCTTTCTGTGAGGTGAACAAAGATGTATTTGGATTTATTTCGATAAACCTAGATTCATTTTTCAAATAAAAATAAATAAAATAAAAGTAACAATTCTTTATAATCTGTATTATGTCCATGTTTTATATGTACTACCTAGTAAATAATTTGAGTAGATTTTGTGTATTCTAGATACTTATTTTTGATAAAACGTAAAGTGGGTTTGTATATTTTTATACTGTCACTTAATGCAAAATGTAAAAGTAATGTTTATTTATCGGTAATGGGATTGGTATTATTAACTTTTGTGAGCGTTTTCGATTACGTGAGTGAAAACTACCTATTCGTATACGTTGCGTTCGGACTTTTTATGAGGGATTATTAAAATTTTATGGAAATCCCATGGATGGTTTGGAACATTAGGCTTAACTGAATAACTTGATAATACGAAAATTCGGACCCGCATTAAAATTATTGCCCCTTGTAATTTTGTCCTTTTCGCCGTCGGTATGAGACTGATATATTTAATCGTTAATTTACAAACGGTACGCCATCTCTTTATTGAGTACTTTTATGTTTTATGTTTTACCATTAAGTTTAATTAAGCAAAGGATAAACTATATTAGTCCAATCCTACATTCATGGTTTGTTGTCAAATTGTAGTTTATTTTGATTCAGTGAGACTTAAGTTTTATAGGTTTCTGTAAAGTGCACAAAAATGAATTAGATTTCTTACTTTCAAAAGTAAACTGAGGCATCATTACCTTTCCATAAATAATCCATCTAACTGACTATCCCGTGATTCCTTCCTTGTCCTTCATCCCATCCACCTATTTATTTATATGTGCATTTTTATGTATGTATTAGTATTGTATATATTATTATTAATTATTTTTATTTTTATTCTTTTTCATACACTTGTATGTATGTATTGTGTATATCAAATATATGTCACAGGTGGTTGGTTGGCAGACATTGCCTATGGCAATAAACCCGCCATTCGGAGATTTTTTTTTTCGATAATGATTTTATTTATTTATTATTCATTTCCCTCCTTGGTATTAGTTTGTTCTGCAATCGGCATCTGATGTGACAACTTGCTTCGTGTTTACACCGAGAAGGGTATCATCTTCTTTATTGATATCAACCAGAGCAACTTGATGGACCCGGGGAGAATCCGTTAGTTCTTTTCTGAATTAGGCAGGCCAGGGTTGCGATATGAACGTTTAACCAAATATTTTATTTCTTTTTGAACAACACTTTTTTTATGGAAGCTTATATGTTTCATCAGCAGATAGCAAGTCTAAATTTTCACAATATTTAGATCTCGCAAAAAATTGGATGCGAGGTTAATCTTGCGAAATTGGTGTGAAATCTCGGCAGAGCAAGATGTTGGTATACCGAGATTTCGATTCTTAAAATAGTTTTCATTTTTTTAAATTTTATTTATTAGTCATAAAATATATACAAAGTTAAAAATAATTAAGTCACGCCAAACCTGACAAGTTTGTTGTTGATGACGAAATGTTTGTTGTATGATGAAATGTTTCCTGATTTTTTAATGCGTAAGTTCCAAGTAAACCTATCTATCTATCTATACCCTCACGCCACATCCCTTGCAGGGTAGGCAGAGAGGACAGAGCGCCAGACAGCCCTATCCTTACACACACTCCTAGCTTCCGTCACATTCATGCAATTAGTCATACACGCTCTCCGATTCCTTTTACTCAAAACGCGTCCATCCTTGAGGATCTGGTCGACATGATCGGACCAGGTCAGTCTCGGACGGCCGCGCTTTCTCACCCCTCTTCGCTCATTCAGATATATCTTTTTTGTCATCCTGTCATCATTCATTCTCTCAACATGCCCAAACCATCTTAGTTTGTTTACTTTCATTCTTGTCACTACACCAGTCTTGCAGTCACTCATTTCCCTAATAACCTCATTCCTTATCTTATCTCTCAGCGTTTTCCCGCACATTCTTCTTAATGACCTCATTTCTACTGCATTCAACCCTGATTCATCCTTCTTCATCCACGTCCACGTCTCACTAGCATACATCAGGGTCGGCACCAAGACAGCATTGTGCACTAGCACTTTTGCTTTCATAGACACATTGCTACTACTAACAATCGGACCGAGCGCACCATTCGTCCTAGTACCGGCCAGCTTCCTTCTTTCAATGTCTCCATCACAGCGTCCATCTCTAGTAAACAAACTTCCCAGATATACATACTCATCCACTTGCTCCAGACAGTCATTACCAACCTTTATCACACAATTTGTCCTTATTTCCTCTCTTTCGAACACTAATACTTTCGTTTTATTTACATTCATTTTCATACCATTCATATCGCAGCTTTCGTACACACAGGATACTATCCGTTGTAACTCACATTCATCATCAGCCATCAACACTAAATCATCTGCAAACATTAACGCACATACTTTCACTCCATTTAGGTCCACACCAACATTCAGCTCATTCAGAGGACGCATGCAGTAGTCGAAGAACAGGTTGAACAACCAAGGCGACATGACGCAACCCTGTTTAACCCCTTTTGTGAGAGTGAACCACTGCGACAACGCAGCATTCACCCTGACACAAGCAGAGCTCTCCGTATATAGAGACGCGATTGCGCCAATCAGTCGGTCGCTCACCCCATATTCCGACAGTACACGCCACAGTCTTTCTCGGTCCACACGATCGTATGCCTTCTCCAGATCCACGAACGCGCAGAAGAGCCTCTGGTGTTTAGCCAGAAGCTTCTCCACGACCATCCGTAGGGAGAAGATCTGATCGGTGCACCCCCTGCCACTCATGAAAGCACCCTGCACATCCCATACTTTACTTTCAGTCACTTTTCTTACTCTTTCAATCAATACCTTTCCATACAGTTTGCCCACAGAGCTCAGCAAACTGATAGCCCGATAACTGCCGCATTCCAACCTTGAGCCTTTCCCCTTGTACAAAGGGCAGATGACTGCCCTCCTCCAATCCTCAGGAGTGCAGCCACTCTCCCAGCACAAGTTGAAGAGCCTCAGGCACCACTCGAGAATCTTCGGGCCACCTTGCTTGATGAACTCTATGGCCACACAGTCATGTCCCGCAGCTTTACCATTCTTTGCTTTTTTCAATGCAAGCACAACTTCATTCATACGTATTTCCTCGTCCTCAGCAATATTTACATTCATACTATCTGCTACATTCGTCTGGTTTGTACTAGTACCACTTTCATACAATTCTTCGAAGTATTCTTTCCATCTTTCAACAACTTCTTCTCCATTCATCACTAAATCACCATTCTTATCTTTGATGCAATTCATACTGTTTTTCTCACTTCCAGATCTCTTTCTTTTTACTTCCTTCCAGAATATTTTCAAATTCTCCTCGGCGTTCCTCGATAATTTCATACATTCCTCTTCCTCAAGTTTTCTCTTTTTCTGGCAAACCATTTCTTTCACTTCTTTCCTACACGCTTTATATATATTCTTCTTTCTTTCTTTCTCACCTCCATCATCTGGTTTCGCACCAAGCACATCATTCCACGCTTTCTTTTTCCTCACTACAGCATCCTTCACCTCATCATCCCACCACGCATCACCTTTTTTCCTTCCTACCAACGCTTCTCCACATACTTCTCTTGCACTCTTTACTAGCACCTCCTTCATAACATTCCATAGTTCACTCGTCGAGCGTTCCTCATCATCATGTACTTCTAGCCTTTCGTTAGTCAGTCTTTCATATTCATCCCTAAAATTCGTCTCTTTCAGTTTTTCGACCCTGATTCTCCGGACAGGCTCCAACTTCCGAGCCCTCGAGCGCCAACCGGAGAAAAGATCAATCCTTGTTATCACAAGGAAGTGATCCGTCCACAGTCCGGCGCCCCGAAATGCCCGGGTGTCCTTTGTCGCCTTCCGGAGCTCAGAGTCCACACATACAAAGTCAATCATCGACCTTTCAATACGATCAACTCTCTCTCTTTGCCAAGTGTACTGGTGGATCTCCTTGTGTGCGAAGAATGTGTTCGCCACAAAGAGATCCAACTCCAAACATACTTCTAACACTCTTTTCCCGTTATCATTCACCCTATCATCGCCATGCAATCCCAACACTCTCTCAAAATTCTTCCTTCTGACACCGACCCAACCATTCAGATCACCTGCCAATATTACTTTTTCATTCGCTCTTCTTTTATCCGCTGTCTCCCGCACTAAGTTCCAAAACTCATCCTTCTCATCATCCAAGGCATCATTCCCTGGACCGTAACCTATAATAAGGAACAGCCTGGTCATGCCTACCTTGAAACGAATCCAGATGAGTCTCGGTCCTACCAGTCCATACCCATTACGCTTCACCATACATTCAGTCATTCTTTTTGATAATATAGCACCCACTCCCTGACGTCCATGTTCATTTTCAGGCACTCCAGACCACATCTCTGCCATTCCATTCACCACATCACAATCTCTATCCTTTCTTTTCGTCTCACATAAACACAATATATCTAAGTTCCTCTCATGCAAAACATCACGCAATTCATTCATCTTACCTTCCATATCTCCCCTTATATTCCACACACCAATCCGGCATTCTGCCCTCCTCTTTGCGCCCTCCCTGGTCCTTGACGCGGCGTGATGGGTGGCGAGCCTCATCGACTCCATGCGTCAAGACCACCACCTAATTTCTTACATCTTAGGACCTATAGGTCCCGTGTCTTGGTTTCCCTCCACCATGTTAGTAGAAATATATATATATATATATACAAAATAATATAATAAGAATAGAAATATAAATAGAATAAATAGAACTACCACCACCAGAAGTATCCCACTACCAGCCGTTGAAAGTCCTCAAGGTCAGCGTTTTCGTCGGAAGTGGCCCTGCGGGCCGGCACTGAGTGGGTTTTGAGTAAAAGCACTCGAAGACACACAAACACGATTTTGACTGGAAAATCACTGAAGGAACGACACAGAAGGTGGAATACACGAAAATAGTATTAACGACAATATCGAGAAGAAACACGTGCGGTCACGACGGATGGTAGAGGGCTACTGATTTTGCGTTCAGTGGACGCCTGGGGACCACGCGTATGGAATAGTATGATAAAATGGCGTCTGAAAAACAGAGGACAAGATGTCGTACGAAGGCAAAAACCAGTAATACTAGGGGAAAAAGCTTATTAATTCCGGCACTGAGTGGGTTTTGAGTAAAAGCACTCGAAGACACACAAACACGATTTTGACTGGAAAATCCCTGCGGGCCGGCACTGAGTGGGTTTTGAGTAAAAGCACTCGAAGACACACAAACACGATTTTGACTGGAAAATCACTGAAGGAACGACACAGAAGGTGGAATACACGAAAATAGTATTAACGACAATATCGAGAAGAAACACGTGCGGTCACGACGGATGGTAGAGGGCTACTGATTTTGCGTTCAGTGGACGCCTGGGGACCACGCGTATGGAATAGTATGATAAAATGGCGTCTGAAAAACAGAGGACAAGATGTCGTACGAAGGCAAAAACCAGTAATACTAGGGGAAAAAGCTTATTAATTCCGGCACTGAGTGGGTTTTGAGTAAAAGCACTCGAAGACACACAAACACGATTTTGACTGGAAAATCCCTGCGGGCCGGCACTGAGTGGGTTTTGAGTAAAAGCACTCGAAGACACACAAACACGATTTTGACTGGAAAATCACTGAAGGAACGACACAGAAGGTGGAATACACGAAAATAGTATTAACGACAATATCGAGAAGAAACACGTGCGGTCACGACGGATGGTAGAGGGCTACTGATTTTGCGTTCAGTGGACGCCTGGGGACCACGCGTATGGAATAGTATGATAAAATGGCGTCTGAAAAACAGAGGACAAGATGTCGTACGAAGGCAAAAACCAGTAATACTAGGGGAAAAAGCTTATTAATTCCGGCACTGAGTGGGTTTTGAGTAAAAGCACTCGAAGACACACAAACACGATTTTGACTGGAAAATCCCTGCGGGCCGGCACTGAGTGGGTTTTGAGTAAAAGCACTCGAAGACACACAAACACGATTTTGACTGGAAAATCACTGAAGGAACGACACAGAAGGTGGAATACACGAAAATAGTATTAACGACAATATCGAGAAGAAACACGTGCGGTCACGACGGATGGTAGAGGGCTACTGATTTTGCGTTCAGTGGACGCCTGGGGACCACGCGTATGGAATAGTATGATAAAATGGCGTCTGAAAAACAGAGGACAAGATGTCGTACGAAGGCAAAAACCAGTAATACTAGGGGAAAAAGCTTATTAATTCCGGCACTGAGTGGGTTTTGAGTAAAAGCACTCGAAGACACACAAACACGATTTTGACTGGAAAATCCCTGCGGGCCGGCACTGAGTGGGTTTTGAGTAAAAGCACTCGAAGACACACAAACACGATTTTGACTGGAAAATCACTGAAGGAACGACACAGAAGGTGGAATACACGAAAATAGTATTAACGACAATATCGAGAAGAAACACGTGCGGTCACGACGGATGGTAGAGGGCTACTGATTTTGCGTTCAGTGGACGCCTGGGGACCACGCGTATGGAATAGTATGATAAAATGGCGTCTGAAAAACAGAGGACAAGATGTCGTACGAAGGCAAAAACCAGTAATACTAGGGGAAAAAGCTTATTAATTCCGGCACTGAGTGGGTTTTGAGTAAAAGCACTCGAAGACACACAAACACGATTTTGACTGGAAAATCCCTGCGGGCCGGCACTGAGTGGGTTTTGAGTAAAAGCACTCGAAGACACACAAACACGATTTTGACTGGAAAATCACTGAAGGAACGACACAGAAGGTGGAATACACGAAAATAGTATTAACGACAATATCGAGAAGAAACACGTGCGGTCACGACGGATGGTAGAGGGCTACTGATTTTGCGTTCAGTGGACGCCTGGGGACCACGCGTATGGAATAGTATGATAAAATGGCGTCTGAAAAACAGAGGACAAGATGTCGTACGAAGGCAAAAACCAGTAATACTAGGGGAAAAAGCTTATTAATTCCGGCACTGAGTGGGTTTTGAGTAAAAGCACTCGAAGACACACAAACACGATTTTGACTGGAAAATCCCTGCGGGCCGGCACTGAGTGGGTTTTGAGTAAAAGCACTCGAAGACACACAAACACGATTTTGACTGGAAAATCACTGAAGGAACGACACAGAAGGTGGAATACACGAAAATAGTATTAACGACAATATCGAGAAGAAACACGTGCGGTCACGACGGATGGTAGAGGGCTACTGATTTTGCGTTCAGTGGACGCCTGGGGACCACGCGTATGGAATAGTATGATAAAATGGCGTCTGAAAAACAGAGGACAAGATGTCGTACGAAGGCAAAAACCAGTAATACTAGGGGAAAAAGCTTATTAATTCCGGCACTGAGTGGGTTTTGAGTAAAAGCACTCGAAGACACACAAACACGATTTTGACTGGAAAATCCCTGCGGGCCGGCACTGAGTGGGTTTTGAGTAAAAGCACTCGAAGACACACAAACACGATTTTGACTGGAAAATCACTGAAAGAACGACACAGAAGGTGGAATACACGAAAATAGTATTAACGACAATATCGAGAAGAAACACGTGCGGTCACGACGGATGGTAGAGGGCTACTCAAGTAAACCAATTATTTATATTTAATTTTATCATCTAAAATAATTCTTATATCTCGCAAGATACGCCCTTTCCAGTTTATGTATGTGAGTAAGAAAATATTTATTTTCTCTCATACTCCTTATGAAAATGTTCTGAGAGTATAAGAATAATAAATAAACAAATTTATTTTCATAATATAAACCTTCAATGTTACGGTTAGGAAAAATACCTCCTTGGATACCCTCAAAGGACTACACATAATGTATTAGAGTATATTACATTTATTTACATCTAATAAGAAACATCTGTTACCACAGTCAGAACCCAAAAGCAAATATTCTTGGTATATACTTGGTACTCTTAGCAAAGCACTTTGATATCGGCGAACCATCAGCTTTCTATTTATACACAGCTACTAACGTTATGAACATAGAACACTAACATATCCAAACATTATTAATTTGTGTAAGTAGGTACGCGATATCTACCACGTATTATAGAGTTATGAAGTTAAATAGTTTGGTTAATTGGGAGATAGGCACACATCCTTGTTTCACTATATATTTGGTATTCACTCAAAAATTCCTAAAAAGACTTTATACGAATATTTATACCCCTTAACCCAATATTTATACCCCTTAACACAAGTTTTACTTTATGAGGGGGGGGGGGGGGGGGGGGAAACGTTCTAGTTTTTAAGATCTATATTTTTAATTGTAAATTATCAACTATCTGTCAACTTATTGTAATGAAACATGTTCTAAATAAATAATAAAAAAATAATTACAATTCACCTAAAAATAAATGGATAAAATCATATTTGACTCATAATACTCCTCTTCCTTTTTCATTCCCTAAAATCTAGACATAAAACAGTAAGTACATAATTTCTAGATTTTATCATATCACCAATTATTCTTTCATAGATCCCTGAAGAACGATAGAGACTTAATAACGTAATAAGAGAAACTTTACTTGACGAAAAGGCAACGAATGAATGACTGAAACACGTGTATGTATCTCAGTACACCATTACTAATTACACAACTTTACTCCAAATAATTTCTCGTTATATTAAGACTCCTTTTCAAATGTTTTTTGCTCAATTTGTCTAGTCTAGAATGATAATATTATGACCCATGTGCATTAATAATAAATTCATACCATTGTCATGTTTTCAACTGTTGTCACCTCGCATGATGCAACATTCAGTACTTGTGTACTAACAATTTTTCTTTTTGGCTACGGAACCCTAATTGATCTACCTTTTTTGGGGGAACCCTATCTCGACAACTAAAAAGCTAATTGTCAAAATTTGCATTTTAACACCCATGAGACGTTTGTATGTTATGTTCGACTTGAAAAGAAAATCTATGTTTTTAGTTAAAGAATCTTTACGTAACGTAGGTATTTAATATGAAGAATGAAATTTCAGCATTTAGTATGACAATACGCTTTAACTCTCGGAACCCTCCCGTGAAACCCCAGGGTTCCACGGAACACAATTTAGGAACCGCTGAGTTAGACAACAACTTTCGTTTTGGTGAAGTTATATTAAAAACAATCCCAGGCCTAAAAATAAACAAATGGTCATCAATTTTGCAGAAACGCTTCTCTGATATTCCTCAAATTTTACAGAAAAGATAAAAAGTAATTTGTCTTCTGGCCACCTTTTATGAGGGCTTCCTACGTCTTTTTTGAAAATTTGTTGTGGAGTTTGAATTCGCTGTCAGAAATAAAGATATGCGTGAATGCGAAAAATGTGTCAACGATCATTACCTATTAAGCTGACGATAAAAAAAACCACATTTACCTGACGACAAAATATCACGTGGGCCGCAGGACTGACTATTTTTTATTTTATTTTTATTTTATGTTAACACTATAGTACCTAAATTAATAACGGAGTTCTACAAATTAAATATCCAATCAATTAATAAATATTTATTTCTCTTTGTTTCAGGTAACGATCTATAATCTTGGAATTTCATTGATGAATAAGATGATTGGTAAGCAAGATGATGAAATAAGTAGGTATTAGGTACAACAAATTGATGGAGGAAATAGAGTTGGAGCTCATATCTCGATTTACAGTAAATTCGACTAATATCTACTAATTCACCTATCAACTCGGAAGGTATTCGTTCTGGAAGAGATAGAAAAAAAAAACATGAATAACTGTCAATTTTCCACAATTTTCTCTGTAGAATTTTGGATAATTTATATTACGAATATACTTTGAAGTCAACTTGATAAAAATAATAAATTTAACCTTTATCGATATTTCTTTCTACATGACAGCACGTAGGTAAGGCAATTTATAAAAAGAGCCATTCAAAAAGTATCGCAAGTATATCACATAACAACAAGAAAAAACTATTGTTATGTTATAATACCACAAACCAGAAATCGTATTTCGGCTAAATATCTCCCAATATTGGCAAAGTTTTTTTATTTATTTATTTCACCCAGTCTTTGTTTAGTAACACAACTCGAGACTTATAAACTTTTTAAAACTTTGGACGTGATCAAAATTATTCAGACATTTTCCGAAAAATAAGAAATACAGAGGAAGAAATATATTATGATAATATTACAGTACAAAACTAATAAGATATATTACGTGGGTAGACTTGTTTTTCGGGTATAATCGTGTGAAGATCTGGTGATCCGACGTTTCGGCGAACGTACTGCCGCCATGTCACAATCCGTGACCATGGCGGCAGTACGTCACAATCCGTGACCATGGCGGCAGTACGTTCGCCGAAACGTCGGATTACCAGATCTTCACACGATTATACCCGAAAAACAAGTCTACATATGGATCATCGTGGAAACCTGCAACTACTATATTACGTGGTTTTGTCAGAGGTTTCAAAGCAAGGTGTGATTTTTTGATATAATTTCCAATATAGCCCCACGCTTTTGTTTTTTTTTCAAAATTATTTTTGTCATTTAAGAACACTCGAAGGGTGGTTATTAAAAAGTTTTTTTTTTCATATTTTTTTAAATTATATTCTAACACTAGCAGAGTTACCCGTTCTTCGCAACGCCAAATTTAACAAACCAACCCGGAATTCTTCATAGGCTGGAGCTGGACAAAATGCGACTTAATATCTGACTTTCCTTTCCATCGCCCTTTCACAACCCTTGGATCCCCTTATCATCATGGCATCTTTTAGGAAAAGATTTTTCTCCAAAAACCGGTGATGTTAGGACACAGCCTATATTGTCGCAAATGCTACTCTAAATTTTCGCAGCAATCCATCGCAAAATCCGGGACTTATGCGAACACTTACAAAAATCAGATATACGTATATATATAGATTCTCGCCCAAATGCTTTATAAACTATGTTTAAACAAAGTATTCAAAAACAGTCTCCAAAGCTTATATATTATTCAAAATATTTCACACATTAATTTACAATGAATAGAATATTTTACGACGAAGCTCTTTATACGCAATACTGTATAATATACCTAGATGCTGTAATATTGTGCTTAAGTATAATTTTATAAAGGTTTCATACATTAGAGCGATTAACTTTACATGTTTTTAATGGCAGATGACAAAGGTGATCTCATTTAGAGCTTTTAACCCTTTTTATATTACTACACCCCCGTCAATAGGGGTGCCTGTACCCTACGTACATACAACTACGTCATGTGTATTGTGTAAACGTAGGTTTTTTTAATGCATATGGCAAAAAACCCGGAAATTACAAATTTAGAGGTAAATCTCTTAGCCAATTGGCAGCGTCAGCAGTTACCCCGTGGATTTCAGTTAAACCGCGCTCGAAATCAAAAATTGGACACTCAACTATAATGGACCATCGTCTGGCGGCGACCACATTTGCAGCCGGGGCTTGGGGAAAACCCCCATCGATGCATAAGGTCTGCGCATCTTCCGTGGCTTGTCCTGATTCTATTAAGCGCGGACCACTGTTTTCGGGGAAAGTCAAATCCGGATACACGCTCTTGAGGATTTTCTATTAAATGTATAAGTAGGCAAAAGAGAAGTATTTGAGCTTTTTCGATATCGTACAGAACAATTTTAACTCAAGTCATCAACTTGCCTGACTTTGAAACTCTAGGCGCACCATTCTTGTTCGTTTCACTTTTGTTTATAAAGGTGCATTCCCACGGTCCGTGATATTGTGGGCGCACGCAAAATTTTCTGTCATTATTCCACAGCCGTCCTTTTGCCTATCCATCCTATATATTCTTGTCTATCTAATCTTCCTACTTACTCGTAACATATTGGAAATTGTTCTGTTTTGACGAATAATGCCAAATATTTTATACAGAAATGTAAGCATATGAAATACTGCTTCTATATGCGTGGGTTTAGTGGTTTCATGTTCTACCGACCTCAGCTATCTGGTAAAAAAATCAACTGGTAAAAGCCAACTAGTAAAATATATTAAATTTGACATTTATTACAACATTTCATTTAATAGTCACGTGACACATTCGATTCAATTACCCTAGTTACATTATAGGGTTAACAAATAACTCCCTTTGTTTAACCCTACAATGCTCAGTGTGTTATGATTACGTATAAATGTTAAATAACCTAGGCACTAGGTATTTCATTCATCGTTTTCAGTTTGTCTTGCGACAATACTGCACATTTGCATTGTTATAGAGTTGCAAAATATAAACACTTTAGAGACCTGAAACAAATAATAATAATGGGGTCTCCAGAAGACCCCCATAGCTACATAGAGCGGGCGGAGACGGAAGTCACTGCCCTCCTCACACTGATAGACGAGAATACAACGAAGATTAATAAAGAAATACAAGGAAGAATAATGAAAAAAATAAGCAAATTCATGGGATTAATTTCTCACACTTCAATAGAGATGACTAAGCTAGTCGAGGCTACAAAGAACAAAGATGAGATCATCAAAGAACTGAAAATCAGGCTGGAGAAATGCGAGGAGGAAGTGAAAACAAGTAAACCGGTAACATACGCAGCAGCGCTTATTAAAAATACGAGTGAGCCAATCATGAAGCCGGTCAACACCTACAAGATATTAGTCAAGAGTAGCAAAGAGGGTGAAAAAGTCAAAGAAAGCATACAGAGAAACATCAAGATTGCAAAACTGGGAATTGGTGTTAACGGTATAAGAAAAATAAAGGAAGATAAAATAATTATAACCTGTAACGAAAAGAAACATATGGAAAAGTTGAAAAACGAAATAAATGGAATGCCTGGTGATATAACGGCAGAAGAAATCAAGAAAAAACTACCCTGCATGATCTTTAAAAACATAGAACTATCTTACTCTAAGGAAAACTTCAAGGAAGACCTAATTCTCCAAAATGAGGACTTAGCGCTGCAGTACGAGCGGGATGGAGCGGGATCACTAAACGTCAAGGCAGAAATAAAAACAAAAAGAGGATTCAAAAATTTTATCGTAGAAGTAAGTCCGAAAATGAGAAGGACATTACTAAATAAGGAAAAAGTCAAGTTGGGATATCACCAGATTAGAGTGGAGGACTGCTTCCCCTTGATGCAGTGCTTTCACTGTTTAAAATATGGGCATACTGCAAAAAGATGTGCTTCAAGTATGAACCCAGCGACGTGCCTCCATTGCGCCGGAGAACACAGAACTGCCGAATGCAAAAAGCTGGAGGAGACCCCTCAGTGCGCCAACTGCAAGAGAAGTAACTCACACTCACCTACTTCACTGAATACTGAGCATGAAGCTAACAACGAGGTTTGTAAAATTAGAACTCGAATGTTGTATTTGGCTAGGCAAAATATACAATACGAAGATCTAGATGGATGATTTTATGACAACTAATATAGATCAAACCTGCCAGATGAAAGAGATGACATGTGCTGCGTATGAGGATTGTAATAGTGTTCTGCCGGATTCTGTATCTGGACTTAGTGTACTGACTATGAACATACGTAGCATAAACAGGAACTTTGACCAATTTTTTTTAAGAAGAAGTAAGTGAAAGGTAGGATAAACTCGACGCATCAAGGTTGCATTTTCTCAAGTTCAATAAAAAATCTGAAATTATATCCAAAATTAGAAAAGTCGATATTCGAAATGCGAGGGGTTTCTCTGTTGAATTGTTAAGCTTTGTGAGCTTCCTATGTTTCCAAAAGAAACAGCAGTAGAAAAATAGAGCATAGTTAGGAATTATGTCGGTGAACTATAAACATTTGGCTTAGTGTTCTGGATGACCGTACTTAGTAACCTACTTATTTTATCACAAATTCGTCTTCTTCGTTTGTCCATCCGTGCACGCTGCATCCAGGACATGTCGAACCAGTTCGTCTCTCCATCTTAGTTGTGACCGCCCTACAGTTCTATTGGTTGCTCGAGGTCTCCAAGTTAACAGACTCCAGTTACACGACTACAATTTCGGACGGTTGCCCTTCCACCATCAAACTATATAGTATAATATTATAAATCTTAAGCTAAAGAATAAGAATATAAAGTACAAAATGAAACGTAGTAATATATAGCCAAAAGTTTTAGGCCACGGTAACAAAAACAACAATACAATACAATACATACTTTCCTACATTTATATCCTGTGATGTAAATACAACTCTTCCACATAACAAGTAAGTTTAGTATTTGAGACAATAATAGGAAGAATACTGAGAGGTAAGTATCTTACTACGGAGCTTTCTGAATAATAAATTCATTTTTAAATACCATAAATAAAGTAAATTGCCTCCGAAAGTATTCCCTTTATATTTATTGTATGTAGCGAATGTGAATTCGATAAGTTTATATAGGCTTAACCGTCCAGATAAAACGCGCAGTTCTACTTACTAAACTTACTGTTTTTTGCGGAACCTATTATTGGTGTAATAATATTTTATTCGTTTAGTATAATATGGAAAGTTTAGACGACTATAAATATGAATAGTAATTTTATGCATGATGTCAATATTTTATACATAAGGTAATGAAATAAAGCAATGTTACTTTTCCCGATGTGAGTGAGTCTTATTTTTTCAGTCATTTATTTATTACTTGAAAATTCGTTTCCTGTTGAAGAATAGCAAT
Source organism: Ceraclea dissimilis (assembly GCA_963576895.1). Classification (NCBI taxonomy): domain Eukaryota; kingdom Metazoa; phylum Arthropoda; class Insecta; order Trichoptera; family Leptoceridae; genus Ceraclea; species Ceraclea dissimilis. The sequence goes on from OY756375.1 coordinate 6,248,008, forward strand.
TCATAATATGGCTGAATTCTTCTGTACATAAAATACATAATATTAAATTGTTAGCTCTTCAGCTTATTCTTTATGCCATTGAATTAAAGTTTCGAAGGCCTTAAATCAGAATTGTCCCTACCTGTCACCTATGGTTGCCCATTAGAGATTTTTGCCTTTTTATTTACTGAAATGACTACTTTTGGGTAGGTATGTATGTATTTAAATTGTTATAAAATACTGCCCTACTTGCGATAAAAAGATACTGACGTGGTTTCTGGCACCGCTATAAAAAACTGACCTTGTTTATTTCGATACCTGAAGTGTATGTTGGAATGCCAATTATTATAATATCCTAAAACGGCCAAGCGTTTATTAAAGAATATTGACAAAAGATTATTATTTTAGTCATTGAATTTTCCAGGGCGCATGTGCTCACTGTTCAATGAACAGTGGCTGGGCACATCATGACATTGTCACGGTCAATTCTATGATCGGGTCAATTCCACAGGTAGACAGTGGTATTCTTCGCGTAACATCATCGGGGTAGCAAGATTTATAAAACTAATCGATCTACAATAGTAATAATACTCGTAGGTCCAATTATGTAACTTTTGATCTGAAATAACTGTTTTAAATTGTATATACTGTAAAATAATTAAAAAAGGAACATCTTCTTTTGGTTAGTAGGTACGCATTTAATTAGTTACAGAATTGAACCCAAAATATACATTGCATATTTCTACTTCTTCTGCTTGTTATTTATCAGGTCTCCCCCATGTTGGCGATCCATATAGCGAAAGTCTCTCTATTCTGGACTGCCCGAAATAGCTCCTCCACACTTCTAAAATCGGTCCACTCCCTAATGTTTCGCAGCAAGGACATCTGTCTTCTTCCAGATCCTCGGCTTTCCATATTTAGTGCAATGGATTGTCATATTTTTTAGCCAGATGTAGACTACAATAAGGTAATATTTTTTTATTTACAAATATGTACTTACCAGAATAAAAATAATTTCAATAGCTTTACGGAGTCCCGAATCAGCTTGGAACAATTGGAAAGTATTATTGTACGAGTATTAAATGTAAATCCCGCCTCCATATAGATTTACAGTATACCAGTATTGTCCGATAGAAGAAACTATCAATTCAATTACGGTTTGACCCGATTAATTCAATAGTAGGTATAAAGTAATATCGTATTTGTTCTATGAAGTGAACTAATGATTAATTATTGAGAGGATTTCAGCGGAATAATAGCAAGTAGGATCTTAAATTGTCGTTTTGAATTGTATTTGAAACACAAAAGATACATGGTTTATAGTTCATGTACATTTCTACCAATTACTTTAGGTGAACAATAATAAACGGCTTAGGGGCTTATTGATTTTTTTTATAAAACAACTGTAGTTTAATAAATTCTGATAACGAATATGTATTATATTGTCACTAGAAAAGACAATCAAGGTAGGTAATTATTTTTTTTCGGCACCATACTTACCTAGCTTTGAGATTATGAATTTATCGTCAGAGAATGTTATCGCAAAGGTATGTACTTCCGAGAATTTAAAATGTCTTAACCCAAAGTACTACAACTCAAGTTACTTTTTCATCACACCTTTTTGTATGTAAAATCTTGCTTCCACAATTTTATTCCTAAACCAGCTTTTGTGCCAGGCGGATCTGCGCCTGCCAATATATGCAACCACTATTGCATATGCCTATGTTGTTTTCTAATGATTTTAAACTCGATATTTGCTTTAATAGCCTTGTCTTAGCCAGGATTCGGCTCTTTTGATACTCAAAATATGTAGTTTTTAATTCATTGCTAGACATAAGGTATTTAATACTTAAGCAATTTTGGTGCTAGTTGGCACCCTAATAATATAATATGAACTCCAAAACTATAGACCAGTCACTTCCATTAGAAGTTGTATTGGACGTAGTAGAATTTACTATCAGTTACGGTGGGGTTGTATTTGTATTACTTAATAAAACGTTGGCAGAATATTAACAAACTGTTCCTAAAATACATCACATCCTTTAGGCGCAAACTTACATTATAGGGATGTCTAACTTCCACTATTAGATTAATGCCCAATCCCACCAACTTTAACCTAAGAAGGAGACCCCTAAGAAATTTCCATACAAAAACAGAGATAATATTCTATTTATTGACACGAAGGCCTACCAACCACACCCTAATTCCATACGAAATGCAACACGCAACTCACCTAGCCTGGGCAGAGATATTTGGGCACCTAACGTAGGTGAGTTGCGTGTTGCATTTCGTATGGAATTAGGGTGTGGTTGGTAGGCCTGCGTGTCAATAAATAGAATATTATCTCTGTTTTTGTATGGAAATTTCTTAGGGGTCTCCTTCTTAGGTTAAAGTTGGTGGGATTGGGCATAACACTAGCAATCCCGATATTATCAATATATTTATTAGCCACGTATATTAGCCACTGCCTCGAGAAGACTTCTATGTTCGGAAATCACAGTCAGGAATAAGCTCAGCGACCTGAGCAGGTCTTACTAAGCTACTTTTACGAGAAATCTTTCAGTGTAGCTGATGGCTCTGTTAGGTGAAACAGACTTACCGTGGATTTATGCAGAGATCAGTCGAAGTCCCAGTCTATTGCAATGCGAAAAAATGATAGGATACATTAAACATTTCGATTATTGATCGCTTGCATTAAAAACTCGGTGACAGTACTTTTATATGTTCCTTGGATACGAAAAATAAATAAATAATTTACGAATGATGCAAGCGTTTCAGCAAAATGGAAGTTAAATTGGTGTAAATTATTAAAAAGGAACGGGTTGTTTAGATCTGGGAGGGTTACATTTCAATGTATGAAGATTGTATGTATACAACACTATTGTATTACACCTACCTAACCTTAATTAAAACTTCTACCTTTGACCTCAATTCCCTGAGTGGCGGTACTAAGTGTGTATTATGATGAGTACTATACTGAAATTATCTACGAAAATTCTCATAACCTCTCAGTATCTTGAGTGAAATTATTATTTTTGGAGGATATCGTGAATGTGAGAGTATAATATCAGCGCTAATGACTCTTATTCTACTTAGAACGTGCTTGAGGTATAATTACAAATAAGTATTATCAACCAAATATATTATTTATAAGGTGGAATATACCATCCAATCGTGTTTCTCTCCAAAAATACAAGCTCTATTACTGAACTGAATAATGAAGTCTAGAAAGAAATCTTACACCCACAAGTGTCTTCCAGTCTGTAGTCCCATTTTTTGAGGTTACTCCAACAATATAGACATCTATATTCTCAGTCAATAAAGTGACCTCCATATTGGGTTCGACACACTGTGACCAGGTGCCATTCCAGTGGGACAACATCTGTGCGGGCCCAAAGGTCTAACGGGAGTGCCGATCTCTGACGGATATATATTTTTTATCTTTTATTCTAGACAGAAGTCATACTACTGACTACGATGTGATAATTATTACGACAGAAAATTAAGTGAAGAAAATATAGAGATTGAAGTAACTTAAGTAAACCTACAAGGTATGCGGTGAATTGTTAGAATTATATCAAATTATAACGACACGCAATTAACTTAATTAAAAACAATTTTCGTTTACTTACTATATTCTAGTCTTTTGAGCGCTTTAGTAGTACACTCGTTCAATTAAATTTACTTTCAAACGAATAATATTCCAACCGAGTTTCGTGTTCTAAATAGATCTTGAAACATAATACATATATCAACCTGTCTGTGGAATACTTATTTCGTTGTCTTCAAAAGGTAGGTATTTCCTAAGCCATTAACTACGAAACAGTAATAAAATTTTGGTTCTGTTTAGAAAGCTCGACAAAAGCTGTAATGAATTCCGTCCCTCCTACGTCTAGTTATATGTAAAGAGCTTACCAAGCAACAAGCGGTGGGATGTCTTCCCTGAATTCCCATCATTATTTTACTTTTTATTTCAATGCGAATAATTTTACTGGAATTGTTTTAATATTTTCAGATGTACTTCCGTTTTTAAGATGTTTTATTGACAATTTAATAATATACGATACAATTTGAACAATAACTAAAATGAGAGGGAAACCTCACGATACAACGTCGTAAGCCATAAAATTCAAACGATGTTAAATTGTACCTACGAGTATATAGGTACCTGGTACATATTCTTTCTGTTTTAATCCCAGGGATTGGTTGGCAATTGAAGCCTTACATCAGCTGATCTAACTACTCTGTCTTCAAGAGTTCAGGAGAGCATTTGATGTGAGCTTTTCAGCATTACTTTGAATCTAATGAATCATGCAGAACATTTTCAAGACCCAGTATGCCAGTATATTTATTTATTATTATTAAATGTTTTTATTTTTTATTTTTATTATGTGTGTGAGTATATAATATATTTCTTTCTTTTCTCGGGTTGACTGTAAGATATTGGTTTTGCAATAAGTCCGCCTTTTGACACACTATAATTGTCTTGTTTTTGTAACTGTGCATATTTTCTCTGGTCAATAAAGATTTATTTATTTATGCCATATTTGTTTCGTTCGCTTTTCCGATGTTATTGGTGGCAGTTCCTGGCTTCCCCGATTCTGAGTATATTTCTCTTAAAGGTCTCCAGATTAGATTGTTCTTGTTTATATGTACATATTTAGAAACTATGTTACAGCTATAGTAATATAACTAACAGTGGTAGATAATATTCACGTATGTGCAATGTTAATGAAAGAATACGTAATTTGTTTGCCAATATCCTTGTGAATATGTTTATATGAGTATGATTTGGTAATATTTGCATTAGAATATGATGACTGTATTGGTGTAGGTTCTTTGACAGAATACATCCACGTAATTATGTTTATTCTTCCACGTGCTGCTTTTTGCAAGTAGGAATTTATGTATTTACACACGTTCAAGCATATTGGATCAATCTATAGACACGTATAAGTTTATATTTTTCATTCCCTGCCACAAATCATACAACAACATTGACGCAGGATTTCTTGTTTCATTGTTGTCAAAGTTGTGCATTCGTTTCGAGGAGGGCATTGAAGATCTAAAGGGGAAAATAGATTCTCTATCAAATCTGTATAATTTCATAGTTTTTGGCCCTTTGTATTTGAATTCTAAAATCGTATTCGTACTTATTATAAATTACCCACAAATCAACCCTTCTACGGTGTACCTAATTAAGAAGACATATCTTAATCTCTTCTATACGACACGATCCTGATTCATCAATCTTCTGCATTCATCCTTCGTCATTCACCCATCTCGTGGATGGCAGCACTACAGAACCTGCAACCTCAAATCGTATTAACATAATAATTTTGCACGAGCGTTTGTGTAGATAATTTGTTTATGTCTGTTGATTTTGTTCAAATGATAGAGTAAGTATTTATATTTGCAATAATAAACTAAAGTTGCACTAACATATGATGATCCCTAATATATATTTATTTATTTAAATATGTATTTATTTATATATTCGTATTGGAATTTTCTAAAGAGTAAAAACAAACAACGTTTCCACACATATCTTATGCAAATATAACCTATACTTCTCAAGCAAATCGCTCCCCCAATTCAAAACTAGGACATCTTAAAAAAAAGTGAAAATGAGTTAAATATGAGGTTCGATAGGATTTTTAAAGCTCTATCTTTCGTAATTTTTGGATTTTCAAAATTCAGTTTATTTAATGCTTTAAAAAAAATATCCTAGTATGACTCTGAACCAAATGTTTCAACAAACTCACTTCAAAACTCAGACATGTTAAAATGTCTTAGTGACGTCACTGAAATACATTTTATCCCATGGAATTCAATCTATAGTTTATAATTAAGATATTATAACCATAGCTAGTGCCTTCCAGATTAGTTAACTGAAATAAAATTACAGATAATTTGGTATATAAAAAAATTACATTACTTTTTCAGTAGTATGAAAATAGATCCACATAGTAAATCCACTACCTGAGCTGGATCAAAACTCAGACATCTTAAAAAAAATAAAAAAAAATGTTTTCATAATTCAAATGGACTCATTTGGTTATAAATCATTAGATGAACTGTTTCTCTATCAAAACCTGTGCTTTTATTAATTTAATTAATTAAAAGTATGATTTCACTATAGAAAACAATAGGAGAAATCCTGGTACAAAACAAGGACATGTTAAAATTTAAAGTATAAAAAAAAGTTTTTAATACTTTTTTCTTTAAAATCTGATAAAACACCCAACTTTATACCAGAAAAATATTATACGAAGAAAAAATATATGATAATTACAGTTTGGTTTATGATTATGTATTGCCAAAAACTTAAATGTCATTTATCTCAAAACATAGTGTGTTCAAGATGTCCTACTTTTGAACTAGGGAAGCGCAATGTATCTAATATTCCTACAAACTTCCTTTGGGAATATTGTAGTGGTAAATATTCTTTGGCAATAAAAGGACATCAGCATTTTCTACTAGATACATATGGTGAACGTTATTTCAATAAATATCATTACAAAGCAAATATGTACCGTACTTATTACTAGGTAATTAGTTAACTAACAAAACACACAGCTTGTTCTTCTAATTAGTTTCTAGTTGTTTTTGCTACGAGTATGTTTGTTTCTCAAAACACAAGCACTTGAGTATTAGATGCTTGTTCTTAAGAATAAATCGCACTGGTACCATCTCATTTCATTATTTATCTTCTATTTACAAGCCAAAGTAAGAAAGTGGAGAAAATCTAACAAATTAAAACGTTTCTAAACACAAGGCGTGTCTGACGAGACACCCAATTTTATTTAATTTTTCTCTCGTCTAACGCTTCGGCAGCCTAATTTTAATCTGGTTACTTAAATGATTTTCTCGAAAGGTATACTGTTGAAGTTGCGTTTTACTAATAAATGGTAGGCTGATTGTAAGATACCGCTGAACGCTGGCAACTAAACATTTTACTCTGTTCAAAAGTCAACTCGTATTTTAACAGTTCAAAACATTTGGATGGCTGGAATACAAACCTCAAAGCATTGACAATACTGCACGTCTTTTACCCGTCATGTCCAATACATCAATCCATTTCTCGGTGTTTTCCCAGACATTCTTTATAGTGTATATTTGTCACTTATACAAAAAATCTCTCTCCCTGTATGATACGGTTGGCAATTGAATAAAATTTATGCGGTACCTACCTACATAAAAAAATATTAAACAAAAAATGGCGTACGTAGTATAATGTTGATACTTTGTTGGTTGTTTGCTACTCACCTTTATGAAAAAACCTCCCCGGGCGCGTTAAATCCTCCATCAGTATTTCTGTCAACTAGGTGAAGGGTTAAAAAATGAATGAGAGAGATTTATGAGGAGGTATTTGGTATATACCCACGTGGGCTTTGATGCGATCGTGCTCTGAATTCTATATGTAAAATTATTTCAATGATACATTTAATACGTCACATATACTCGTACCAACATACAGGCAAAATGTCCTGTGTTACCACCACAAGCTTTACTTACTTGATATCATGAAATATTAATTGCAAGTAATAGAACCCATAAAGTTTTTGTTATGCCACAGTTTCATAATTGTCATTCGAAAAATACGTGTACGACTATATCAATAACGTGAAAGGTATTGATGTGCTTTAAGAGAAGTTGTGAATGTTTTTCATCGTGCCGCTGAACTGATGTTTTCTAATTAAGTACATGGTTGTCGCAGTTGGTTTAGGCGCTAGTCTTTCAAGCGGGAGGTCCCAGGTTCAAACCCCGGCGCTAGCGACGTATTCCACACTTTGGGATACAGGCTTTTAGCCTAGTGCAAAGTGTGCAGGAAAGTATTTGGATTGGTGTATGCAAGCCCAGATACCTTTAAAAAATATATGTGGGTAATTATTATTGGTACCTACCTTCCTTCCCGCATACATGAGTAAATAAGTAGTAAATCTAATTAATGTCCTTTATTATTAGTTTTATTTACTTCAGTTTTTTAATAATATTTACCCACTATTATTTTACTAGTGGGTAGGAACCCACCAGGTTTGCTTCTCGCTAAAAGTATTGATCGCAAAGTGTGTCTACCTCTATTGTGATATTTAATAAGTAGGCAATCCTTAATATTATACACCTTCATTATTACAGTGGGCCTACTACGACTTATTCCAATAATAAACCCAGATAAACCTACGACGTAGGTACTACCCGGGGAATTAGGAATGTTTACGCGGAATCTTACGACTAACAGTACAATACACGTGGACGCAAATTATGATAGAACCATATAATCATTAAAAATGCGGCGCGAACCAGTACAAAATAGACTGTCGTATTAAGAGTATGCATACCGACATTTCAAAAATTTCTAAAAACGGGAGACCTTATATCTCTACAACCGTTACTAAATATGCTTTGGAACAAAATAGGGTAGATATTGAACTTGAATTATTTTTGATTGTACAAATTTTTATTCTTGTAAAGCGTTGGATTTTTTCTACAGCCGTAGTAAATACATTGAAGTATTCCCACAACAGTATAGAAGAATTAAGGATGAACATTGTCGGGCTTACGACCGACCTCGGCTGGCTTAAGTGATCACTTTACACTCGAGAAACATTCGCCATTTCAGTTCACCCCGGCTGGGATTCGAACCCATACCTTCGTCTCGCTTAGTAGGGATCGTATCCACTACACCACGAAGAGCGACGGCTGTGTTGTCGAATTTCATATACATTAAGTACCTGTTAAGTTAAGGTACTTAATGTATATGAAATTCGACAACACAGCCGTCGCTCTTCGTGGTGTAGTGGATACGATCCCTACTAAGCGAGACGAAGGTATGGGTTCGAATCCCAGCCGGGGTGAACTGAAATGGCGAATGTTTCTCGAGTGTAAAGTGATCACTTAAGCCAGCCGAGGTCGGTCGTAAGCCCGACAATGTTCATCCTTAATTCTTCTATACTGTTGTGGGAATACTTCTAGATATTGAACCTTTATCTAGAGAATAACCGTAAAAGATTTTTCATATCTTGTATAGATTTCTCAAAAAAATAATTTAAAAAACACCTCTAATATTTTTTCCGAAAGACGGAAACTCGTTTCCCGAAAGTCGCGGAGTAAAAATTTTTTTTTGTACTGATAATATGCATAAAAATCTAGGGAATAATCGTTAAAGTTTTTTGATAGACGCAAAACTAAGCCCAAAAAATGGAAAAAAAAGCTATTTTTACAATTTTATCATGCGATTGTTCACACGATTTTGAACCTTATTGCCGTGGGAAATGACTGTAATGTCATTCTTGGTGCCAAACCCTTAAAACTAGTGGAGTATGTTTCATAGGCGTTTCTATCAAATTCCCTGAAAATGATATTCAACATTTACAAACAATATTTCACCCTTTAATTTATTATACTTTGTTTAGGATCACAACAGGGTACTAGATATTCTATTCTATTTAGTTACAGGGTTACACGGGGTGCGAACTATTGATACAAACTTACACAAACATTATTTACTTAAACCTAGTACGAGATCTATAATATACCTATTCAATGTTTTCTTAACAATTCTAACTCAATAATATAAACAGTGAAATGATGTTCGATTCCCTACCAACGACAATTTCACCAAACACTCATAGCAGTAATAAAATTATTGTCTATACTTTACTATGTCCTTTTGATGAAACCTGATAGTAGGGATTTACATTCAATTGCAAGCCTACAATGTTCTTGGGATAAACCTGACCTAGAAAAATATACCAATTGAATTTATTTAACAAAAAAAAACTAATTAATTAATTAAATTCTCACATAAAAGCGTGATTGAGTTTTTTATTTTCTATTTACGGCATAAGCCATTTACATTTCATTACAATTAGTGTTAATTATCAAAAATATATAAGTAGATACACAATACAATACAAAAAATTAAAATTCTATATGTATATATAGTTTATTCGAGTACATTCGTTAAATTAGCATTTTTTGGAAAACTATATAGAAGAAAGAACACAAGATATGTACATCAGTCCTTTGGAAACAAAAAAATGTTGAGCTTATGTTCACGTACTAAAGTACTAAAGTACTCAAGCTCAAACTCACATTCTAATGGAAAAAAATCATCATACATTTTTGAAAACATTCTTTACTCCATTGAATTTCTGTATTATAATATGTATGAATTTAAAAACCACTTCAAAAAGTACGTTTTTTAAGTTGACTTTTAGAACAGAAGTGTTGTCTTGTCCTAAATTTTCTTGAAAAAGTTAGGCCAACCACTTCTAGTTTCAACTTATATTGCAAAGTGGAAATTTGATTATATTCTCTGATTATATTCATACCTAAAATGTAATATATTCTAGGTCTAGGAACTTAAGGGTTTGGCACTAAGAATGACGTCACAGTCATTTCCCACGGCATTAACGTTCAAAATCGCGTGAACAATCGCATTCTAAAATGGTAAAAATAGCGTTTTCCCCATTTTTTGGGGTCAAATTTACGTCCATCAAAAAACTTTTACGGTTATTCCCTAGATTTTAATGCATATTATCAGTACAAACAAAAAATTTTACTCCGCGACTTTCGGGAAACGAGTTTCGGTCTTTCGCAAATAAAAATCAGAGGTGTTTTTAAAAGTTTTTTTAGAGAAATCTATGCTAGATATAAAAAAATATTTTACGGTTATTCCCTAGATAAAGGTTCAATGCATATACCCTATTTTGTTCCAAAACATATTTAGTAACGGTTGACGAGATATAAGGTTTCCCGTTTTTAGATTTTTTTGAAATGTCGGTATGCATACTCTTAATGAGATAACTTGTAGTCATGGATTCGGTTTCCAACTTTATAACCATACAATAATGATCTATTTATGTAGAATCACTAAGTACTAAATAACATTACTCTCTGTTTTGTTTGTGTGTCAAGTTACGGTTCAGATAAAGTAAATTAAAATTAACTTTGTATGCATACATTATTCATTATATTTTAGATAGACGAAGCGTGGGCGTCGCCAGCCTCAGAGCTAGGAGGGGCAACAAAATTTTTAAATTCAATGTTTAAATTCATGAAAAAGCTTAAACAGCGCCGCTGGCGAAATTTTTTTTGAGACATGGTGAAGATGGTCGTGATCTGGCTTGGTTTATTTAAAAAAGTGTATATTTTTTTGCACCATAGTATGAATGAAAAATATCTCTTATTAGAAAGTAATAAAAAATGGCGACGCAGGCATTTTTTTTAAAGTAATAACTGTATTTTGATGAACTTTCATGAAAATTTATGATATGATGAGGAAGCGTGTGGTAATAAATGTGATTTTTGTGAGGTTTTATCATTTAGTATGAAAAAATACATAGCTATTCCAATCTCTAAGGGGGGCATCTGCCCCCCCTTGCCCCCCTGTCGACGCCCATGAGACGAAGTGTATGTTGGCGTTGATGAATCTGACAGAATTATGTTGGTATAGTGTGGTATTAAAATCAGTGTAATCTAATCTTCTTCTTCTTCTTCATAAGCCCTGTAGCTTCCATCTCTGGATATAGGCCTCCCTCATTCGTCTCCATCTCTCTCTGGATTTTGCCTAATCTGTAATCTAATAATGTTCTATTATTATTTTATAACAAACACTGACCTGTAATCGAATTTAAATTATTTCGTGGCAAGACGGGACAGTGTCAGATGGGCACCTAAAATCCCGAAGTGGAGGCGCTGGGAGAACAAAAGAGGCGTCAGAAAAAGTGGACAGATGACGTTGTCCAGCTTACGGGTCGTAGATGGCAGGAGATAGCCCAAGATAAAAGACAGTGGGGAGTTTAGAAGAGGCCTATGTCCAGCAGTGGAACGCAAGTGGCTAGCAGTAAGTAAGTAAGTATATTAGCTATTGCGACAAAATATTGAAACGTCCCTTTTCGTTTGCACATTTTTTAATGTGTTATAATTAATAGACTAACACAATTTTAACTTACAGCCAAATTATAATTAGTATATGAAGGTATATAATCTTCCAGTGTAATTTTGTAATTTAATTTTACAATTTTACACTGTTTTAATTTCTAGAAAAAATAAGGAAATCTTAGAAAAGAGTAAAATAAATATTCCAACAAACGTTACAATTCAAAATGAAAAGTTATATTGGTGCAAAGATAGCGAAAGCACAATGGTATATAGGTAGCTGACTATACCCTCAGTGCTTAAAGTTCAACAAACAAATCGGAAATCTTATTTAAAATCTTATTGGTTTGCCCACTTTCCCGTCAGATTTGATCGATTTATCGCTCAGTATCCTTACAAAGTTGGGTACATCAAACACTCGGAATACTGTCAGCCACTTCTGTATACTACGGTATGCTACTACTTCTCTAAGGGGGTAATATCGAGAATTGGAAGTAGGGTGGTAAGAAAAAAGGGAAAGTTTCCCCAGTGCAAAACTTTCCATTTAAAGGCAAGTCTCTCGCATTGTTACCTCCTCCTTTCTCCTAGAACAACAACACAACTCGCCGATAAGTCAGTGAGAAGTGTGAAGAAAAGTAAAAAAATATATTATCTCTCCTTCTATTAGAACCTTATCTGAAGGTTCTACCTTACCCCCTACAGATACATAGGTGTATTGTTTCAAAGCTTTTGTCCAACTTTCACCCCAATGCAGCCTTTGAATATATTTTTTCCTCTATAAGAATGCCATGGACATGTTTTTTTTTAAGTAATAAGATGTTTTTTTATGTAAAATAATTTACACGAAATACGTTTTTCTAGAGTTTGTGTAAAAATTAGATTTATAATTTTACCTGGTTTTCAGTTCTCATGCCAGTTTATTTGTAATCAGAAGGGCATTGGGTCACAGAATGGGCGCTCATCCTGGAGGGTAATGGCTATAGTGACATCAATAAATATATTGTCTGCTAGTGTCAGAAAACCACGTATTCGAACTAATATTAAACGCGTCTTTTTTAAACATGTTTTACACGCTTTTGTTTAACTTCACACCTACTCCGGATATTTTAATCTCAGGCTGGGATTTTTGAAGTGTGGCAGTTCCCCATTAACTCCAATCATGAAATCCCCATTAACATGAAACGCAAAGTATATGAGATGTGCATAGTACCAGTTGCAACATACGGCCTAGAAGCAGTGACACTGACCAAACAGAGCATCGAAAAAATAAGGGTTACCCAAAGATCCATGGAAAGAGCCATGCTAGCACTGAGAGATAGAGTAAGGAACGAAACGATAGGCAAAGAACAGGGGTAACAGATATTGCCCAGCGTATTGCATCTCTCAAATGGCGGTGGGCAGGCCACATAGCTAGAGACCCAGACGATAAGTGGTCGAAGAGGGTCTTAACCTGGAAACCCAGAATGACTACCAGGGGTGTAGGAAGAACACCACTACGATGGAGAGACGACCTGGTAAAATACGTGGGTACCAACTGGATCCAAAGAGCCCAGGATAGAGCACCGTGGAAGCAAATGGAGGAGGCCTTCGTGCAGGAGTGAACGGGAATAGGCTGACGAAGAAGAAGAAGGCAATTGTTGTCTCAAAATTTTCATATTTAACTCACTTTCAGACTAAATTGAGCTGATTGTGAAAACTAGATGAAATTACGATTCTGCACCACGTTTGATCCGATCATTTTGTAAGGTCATGTGTGGTATCATAATATGAAAGGCCGCATTTAAAAGAAATTCATTTCTAAAAATTCCAGGGTCCTAAAAAAATAATCTACTTCTTTTAGTGTTGCACCTTTGGCATGTTTGGAATGAATAAATTGAGGAAATTTGTGTAGGTTAATTTGAAGGTGAAAATGTAATGTAAATTAATTTCATTTCCTTCTTAATACATATGTATTGTTGAACATTAAAATATTGTGTAAGGTTGATGTTTTATGTTATAAGTTGTATCAAAGAACACTGGTTATGTTGTTCCTGTGAAATATCTCACATAAGGTAAGGTGTGTCGGTGAAACCGCAGATAATGTTATTATAATGTGTTTATTTGGGGAAACCTTCAAATATTTCGTTATGTTATATTATTCAAGCTTTTCTACTTCAGTGTGTTTATTTTAATTAATTACCCACACCAAAAATAATCCATCTTTCCTTGAAACCTTGTATTACTTACACCTCTGATATGTTATTGTACTCTCATGTATTTGACACTTGAAGTGGTTTGATCCTTCACTTAAATTCTGTAGAAAATTAACTTCAATGTTAAATAATAATGCCACAAGTTTGTAGAGTAAGGTAGAAATGAGATAGCGATGAAGGTTGAAATATCTGCCACGTAGGTAGATGTGAATACTCGAATTATTTATTTCCACGAATTTCTATCTGTATTATAACTTTAAGATATCTTATAACCTCCAGAAGAAACATACTATCTTACAAACTTGCTATCTTGACGATGAAAATTCGCAGGACCCCGATCCGATCGCAGACAGCTCACAACTCACGGCAACTGGCTTCGGGTGTCACGCAAATTATGGTCAAAGTTAAAACGTATTCGAACCAGCTATGCGAGATGTGGAAAACTCCCTTACAGAGGTAACCAGCTAAGGTTCTTCGGGTGGCATATTTAAAAATTCGCGACTCATGTATGTGCCTATTTGCATCCTGAGACCCTAAATGAAGATATTCAGTATGAGTTATTATTTATTTATTTGTTTTATTTTATTTATTTATTCATAATGAGAAATTTTACAATAGTTTAAGATATAAAATACAAATATAACACAAAGAAATCGTATTATCCTTAAAATTAGTTAAAAATTATTAGTTAAAAATGTCATTGCATTATTTTGATTAGGATGTATTTTTGTATTTCATATCTTGTATTTTTGATAGATTTGTCAAACAGTCCACAATATTTTATAATGTTATTTGTATTTGGGTTTTCTGCACAGAGGGCCTGCGCCGAGATTTTGGGTTTGACGCAACCACTATTGCTTACATGTTGTTTTGTAATCAAACTCATTTTTCTCTTTAAGCGTAGTAGGTACCTGGTACCTTTTTTTAATAGCCTATATCCTAGTCAGGATTCTGCTCTATATTTACTCAAAATATGAAGTCTGAGAGTTCTCATGTGTGAAACTGATTCCTGAACCTGGGCGATTTAGTATGTAATCTTACTTAAATATCATAATACGATTTTCAGGTATGATTTGTCTGTTGCTCTGTTAAATATGAATATTTTATTGTATTACAAACAAAAGCACAAAACAGACAACACCTAAATATATAAGAAGAAAAATTATTTGATTAGGTACTTCAATAATAAAATAAAAATAAATAAAATAAAATAAAATAATCTTTATTGTACTAAAAAAATAATTGTACAATAGGCGGACTTATTGCCAAATGGCAATTTCTGCCAGCCAACCCATAATCAAATATATAAGTAATAACATGTAGATAAGACAATTATTAATTAATAAGACAGTGGAAGAGTTTAGAAGAGGCCTATGTCCAGCAGTGGAACGCAAGTGGCTAGCAGTAAGTAAGTAAGACAATTAGTCCATTCATAATTCAGCTGTCACCCACAAGCGTATTACACAATAATTTTTGTACTTATTACCTTTTGGTAAAACAGAAAGCGACGGAGAGACGACAATAATTTTAACCCGTGGTTTTGTTATATGAAAATAATTGGAATTTAACCCCAAATGTTACAATTAACCTAGATAATAATATAATGAGTTTGGAACAGATGAGCGTTAGAGCGATATAACGCTAAATGGGATAATGAGTGTAAAAGTTATACAAGTTTCTACTTCTGGAGGTATGTTTTATAATCTAAGTACATAATTCTCGTCGTTACCGGGTATGAATGAGCCGTAGGTCCATGGCATATTTTGGACATCATAAAATTTTTCAATCGCGAATCGTCGAATAATATGCAGTTACGGTCGAAGTTAACTTTATTTTGAAAAATCTAAAATTTTTAGAAACCTTACTGAAATATGGACCTGCTGAAATCGTAAGATTATAGAAATTTATAATTTGATAGAGAATCTAAATCGAACGTAACTAATATTCATTGTAGATGGTACGTAGAATTAGTATGGAGTGTAGTTTATTTGCCATTTCGTTTTTTTGAAACTGAATATTGAGTATCAGAGAGTACACTGCGGCATGGAAATACAAGAGTCTTGTGATCTCCTGGTGTTTGCTGGGCGATGTAGTAGTAATAAAAACATATTTAACCAATCGTACGTGAATTTTTGCGTGTGGGTACTAGTTGTATATACGAGTATTTCTCTATAATATGGATAGAACCAAAGAACCTATTGCACAGAGCTTCGAGAGATTTGTCTAAGTCCCTCGTTCTAGAGCAAATATTGCGTGAAAGTACTGCAGCAGCAAAGCAACATAACCTCAAAGAGATGTTTACATTTAACCGTGCTCTGCACATCGAATCTGCAAATGTTTCAACCATAAAGTTTTTGATGATTTAAACAATTTATCTCTCGTGGAGACCAGCTTAACCAAATCCCTAGTTCTCTTCACAAGTAAGATCGATGACGCACAGCCAAAAACATTTGGAGTCAATGTACAGTACAGTCAGAGTACATGGTTGGCGCAGTTGATTGAGGCTCCATGTTCAAACCCCGGCAATGGCGATGTATTCAACTCTTTGCGACTTAAGCTTTTAGCCTAGTCCAAAGTGTGCAGGAAAGTATTTGGGTTTGTGCCCAGATTCTTTAAAAAAAAGTTGACGAATTTACTCTTAAACCGGTAGGTGGTGACATGTAGAAAATCCGATGTTCTCACAATAAATAAATAAGTAATTTTTTCTACCCCCACTACGTCGCATCCCTTGAGGTGGCAGAGAGAACAGATCGCCACACGTTTCAATCCTTACATACACTTAATGCCTCGTCACATTCATGCAATTCTGATAAATTCAATTGAGAATCTGGTCTATATGATCATGCCACGTGATTCTTGGACGGCCGTGTTTATTTAAACCTCTTCTTTGTTAAGTAAATTGTGACTTTCCAAAATATTCAAACAATTAAAATTTTTAAACTAGGTTCATTAAAGGTTAGAGGTATTTTATATTTTCCTGCATTGTTGTTGTTATATGTATTAGAGTACAGTTGTTTTCAGCGCTTCAGTAATATCTACCAATTTCTATATAGAGACTTTGCTGAAAACTTCGCAAAGTTCTTGACTTTCCTGCTTATGCACGGCTTGTTAGGTTTGAAGATATATAAACATACTTAGCTTGTAAAAAAAACTTAATGAATAGTGCTTCAGTGCATGGCAAGTTAGAAATACCTATGATTGATTTTTATTTTATACTTAACCCTATATATCCATCATATTTATATTGTGTTCTTCTTTCTCACGCTCCATCCCTTGCGGGCTAAATAGAGAGAACCGATTGGCAGGCTTTCCTATCCTTACGCTTGATTCCGTCAATTTCATACTTACTTTTGTGTTCCTTTTGCTGAAAACACTCTCTTCGAACTGTTCGATTTGGTCAAGTCAAGTATTTCTTGTACGGCCGGGCTTTTACCATGTCTTCTTTCGCCCAAGTATACCTACCATCACGGACATCCCAATATGAGATTATTAGCGACAGGTAGGAGAGTGATGATTACTGAATCAAATTAATGTGTAGGATGTATTATTATAAGGATTTTTTTTTATCGTGGGCGGTATTTGAAAAACAAACAAGTATGTTAATAAATAATATGCTGTCCACACACAATTCAGTCTCATTGCATTCTTAAGAAGATATTCAATATCGCAGTTTACCAACTAACCCGTAAATTACGAACTTTACAATTTTCTGTGAAAACTTGACATTGACACTATTGACAGCTGTCAAAATCGTCTTGATTGAGGGTCGGAGTTTTGAATTCAAGTGAGCATATACCACTCTAAGAGAATTCATAAGGAAAACGTAGGATAAAGAAGTTTTGCAAACTGTTCGTAATTTATGTAGTATGCATTGCATAAATTGCGCTTGTGTTTGTAAAGCTTTCTTCCGAAACTCAAACTTTCGGTTTATTCCAAAGGCTTAACACGAGTTGCGAAACCGAAGGCGATGTTGGAGTTGGCGTCTCCCTCTGTCTATCGCTTTGGGAAACGAGAAACCTGTTCCAGTAAACATTATTTTATGATATCATTTTTAAAAAGTTTTCGAAATCGGCTTTGAACTTCGTTCAGGTTAGTTAGTAAGTACCTACATCGAAAGGTTACTGCACAGATATTGCATGTCCAATTTAGAACGTTTTAAAAATATATTTTAAGTTTTGAGAAGTAATTGGCAATAATCAAGAATTATAATTTTATTAAAAAAAAAACGCATCTCTGGACATGCAATATACTCGCATCTATTTAATACGTATTTTTTAGACCATATTGATGTATATTATGTCATGCATAGGACGTATATTATGTCTTTAAATAAGGCTTCTTCTTCTTTCGTATGCCTACGACCATTGTAGAAGTAATCTAGGAGTTATAATATTCTTCAAGTAGGCTTATGCCCTTGGCGTCATCTTAAAAATAAGGTTGTATCATAAACAGCATTTTAACAAAATACTCAGAAAGATATTAGGTCCCATACAGGAACACGGAGCTTGAAGAGCACGCTACAATAAAAATGTCTATAACTTGAACAGAGAGCCCAGCGTTATTCAGCACATCAAGATAGGAAGGCTGCGTTGGGCGGGACATGGGGCAAGAATGGGTGAGGAGAGAGTTCCTAAAAAGGTGCTCTACTCCAAGGTAGACACAGCGTTGGCATACCCTAACTCAGATGGTTGGACGGAGTGCAGAAGGTTGCACAAGTGGACGGCATCAGGGACTGGAGGAGCACAGCCCAGGACAGTGGGGAATGACGAAGACAGCTGGGGGAGGCCAGGGCCCACAAATGGTTGTAGTGCCAATGATGATAATGATAAACAATTTTTTTACAGTACACAGACGGACATTTTATACGTCACAACTCAATTTCGCCAAAAAGTGGACGTACAATATCTGTGCATTAACCCATCGATATAGTAACACCTTGTCCAATTTATATTGGTTATGAATTTCCTCCGCTCTTTGGTTTTATTAAGTTTACCTGCCCAATTGAATCAAATAATGAAAGAAAATGTTATTAAAAACTTTTTTAAACCATTTTAAATCTTTCTGCTACAACTGATGTAATAAAATTTAAGTGTGAGTCAATAAACATTGATTATTACTTTTACTTTATAACTGAGGTAACATAAATTCTAAAAGTAATTTTAACCCTTAATTTATTCCAACTTTTACTTGGTTGTTTGCAAACAAACCTATAATATTATTTATTGATAGGTTTTTTATTTATTTAAAGACCCACAATAATAATATCAAACCTAAAAATAAAGTACAATTAAAAACAGTACAATCGAAATTTCTCCTTCAGTAACCTTAGTACGGTATTTTACCCGCTGTCCTGAGTGGGTTTCATGCCATCCTCAGTTGAATACCTATATGTGTTGAGATAAATGCTTCTTATTCAACTACGATAGATGCCTTCACACAAAAATAAATACCTACGGATGATTTTGACAGAAACCACTCGTTTATACATTACGAGTCTAGTGCAGAATTATTAAAATTACCATAGTGTTATACATGGGCGTCGTCAGGGGGTGGCAGAGGGGGCAGCTGTCCCCCCTAGAGATTGGAATAGGTATTTATTTTTTCGTACTTAATGCTAAAACCTCACAAAAAGTCACATTATTACCACACATTTTCTCAGCATTTCATAAATTTTCTAAAATTTGAATGAAAATTCATCAAAATACACTTGTTTCATAAAAAAAATTGCCTGCAGCGCTATGTTTTTTGTCACTTTTTGTAAATCATTGTGTACATTTTCAAATAAACCAAACCACATCACGACCTTCTTCACTATGTCTCACAAATAAAAAAATCGCCTGCGGCACTATTTACGCGTTTTTCGTGCTATATCATTTTTTTAAATTTCTGTTGCCCCCCTCCCTAGCTGCGAGGCATACACATTTATAGTAAGTACTGTGATTGGTAGGTACCTGGTACTGGTATATTCTGAATCCAGTAATCTTATTGCTACCCCTTTGGGTGTAGGCTTAATCGCCCAAGTTAGAAATTCATCGCCGGTCGATTAGAAATACAATTTCCCATTCCCATATTCACCATTTATCTAATCCTTTGGTATTATATTATATTATCTTTGTTTTGAAATTATTTAACTTGCCCATCGTCATCATCCTCACCATCAAAGACCCCAAAACCTCAAACTAAAGACATTATTACAAATCATTCCAATATGTACAAATTCGTATGTATATTGTTCCAAATACTATTTTATCCTATTTGATTGTTATTAGTTGTACATTAGACCTTTAACCAACGATTATTCGAACATCGCTTCTTCTTCTTTGTCCTGCCCTTCTGTCCCGGTTCATCCAGGGTCGGGCCTCCTCGTACGTAGGCGCCAGGATCTCCTGTCCTGCGTTGTCACTGCTGGGATTCTCTGCGCCGCTGGCTCCTTTTCAACATTGGACCACCATGTTGCCGGAGGTCTACCCCTTCCCCTAGGTTTCGAACATCGCTTACATTTATTTATTTACAACTTAGTGTTTTTTTGGAGATTAAAGTTATGGAAGTACATTTTAACAAATTTTGTAAAATAAAAACACTGTGTTTTACTTCCATTATTTTATTCGAGTACACAAGATCTTTCAAAGCTTATAGCTTCGCATCTTCAGTGGCTTTTTATGAATTAAGAAGTTACTTTTTTAGGTCAAATAAAATAGTGGAAGTAAAACATAGTATTTTTATTTTACAAAATTTGTATTTATTTACACTTTTGGTGAACAAAATACAGACGTATGTTAATATTACAAGTACCTACCTATTTCATAATATAAAGCTTATCGCAAAGTTGCGATCTCTGTTAGATGACCCCAATTACACTGAACATCTACATATAGAAGGCAAATAGAAAAAAGAAGACACCAAATTATAATATTTATTTAATTTTTTTTAATAGGGACCCAAAAAACGGATTGATATTTTATATACTAACAAAAAAACACTAGTCAGCCTCTCAATTAAACGTGTTCAGCATCCTAGGAAATCATGAAAAATCATAATGTATTCTAAAAGTTCGTACTTCTTCTTTCGTAAATCGTATGTGAACGATCCATTGTACGAAGTATGCGAGAGTCTAAGCTCCCCGTCAATATTTTTCTCAAGTATTCTATTGCCCTTGGCGTCGCCTCATATACGAGCATTTCCCCTAACACTCCCCAAAAATTTATTGTTTGAAGATGTCTTAATTATCGAAACTAATTATTTTCAGTCCTAAACTACATAGTGCAGTAACGAGAGCAAATTTAATGGCATTTTCAGGAAAAAAATACAGTAGTCTACTTCCCTTTCATACTTTACGTATTTGGGGGCGCTGAATTCGAATTTCAACTTTGCCACCTCGTAAATGTGATGCGTTCTGAGATATTCGAGAAAAACTCAGAAGAAAACGTTATTTTTAGAGACTTTCGCTCATAACTCGAAAAGTATACATTTTAGAGAAAAGAATCTCGAGACAAGAATAAACTAGAGTAAATTTCCTACAAATAGCGATGATATTATTTTTTCTGAAATAAACCGCTTACGCGCTACTATGCGCGAAAAAATTGCATAAATTCCACTCTTTTTAAAAAATATTTTCTCTTTTAATTTATTGACTATAACTCAAAATATATAGACTTTTTTGGAAAAAAATGTTGTACATAAATAAAGTACACTATATTTTCTACAATTAATGCTACGAAGGTTTCTGAGACAGACTAACCTCTATTACGTTAGAGCGCATTGAAGTTCACTATAGTACATTAGAAGAAAATTCTTCATTATTTAAAATGGATATATAACATTAAAAAAAAATAAAAAAATCTACTAAACTTCCTTGATTCTATAAATGCAAGGCTGAAATTTTTATATTTTAATATTTGCTACCCCTCAATAGCGATGGGTTGGTAGAAATTTGAGAATTCCTTAGAAACAAAAGCTCATTCTCCAGTATTCTGTCCATAATGTGAAAATTAAAAACAATAGGGACAATTATACTTAGACAAAAATAAAGTACATTTTATTATCTATGAACTACCTTAATAACTTTTTTTAGTCAAATAGACGATTCAGCAGCCAGAGTCCGTTAAAAATTGTCCATATCTCGAAAATATTCTAAAATCTCTACTTATTTTGGTTTACCGCCTGCAAATAAGAAACTACACATTGTTAAGAAACAAAATATGAAAATTCATCAAATTTCCTACAAATTATGTGTCTTGCGTTCTCGCCCTGGCGAACTGGTTCGATGTTAAGAAGCATCGAAATTTGGTATAGCGTGTCATATTAATTAAACGTTGATAATACGAACTACGACTATGGTACGTGTGTTACATACCATTGTCGTAGTTCGTATTATCAACGCTTAATAATTAACATGACGCGATATACCAAATTTCGACGCTTTTTAACAGCGAACCAGTTCGCCTGTTCGAAAACGCAAGAGACATAATTTGTAAGAAATTTAATGAATTTTCATATTTTGTTTCTTAAAAATGTTTAGTTTCTTATTTGCAGGCGGTAAACCAAAATAAGTAGAGATTTTAGAATATTTTCGAGATATGGACAATTTTTAACGGACTCTGGCTGCTGAATCGTCTATTTGACTAAAAAAAGTTATTAAGGTAGTTCATAGATAATAAAATTTACTTTATTTTTGTCTAAGTATAATTGTCCCTATTGTTTTTAATTTTCACATTATGGACAGAAAACTGGAGAATGAGCTTTTGTTTCTAAGGAATTCTCAAATTTCTACCAACCCATCGCTATTGAGGGGTAGCAAATATTAAAATATAAAAATTTCAGCCTTGCATTTATAGCATCAAGGAAGTTTAGTAGATTTTTTTATTTTTTTTAATGTTATATATCCATTTTAAATAATGAAGAATTTTCTTCTAATGTACTAAAGTGAACTTCAATGCGCTCTAACGTAATAGAGGTTAGTCTGTCTCAGAAACCTTCGTAGCATTAATTGTAGAAAATATAGTGTACTTTATTTATGTACAAAAATTTTTTCCAAAAAAGTCTATATATTTTGAGTTATAGTCAATAAATTAAAAGAGAAAATATTTTTTTAAAAAGAGTGGAATTTATGCCCTTTTTTAGCGCATAGTAGCGCGTAAGCGGTTTATTTCAGAAAAAATAATATCATCGCTATTTGTAGGAAATTTACTCTAGTTTATTCTTGTCTCGAGATTCTTTTCTCTAAAATGTATACTTTTCGAGTTATGAGCGAAAGTCTCTAAAAATAACGTTTTTTTCTGAGTTTTTCTCGAATATCTCAGAACGCATCACATTTACGAGATGGCAAAGTTGAAATTCGAATTCAGCGCCCCCAAATACGTAAAGTATGAAAGGGAAGTAGACTACTGTATTTATTTCTCCGCGAAAACACCATATGACTAGACTAACAAACGATTGATTAAAAGTAAAGGAAATTAGGTAGGTAATTTGTATTAACACAGTTTAAACAACAATGAGAGCTTCTTTCCTACTACAAACTTTTTCATGTAGGTAAATTTAAGTATGAACGAAGATCGAGTGTATTTACCAGTAAAATGTGAACAACACGAAAACAATTTCTATAGTACTTACGCAATTTATTATAAGGTAGGTAAGAGAATAAGGTGGGTGTATACTTTTGTTCTAGACATTTTAGGAAATTGATATAAAATTCTTACGTTTCTAATACCTTGTTCTACCTTTTGTTGTTATGGAATACCCAACCCTGATTTGTCTTTTGTTGTTGATTTTCATCTTTATTTAATAAAACTTATGTTTAATTATTTACGTATTGTACTTTTCCTTTTGACTACATATACGTACTTATATCAGATTATAAGCGATTCCTTCTTTACAGAGCTTCTTTATTGACATTATTTATTGTAAAATAATACCTGCTAAATTGAACAAATAGGGAGTAAGGTTAATGTATTGTCTCATTCTGATTCATTTTCTCAAAGTAGGAACTTGATATTTGAAATCGTACATCAATACTTAGGTAGATAATAATGTTATTCGTATTTGAATTTCACGTCTCTCCAAATTGAAACATAATCCTTTGAACATATTATTTGTTTATAACATTATACGCGATATACCTCGATGCCTTAGAACTTAGAATATACACAGATCATAGTATTACGTACTGATGTCTAGTACATCATCGTAATATCCTAATATCTACCTAAATAACACCATTATCCTTCTTGTGTTATTTGATATCCTTTAGGGCGTATTGTGCCTCTAATACAGTACCTACTATATACAACTATATGCTATATTTGCCTATTTGCCGAAATTCATTACACTTACAGGAATAGTTAGTACACCGGTTGATATTTTAATCTAGTAATATAAATGCGATTATTCTTTCGCATTTAAATATCGTAAATCAACGCCGCAAATAGATGTAGCGTTGGCAGAGCCATAAACTCTGTTGGTTGGATCTGGTGCGGCGAGATCTAGACGCTGTTGGTTTCTGGGTTTGAGAAGTCAGAGGAAGACCACAGATGATGATTATGGAAAATCACACAAGGATGTGAGACTTATTTCCGTCTAAGATAAATAACCTACGACCCTTAACGTCATCTGTTCCTTCAGTACATTTTACGTACTCGTATTAACAAAATAATCGTTTTGAATGTAATAGTGATCTGTCTTCCACATTACAAGGTCTTAACTCGTCGCCATTTGAGTAAACCCATTGTAGAAATGTAATTAATAAATGCTTATAGAGAAAGAGGTATGAAAATTCTGCATTAAATAATGTCTGTTAGGAAAACTAAAAAACATATAAACAAGAGTCCTTACGTCAGTCAAAAGTCCCAAGGATAGGACACCTTAAAATCTGTCATTAAATTTGAGATTTGGCTGTAATTATTGTACTTGCTACTTTGTAAGTTCAACCTTTGTGAAAATGTGATTCAAAATAACAATAACAATTTTGGCAACATGTTCTTAAAAGTCACAGTACGTCTTCTATTTCAAGTCGAGGATTGTTTGTATATAATATCTGATTTAATCCTAAATGAATACCCGACACGATTCACTAAATACCTACAGCCTGAATTAAGGACCTGTGTGTACTTAGCTAGTGTAATGTTTGTATGTATGGGTGGAGTTGGGTGGTTTTGTTACCAGATTATTTCCCACATCGTATCAGATAATAGGTGGTAGATAACTACCTTTGTAATTATTAGGTTTTCTCTACACAATCATAATTATAATTAATTATGTACCTATTACTATTATCCACGTAAAGCCAAATTTGTATGGCGTACTAACTGTGTAAGTTAATATTACATGCATGCGATGAGCAAGTATAAGTGTATGTCGGGACCCCGTGCGTGGTAGAATTGGTCATTTAATATTGTGCTCCTCAGTCCTCATATCATGAATTGGTGACATGGATAATTCACAATGGTTTTCCTGTCTCGCAGTCAAATACCCAGCTCTTTCTATTTCAACCTCGTGATTTTCTCTTCCGAGTTTTACGGTGTGCCCTACGCCCTACGTATACCGTAATAATCAACTTGTTGGATAACTTATCCATCTACCACGATATTACGTGGCTGGTCCACATATAATAAATAAAAAATAGATCACTATTAGACACAGAAGTATGCCAAAGTGCGGACTTATAGTGAAGTGATCAGGCCCGCTGTGAGTTGGTGCTGACCTAATCTACTTGCAGAGAGAAAATGGAATTGTATCAGAAGGTTTTGTACCCAAATCTATTGGTTGCCAATGTATGGTGGCAATCGAGTTCTCCCAGAGTCTGGAACGGTTGTTCAACAGAGACCTTTGATCTTCCCAAGTACTAGCAATGTCTTAAGTCAACCCGAGAAAATAAAACAAAACTTACTCACAAAAACATATAAAAATATACACTCTGATTACAACTTAAATTAGTGTGATCTCACACTGGCTTATAAAAACAGTGAGAGGGCGTTTAGAATAACGTGGGATGAAGTACTTAATTTAATTTCATTTAAAATTATACACGACGCAAAGCCATTAATACATAGATAGTTGACAGACATGACATCAAAGAAGTACAAATACTCGTATATTATGAAAGCAAGCATAGTAGTAGTAATAAAACAAAAAATATTCACTCATAGAAGAAAATCGAGGTTTCTTGTTTTCGTGAGAAACGTCAAGGTGCTACTAGTATTCCTATTGTCAAATTATTAATTAGAATTAATTAATAATTCGTGCCTAATTATACTAATTAATTAATACATGATTTTGATTGGTTTTAGGACTAAATACACAATTCAGATATCATTATCCTAATCCAACATGATACACGTGCAAACGATTTTATTCCCACTACAAATATTGACAGTCGTTGTCAGATTAGATAGATACGAGTGTATTGATCATTGATCAAATAATAATCTATTACACATTGAATTGTAACATTTTACTAATATTACTTGTGTACATTATGGTAATTTAATACAACCTAAACACTTTACTGTGATATCTTCCTTTTTTACCCTGGTGAACAGTTTTATAATATTCTATGTTATAAAAATATGTCTAATTTTATTGTATGTAGGTGATGTTGGTACCTCAAATAAAACCTATATTGAAAAAAAAAAACCTTCTTCACTTGAAGAATATTTAAAATCCTCCATTTAATATTTTCTATTCGTCTGCAAGTGAGTCAGTAGCTAGGCCACATATAGAGAATTAAACGTAAAGAAAGAATTCGAATATATATTCCGTTTCAACCAATGTCAATCTGTAGTATTGTTCAAAAGGGCGAATTTGTGTAAATCATTTGTGTATCAGTTAATAAGATAATCCAAACTCACACAAAACCCTTACTAGATATTTTCTCAGATTTCTGAGAAATTCCGCAATGGTATGAATTACTCAGTGAATAAAGTACGGAGTACTTAATTTAAAAAGTTGTTTTTTATACTTACAAAAAACTGCCTATATACTAAAATAAGAATAACAGCAGTTTTATTCATTAAAAGATATAGTGGAAACTTTACAACAAAATAATAGGAGAAAAAATATTTTCTTTACTATATTATGTTGTAAAAAAAGAAAGGCGACGGAGTTTTGTATATTTCCACTACTTATTATTGTGTGACTTCCTCTAAACTGCACAAACTAACGTCCAGACTCTTAAACTAGAGACTTGTAGGTTCTATAATAACGTAGAACCTGTAGGTATATATTGTTTTGTGTATTGGTTTAGTGTGAAAAACTGCAAAAACGATGAATTTCAAGTACAGCTTTAGTACAACAGGGATGCCAAATCATTGAGAGGATCCCTTTAAATCGAGTTTTCATCAGAACATTGGAAATTGTTTTATTAAGCGACTATATACTACGACACTGGCATCTCATGGTCTACCACTCCGTTCTGGTGCACAACGTACGCTTTTAATCCCTATCCATCATACATCGTTTTTCACTAATTCTTTCACCGTACAGGCTGCGCGATTGTGGAATGACCTTCCATTATCCATCAGACTCGCACCAACTATTTCCGCTTTCAAGAGTAGACTGAAGCAGCATTACCTTTCTATTTCAAATCCCACTACCAGTCCCTCCTGAACCCAGCATCCCTCCCTTACCCTATCCCATCCCATATACCATTTATGTATATATTTATATATGTATAATATGTTTATCTGTGTATGTATTTAGTATTCAATTATTGTTAAGTTAAGGTACCCTTTTGGTACTTATTATAATTAGGTATATCTCAATTTAATCTCTGTTATGGGTTGGCTGGCAGAAATTGGCATTTGGCAATAAGTCCGCCCATTGTACGATTATTTTTTTAGTACAATAAAGATTATTTTATTTTATTTTTATTTTATTTTATATGGTTGGAGCAGTTGTTTGTTGCTTCCTTCGGCATAATAGTATACAACACAGAGTACATGGTTGGCGCAATTGGTTGAGGCGGCAGTCTCTCAAGCGGGAGGTGCCAGGTTCAAACCCCGGCGCTGGCGATGTATTCCACACTTTGCGATACAGGCTTTTAGCCTAGTGCAAGGTGTGCAGGAAAGTATGTGGGTTTGTGTATGCAAGCCCAGATCCTTTTTTTATAAAAAAAAATATATTCTGGAGGTGGTGACAATGCACTCTGCAGTTGACGACAATTTTTTTTAACTCACTGTGAAGTGTGCACTGGGCATGAAAGAATTCGATTTTTTTTTTATAGAAGCCCAGATCCTTTAAAAAAGTGCTCCTTCCCCGACAACCTTCTTTGAGGGAACACAGGTGTGTCACAATTGTCTTCAGAAACTCACCTCATAAGGATTTGGTGAAGGTCTCTGAAGGCCGAGTGCAACAGAAGACTAGATGGCAGAGAACCATAATTTTAACATGAAAACTGGGTAAATCTGAGAAAACGTAATGGTAGTTTTACCATCCCTGACATACAAGTCGATACTATTTTTATTCTAACAACGTATTCTTAAAGAAGAGTTTAGGTTTTAGCTTACTTGCATTCAGATAAAAGAGTTTTAAGTTTGCTGTATACAAATAAATACATATAAGAAGTACCTAGTTTACTCAGGATTATTTTGGCGATATACGAACATAATAAGTACATTTCGTTGTATTGAAATTCCCCTATTATATTCGCAAACTCCGTTGCACTTTTAACTAAATAAACTGGAGACTAAAGGTTCAATTACTAAGCAGCTGATCTAACCGTTTATACGCTGGGAAAATAAGGAAGGATTTCTTGGATATTTTCTCTCTAAACTCACAATGTTTCCTTTGGCATTGGTTCATTGGATATATTATTTTTATAATATAAGTTGTTAAGAGATTTCACAAAGTACTTTTATTTGTATAGATTCCCTTTGTAAACAATCTTATTCTTTCAGTCATATTTTCACTAATACTGAAGGAAGTAGGACTCTTCTGAGTATTACACTTTTCATTTTTTTATAGACATTTTTTATTCAGACACGGGGTGATATGAATTCCTCATTTCACCCCTTTAGAAACACTTTTAATTTATTAGTAAATCTTATAAGGTGGAGAGAATTTTTTTTTTTTTTTTGTAAAGCGGAAAATATGCTCTATGGAGACATAAATAGTTGTATGGAGGCATATTGATATTTCAGTGTACCGCCCCAACAACGAGGTGAACATTTTAATTTTTGCATAATATAATGCCGGAAATACGGCCGTATAGTAATTTCACTGTGCATTCTAGATAATTTCTCATAGATTCATAATGTAATGCAATCAAACTTCTACATTAGCGCAGTGCAACGTCACTGTCATCACTAATTAGTAGAGAGTGGAAAATTTCGCGATCGCGATAAAACGAATTTCTTCGCGAATTTCGTGTTTTTTACACATATAACGCGAATTTCAGAAATATTTTACAGGAATAACGCGAATTTTCGCATATTTGACGCGAATCACCACCTTTATTTTGGAAAACATCGAAATTGAAACATTGTTAAAGGAAATGTGGGTTTGAAAGTAAGAAGAACCACACTGAAAAAATCTTGCAAAAAGTGTTTTTTTTTTTATTTTATTGTTTTAGGGATTTTTGTATAAAATATTGATCACGATATTTTTTTTCATGTCCTTGTATTAAAATAACCTGCAAAATTGCCCACTTTAATGATATAAATGTATGAAAAATAACACCACATTTTGCCGAAATTGTGAAAAATGATACCACATTTCCCGAAAAATAACACCGATTTTTTCCAGTGCCTATTAATTAGTCGATTAATCTGATTAAAAATACAAGATAATAATTCAATTCAATGTGCAAACGAGGCGGTCAGTTCAGTAATAATACTGTGCTTTTCGTTGCTTTGTTATTTATAAAGACTAGTACACAATATTTCCAGTATTTTGTATTGTTTTCCCAACATAAAGTTCGTGGTATTTAATTATATTTTCGACAACATACCTACATTATTTTATAATAACTAAACCCACATTTTGTAAAGTAAATCCAGAGCTTTCTGGATTAAGTCATTACAGCAACGAAAAAAAAAATAACGGCACTTCTAATAATTTTTGTATTATTTTGGAAAATATTCGTTCACCTAGTTTTGCATCTCGAGGCCCCTTTCAAGATTTACTTTTCCATAAATTGGGCATGTTCTAAGATTTTTTCTCGGTTTTTAAGAAAGTTATATTGGTTTCAAGATGTATCAAACGCGAATCTGTACAAAGTTAGTATTTTAGTATTAGTATAGTTAGTATTTTTGCCTAGGTTACATGATTTTTTCAAAGTTTTTGTCTATAAATATGAAATAGATTTTTTATTTTCTTTTATTATTATCTTATACTTTTATTTTGTTATCGTGATTTGTAGGATTCGTACTTATTTTAATTTTTTTAATGTGTACTTATTATTGAAGAATACAGATTATTTAAGTTGCAAAGAGTAAGTAGTAATAAAAAAATATTACAACGGCACGACCGAATCCCGAGTGTGCCGTTATTCATGTTATTTTCATAATTAAAAGTTCGAAGGGAAGGACATTGCACATAATACACATTGTGGACATAATATCCATTGTCCCTCCCATTGTGAAAATGTAATTGAAATACAAAATAATGGCTTGACCGTTGTCTACAGTTAGTATGGTATGTACGTGTACGTAGTGGGACCCATATACCTCTTTAATAATGAAAATTAGTGCCGCGATTATTATTGTCTTTTGTTCTGGTTTTTCATCTCGTTGTTGTGGAGATAGGTTTAGACCTATTGAAAGAATGAGTGATTATAGGATGACAGTGATAAATAAGTGTCGCTGGGCCTCAAGCAAGGTGGCTGAACGATAAAAAAGAGTTGCGGGAGGCAGTTGGATTCGGTCTGCGCGGTGCCGGATTTGCCAAAAGGCCGAGTAAGCCGGGGACAACGGGCGGCAGAGATGTAGAGGGCGACGGCCAGTCACGTTTCACTTTTTGTTTTTTTTTTTTAAAGCGTAAATCCGGCTCTGGGTCTGCCCAGGATAGGGAGCTGTGGAGATCAATGGAGGAAGCCTATGTTCAACAGTAGACATAGGGGGGCTGACACGAAGACGAACAAAAAGGATGATAAAAAAAAAACGTATATGACTGAAAGAGGGAGTTTTAGAAAATGTTGCCGTCCTAGGATAACCAAAATTGATCATATCGACCAGTTACTCAGGGACGGGCGTGTGCTAAGTAAAAGTAGACGTACAACGTGTGTGTATGACGAATCGCATGAACGTGATGGAAGCAAGAAGTATATGTAAAAATAGGGCAGTGTGGCGTTCTGTTCTCTCTCTCTACCCTGCGTGAGGGTATATTGGTAGTAGTAGTACTTTGATGTGACTGCAATATTTTTCCCGTTATATATTTCGATTATAGGACATGGTCACTGGTCAGGTCATATTGTAGGAAATAGATTTTAATCTTTTCCATTAATTTCGACACATAATGCTCACTGTTAAATACACGCAACGTGTTGAGCAACAAAAATTTAATGGTTGAGCAATATATTTAACACGCACGCAATTTTACTCATATCAGGCGTGTCAAACTTTATTACTAAGTAGAGACCTTGTGTGAGAATATTAGCAAAACTAATAGCAATTTGATATTTAAAATACGCAGGTTAGGTCCATTAGGTCCAATAATACAATGAAGCGAATAATAACTGTTCCTGGCTGTTTTCAATAGTTGTTACAAACTACAGAGGACGACCAAGGAAAGATTACCTGGATGACCTGTGTCAGGATATGGGCTTCGACTTATATAAAGAGTTAAAAAGAATTTCACAGGACAAGGATGAGTGGAGAAGGAGACATGGGGCATTGCTGCAAACCAATCGTAACGATTGAAACTGGAGGGGAAGGTGCATAAAATTTTTAAGCATTAAATTTGCTTAATCATATTCCACAACTATACCACATCTGTTGGAGTGTCCGCTGTGCCCTGTCCAGCCACGTGAATGTATAATGGATGATATTTTTGACGCATCTTCATATATATGGTCTGGGCTCCGCACAGGCAATATTTAAGCTTAGTTAGTTTTCGGCACGTAAAATAAATAAAATCATCTCCTCACAATATTCTTTGGCGATCTTCGTTCTCAGGGACAGACCCTGTTGGTGAGAACAGAACAACGGAACTCAATAAGTAACCCTGTTGTATGTGGTGTTTTTTTTCTACATGCTATCCTTATTATTAGGATGTACCTATTGTTTTTTGTGGAAGCCGATGTATACCTATTTTTCATACATAAAGCGTATTGTAATAATATATGTTATTATAATGAATAAAATTATTTATAGTTTGTGGTAGAATTTGCAAGAAGCTTTTTTACGTTACGTATAAATATAAATAATAAAGAACGCCTATGGATTTAATATAATTCCAAATATTGCCTCTGTAAAACAGAACATTTCGTCGCTAAAGCAGATGAAAGGAAATAAAATCTTATTACTTTTATTACGTTTTATTTTGAACGAAATGATTTTCTTGTTTTCTTCGCCACAACTGAAACTTTCGGATGGCAGATTAAAAAGTTGTAAAAAGCCTTCAACGCTTGATTGTACTCGCATTTGACTATACGTAGACTGTAGAGGTTGTATTCCTTATTTCAAACGTTGTCATTTCAAAACAAAGTAGAAAAAAACACTTGAGTTATGTACCTTTAACAATTTCCTATATGACACTATGTTCGTTGTGGGATGCGAGGGTGGATCACATGTACCTAAATCTCAGTAATTTTTAATAAAAGATTTTCTTATAATATCATTATCTTTCCAATTAGAAACCAAATGATACGTATGTTTAGTTGATTAGAAAAGATTATAATGTTTCAGAGAATCTCAATTAAGTAACTGAATGAAGTTAGGTTGGGATAATCACTATTAAGAATAACGCAATATATCTCTAATGAGGATATAATACTCATTATTATACCCGTGGTGATTCAACAATATCTTTCACTTAATGTTATTATTGCCCTACAACCTTTCAAATGAAACGGTATTGAAATTATGCAAACAAATATTAAGATCCGTTGGAGTAACAAAATACGTTTTGATTCTGTTCAAATTTAATTGCTTGAGTAATGAATGGCTTGGCGAGCATATAAAGGTAGATAGGTAATTGGGTACATACCATGATGATAATTTTGATAAGATTAATTAACGTAGGTATGAAATTTTTTAAACTAAAATGCTACTAAAAGAGCACTTTATCATATAGAACACGGCCTTGTAGCTAGATTTTTTTTAAATAACTACTTATTTGATTTTGTTAATGCCATCTGGTTGATTTAAAGGCTATAAAAATATAAGAACGCACTAACTGTTCAAGGCTGGACAAGACTCGACTATCTTAGCTTGCCTCCGATCCAGCGTACACGCAATTGTCTATCCAGATCCTTCCTGATAACTGCTATCTATCTATACCATCACGCCGCATCCCTTGCAGGGTAGGCAGAAAGGACAGAGCGCCATACAGCCCTATCCTTATACACACACCTAGACTCTGTCACACTCGAGCAATTTGTCATACACCCTCTCCGTTTCCTTTAACTCAAAACGCGTCAATCCTTGAGGATCTGGTCGACATGATTGGACCAGGTCAGTCTCGGGCGCGCTGCCGCGTTTCCTCGCACCTCTTCTCTCACTCAATTTTTTTTTTGTCATTCTGTCATCCTTCATTACCTCAACATGCCCAAACCATCTCAGTTTAGTCACTTTCATTCCCGTCACAACACCAGTCTTGCATTGTTTTCTATTTTAACATCCCCTAAGTCGAAAGTACTGTGATACATTTCGCATGCATTTGCTTAGTTCCCAAGTTTGCACTATTTCATAATTTTGTTGATTTTCTCAGATGTTAAGAGTAGATTTCGGAAAAGGGAAAAACGTTGGTTAAGTAACCAAAAAAACGAGCCGAATTTTTTATTCAGAATTACTAAGGGATAACGAAATGACGGAGTTTGGTAAATGACCGTGGAACACGGATTTGAATGAAAATCTTTTCGACCTTTACAAACTTACTTAAGTTTTTCTTTATACCTCCGATTCTATATAAACACATATGGATATATATCTATGGTACCACTCGTTAATACGACGTAATGGATGGTGTGTTTTTACGTAAGTAGGTACTCGTAAAATCATGTCGTTTCACACACTTATATAGAAATACGAAAGCTTTATAAAATTTT
Organism: Ceraclea dissimilis; assembly: GCA_963576895.1. Taxonomy (NCBI): domain Eukaryota; kingdom Metazoa; phylum Arthropoda; class Insecta; order Trichoptera; family Leptoceridae; genus Ceraclea; species Ceraclea dissimilis. The sequence continues at coordinate 6,282,262 of OY756375.1, forward strand.
ATTTTCTTGCATATTTACTACCAAAATACGAGTATGTTACGTTATGTTATTTTTTTGAAAGAACATTGGAATTTTCTACATGTCGTAAATGAATATGTAGAACGTGTCAAGTGATCACATTAAGACAGCCGACAATCAGTCATAAGCCCGATGGAAGTACATCCTTCACTGTATATCTGTTGAGATAACGACTTGTTTCGTTATGTTTTATGCATTTGGATTTCTGCTGTGTTAAAATATAGTTTTTTTTATTATTAACGTGTGTTTTTTATTTGTTTAATTTTTTGACCGATTTTTACTGATTTTAATGATCTTCAGATTGTCAGTGTTTTTTTGTATATACTCGTACCTATATTACGTATTCGGTAATATCGAGGAGCCTTATGCCGGCCAAACACACTACGGTCTACCTGTGCAGGTATACCTGAACAGGTAGACCGTAGTGTGTTCTCCGGTAGACCGTAGTGTATATGGCCGGCATTAGCTGGTATATTTTCTGTATGTTTTGTTGATTTTTTTATACAAATTGTAATAACTGTTGGTATTCTTGTGATGAAATAGACGAATAAATAAAAAGTACCATAATATATATAAGAATCCAAACGTGCGTAGGCAGCGTTGAGTGCTATTTAATTAGTAATGAAATGAAAACAGAAACGAAAATTACTTGGCTATTTTTATTTTTATCTTTTGAGTATGAAACACATCGTTTGTTTTATTTCCACTTTATTTCGTTTCTGTACTTAGAGAAATAATATAATAATAATTTGAGAATTTATATTGTAGGGGATTTGTACAGTTCAGGAGCGTATATTCGTAATGCCTCATAATGTGTGGGCGGGATAAAAATAATATGCGATGATAATGATAAAATAAATTGTGAAAAACATTGCCACATGAGGCCTGGAGACATTATGGGTACCTATGCCTATATTGCGTGTGCGTAGTGTGTTGTTATACTCTAAAACGGAGTTGTGTGTAAGTTCGTATTAAAAATCCTATTCTATCATACTTTACGGCTATCCACTCATCTGCGAGTGATTTCAGCCATCTTATACCCCAGCCACATGCTCGACGACCCTCCACGTTTTTTGTGTGAATGAGTAAAAAGACGTGCGGACGGAGTGATTGTCTTGGATTGTATACGTAATCGACGGTTAACGTCTTTTTACTCATTCACACAAAAAATGTGGAGGGTCGACGAGCATGTGGATGAGGCATTTTGGAGCGGTATTATGTTCAACAAAAAAAAAAATAGGAAGCAAAAAGCGCACTTATGCAGAGAAAGTCAAACTGTAGTAAAACATTCTCTAACTAAGGGATAAATTTGAAGCCAGCGTAAACACATTATCATTATTTTTAGTATCCTCGTATATAAAAAAAATATCAACGAACATAATTTATTTTTTTGAACTCTTTTCCCTGAATTATTGTTGTGTTTAACTAATTTTGTAATGAAGGCAATTTCTAATGTTGTGTACGTTCATATCTACACAAGCTTTTTTAGTCACATACGCCTTTTTTGTCATCCTATCGTCACTCATTATTTCAATATGTCCAAACCCTATTAATTTATTCACATTTATCCGCCCCACAACAGTAATTTCAATTACAAAATTTATATTTATTTATATTAAATTTATATTTCAAATACAAAATTTATATAAAGGCTACGCTGTAACGTTGAGCTGTGTTACATTTTAACTAAATAAAATAAAATAATAAAATAATATTCTTCAACGCACCTGTGAAAAAATTGAGTAGATATCTTCAAAATTGGCAAAATTTCACAGCAAAAAAGCATTAGGTACTTCAAAAATATTTACGAATAAATGTAAAGCATACTTACATGATTTCTTTGGAAGACCCGATTTCCATACAAATTCAATGCAAGTTTTCTGAACAATTAACATAAAGGCACTTGCTTGGTTTTGAAAATCTCTCACAGCATTGTTATAAATTAATAATTGAGAATGTAGGTACCTGGTACATGAGAGCGTAAGTTGTAGCGATCTTTTCTTAATAGTATGCATACCGACATTTCAAAAATTTGTAAAAACGGGAGACCTTCTATCTCGACAACCGTTACCAAATTTGCTTTGGAACAAAATAGGGTAGATGCATCGAACCTTTATCTAGGGAATAACCGTAAAAGATTTTTTATATCTTGTATAGATTTCTCAAAAAAAAATATTTAAAAACACCTCTGACCTTTTTTCCGAAAGACGGAAACTCGTTTCCCGAAAGTCGCGGGGTGAAATTTTTTTTTGTACTGATAATATGCGTTAAAATCTAGGGAATAACCGTAAAAGTTTTTTGATAGACGCAAAATTAACCCCAAGAAATGGAAAAAAACGCTATTTTTACCATTTTATCATGCGATTGTCACGCGATTTTGAACCTTAATGCAGTGGGAAAAGACTGTGACGTCATTCTTGGTGCCATGCCCTTAATGTTAAAACAACGTAATATATTATTATAAAATACCTATATAATTTTACATTATTGTACGAATGTACGTTTTCTTTCAGTGTAGGCACTCTAAGCTGTATTACAATTTTATGGCATTGTCTCTTCAGAATACAAATGGAAAATGTACCGAACATTTGTAAAGAAAGTATACACATTTCTTATGCCTTTAAAATTTTGTTGATGGTGTTAGTAATGTAGTAGGTAGGTAGTAATAATTACTAACGACACCATCAACGAAAATTGAAAGTCATGCCTGGACCAGATTTATATCACTGCTTTCAACTCAAGTTTGTCCTACGACAAAATCAACGAAGTGAATTCAAATTTAAATAAATTTATTAGTAACTAATATCTTACATTTAATACATACATATAAAACTAATTACAATATTTACAATTTTCCATACTACCCTCCAATGTGAGGAGACCTCGTGTATTGGAGGGGAGTTCCGGGGTTTTCATCGATTTCAACACACAACATCAACAACAAGACAATGACACATTTTTTACAAATTATAAAAGAAAAAAATAACAACAAATTCATTAATAAAATGGATTCATGCTAGCATCTTTCATTCAATTCAAATCTCTCTCTCTATACCTTTCACAGATCACCTTTTTCATCTTTATTTTGAATGATTTCGGATCAGTAATAGCCCTCAGCTCACTATCCAGCAATTGCTTCGTCTTACTAGTCTTGGTAGATGAAGTTAGATTATTAAGATAAAAAATGTCGTTAGGGTTATCGAATTCAATTTATTTCTCCTAATGTATTGGTTGTATTATCAATAACCCTAAAAATTTACATATGAAAATTTTCGCTTTAATAAATCCTTCCGAATGCTAGATAGGGATGTTGGATTCGTTTTCGCGAAAATGTGCTGAAAATGCTATTTTGTCGAGTACGAATAACTGCCTGAAAGACGGCACCAGGGGCGAAATGTAATTGGAAATTTGGTTCGACCCTAAACAGAGGCTTGGGCGCTACAGGGGGTCTAGGATCGACCCATTTGTCGCAATAAATATTATCGTGAAAAATTTTCTTCTAAATTACATTCTGTTAGTTTTGTCTTTAGCTATTTTCATTTTGTTTTTTCTATAATATTGTGTTTATAAATATTCTTTTTTTTTTCATCCTATCTCTTTTTCGCCCATTCATGATTGTTATGTGAGCTCCTCGCTTCCATTGTATTGTTGTTTATGTATTTTTTTTCTCGCCAAATTCTTAATTCAGAAATATCTCCTTTGCGAACAAGAATTTATGGAACACACATATTATTATTCTGCTCCTTGTTTTTAGGTGAATTCGTAATGTGACGATAAAGAGATGATTTGAATATATTGGTATGTAGTTTAAATAAAATATATGAGGGTAGCACTAGCTACACTATGCCAAATTAAAGGATTTTTTCAGTTTAGGGCACTGTGCACTTCTTACTATGTGTTATTTTTATGGAGATCAGTATCTCGAATTTTGCTCTTCTTTAATGTTTTAAGGTTCAAAATCGCATGCAGACTCGCATGATCAAATTTTCTATGTTTTTTTTTTGTTTTTACAAAAAAATCTTTCGCTTTCGCAAACGGAGTTATTTTTTTTTTCAAACCAAATCTTAGAGGTAGTTTCACATTATTTTCAGGAAATAATTTAGGTCTGGTATGAAAATTCACTAGGAAAAAAGTTCGATGTACCTATCTATTTTATTTTATACTCTTCGTATTTACATTGTCGACTTTCGAACGATGTTTGTTCTAAAAAAACCCTTTTGGCGATACCCACTCCGTAAATGCTCTTATGTCACGAATGTAAAAGAGAATCTTCCGACGTGTTGGAGATACTGTGACACGAAAAACGGTGCACTTATAGTAGGTATTTTGTGTAATTGCTGTGGTGTCGCCAATCCATACTTCTCCAAAATTCACGATCACAGCTGAAGTTGCCAGGTCTTTTGTATTCACTATGAATATAGTTGTAGAAATTTCACAATGTCGCAATAATTTTAACAATCTGTTGAATGTGTTGTGAAATGTGTGCGTGCTGCCCAAAAAATAACATGCGTCTCGCACCAGTGTTATCTTGACGCTCCTTGGATCCTATTGGTTAACATCTGACCAATCACAACGCCTCAGATTTCAATTAAAGTTTAGACGTACGCAACCTAGAAGACTTACTTTCAAGCCCTGATTGGTTCTGGTGTCCTTTAGGTGTTTAATGTGCTTTCTCTAAAAAAAACATCCTCGTTGTAATAGCAACAGTGAAAACGCAAACACACAGTTCACAAACAGTGGATTTCCAAAAATTTTTATCCCTTGAAATCTGAGGCGTTGTGATTGGTTAGATGTTAGCCAATAGGATCGAAGGAGCGTCAAGATAACACTGGTGCGAGACACAAGTAAAAAATATGAGTGCTTTATGTAAAAGGTTTGTGTCCAAATGTTCTTTTCAGAAATCTTGACCTTTTGTTTAATGGCCCACATTTGTTATTACAAAATGTTGTAATAATGTTATATATGCATAGGAACAGCTGTTCATAATTGTTATTTTGCTATGAAGTTCATCACATTATATTTTCATTTTACATGAAAAGGAGACAGAAATTTTCATAATATAATCCCATAACGTTTAATGAAATTTTACATCACGAGAAAAGTAATACGAAATATTATTACATCATGACAAACATTCCTAACAAAAAAATGGATTTAAATCCTTTTTCATCCGGTACGTGGGACCACGGGCTGCAGATGGTTTACGGTAAGTTCGTCTAAAATCAATTCGTTTAATTATCAATTCATCTAAAATCAATTCAAAATCATGCTGCCTAACGATCAATTCGTCGATTTTAGACAAATTGATTTTAGACGAATTGATTTAAGACCAATTGATTTTAACTGATTATAGACAAACTGATTTTAGATTAACTTACCGGACAGCCTGTAGATTATGATCGTCCACCTTTTTTGTTACATTCTTTCGAGTGTCCTGTGAAAGAGAGATAATAGACTATGAGACAGTTGTTGTTGCGATTAGAATGAAAGTTAACATTGGTAATGGGTATGTCATATGTGGAGAAGATGAATGATGAAAGGATAAGAAAAAATAGTGTACATGGGTGAAAGAAGAGTTGTAAGTCGCAGAGCGGAACTCCAATAACTATTTAGCTGGATCACGATTCTCAAAGACAGGAGCGTTTTGATTAAAAGTAATCTTGAGCGTGAAAGTAAGAAGTGTGTTTAAAAGTTTAGGGAGGCCTGACGTTCTGTTCTCTCTGCCTATACCGCAAAGTACACGGCATGAGGAGATATAATCAAATGTAATTATAATAAAATATGGTATTTCCTGAAAAGCCGAGATAAGAAAGAAAATACGAGTACCTATATATTTTCAATGAAAAAGCTTCATATAGCTTCAAAAAGTTGTCTACGTATTAGGTATAGGTATATAAAATGGACATTGGTATGGATAGATAAGCAGAAACAAAGATATTATTTGTCATTAAGGAATGAAGTTAATTCGCTTTTAAATTAATGACTTCAGGGACTGTTGTAGAAATGACAACAATATAATATAGGTAGGTATGGGCAAGGCTTCATGGGTAGGCAAGCAGGTACCTCGTTCCTATTCAAAAATGAGATACGACTTAATAAATTAATGTTTCTTAATGGCTTTATGTATAAAATACAAGAAACAGAAATACAAATTAAGCAGGGATGAGTTTGACTCAGTATAAGTATAAGAAATGGAGATAGTCCCTCTGAAAGCCTTTCAGAAGGAATTCTATAGAATTTAGAAACCCTCCCTGTATTATTAAATTTACAGATTTCTGTCATAGGAATTGTAAAAGAGTTACTGATAATGCCTATAAGAGGAGGTTTTGTATTCTACTAGGTAAGGTTAGAAAAACAACAAGTTGAGAATAAGTTACTTTAATAGTTAAGTCGATAGAAACTGTGGCGTCATCGTTTCATTGGTCTTCCTAGGTGCCTTCTTCACTGTATGGTATTTTTTGTCTTGCCGCCTACCTGAGGATGTCTCCCATACTACACATCTTCCTGATTTCTGTATTTCTATCTATCCCTTCGTGTGTTTCCGGTTATGCTTCTCAGTGTCTTCATCTTGGAGGTTCTTAATAAACTAGAGGGTACCTACCCGTGAAAATCACGGAGGCTTGCTTAAATATGTTTTTGTGTAACCACCTATTACTATTCCACCCTCCAAAGTTCCTCGAGTAAACACAGAAAGATCACAAGGCGCCGTCTTTTCCCCGTCTCTCCAATATCGTCATGAAAACCAGATTCATATTGTCGACTTTTTTAGTTAGCACCCACCCCTGAAAGCCACAAAACTCCTCTTACATGTCTATTTACATACATAGGTACTTTACACACATATAGAAGGTGGGTACTTTAAATAGTTTGATTTGCAATCTTTACGTGCATAGGTACGTACCATATAGTATGTATGAGGATTCTATTTTCATTTTCTGTTGCGTTGTATAAAATGGTACTTACTTGATTATTTCCACGAAAGAAATATTTCAAAACCATTTTCATTCATAATTTCATTAGTAGGTACGGTACCATTCGTATTTCGAATTTTTCGTTCATTAGAGTTTAAAAAACTGAGACTTCGACGAAAATTTCTAGTCACCAACGAAGGCGTCGCTGCTTTAAATTTACATACATATTCATCGAACTTGCAAAATTTTCCAATGGGCAAGCGTTACATACCTACATGACTTGGATAATACGAGTATTATATAATGGAATATTTTTCCTGTTGTGTCTGATCTGATCTCTGTCCAGTAGGTTATTATGTATTTGTCTTACAATCAATTAGTTTATTTTCACGCGCTCGGTAGAACGCGCCTTGTACATGATGTAAACTCTATGGAATGCCGTTATTTTGACTTTTGTCTCACACCAGCGATATCTTAACGCTCCTTCGATCCTATTGGTTAATATCTGACTAATCACAACGCCTCAGATTTCAAGGGATACAAACTTTTGGAAATCCACTGTTTGTGAACTGCATGTTTGCGTTTTTACTGTTGCTTTTACAACGAGAATGGTTTTTTTTAAACAGATTTGTCTAATTTAAGCGGGCACCTAAGGGATACCAGAACCAATCAGGGCTTGAAAGTAAGTCATCTAGGTTGGGTACGTCTAAACTTCACTTGAAATCTGAGGCGTTGTGATTGGTCAGATGTTAACCAATAGGATCGAAGGAGCGTCAAGATATCACTGGTGGGAAACGCATGTTTATTTTGTACATTACCAGTAACATTATTATTTATTGTTTCAGAATATACCCACACTTTGTAACACCGTCGGTATAAGTAGATAGATACAATAGGTATTTTCCCAAATAATATCTCGCTAACTACAAAGTACATTATAACGCACAGAAACGGACGTTGGTACAATAATTAAGTTGAATTAACCTTTTACGGGCCGTTTCACTTAAGTATGGGCCAAAGTACCAACCCTTAGAGGTGGAAATTATCGCAGTATGTAATGCCTAAATAAAGCGGGATACTTAGAAGCAACCTGACATGGTCTAGCAATTATTGCATTATCGTAAACATAACAATATGGCACTTATGTCCTATACCCTTGGAAAACTTGGGAAATTATAATTGGTACCAGCATCTTCAAAAAATAACGAACTGTATCGGCCGATATTTTTATATTAATTTTGATGTTTTGTATTATATTTATATCACGAATTTGGGTTCATTTTTACAAATCAAAAAAGTATATTCTGTGTTATTGTACCTAATTAATATGAACTAAAGGAATTGTTGTCAGATTTTACCATAAGTATTTTGACTTTCGTCATGTGTGCGTGGGTATTATAGACTTAGGTAAGTATATGATTTTTTTTAAACAATTTTATAATTTTTCAAAAACTCGTTGTTATTAACTGGGAGAAATTGTAGCTTTGCGATAAGTTTTTTTTAACATGAATTGTCCCTGGATTCTGGTTAGTGATATGAATTTCATATGTTTAGTACATGTGGTTTTGCGATATTTTGAGCTAACGACAAATCGTTAGTGCGTTGTAAGATTTATACCGCTACGGGATATTTCATATGGAGGCGGAATAATGTATAACTTTGGTACACTTCTTCTTGTATACGTATTACATAATATTACTCGTGTGATACGAGTACAACATTCACGTGTATGCTGTATCGCATGGAAACTATGGAAACTTATAGGCATAAATTGTATTGAGAAATACAATATAAATGATGTGGGAGTATATTAAGAATACCTAGTCCACCTACTCACACAGAATTTATAAGATCGGAATGAGCTGGATATTGGATAGAATCATACAATGTAAGCACGTATCTGATTATGAATGAAAGTGAATGAAAGCGTTCTGTAAAAAAAATCTATCTACAGTTGCATACCTATGTGAAATATTTATTATCAACCTCTCATTGGTGCTTCTAGATTTTACTTGTGGTGATTCTAAAAAGACAATAAATCCAATTAGTGTTAACACATCGACTTATGTAATTTATTATTACGTGACTTTTAGCCAACGAAAAACAAGTACTCATCCATATAAAATTACATGAGACAAGTATGAGAACCACGAAAACTGGGATGCTATTGTACTACTTTCTAGGACTTCATAATATTTTCCGTTGTTGTATAAAAATGTATGAGAGCTCGACTTGAAAATACGTCGTCGCTTTTCTTCCTTCGGCGCGCCGCGGCGGGAGGCTATCTCGTTCTGATCGGTTTCTCGATTTGCATGCATTATCGGAAATCTGGCATCAGAACAGAAACAAGTCGGGAAGAAGGATGTGTGGTGAGGAGGGGGAGAAACTGATAGATGAATGATTTATATTATATCACTACTACTACTAATACACTCTACGTAGGTTGGTATCTCCATACTTACTACACCACATTTTCCTTACTCCGTGTTATCTTCTTTTAAAAATGTTCCGTTACGCATACAGCGTTGTTATCTGGACTTCATACCATGAATTTATAAGCCACAATTTGGCAGCCGAACAGAAATAATAATATATTACAATATTCGAGAATTCCTCTTGCTATCACGTACTTAAATAATATCGTATCTATCTATATACCTTCTCGTATAATATATCTACGAGAATGATACTACTCCTAATGATTCATGATTTTTCAAGACTGAAAATCGCAGGACCTACGTATTATATTTTTTCAAAAAGCTAAGCCAAGTTCCTTGTTAGCAAAATGTTGAAAAGCCTCGCAGTTTCGCCATATTCCAGAGAAAAATGCGTTTTAACACTGGGGAAAGTAAAAGACGGAGTATGAGGCATAAACAAGCTAGAAATTTTTTAACAGTGGTTTGGAATACAATTTAGTCTATTCGGACTTATCCAGAATCGGAAGGAGTTTTAAAGAATTGACGCCAACCTCCGATAGTAGCAGCACAAAAATGACAAGATTAAAAATGCTTCGTGATACATTATTTAGTTTAACTCAAACAAAATCAATCCTGAGAGCGAACTTAATTATAATCATATAAAATCCGAACGACAAACGAAACCAAAATTTTGTCCCGGATTCCTAATTCTAGGGGTGAAAACCTGCGAGATTTTTAAAATGATAAATTTGATATTGGCGATCAATTCAACTTTTCAGAGAATTTTTAATACAATCGAGTATAACATATTTGTGATATTTAAAGTTTTACAACAAAGTCATCAAATTATGTAACATTCTTAGTAACTCCATTAATAAGTTATAATAATATCGAATGTCTTGAATCTACTAAGTGTTTGACACAAGTCAATTATAACTTAGTTGATAATATTATTATTTCAATACTAATACTAACTGAACTATGTACGAGTAAGGTAAGGGAAGGGACTTCTCGTATTGTATTATAAACTTTGTAGACGAATCATATACAGTATTAATATTATTGTATGTATTAAACATACTAGGTTAACCTTTTACATATTAAACATCTCTTATAGTATTATTGTATCTTATACCACGCATTGAAAAACACTTAGTTAACAATTTTCATTCATATCTAGTAATAATATAAGTGTATAACGTTAATATCATATAGTAGGTATTATTATATGTATTTTCTTCAAATAGGTCTCAAGTCAATGTACTGGGTATATAAACGTACATAACTGCGCCTTTCACACGAGTAGGTAGTTTAATCATAATTTATATAATAATAATAATAATAGACAACTTATAAAGCGCCATTTTTTGGATTAACTCCACTTCAAGGGGGCCTCCTAAATATTAATATTAATACATACATAACTTAACCTAGTTACATACTATATGACCTACCAAACAAGTGGGTTTTTAACAAACTCTTGAACCCAGCAAGAGACTGTGTCTGACGCACTTGTTCATGAAGATCATTCCACATAGACCACATTCCGCATATAATTAAAAAATGTATTGGAAAATTCTTAAAACTAAGACTGGTGAATGGGAATTATAGTAATATAAGAATAGAATGAAATATAGTAGAAAATAATAGAACATGCGATGAAGCTGATTAGTAAATTAGAGAAGTTTAACAAAGGTAATGACAAATCCATCAATTAGAGGTTAGTAGTTTTTAACTATACGATATTTTCATTTAATTTTAACAATGTTGACGGTTTGCGTGGCTACTAATTTAAATACTTTAATAATAGGTTTTTGTCAAGATACGTAGATATAAGTTAGTCAAAATTATATTTCTATTTTTATTTCGATAATAAATTCGACGTATTTTATACACAATGTCAATTTCTTCATATCCTTTGAATGTTTAGAAATACCTTTCTCCCTTATATACCTACAAATATACCAATTCACTTCACGAATCTTGACATAATTGAAAAAAAAAATAGATAAATATATGATAAAATTATTTATTTTCTTCGAATCGGAAAGACGCTAGTTACAATCGGTTGATAAATTATGTACATGCGTATTTTTAAATCCATTTACGAGTATTTTTTACATAGAGAATTCTACATTTCCATTTTTTTTCTCTTACTGTCATTTCTTTCCAACATTTTCCTTCTTCACCTTCTTCAGTTCTCCGCCGAACGTTATTATTATTAATCTCATGAAGTCATCAACACTCTTGTCTTCTGTAACTTCTTCTTGTTTCTGGAATATTATTTTCTTATCAATTTTTTTCTTTTCACTCATTTCCTCTCTATCATAATATTATTCTTATCTTTTCTACTTCTCCACTGTCCGACCCGTTTCAATAATTCCGAACATTAAGTAGGTAGGTATATGTATTCTTAGTATTTTCTTTTTAAAAGTCAACCATGCAGCAAACTTTGTTGAAATACTCACTTGAAATTTGAAAGTATAAAATACGTGGGTGCGTCCAAATTTCTTTGTACGGTAGTGAATTTTTCAGGCACACTGTATGAACGAGTAACAAATTCTACAAAATATTCATCACCACGGTATCACATCTGAACCACGGTATCGTTAATATAATACTAAAATAATAATATATAAGTTAGTATTATTATGGTGTCTGTATAAAAGCCGAATGGCGTATCTCCATTGTAATCCTGTGTCGGGTATTTTGTCACGGCTGTCTGATCCGCTAGCGTGACGTCACCGCAGTTGAAGCTTTATACTCTGTTGGTAGTAGATACAATATGAATGGAAAATAGGGGAATGCTCTGAAGGAAGAGACTAGTATGGAATGAGGAGAAAATCCGGATAACCCTACTCTACATCATTATTATTTTACATTGTAACAGTGACATATTATATTGTAGGTAAATAGATGAATAGTATAAACACCGCAATTTATAACATGGTTGTACAATTAATTTCAAAATATGTCATTTATGCCCTTCGTTATATTAACCCTTTAAAGGATTGATTAATGCGTCCAGAAAGAATACTCGAAAATTGAAAGTCAGTGATCGGGAATCTAGCTCCGTTCTCTAAACATTCATATATGCCCAATCCCACCAACTTAAACCTAGGAAGGAGAGCCCTAAGTAATTTCCATACAAAAACAGAGATAATATTCTATTTATTGAATAAAGAACATCAGCTTGCGGCACCACTTCACCCTATATCTATCGATATTTGGGCACCTAACTTAGGTGAGTTGCATGTTGCATTTCATATGGATTTAGGGTGAAGTGGTGCTGCAAGCTGATATTTAAATAGAATATTATCTCTGTTTTTGTATGGAAATTACTTAGGGCTCTCCTTCCTAGATTAAAGTTGGTGGGATTGGGCAATAGACTTTTTACGTCGGTATCGAAATATCGAGAACCCATATTGACTGAAAAGCAATGTTATTTATAGGTAGTTATCTCAACAGATATGCAGCTAAGGATGGACTTTCTATCACGTTTATGACCAATCGTTGGCTGATCTAATGTGATCATTTTACATTAAAGTAACATTTATCAATTCTTCTTTTTTATAGCACCGGATATATGAACTGGAATTGCCGACGATCAGTCATTGGGGCTAGGACAGAGATAGCAGAAATGCGTATAGCTCGCCCAAGTGAATAATTAATGTTTAGGCACCTTTTACTTGCCATGTTAACTTACTGCGGTATTTTGATCACTTGAAGTGTAAAAATGTAAACAAATAAACCAATGAATTAGCCTGGAAAGTCCATCCTTAGATGTTTATCTGTTGGGATAACTGCTTGCTATTCAGAGACGACTAGTAGAAAATTCAATGGTCTTGGCAGGGTTTCCACCTACAAGGAGTGTCCGACAGTCTGTCAGACAGTATTTGCCGGTGTTAACTACGGAGTTCAAGACTGTCCGACACTTCTTGCACAAGTTTTCTTGCAGGTGGAAACCTGGTCTTACAGTAAATCGTGACTTAAAAAATAAAATCGATGTATACCTAGACAACTCAAAATTTTAGACTGAAGATATTCAAACAACTGAAAAACAAAACGCAATATTTTAGTATCTTTTACCAAATTTTAAAAAACAGGGACATGACTTGATGACATGACACCAATTGAACTGCGGGACAAAAAATATACAGTGTTTGATTTCATCCATTTGTGGTCCATTAATGACAAACACCCTTTTTTAAAGTCGTAAATCGTTGCAAAAATATAAGCTGTTCGATTGGACATTACCTACCCTCTGTCAATCACTGAGCAGGAATCTCTCCTGTCACTTGAACATGTTCATGTGGTTTTAAATCACTATGGACCACTTCAGTTTTAACGTGATTCACTGTTTGGTGGTTTTTTCCACGTACGAGTTTGACATAACTAGAGTTATCTGTGTAACAAAAATACTAATAGAATCGAATGATATTTTTCCAGTAGTAGTACATTATTTAGGTCCTATTCTGTGACTTATTTAGTATGTAATGTACTAACTAAAATAAGACATTCCTCTTTCAACTATTTCATAGTAAAATAAAGTGAACACACACTTGCATACCTATTTTATGTAGTTCGAAAAGTTACAGAATTGGACCTGTTATCCATCTATGCATTAGGTATACCTAATAAAAAGAAAAATTTTCCCTTTGGTACTGTTTCCTGTAGAACTACAAAGTCCCATACAAGTTTCACATTTAAATTAGAACAAAATCACCTAAGTACCTACCCCTACCTACATTATTTTTATCTATCTACATTCCATCACCCTTGTCGCAGCAAAAGGTGAAAATCGAGCGCTATTGCACAAATATATATTCGCTTCAAACACTTGGTGGAGCGCAGACTTTAATATGGAGGGGCCAGATTCGAATCTAGCTGCAGACGATGTATTCTACACATCACAACACTAAGCTTTAGCTTACCGTGAAGTATGCAGAAAAGTATTTGGGTCTCCATACACAAGTCCAGACCTTTTTTTAATTTAAAAAAAAATCATTTTAATTTCGTATAGTACGCGTTCTTTTACTCAGAACTTGTCAGTTTTTCAGGATACTTTCGACACCGTATTATAACAATTTCGGTATAAATTTCGTAGTTACAGATCCTATAGAGATAGGAACTGCTTAATAATTCAACTCAATTCATCAAATTGATAGCTATCAAATTACGAATGAGGGAATCGTCTTGAAACTGAAGATAGTGATAGATGAAAGTATGGACTACAGATCGGCTGCTTCAAAATTACAGGATTTGGAAAATCCTTGAATAAAAAAGTGTGCCGAAAGCATCCCTAAAATTTGCGGGATCTGAAGATTTTCCGTTCAATTTTTCAGATATAAAAGTATAATTTAGCCAAAATACTGGTAATTATAATCTTAACAAATCGGATGTTTTATATTTTTAAACTTCTTCCCAGGTTTTTTTTTAAACAGGTATAATTCACTTTGTTGCTTACGTTATTCTTATTGAACGCTAACATTCTCATAAAAAAGTTGAAGCAAAAATAGAACGATTTTTGCTCAGTGCATATAAGCCCTTGACGAATGATAACTTGTGCAATTATATTGTTTGCGCTTGTTGGATAATAACAAGAAAACTATAGGGTTTTTGTAGTGGACTGTATAAGATGTTGTTGCGAATATGATTGGCGAAAAGGAAGGTAGAATTTACGGAGATAATGGTACAAAATGGAAAAGGATAAAAGGAAATCCTACCTTACTTATGAGTTGTGATGAAATTAACAGGTCCTTCAGATCACCTCTCGCGGACCAAACAGGCACGTAGCGTCTGACCCAGAATGGGCGGCTACAAACAGCGTCGGTTCCCCATGTTAGGGGCGGCTGAAACATCAGTAGCGTCTGTTCCCCATGTTAGGGGCGGCTACAAACAGCGTCTGTTCCCCATGTTAGGGGCGGCTGAAACATCAGTAGCGTCTGTACCCCATGTTAGGGGCGGCTACAAACAGCGTCTGTTCCCCATGTTAGGGGCGGCTGAAATACCAGTAGCGTCTGACCCAGAATGGGCGGCTACAAACAGCGTCTGATTCCCATGTTAGGGACGGCTGAATCACAAAATGCACCAACCCGCTCGGCAAGCGTGGTGCTAAATTGCCAAAAACCTTCCAAAACAAAACCATGATCTCGAATTGTAAAACAAAACTACCCCAGGTGAGTAGAGTTGATAATTCAGAATCTCACACCGACACAACATCGGTCAGCCCCAAGGATTCTGGGGGGGGCAAAAATTCGAAAAACAGAAACGAAATAAACATTGAGATAGCTACCTATAATATACGAACCATGAGACAAGAAGGGGATCTGATTAGACTGGAAAAGGAGATACAAGCCATAAAATGGGATATCCTCGGAATCTGTGAAACCAGATTAAAAGAGGAAAAGGCAACTACACTCCGGTCCGGTCATACCCTTTATCGAAATAATGCAGAAGCTTCAGTAGGAGGAGTAGCATTTCTGATAAACAAAAATATCAAACATTATGTAACAAAGATGAGTACTATATCGAAGAGAGTCATATACATATTGCTGAAACTAAATAAAAATACACAATTCAAATAATAAATGCATATGCTCCCACGAGCACCTCAAGCGACGAAGAAATAGAAGAATTCTATGAAGACATAACAAAAGCCCGAAGATCAGAGAAAACTCAACTAGTGATTATTACTGGAGACTTCAATGCAAAAATCGGAGAGAAAAAACTGGGAGACCCAGACAATATAGGAATGTTTGGGCTGGGAACCAGAAATGAAAGAGGCGAAATGTTGATGGACTATCTGCAAAGCGAACAACTATTTTGTACTAATACATTTTTTAAGAAACAACCACAAAGAAAGTGGACATGGAAAAGCCCTGATGGGAGAACAAAAAATGAAATAGATTTTATCCTTACAAATAATAAAAGCTACTGCAAAAATGTCTCAGTGCTAAACTCTTTTGACACAGGAAGTGATCATAGACTGGTAAGGGCTTCATTTAGTATAAATACTAAGCTAGAAAGAGCAAAAATGATAAATAAGAAGAGAAACCAGACACTTTCTACGGAACTACTAAGAAAACACCAAACTGAGTTTCAAACCACTATAAAAAATAAACTCGAACCAATAAATGCACTTCAGGACATGGAAATAAATCAACTATCTGACAAGGTGACGGCTACCGTTCATACTGCAGTTAAGAAAATCTCCTTCAGACAGGGCAAAAATAACGAGAAACTATCTATTGATACAATAAATCTATTAGAAAAACGAAAAACCTTATGCAGAGATACAGATGAATATAAGAATCTAAACAAAACAATTCGAAGACAAATCAGAAAAGATATTAGAAGATTCAATACGAATTACATCATAGAAACGATCGAAAGAAATAAGAATATGAAAGTCCTGAAATCAAATTTCTGTTCCAGCAAACAGAATATAACAAAGATAAAGAACAAAAAGGGAGAAATCGTAAATGATAAGGAATCAATAGTTAAAGAAGTGGAAATTTTCTATGAAGAACTATACTCTTCCAGCCGAGGAAGACTTGGAGAAAACAAAAATATAATGAACATAGGATCCGAAGAGATACCAGAAATAAACCAAGATGAAATTAACATAGCATTGAATAACATGAAGAACAATAAAGCTCCCGGAGAGGATGGGATAACTAGCGATATGCTAAAGATTGGGGGAAAGGAATTGAAAGAGGCAGTACAGATATTGTTAAATAAATGTATAGAACAAGAAGTAATCCCAGACGACTGGAAAAATGCCGAAGTAAAACTGCTATTCAAGAAAGGTGATCAAGAAAATTTGGAAAACTATCGACCGATCAGTTTACTCCCCCACTTGTACAAGCTGTTAACAAAGATCTTGACAAACCGTCTAACTCCAAAATTTGACTTCTACCAACCCGTAGAACAGGCTGGCTTCCGCAAAGGCTACGGAACCACAGACCATATCCAAACACTGCGTCTGCTTATAGAAAAGGCTACAGAGTACAATATAAATATACATTTGGCTTTCATAGACTACCGTAAAGCTTTTGACTCTGTAGAAACCTGGGCGATTCTGGGTGCTCTTGAAAATGCTAGGATAGATTCAAGATACGTAAGACTGATCAAATATATATACGAAAATGCTACTATGAATGTAAAAGTGGACGAAAATATAAAAACGGAAAAAATCAAAATCGAAAAGGGTGTAAGACAGGGTGATACGATATCCCCAAAACTATTCACTCTAGCATTAGAAGATGTCTTCAAGACCGTGAACTGGAATAATAAAGGCATTAAAATAGACGGTACATACTTGAATCACCTCCGCTTCGCAGATGATATAGTGATAGTAAGCGAGGAATTGTCGGAACTGGAAACTATGGTAACAGAATTATATGAAGCCTCTAGAAAAATCGGTCTGGAAATGAACATTGACAAAACCAAGATTTTAAGTCCAACTTCACGCAGCATTTGCATTGGAAATGAAACTATTGACGCTGTTGATGAATATATTTACCTTGGACATAAAATTAAATTGGGCAAAGAAAATCAGACCGCCGAACTACCAAGACGAATTGGGCTGAGCTGGGCTGCTTTCGGGAAATTAAAACATGTATTTGACAACAAGGAAGTCCCGAACAATCTAAAAGCCAGAGTATACAATTCCTGTGTTTTGCCCGTGACAACATACGGTCTTGAAACCATGTCGCTCACTGCCAGAAGTGTCCACAAATTGAAATGTACTCAACGAGCAATGGAGAGACGAATGATAGGTGTATCCTTGAGAGACCGTATTAGAAATGAAGACATAAGACGACGGTCAAGGGTCTCGGACGTTGCGGAGAGAGTAGGGACACTAAAATGGCAGTGGGCAGGTCATGTGGCGAGGCAGAAGGACGGCAGATGGACCCCCAAAATACTAAGCTGGAGACCCTACGAAAGTAAACGAAGTGTAGGGAGACCACAGAGGAGATGGGCCGATGATATCATCGAGTCGGTGGGACATGGGTGGAGACAAAGAGCCCAAAACAGAGAATGGTGGAAGACAAAGGAAGAGGCCTATATCCAGCAGTGGAGGGAAAGAGGCTGATAAAGAAGAAGAAGAAGAAATTACGAATACCTAGTTCACTCAGTGAAAACAGATACGTAGGATATTGTGAAGCAAGTCAATGTTATATTTGATTTACGTCAAGCCGCGTCTATTTGACTGGAGAGTTACCGTATCACGCAATTAGTAGGTATATTTTGGATTTAGGCAGACACCAATTTATTTAAGGATTGACCTGAGGGTGCATCTCCCACCAGATGTCGCTAGTGTTGTGTAATTTTTCCCTTCAAGTTTTTCAAGCTTACTCATTCCTAACGAGAATTAGGAATAGAGATATAGAGTTAGTAGATAAGTCGATAGAACTTTGGTCTATTTTCCGTTCCTGAGCTCTCTGACTCTAACTTCTCCAACACCACGTCATAATGAAAACGTTCTCGTGCCAAATCATATGGAAGCATTCTATATGCCAAATTAATTGTACAAATCAGAATGTTGAAAATGTCGTAAAAAAAACTACTGCAGACTTGATTGCTGGTCAAAACTGTTTCTCAATGGTGAATCTTTGTGATATTTCTATATTCCAAAGCGAATCATATAAGGTCGAAGTAAATATTACCTAATCTGTTCTTCTTTCTTTTAATAATACAGTAAGCAATTTTGATTGAAAGCAGAAATATGCTTAACCTAGCTTTCCATAATATTACATTGGAACAATTTACGTATTAAAATTTTTAGGACATAAAGTACATTAAATAGTAGAATCAGGTATACTAGTAACCAAGCTATTCCCAGGTACAAAGTATATGCCTACGCCTAACAAACACGGTTGATTCATATAGCTCTGTAGTTGTAGTTTATCTTTGCCTCTGTTTAGTAGCATTGCATTGCCAGCAATCGGTTTCAGTTATAGCCGTAATATGTCAAACAGTCTCCTAATTTCGATTGTATTCTAACGTATCGAGGTCAGCCAGGTCGCTATAGATAAAGCTGATCTCAAAGCTGCTAAAGTCAAACGTTCTGTATACGAAGATAAAAACAATCATTTGACATAATACATAGATGGCGATGGTGGTCAAGTAAACCTACATACGAATTAAATATAGAGGCGATTCACTTCACGCGTGTAAGACACTAAAAACAAATTGTGAATTTATACAATTCCATTCCCCACTTTCAGAACTAAAGGTTTTTAATGTTTTTTTCACTCGGTTGTAGATTAGCGCTTGCTGGCTTTGCCGACTGCGCAGCTAATTTTCTCATAATGCTAACGCATTGTGTCGCGCATCGAACAAAACTTGCACGAAAAAGTTACCGCACTAATTTAGAATAAATTATTCCAAAGTTATACCTTTTTAACATAAGATTACCCTGTATTTACAATCCCAATTTAGCCGGGTAAAACACTTTACGCTTATAGTCCGAGAGCCCGCTGCTTAATTTATGACGTATCTGTTTTTTGATCGAAATGTGGTACAAATGATAGCTTACCAATAGGGTTTTACATCGCACTAGGGTTGCCTATCAAAATCTTGCCGCAACCCCCCCTGCCCCCCCCGAAAAGGTCCCTCTTCGCGGTTTTTCGCATTTTGTAGGAATATGGTAAGAGATAGAAGAAAGTAGTCAATGACAAAAATAATCCTTGCTAAATTATCTACAAAAAAATGTTCAGTCATTTTTTTCATAGGACTAGTAGTTTACCCGTAATGGCCGGTCGAAAAACAGGATATTTTTTGAAAAAAAAAAAAAAAATTTTGATTTTTTTTCTTTAACTTTCTTCCACCCATTATCACTAACATTTTATGGAAAAAAATATTTGGCCTGCGGCGCTATATCGCTGGTTATTTTATGAAAAACTAAATTTTAAGAATTTTCGTCACTGAGTTTTATTGCAATAACTCCTAAATTAATTGATGTATGAAAATAAATTATAGCTCGTTTTGTAGCTAACACTATGGTAATTAATTCGTTCCTTGACTATTTTCCTGTAGCTCTTATCAATTTTCAACCAATTTAGTTTAAATTCATTTTTTTAGTTTTTTAAATGAATTTCGGTTTTGGACCGGCTATTGCGGGTAAACTGCTAGTTGTACGAAAAAATTGACATAACATTTTTTGTAGAGAATTTAGCAAGGATTATTTTTGTCATTGACTACTTTCTCCTATCTCTTACCATATTCCTATAAAATGCGAAAAACCGCGAAGAGGGACCTTTTCGGGGGGGGCAGGAGGGGTTGCGGCAAGATTTTGATAGGCAACCCTAGTGCGATGTAAAACCCTATTGGTAAGCTATCATTTGTACCACATTTCGATTAAAAAACAGATACGTCATAAATTAAGCAGCGGGCTCTTGGACTATTACGGCATCCTCCACTCCAAAGTTTTATTTCCAACTGTAGAGACTTGGCTATGAAATATTAATATTTCACGATGAATTATTTTTTCATTTGTTTAGAGAGACGCGCTCCTCCTAATTGTTTTTTAATGAAACAATTGAAATGGAAAGAAGGATTATATTATAACTAAGAAGATATTAATTTATTAATTATTAAATTGATACTCGGTATTATTGTTATAATAAGTTGGAGTGTGCCGAAGCAGCGAATGAAAATCGCTGTTGAAATAACAAACAAAGAAGCAGAACGTACTTGAGTCTTCACTCGAAAAAACAGCTTTATTAACGATCTTCATACAATTTTCCATACAAGTGGAGTAATTATAACATTGATTGTTTTATTCAACTTGAATACTTCTTCTTGCTGTCGAATAATATTGGATGTAGCTACGATTTTCATAGCAGTACCTATGTTCCTACATATTTCTCTTCCTCGTGAGTGGTATATGATCTACTTAGTTCTAGACATCATTCTTTCTGTCGTTGTGAAGGTTTGAACTGCCTGTATAGCCCAAGTCTTTAAGAGTCAAAGTGGCCCCTCGCTGGAAAGCTGTTCGGATTTCTTTCATTCTACATGTTTTTTGGGGTGCTGAATGCGAATCCAAGTTTTACCAACAAACTTTCGTGACGAAACATGGAAAAAATTTGATTTTTTTTCTTTTTTAGGCGTTTTTATCCTTATAACTCAAAACTATCAAATTTTGCATATTATACTCGTATTTCTATACAAAATAAAAGTAAGTACTTACCTGTATAAAATTTTCTTCAAATTAGGCATGAAATTATTTCTGAAAATAAATAGCAGCGAAGCTGTCAAACTCGAAAACTGGCCAAATTTACGTATTATTTTAAGTTGTGAAAAACGAAAATGTATGGAGAAAATTCACCGAGTTAGATTTAAAACCAAATTTTATCAATTTTATTATTCTTCAAAGTGAGAAATTTTCCCTTGTTGTAATCAGCAAACCTTACGAAAGTTTTCAGGATAAATATATTATTAAAAAAATATACTTACTAAATTATACAGGCTAGATATGTTTAAACATTTCAAAACGATGACGAAGAAATTTATAATTTGTGATGACAGAAACATACCAATTTCGCTTTATAAAAACATTTGCATACAATCATGTAGGACAAGTGTTTCGACGCGATTCGTGCATGAGGATAAGACAATTGAATTATCAGAATGTTGCACAATATTATTGTAGGTAGTTAGGTATAACATCATGCACATTGCACAGTGACATGCAAACAATCATGAAAGTCTACTCGTGTGTACATACTCGTACGATCGCCAAGCGAATCAGTAACAATAGTTTGGGTAATTAATTGGATAGAATAATAGAAAGTTGAATTTGTGCGCTCCGCGTTCTGTGAAATGACAGGCCGGAAAGACGTTTTATCCAACTCGAATTTACCGTTGAATTTGTTCACCAAAGCAATGCGTATATCTCTCTCCGATGGCGCTACAGCCCATTACAGCAACATTCGCCTCCAACTCCTTCTGTTCCCAGCGGCTGACTTCCAATTGGCTGACTGGAGAAGCTGTGCTGCATCCTTTCTCACTTCGTCTTTCCACCTCAGTCTGGGTTTTCCCACCTTTCTCCTTCCAGCTGGGTGTCCAGTCATAATTCTTTTAGGGACGCGTGTGTCTGGCGTTCTCTGTATGAGTATATAAGTACATATATTTGAGTGCGTGTAAAAACCTCCCCACTATCCTACATTTTGCAAGAACACCTTACAGGCATAATTTTTTTATCAACTACACCCGTAGATATTTCTCGTATGAGTGCATTACTTATAATATGACAATTATGATGCGTATGCCACTGTTTCAGATTATGTAAATGAAATAAAATATTAGATTTCTTAGTCACGCCTCCTACCATTTTTGTGTTTCTACAGTTGTTCATCAAAAAACTACCTAAACTCCCCATACAATCAAAGAATTAGATAAAAATATGGTAAGTAATGCTCACTAGGGCGATCTTTTCCAGATACGCAATATGAAGCACCCAATAAAGTGATTGCACTGGTGAAATTTTCTAGATCGAAAAACATTCACGTTTGGGTTAAAAATCGATTAATTCCATTCGATTCTAGAAATACTTTTTTGAAAAATGTAAATAATTTGTAGTAGAGGGCTATTTGTATTTTCGTTAATTCGATAGGCCGCATTCGGTAAAATCATTTCTGCCAATTGGATTTTCAAATGATTCTATTTTATCGGATTGGATAGCTTCAGTTTATTTACTGATTCCGTGTGAGTATACTTTAGTAACTAACTAGGTACTTGGAAGCCATTCAGTGAATTGAATCAGTTCCTGCATTCAACAACCCCTCAACCTACTAGGTACTATCAATTTACCAAGCTACTCAGTACATTATGTAACCATCGCTATGTCGAGTTTAACATTTTTAAATCGCTGAATACATTTTTTATAGGCCGTAAAAATATTTTAATTGGTATTTTTTTTATGAAAAGGATCTGGAATTTTCTATTTTATTCGAAGCTGCCTTATTTTTTTTACAGTACGATCTGTCTCATGAATAGCAGTCAACTCCGAGATTCAAACATACCTACAGAATTTTATTCTTCAATGTGTATCAAAGCAGATTTTTTAAAATGAGGTGGTAATGGGATATTTTACAACCTGGAGATTTCACAGATTTAAATTTCAACTTCACTAATCCAATGTAAATGTACACTTTCTAAAATTGATGTAACTCAGTATCACTGACATTTTTTTCTGTTTGTTTTCAGCTCACGTGACAGCTATGGTAGGCGGCGCTGGATCTCTAAAGTGTGCTGTGGATCGAGGGAAATGTGGAGAAGTTCATTCCTTGAAATGGTACAGGGGAGAGCAGAGAATATACGTCTTCTCTGAAGCCAAATCCATTGCCAGAAAAGAAGGTGACATGAGTGACAGGTATGTGAATATTTACTCACTATCTTAGTTTTGGGTTTACCGAAACATTACTGAAATAACATACAGTTTTTCGACCGACAAATGTTAATTTTTATGCTGACGCCACATACTTGTCATGAGTCGCGTCCGAATGGTGTTCGTGAGTAAAAAGGTGTGTGGATTGAATGTATGTCTTGACCTGTACGTAGCCGACGGTTGACGCCTTTTTACTCATGAACACCGTTTGTTCACCGGAACTCGGACGGGCGAGTGGCTGGAGCCTTAAGATGAAAAACTGATAAGTACGTGGTTTTAATTTCCAAAAAAGCTACATTAATTCTAGAGTGTTTAAGAACTCAAGTTCTATTTAGGTCGATAAGCAATACTTATATTACGTAACCTATAATTGAAACTGACATCGAATTAGGTATGAGCATTGAGCATGTTCGATTACAGTTGTACAATACCTAAAACACGACGGCTTAATCGCTTAAATATCATGTTCAAATTTTATTGAACAAATCATAGATTTATCAAGCATGAGACGATGGTCCTAACTGAGCATGTTTTGACAAATGTCAGTAAATATTCAAAGATAAAACTCAACTGACAGCACAGTCAGGTGTGGCAACTTGGCCACTTGATTTTACTGTGAGTTTACACACACTGCAAACATACTGAAAAAATGTATGTGGTGTATGGTATAAATACGATTGTTAGCTGATGAACGTTCGTATGACATGACGATTTTGATAAGTTGTACAACTTAACTAGGTCCTTTGAAGAAAGTTTCTTTCATTCTTACAATTGCATGTACTCGTACAATAGAATTAACATTATTTTTTTACTTTACACGTACTTTTCCTTCCTCTAAAACTTTTTCGCAGAGCACCTACCACCACTTCTATACCTATAAGAGTATTCTACCAACTTGTGGTAGAAAGCACTTACGGAAATAAGAACTTACTTATTCTTTATTATTGTCTTTTTCTTATTCCCAGTTCCCACAAGACTACACCTATTGTTATGAACTCAGTATATCATTTAAAATATTGTAAAGTAGGTATTAAGTTTTATTTTCATAATATCTTCTTACACTCGTATATCTTCCATATTTCTTATTCATTTTCACTAAACAATAGCTATTCTACTCTGTACATTAGTTATTAAGTACATAATTTTATGAAGTTTCAGTTTCTATTCTATTCTATTCTATACCCTCACGCCACCTCCCTTGCGGGGTAGGCAGAGAGAACGGATCGCCAGACTTTCCTATCCTGACACATACTTCGGGCTTCCGTCACATTCATGCAATTTCTAATACATATTTTCCGATTACTTTTACTCAAAACACGTCCGTCCTTGAGTATCTGTTCAAAATGGTACAGCCATGTGGTTTTTGGACGGCCGTGTTTCCTTACACCTCTTCTTTCACCCAGGTAAATTTTCTTCGTTATTCTTTCATCGTTCATTCTCTCCACATGACCAAACCATCTCAACTTTTTCACTTTCATTTTAGTCACAACATCCTTTTTACATTCACTCAACTCTCTAATCATTTCGTTCCTTATTCTATCTCTCAATATGGTTTATTTTTTTAGACGAATTTCCTGATTTATCAACTTCATTACCTCGACAGATATCTCAAAAGTAGCAAAACCAAAAATAACTTTGCATTTGAAGCAAAAAAATCTTCTCATTACATTTGTAGGTCTAAAGATTATTTCATTAGATACTCGCAAAAAACTGTGTTGGAAAAAATTCTTCACTGCAAATTATAAATGATCAAACTGTGCCGAGGAATAAAATGGTCTTGGGTCTTATTTTGTCGAAACACTCGTTCATTTTACGATCCTCCTTTTTCGGGCAAGTTATATTGAAAATAAATTCAATGACCCAAGGTCAAGAAAAGCTTGTAAACTGACCGCATTACATTTATTTTACGATACCTCTATAGTGCCTACACATCACGAGAGAAGTCTTATTCGTTTTCCCCGAAGGCTATACAACTCAGGTTATAAAATGTGTACATTTTGTAGCATAGGAGTTCATTGCTACCTTTTAGAAAAACTTATATGAATTCCATCTATCCATCCCCTCACGTCGCGTTGAAGTACACGTAGGCAGAGAAAACGCGCTGTTCTAAATATTTTCACACACTTATTACTTCCATCACATTGTCTTATATTTATAATTGCTTGATGTTGTGTAGAATTTTTGAGGTGCCATGAAATACGATACCTATAGAAATATTCAATCTATTGATAACAAGACAATTGTCCATTTCTGTTTGCTTATGAGAAGAAAATATTGTCACTGCAAACTACAAACTTAGTTTCTTTTCAAGATTCAAGTTTCATCTAGTGATATAATTATCCAGCAGGATCCTGAATTTGAAATCCATATCTATCGATACTCTTCTGAAATTCATTCGATCATCGATTAAATTTGTCTTTTCTTTTTTAATCTGACATCTAATGGAAATTATTTTAACCTCAAGACACTGGAGCGCACTTAATGCAAACCCACACAAACCCAGATAGTAATCTGGGTATTTTAGTAAATTATATATAGGTAAGTATATGAGCATAAATATTTTTACCCGAGATACTTTGCTGCACACTTCACAGCAAGCTAAAAACTTTAAGTTTAAAAACAAAACTTTATTACATAGATATGAATTTTAAAACTTGCAAAAAAAAAAGTAGGTACCTAAATCTTGATATTTAATATTTGTAACACGTTTCAACTACACAACACAACCTTCTTATTAGTCGAAGCTTATTGTAAATGCCTTCCGAATGGAAGACGTAAGTTAGGCAAGATTCTAAAGTCCGTTGTGTGGCTAATGGTACTCCATTCATTACAATGTTTGCTGTTGTTGAGAGGACGTAGATATTGTATACAATACAATACGAGGAAGAGAAATTGACGGGAGGGTATAGGAAAGCATACAACGTAATAAAGGAATGCCTGTTAGGAGTAAACCATCCATAAATATTAACGCGGTTGAGATGTTAACAACGATATCATATGCAAAAATTTGCTTTTTTCTAGATAAAATTATGTAAGGAATGAGGTTATTAGGGAAATGAGTGACTGCAAGATTGGTGTTGTGACAATAATGATGGTAAACCAATTAAGATGGTTTGGGCACGTTGAGAGAATGAAAGATGACAGGATGACAAAAATATATATTTGAGTGAGCGAAGAGGGGTGAGGAAGCGCGGCCGCCCGAGACTGACCTGGTCCGATCATGTCGACCAGATCCTTAAGGATGGACGCGTTTTAAGTAAAATGAATCGGAGAGCGTGTATGACAAATTGCATGAATGTGATGGAGGCTAGGAGTGTGTGCAAGGATAGGGCTGTCCTCTCTGCCTAGATAGATTGAGAGTATAGAAGTGGTAAAAAATTTTCAGGCGTAAGTATATTTATATACGCGGAATTATCAACCAGAAGAGTCTAAACATGTATTATCTATCATTCATAAATAAATAATAAAACTTTATTGAAAAAAAACAATGTTTTCAAATGGCGGGCTTATTGCCGTCGGCAGTGTCTGCCAACCAACCACTGATTGATGAATGAACTCATCAGCCTAATAATACTGGAAAAAATCAACAATCGAGATATCACGGATATCAAAAGATTATAGATTCAGATGCATGTGGCCTAAAACACAAGCATTGTGACGGAAATATCAGTATTTAAAAATCTTCTTATGATATTGAATTTATATTAATAATGTCAAATTTAAGTAGTTTTATGTACTTACAAATATTCCGGTAAATCCGATAATTTGTCTCATATTTTTTTACACTCTAAAATATTGTAAGTTCATACAAGATTTCTTAGAAATGTTGTGTTTCAAAAATACAAGAAACAACAATGGCTTCATCGTACCATGGAGGTCACTAAATCACATCATATGGGTCAGCGAATAAGAATTAAAGATCAAACAGGACTATCGTGTGATTCATCCTTTTTAATAGTACCTACCTACCTATTAAAGTCTTCTACAAAATGACATCATAGTACATACTATAGTAACAATTTTATGCTGCAATATCTCAAAAGTCTCCTGAAAAATCACAGTTTCTAAAATCAAACCGCTGATGGTATTACACTTCTTCTTTCATAACATATCCTCATATCTTCTATAGATTCATAAAAACAAAGAACAACGAAAAATAAACGGTCGTTTCATTTTTCAAATTATTACCTTCGCAAAAGTAGCATAGAAAAAATCTTACTCGTAATGTAAAAACTATAGCTATTAGCCGCCAGAAATAAGTAAAATCAACTTAAAGAAATTAGCTTCAAAGATAATTTTTACCTAACGCTTTCTCTCTCTGCACAGCCGCCGTACTCGTGAAACTTTTAAGTGAAGAATAAAAATGTTGAAAATTAACTGAAGCATACAACCAAGAAACCTGAACACTAGCATTTTAAAATAAAGTGAAATTATCCCAAAAACCCTAAATATGTTATTTCTAAAATTTGATCGTGCGATTATATATGCGATTTTGAACACAAAAGACACAGGAAATGTTATCCAGATATTCGTTCCCTTAAAAATTCAAACATGTTATTTTGTATCGGATGAAACATTCCTATTATTATGCGGGTAAGTTAAGCTGGTGTAACAAAAACGAAAACATGGAGACTTTTTATTGTTCAACTTTTTACTTTTTACAAATTTTGTATTTCAGAAACAATCGTTTGCCAGTTTTAACTGTTGTGGATAATGTGAAAAAAAAGTTAACAATACTTCTGTGCAGGTAATTTTTGTTTTCATAAGTTGGTTGTAACTACCTCTGTAAGTGAATTGTTATGGTAATGAGTGTAATGACCGGTGTTTTTGCATGTATAATAATAGTAATGCTTTTTTTGTAAGTGCCTACAATTTGTGTATTTTCTCAAAATATTTTTATTCAACGAGTCAGAAAACATACTACCTACCAGTGACGAAGAGTGGTTTTGTGTAGCAGGAAGCCGGGCTAACATTTTTTCTGTCAGAGAAGATATTGTAATAGCTATCATTAAACATACTGAATCATAAGGTAACTCCATGGGAATCGTTTTCTCAGGTATCTTCGCGCCTACTAACTTCTCGATGAATGTTTACCTTACTTACTTATGGAGTATGTTGAATCCTCAGATCATCTTGACTTGACTAAACATGCTTTCGAGATGTAAAACCATGAGTGGATAAGAGAGGGGAAAAAAGTGACTTATGTGACCTATACCACAGCATCAGTGAAATGGAATAAGGTTGGACATTAATTAGGTGGAACAAAAGAACCCTGTAGTTACCGAGAACCCAGAAAGGACCGTTTAGTCAAGATGATCTGAGGATAAAAAAAGAGCGGCCGGACACGTCCAGTGCAGCACATAGTGACGAAAGGCAAGGGATTGTGGATGATGGAAAGGGAGGGCTATATCCAATACTGGAGTAGCGAGGGCTGATGATAGTGATGATGATGATGATCGTAAGAATCGCGCCTATTTAATTTAACCCAGATATTCCAATCTTATACAGAAGCACAATGATTAATGAAATACCACATAATCCACCTTCATTTTTTATAGCAGTGTGTATGTTTTTGACTAAATTAAAACAAGCAATTTTCATAAACCACGTTAAAAATAATACATACTATTAGATGGAAAATTGTATTTTTTTACCCCACATAAAGAAGAATAACGTTTCAAAGGGAAATCATAAAATTTCTCAACAAAAGCCGTGTCTGGGACATGCATCGCTTACCATAATAACATTTTCAAATTTATTACTTTATTATTGTTCAAAATTATATTTTATTATTTATATGAAGGAACTGTGTACAACTTTTGATACAGAATTATATTTTTTTACTTAGCCTATTTATTTTTCAGCGTATCATTCTGACTTACAGTGTTGGATAATTTGTAGAAAACCCCGCGCTTTTGTTTTTTTTTTTTTTGCAAAATTACTTAACTCTTTTTAGAACATTTTAAACATTGAGGTGGTCGGTAGCCTGGTTGGTAACGCGCTCGACTGTTAATCCAGTGGGCGCGGGTTCGATCCTCGATGCCGACCTACTCCGCGACAAAAGCTTTTCAAGCTTACTGTGAAGTGTACAAAAATGTATTTGGGTTTATTTCGTAAATCCAGATTTATTAAAAAAAAAAACGTATAAACGTAGTTTTTGAAAAGGTTTTTAATATTATTTTATTTTAATGGGAGGGAAACATAAAGAGCTGTGTTTTTGAGCCCTCCTATAAACAATCGACGCATTCGAGATGTGGTGCTGGAGAAGAATGCTTCGTGTGTCCTGGACTGAACATAGAACCAACGAGTCCATATTACGGGAGCTCCACGTAGATACTCGGCTCTCCACAATATGCCAACAACGTATGCTTCGTCTTTTCGGACACCTATCAAGACGCGAAGAGACCAACCTAGAAAGAACGGTAATTCTAGGCAGTGTACATGGCAGGAGACCGAGAGGCAGATCGCCGATGCGTTGGAGCGACCAAGTGAGGGCAGCCACAAACACCACTCTACACGAGGCCGCACATCTGGCCATGGATAGAGACTCGTGGAGGAGGATCGTCAACTGCGGGAATGAGAGTCGCGACCCTCAGTCATTAGGATATACGACACTCGCAGCAGCAGCAGCAGCAGCATAAACAATAAAATAGTTAAGTATCGTATAAATACTTAGAAATTTAATCATCCGAATACTGTATAGAATAATATTGATCTAGGTAAATAACTATATTGTTAACGAAAAATAATTTGATGAGTACCTAAATTTGCATCGTATTAATTTGATACGGTAGGTACCGTAGGTAATTGGTTTTCATTGTTATTTCTTTAGCTATGTTTACAGTCGATATTCTACAGAAGATATAAAAAATCTTTTTCGCACAATAAAGAAGGTATAGTCGACGTAATATAAATAAAATAATAATAATATACCTATCAAATAAAATTAATTTTCAATTTAATATTCAATTCGCCGCCTACTAAAAAACCTTCCACTTTTTCATCATTACTTTACAAAAAAGGCTCTACAAAAAAAAGGAAAGCGAAAAGAAAATATCACGTACAAATTTCAGATGTAGATTTTCCAGAAATGGTACGTAACGAAACCTTTCATTTTCATTTTATTTCTATGGAAGTGAATTTATCTAATCTGATCAAACAATTGAACAAGATGTTTTTTTTCTCTACAAAATTTTCACGGGCATTTTGAGGGAGTGTTGGGATAGTTAAGAAGACCCATAACGGCTGTTTTATTTTTATTCGATTTTGTTAATAAAGTTTACAATACATATTGTTATAATAGACGTAAGAACCTAATAGTTGAGATGAGATACATCAAAGGAGAGGCAGGAGTAACCCTAAGAGACCGTATAAGGAACTAATATGTTCAAGAGACCTTCGGAATGGAACCCGCTATTTTCTTTATGGAGAACTCCCGTCAAAGATGGCTAGAGGTCACTAGAGGATCGGTTTACAATAAAAGCTCTGAAAGCCAAAGTAGCAGGCGGAACTCCAAAGGGCCATTCCAGAAATAGTTGGCAAACGATGATGGCAAAGGTGTGTGAGGAAAGACTGTGGTTGGACTTACCAGAGGTCTATATGTAGGTATGTAAACATACACAGACACTCTAAATATTGATTGCTTGCGTGTCACTGTCCCCTAATTCTTATTCACACGGTTTTCAGACAAATTCCGGAAAACCCACGTGAGCCGGAAAAAAAACACTCAATTATTATATTGAGAGGGGCAGGGGGGCGGGGAGAGATTTTATCAAAACATTTATAAGAGAATTAATTAAATTTATAGCTTCTTAAATATTAGAGGGAGAGAGAAATTGGATGGTAATAAGAATAATAATAAAATAGACCTTTTAAATATATTCATTAATTCGTTATTAACAAGACTTTCAAGACCGCAGCTGTGTTATGAAATTAAAATGAAAAAAATGTAGATTGGTACCTAAAAATATATTCTTTTTCCGTTATGAAAATACTAGCTATAACTTGACAAGTATGACAAGCTTCATCAACGTTTCCATAAATTCGTTGTTTTGTCACACTCATCAGAAGGTGCCAGGTCCGAATCTCAGTGATGGCGATATATTCTGCCCTTCACAACACAAGCTTTTAGCTTACTGTGAAGTGTGCAGAAAAATATTCGGTTTTGTGTATTTGTAGTTGTTACCTAGATCTGTGTAAAAAAATATTTGTATGGCGAATAATATTAAAAAAAAAAAAGGGTCTGAGTTTGCATACACAAACCTAAACACTTTCCTGCACACCTTGCACTAGGCTAAAAGCCTGCATTGCAAAGTGTGGAATACATCGCCAGCGCCGGGGTTTGAATTTGGGACCTCCCGCTCGAGAGACTGCCGCCTCAACCAATTGCGCCAACCATCTACTCGTATTGATTTCATAAAGCATGGTGATACATTTGTTGTCGCCCATAATTCCATACGAATTCTTTGTTACAGAGAATTTTCACATAACGAGTCGAAAGACGCGAACATTTTTTCGACGCATAAATTTATGTTATGTTTTAATACCAGCTATGATAAGTATCGCTTTAAACATTCACGAAATGTATGTAGGTTTTATGAATTCATGTATAGGTACTTGGGTTGGTTACTACCCCCTACTTACCGAATTTAAAATACATCAAAGGCAAAAAAACCCAATCGTATAATTCTTATATTTCTTTATACGAATAATCTCTCCATGTCCTCTTTTTATAGAATTATATATTTTTTAAATTTAGAGTCGCTTTTACCAAAATATTGTAAATCTACACTGCAGTGTCACGTTAAAGCCATGAAATCGAAAACATAAAAACATACACTGAAGTTCGACACCAGTTTTTACATACAACAGTTTAATTTTCGATTCATCATTAATAAGAACACAATATCTTACACCTGTCGCTGGTTACCCCACATTACGAAATACTGCGATGTTTTAGACAGAAAAGGCTGTAGAATTGGTCGTGGAAGGCGGCAAATTGTGTAAAATTTGATTCTTCACTATCCCATCGACCTATAGTAGGTATAGCACAACTACTAGAAATTTACAACTGCCTGAAGTTTTCTACGTGAAATATCTATGATAATAATAATATTTTATGATGATAGGGAACTTATGTAGGACTGCCATAACTAACGCCTGATAATGACAGATAGGTTTAAAAGCGGTGAGAGTGGTATTTATATAATATTTGTGACTCCTAAACATTTATCAAAATGTTTTCTTAAAAACTACAACGAAGTTACACCCAAATCAATTAGTATAATTGATATTTTCCGAACTACATACCTAATATATGTAGGTAGGTATCTGTTTTATTTTCCTTTTGATGTAAGGAAGGTGTACAGGAAGAAATAATAGGTCCAATTCTGCAACTAATTAAGCGCGCAAATTAACAAAAATAAGAGGTTCTGTTTTCAATTATTACGTAGGGACACAAATTTAGAACACACTTATATCAATCGAAAAGTTAGAGAATTGGACCTAATAGATCTAATAATAATAAGTATATATCGTACTTAATTATTTCTTTCACGTATTGAGAAAGCAATCAACTGATGAAAACTCCAACGAAATGAACCCTTGGGTCTCCCAACTAAATTCACTTTATTCTACGAAACAATGTAGGTGTTGGTAGGTACCTCCCTTTCACGTACTTTACTTACACACATTATTTTCACTTCGAACTCTAATAAAAAAATTATCTGCTCGTTTTTTTATTAATTTCGCTTTTTACAATAAAGTATTTGAGATATTATCCTCGCCTGACAACTATGGTGGAAAATCTAAAGAAAAACGCTTTATATGTTATTTACTTATAAAACTCGTTATTTTTGTAATAGTTATTGTAAGAGAAATATATTAATAAAGCAATAACTAATTGTTAATTATTATACACGGTTCACTGGAAGAAATCGCATAGCTTTGCAATAAGTTCGTCGTAGGTAGTGAACAATGCTTTATTATCTGTTAGTCCGGATAGTCCAGGTAAAAATCCTAATAGTTATCTCAACGGATGTACATACCTACAGCAAAGGATGGACTTTCCATTAGGCTTATGATTAATCGTCGACTGGTTTAATGTGATCACTTTACACTTAAGAAACATTCACCAATTTCAGTCCATCCATGTATATGTGTTGAGATAATTGTTATATTTAAATACAACATGTGGAAAATTAAATGTTTTCAGAAAACATTAATTGTGATTTCAAAAAAATAAAATCCTTATGTTTGTCAGTCATTAAAATATAGACATCTCTTTGCTAATACAAGGGAGAGAATATTATGATATAACTATAGATAGGCACAGATATTTCATATGTCATATCAGATTGTACCAAAATTTTCTTCTAATACGTAGATATCGATGCCAAAGTCAAAATAATGAATTATAAGGGAAACGTTATAAGATTATTTATTGTATTCTTTTGTGTGTATGTAGGCAAGACATCTTACTATACGTAGAATCACGTTCTCATATGGGTGAACTCAATACGTGACATGGCGATTATATGACAGTTTCCACTTATTAATAACGTCTAAAAACAATGTTTGGTGTATATCTGGCACTAAAACAATATCTGTTTCTCATACCTATTAATATGTACATAGTATTATGCAGAGCTTGGCAGAAAAGCGTTAATCGTTAATTAACGAAGTTAACATTTTGGTTATCGATTTAACGCTTTTCTCACCTCTAAAAATTGTAAACGGATTATTTAACTTCCGTTACATTTTACTTCAGTTAATTAAGTCCGTTAATATTTGATTGTTTGCATAGACATCATCCACTGGCGGCGCTGGCATAAGATAATGTTGGGATACATCGCGATAGTGTAAATGTGATAGTAGTTGTACTAATGTAGTTCTATTTCATGCCATTTAACCGTGATTTTTTACGTTAACGCTTCAACGGATTAACTTTAACTTCCGTTACATTTTTCAAAGTGTAACGCTTTAACGATTAACGAAGTTAACTTTTTAGTTAACGGATCATCGATTAACGAAGTTAACTTTATGATTAACGATGCCCACCTCTGGTATTATGTGATCGATATGTCGAATACTTCGTTTGGATTGTATTGAGACTATGAAGGTATACAATGTATACTAATATGTTGAGATGGTTTGGACGTCTAAAGAGGGTCAAGTTATAATATAATAGCATGTTTTAGTAATAGAATAACGAAGCTCAAGTCGCGGCGGCTTGGTCACACAGAGACGACGGTAGATGGAGTAGAAGAACGATGGACTTTAAACCAAAAATTGGGCGATGACAGAGTATAAGTTTTTTTTAATGAATCTGGATTTATCGAAATAAACCCAAATACATATTTGTACACTTTTCAGTAAGCTTGAAATGCTTGTGTCGCGAAGTTGTGTAAGTCGGCATCGGGGATAGAACCCGCGCTCACCGGATTAACAGTCGAGCACGTTACCAACCAGGTTACAAACCACCTCAATGTTGCTGTTACTAGATGGAAGGAGATGACCATGGACCGAGAGAGGATGTGAGGTGTTGATGAGACTTATTTCTAGCAATTGATGAAGATAGGGCGCCTAAGACATCCAATGCAGACAGTAGTAAAGAGCGAATATGGATACGTACGTACGTATTATGATTTCCTTCTGGAAAAGGAGTAATCTCATAGAATAACAAAATGTGTCAATTACTTTTTTTCTTCCTCTCCGTTCATGGAGTATATTTGGGTTCCAAAAGCGAATGTTATAGAAATTCTGTATCATGTTTTATTAAAAGTTAAGTATATATAGTTTGCCAACTTCAGGAGAGGTAGGTAATATTTGTTATTTATTTATGAAAAGTATGATAGTTTGGGAAAACACTATTGATTATACGGATACAGACATTTCCACCGCGTAACATTTTCGATACAGTTTGACAGGTGCCATAAAGCAAACTATCAAAACTATAAACTTTCTATCTACGAACTTTGTACAACCGATTAAACCTTTATATTATAACTACGATACATACCCTCCAGTATGATATTTCTCTCGATATTTTTCTAGTTTGGTTTCGGAGAAAAGTTACAAAGGGACAAAGCATGACAACGTGGATTTTTCTTGACAACACATCATGTTCAATAAATTCAATGTTGATTTGTTTTAGATTTCAAGGTATTGTCAATATTTGAAATGACGCAACGTTTCGAACTTTGATGTTATACCTGTATTGCTATTATAGTGCCTATGTCATTAATATTTTACATCTCTTAAGAGTGTGCATACCGACATTTCAAAAATTTCTAAAAACGGGAGACCTTCTATCTCGACAACCGTTACTAAATATGCTTTGGAACAAAATAGGGTAGATGCATTGAACCTTTATCTAGGGAATAACCGTAAAAGATTTTTTATATCTTGTATAGATTTCTCAAAAAAAATATTTAAAAACACCTCTGACCTTTTTTCCGAAAGACGGAAACTCGTTTCCCGAAAGTCGCGGAGTAAAATTTTATTTTTGTACTGATAATATGCATTAAAATCTAGGGAATAACCGTAAAAGTTTTTTGATAGACGCAAAATTAACCCCAAAAAATGGAAAAAACGCTATTTTTACCATTTTATCATGCGATTGTCACGCAATTTTGAACCTTAATGCCGTGGGAAAAGACTGTGACGTCATTCCTGGTGCCATGCCCTTAAGTCTCATCATTATCGATTGGGTTCGTTGTAGAGACTTTCCAGCTCATGATTAAACTTTATCCTCCAAATTCAATATTCGCCAAGAGATCCAAAGATTTTTCTCGGCATTTTCCTTTCAAAGATCAGAACCGTATTTTCGTATGTCTTACTTAGTGCTCAGCATTCGACATCGGATTCATTTAATATTTCCATGGAGTCGAGAGAAAAGATCCCAAAAACTTACTCATTTCATTATAGTTTAAGATCATTTCGAAGTTTTTATAAATTTGGTTTATAGTGGCGACGAATACAAGGCTTCAAAAACCAATCCTATGTGTACTTTTGTTGATGTCGAGCTTTCGAGTCATGCCACACTTACTTTTTACAGTGTTTGAAATATTTCCTATATTATCAAGACCTGAGAATACTTAAAAATAATTTTTCGAGGATCAATCTTCGTGACAAATTTTCAGTTGACCTGCCGCTGTTCGTAATATTAAAGTTTGATTCCATGTATAAGTTCATTGCTCAGTTTTTCGATATAATTTTATTTGAGTTAATTCTTATCTTACAAAATAGCTTAAGCTTCACGCAATATGAACATTTGAACAATTATTCCAGTGTGCTTAAAGGAGCGTGATAATGAATGGATTTGAACCGATAAGAAGTTTGACGAATCAAGGATTTATCGTATAGGTACAAAATATAGTTACAAAAAGATATAAAAGTTTTTAAGCCCACTTCTGATAAGGGGTTGAGTATTTATAACCCTCCACTTAACATGGATTGTTTACGGTAGGGTTGCCAAACTGAATCCCGGGATAAACATATATATTTTTTATTCAGACATACTGTTTACGTGACTCGAATCGGAGATTACTAAATCTTGAAACCAATACTCAGAATCCGTCGTTCGATTCATGATGATATTAGTAATAATAACAATCCAGGAAATTGTTAGGGAAATTCTTTGCTTGCTTTCTATTCTTCGAGACTGTAATTAAACTATATTATACTAACCTAGCAATTTTTTCTCAGTAAGAATTGCCTCACAATAAAAAGGTTATTATTTTGATGTAAGTACCTAATATAATTGTATATTTTTTTCCGAGTACTCAGCGCTCAGATGTTACGTGGTGGGTCTTTCATAAAACTACGTGAAAAACGTGTGAAAACTCGTGTCATAAAGAACGAGTTGATTGTGTGTGAAAATTTATCTGAAGAAAAGCATATTTAAGTTTTTCCCTACTTTGTGCACATTGATTGTAGATATGAATAATCGAACACTTTTGAAATAAATTCCTTGTGCATTGTTAATATTAGGCTAACTCGAAAAATTCGTAATTAGTGATACATTCGGTGTAGTAAAAAAATATATAATAATGTTGTGAATTTATACCTAATAATTCTTATTTTCATAACATAATAATTAAATTAAGAAATCAAAAGGTACCTGAATTCTATAGGTAACTACTTATTTAAGAAAATTCAGGATTATTTTTTACTGGTTTGAAGATTATTACTAAGTAAAGCAGACGCAGGGATACCTAAGAACACGATTCCCATCGAGTTACCTTTTGGAAAAAAATGATAGGTTTGATAGTGTCTTATCTGACGTAATCCCATAAGAAATGTTAGTCCCGGCTTCCCTTTTGTAGAAATCCACCCTTCGCCACTGGTAGGTATACTATCTAAATTAAAACCCCAGGCTAACCCAGGCTAACTAAACCATTATACCTACATGACTAATGCGATTTAATCTTCTCTATCACAGTTGTGAATATAATGAGGGGTTATTATTAAAATTGAACTAAAACTAAACTCGTGCAATTATTAACATAATGATGTACGCTGATTAATTTATTTTACAATCAATGTGCGTAACATGTTTACCCCGCGCCGCTCCGCTCAAATAACGTTTCTACGATTTAATTATTTCACAATATTGTGTCCGATGTTTGTACATAGAAAACAAAATAATTAAACTCCTATGTACATTAGTCTGATTAGAATTTGTTGTAAATAATAATGAATATAATAATATCATTCGATACTATCTGTGTCCTAGCGATTATAAACTAATAATTTATTCAAAATGCTAATATTAATTAATTACATAATTTTTTTAACACCTGATTATCCTAATATTTAAATTCGCTCTTGTACCTCCCCAGTAAAGTTTAATGCAACCACTATCGCATGCATTATGCTTTATAAAATTTTATACATCGCATCAGATATAATTGTACCGTCCTTTAGATAAATTGACTATTCTAAATCCACGCGTTGCGGAATTTCAGTTTTTTTGTAATTTATATCGCAGGCAGTATTGAGTTCCACATTTTCTCATTATTACGCAAAAAAACTGTTAGTCCAAGAGCCCGGTGCTTAATTTATGACGTATCTGTTTTTTGATCGAAATGTGGTATATATGATAGCTTACCAATAGGGTATTACATCGCACTAGGGTTGCCTATCAAAATCTTGCCGCAACCCCCCCTGCCCTCCCCCCGAAAAGGTCCCTCTTCGCGGTTTTTCGCATTTTACAGGAATACGTTAAGAGATAAGAGAAAGTAGTCAATGACAAAAATAATCCTTGCTAAATTCTCTACAAAAAATACTACATTTCGATCAAAAAACAGATACGTCATAAATTAAGCAGCGGGCTCTCGGACTATGTTGACAAAACTTTTGTCAAATAGGTACGACATGTCGATTTGATATAGTGAGATAAATCGGAACATCTCACAGTATAGTATACAACGTTTTGTTGTGTATCCAGTAAATTCGACTGAAAATAATTCGACTAATACCCACTAGTTCGACTAATGATTAATTCGACTAATTTCATACATTTTAGTTTTTTTTTATTACGCGGAGGCATGACTTTGCCAACACACTTCTCAGTATTATCAGCCAGAAGGGTCTACATATTATCA
Source organism: Ceraclea dissimilis (assembly GCA_963576895.1). Taxonomy (NCBI): domain Eukaryota; kingdom Metazoa; phylum Arthropoda; class Insecta; order Trichoptera; family Leptoceridae; genus Ceraclea; species Ceraclea dissimilis. The sequence goes on from OY756375.1 coordinate 6,321,614, forward strand.
TTCATGATTCACATATAAACTCATCAGCCTAATACTGGGAAAAATTCACCTATCCAGATATCACGGATATCACAGGATTAGGCTCAGATGCGCGGGGCCTAAAATACAAGCATTGTGCCTGAAATATCAGTATTTAGGAATCGTCTTACAATATTGCAAGTATTAATAATGACCGATTTTTGCATTTTTATGTATAAATTTTCCGGTAAATCTAATTTTTTTAAATTGTTTATTAGCGATTTTGGTATTATACCTGTAGCTGATAATACTAATGGGATTATATATACCGACCTAGAATGCCAAATATTTTTTATTTCACCTGCTAATTCTGTATATTTACGATTTTTTTCTGCGACGGTTGTTTGAATATTAAATGTATTTGGTACAGCGATGTCAATTAAATGAGTAATTTTAGTTTGATTGTTATGTAAAACTACATCGGGTCTATTATGATGTATTGTTCTATCTGTTATAATTGTTTTATCATAATAGAGCCTCCATAATGGAGAGAAAGATGGGCTGCACAAGAATTAGTGAATAAAGACCTAATAACGGACCCTACATCTCGAGTACCAGGGTTTGATCTGCCACGCAAGGTTTGGGTGCAGCAGAACAGAGCAAGAACGGAACACGGGTGCTGTAACTTCTTGCTCTGGAAGTGGGGAAAGAGGGACAATCCTGAGTGTGAGTGTGGTGCTGTTCAGACAGTCAGACATTTGGTCCGGGACTGCGAGGCAAGGAAATTTCCCGGTAGCCTCCAGGACATCCACGAGGCAAGACCGGAAGCGGTGGTCTGGCTGGCAGCACTGGAGCCAAGACTTTAAAAAAATACTTATGTCGACGCAGCCTACACGGGCAAAGGACAACGCCGAATGCCACACGAAAAGTAAAGTAAGTAAGCCTATAATTTTGATCTTCTAAAACCGATTCTAGAATTCAGAACAATTGTTATTAATTATTACGACGTGAACTGAGTAGGTTTTTACTTTTGCACCTACCCATATAAGAATGTATGATATTAATTTTACCTACTCAGCATCATAATAATTACAATAATTACCTACAGCTGTTGTTCTGAGTTGTAAAATATATTGAATTCGTCGAATTGGTTATTAGTCGAATTAGTTATTGGTCGAATTAGTATGAGTCGAATTTCCTGTAAATCGTTTTGATGGTGCTTTCTGGAAGAGATTCAAGGCCTTTATGTTAAACAAAATATTGTAAGTTTAATGAGGAAATGTTTAGAGATGTAAAAAGTACTACAACACCATGATGTGTTTTGGCTTGAAATCGCTGTTTATAAATTTGGCATCATATCCAAAAGCGTTCCATAATAACCCGCACACCTTGCTTCTACGAGTATGTCATTTGACCCCCGAACGTTTCGCCATCATAACACAACAACATATTGGATAACTTAAAGGTGCCGGAATGCTTTTCTGGGTAGAGAGATTGGCACAGTGCCTTTAATGTGGTATCGTGAATATGGATCCCTCATTTATAGGGGAGAATCTATACTAAACAAGCGGATCATATTACATTCAAACTGTTTTGTATCCTCAAATTCTTGTTACATACCTGTTAAGTTGGTACCATGGGCATCGTCAAGAGAGGGCTAAAGATTGGAATACTTAGGTATTTATTTTTTCAAACTAAATGTCAAAACCTCACAAAGAATCACATTACTACAACACATTTTCTCATCATATTATAAATTTTCTGAACATAGTATGAAAATCCCTTAATTACTTAATTAAAAAAAAATACGTGCGGTGCTATTTTTTATCACTTTAAAAAAAAAAAACATTTTCATACATATTATTGTGCAAAGTATTATACATACATTTTCAAATAAACAAACCACATCGCATCCTTCTTCACTATGTCTCATAAAAAAAATTGCCTGCGGCGCTATCTACGCGTTTTTTATGCTATAACATTATTTTATACTTCTGTTGCCCCCCTTAGCTCCAAGGCTGGCGACGCCCATAGTTGGTACTATTTGGATTCAATGATTATCTTTTATCATATACTTATGCTTTGACAAGATGCGATTTACATTTGTTAATGGGGGTGAAAGCAACCATAGCAATGCGATTAGTTCGCCTTAGTAAATCATTTTAAATATTTTTTTCTACTTAGGTACCTGCTTTATTCACTTACTTACTGCTTTGGTACTTATAAGAATTAAATTCCCTTTTATTTCACGAGAAATGAAACTCAAGCACTATACTCGTAAATATTAAATACTTCTTAGTAATTTAATGCATTCTACAACAGCTATACAATATTATATCTAGTAGTTCTTAGAAACTTCAAGATGTTTGACATAGTTTTAAACAACTTGTTAGGCACATTATATAATTCCTACTTCCTGATACCATCCTGATACCGCCTCTGTATAGTATAATATTATTAAAATACAATTTTTCAACAGCGTCAGAGCAAATGACAAAGTTTTACAAATAAAACTAAGTATTTAATTATCTTTCTCTCTATCTACAGTAGGCAGAAAGGACAGAACGTCAGACCGCACTATCATTACTCACACTCGTGCAGTTGCTTGCTACTGTCACATTCATGCAATTTGTAATACACGGTTTCCGATTTCTTTTACTCGAAATGCGTCCGTCCTTGAATATCTCATGATCGGTACAGGTCAGTCTCAGACGGTCGCGCTTCCTCACATCTCTTCCTATCAATTTTGTCTTCCTGTCGTCATTCATTCTCTTCACATGTCCCAAACATCTATGAGTATTCACTTTCATTCTAGTCTTTACAGCCGTACCCAGTCATAATTTGAGAACGCCTGTTTTTGTATGCCCATGATTTCCAACGGCCTAGAAGTCTCAGCGAATATTGTATATCTAACCTTCTTATGCGAATATGGGACGACCCGGAAAGAGTGTCAAGGTTTGTTGACGCCCCTTGTTCCAACGATGAACGTGATGGACAAAGTTAGTCAGCCAATACTGGTATCATGATTAAATGCAACGTTAGCAACATGTAATAATTTAATAATACGTATAGAAACTATTGAAGATCTTTATAAGCATATATTTCTAGATGTAGTGAGGTAGAGAAAACAGCAGGTAAAGTTAATCTAATATTTGTACGTGAATATACTCGCAAAGTTATCTTTGACCAGGGGCAAGCAAACTGTGACCCTTGCTACTTTGTTAAACTTCTATCCGATTCAAAAGGGACTACAATGCGAACTTATGACGACTTCTATACTTTGAATACTCTGCACCCAACATCTCTCGAATGTCATCCAACAATTATTTGGGTGGATGATCCATTGGTCTTGTTGAAACCGAGGCATATATAGTAAGTTCAGCACTCTTACATAATATGTATTAATATATGCAGTTTCTTGTTCCTTTAATTGATTATACTGTTTTAAAACCAGATTTTCGCGCCCTTGAGATGGAGTACCATTAAACGTCGCCAAAAATTAATCCATCGTCATCATCATAGAATTGCCCTTGAATCAAATATCTTGAACATGCTTGTAAATTGTAATTCATAAGTTATCTTTCTACACGGTTCCAGAAAGGAAAAAATGCCAGCAGCCTATACCATCCAAATACATTCTCTCATCTTTCATGAATCAATTTGTCAAATACTTCACAAGGTGATTCTTTTAAAAAGTCCATCTATAATGCATGCCTAGATTTTTCACGAGTATGTGGCTGCAATGAGTGCTATTATGTCATCAAAAATCACAAGGTGATGAAAAAACAACCCCGGAAAAGTAGTTTGAGAAAATGTCTTGTGGGAATTGATCACTGGGCCTATTTTTCAATTATTGTTGTTCTTCTTCTTTACAAGCAATACGAAATATAATTCTGTTATCATTCTCTTCAGGCAATTGGTTTTAAAACTAAAATTATGAAAGGTCTTGAACCACTGTTATTTTCCTGATGCCAGCAAAAAACTTTGCTTATTTCTATTAGTTCTAGCTAGACTATCACTAAGACACACATTAGTCTTTATATTTGAGTTCTACATTTGAGGTTATTGAGGTTAAAATAATTGCGAGAATCTTGTTTGAAATCGTTCTCACTTTAAGACGTACAATCTCAAATGAATTTAGAAAAATAAATTGATAATATACTTATATTTTTATTATTCTTGTGAATCATCGTATTTATTGAACACCGTTTTTAAAGCCATTGGGCATTAGCAAAAAATGGTACTAAATTAATTTGAATATCCTTGTATTTTATCAGCTTGTTCACAATGTTTATTGATAAACCATTCATCTTTGTCCAGAATTGAACAATTATCTCCAGTTTAGACCTCCCTATAACTTGTTCCTACACAGTTAACTGTTGTCAGTATATTTCAATCAGAGTAAGAACTTAAGTAATATTTAGTGCAAATCACAGACGTACGAAATAAAATAAAAGAACTAAGTATAACATTATAGCCATAACATAACATTTGCTTAAAGTTGGCTAAAGCTTCCGAAGTAGTATAATTGTATAAAGGTTTCCTCATACTTACTCGTATATTCAGTAGACAAGGCTGTGTCTAACGTCGTAGAAACCTCATAATAATATAACTTAAAGTTGTACAAAAGACCCATACAACCTTACCTCAGTCAGGTTAATAAGATGTGCTGTATAGTTTATCCATACTTTACTGTTATTCTATATGTTGTATAACTTTATATATTATATCTGTTCCACATTTGGTCCTTCCATAATACCTTCTATATTATTATTTTCCTTACTTAGGTAATAGTCCGATAAACAGATAAATCGTTGGTATGGAGACCCAGCATTAGATCAAGTGACCGACAATTTTTGGTAAGTTATATGGGTCGGTATAGGTTAGTGGAGAATTCAGTCATCTCGAAAAAAACCAGAAAAACCTGTACTTTTTGTATTATACAAATTATAACTTCGTTGTTCTACCCTCCGGCATTCTACCCTCCTCTTTACGCCCTCCCCGGTTCTTGACGCGGCGTGATGGGTGGCGAGCCTCACCGATTTCATGCGTTAAGTACCACCACCTTACATCTTAGGACATAGAGGTCCCGTGTTTTGGTTAAGTTTGATTTTTAGGATGGATAATGTTTTGTTTGTGGGTGTTTACAACACATCATTCGCTAATTACCCCTTCATTTCTGTACACCTCGATATAATGGTGACAACAGTAGTAGTAGCGTATTTTGTTTTGCTCGGCTGAGAAAAGCTATGGAATCGATAACGATATTGAAACCAATACTTGGTAATATTATGTTAGGTAGTTGTCGTAATTATTACGAGTGTTCAGTCAACCACGTCCATTTCCGTGACTTCGTGCATACAATATGCTACGAGTAAGAGTAGTGAATGTTACGTCATATTATTCTCTACGATGCACAGTAGATTCTTTTGAGGATTTAGAAATCAGAAAATCATAACAGTCGAACTATCAATAAATTTATATATTTTTTGATGTACGATGATTAAATAGACATTATTTTATAGATATTACGTAATTACACTCAACAAGCATGCTTGCGGTACATGCTATGCACATATAACCGTAGGCTTATGTAATGGAAAAAATACGGTGAATGGCAGCTTTCATAAAACCTGGTTCCGGAACTGGAAAATGATCCAATTTTCGATTTATTAATCAATATTATCATCCTTTATTTGTTTAACACTTGTTTATGAACATAACATCACTTTTAGGTAAGGCCTAGAGTCAAAAATCTCTCGCAATAATCACGGATATTCACCATACAAAAAATGCAATAACATTGTGCAGCAAATCTTGAAACATAACCATTTAACATTGTCATTGCACATTTTTTTTATTCCCGATTCATTTTCCACATAATACTACCTATTATATAATGCCCATATGATGTAAACACGTACGAGTATGTCTATCCTTATAAAATAATACTTAAGTGTGCCAAAATTATTATTATTATAATAAAAAACTACCCAGAATACTCCCTAAAACTATTTATTTTACTAATAAAAAAGTTAATAAGCTATACCCAATACTTTTTATTTATTAATTAACAAAAATAAATAATGAATACCCAAATGCATGCAAAGTACAAAATTACTCTACAAATAATTTCGAGGTGCGATTTGATTTATACAATTTCCTCCGTAAATGTGTACAAAATGAAAATATTGTTCTCTTATTTAATGTGTTATACAGTCCTCAATCAGATAAACCTAATTTATTATGAATGTATGCTCTTAAAAATTGAGAATGATAGAACAACGATTGAAGATCGCCGCATTGACTAAGAAACGTAACCATTTCTAGGCGATTTATAGCGCGACTTCGCTCAGCACAAATTACAAAAACCCTCGTTTAGGCACCTATCGGCAGCCAATTTTTTTACCACTATTAGTAGAGATATTGGGGCTTTAAAATATTAAAAAACTAAAATGTACCTCGGTGTTGCAAAATAGTTACAAGCCTTTAAAAAAATATTTATATATTCTCAATTGACAAATTATATGAGTTTTTTTTATAATTAATTAAGTACATAATATGAAAATATTTCCAAGATATTTTTTTTTCAAATGTACATTATGTTTATTGAAATTCGAAATGACATAAAAAAATAAAACTGTTTAATACAAATTTACTGAGAAAAATGCTCTCTAACGCACAGCAATAAACGAATTGAATTGTTCTCAAATTTGATCTAGCGCGTGAACTTGTATTTCGCGATGTTGTCAAAGTAACCTAAAGGATGCACCAGTGTTTTCTTTGGTAGTTTTGGATTCCACATTTATCTAGCTATTTGGAAATACATTTATTTTTCCAAAAATAAAGTGTGAATTTTGTATTTTCCGCGTGCTAATTTGTATGGGAGGGTCTATTGTGCGATGTGAACATGCTCCAAAATTAAATTGTTATTAGTTAGTTTCCGTCATGAAGCGTGATGTGAATAACATTGCGATAACATTCACTGAGGCGACGTATTATTTGATACTTCACGTCAAATTTTGCAGGACGTTCGAACAATAAGGTATTATTAACCGTCTCATGTGCTGAACGCTAGCACTAACGGGGTTAACCAATAACCATCTATTGGAGCTATGTTCGATTATTTTGTTGATATTGTATGTAATTTCGCTTTATTATAACAGGCGTAACACTCGAAGGCAGGTACACAAGTTTTTATTCTTTCAATATCGAGGATGAAAAAAAAATTATATTATTATTTTATGAATATGATCCAGCATACAATGATAAATCTTGACATATCAAAACTTAACCAAAGCATTGCATTTCATTTTTTTGATTTTGTACTCATGTCGCATGTGAAAATTCGGTGATAAAATATGTAGCTAAATGGATGGCTAATTTCACAGTAGTTTTAAAGGAATATCACTGCATTTAGTTTTGCGGCAGATTACATGGTTTATTACCTAATTATAAAACACTATTATTTAAAACACTTGACAATGGCAAAATCAACCGTGGACGGGTGCGTGCCAGATCTAAGTAAGAAGAAGTCTTTGATTAGTACTTCTCCCAGTTCAGGATATACCTAATCGATAAGCTATCGTTATATAATAGGCTGTACTTCTACTAGATTATAACGCTATTTCAAAGTTTCTTGTTTTGTGTAGAGTTACATAATTTATCGTATCCCAGAATAGCAAAGCTCCCGCAAATTACCTGTCTGTGGAAAAATTATAAATTTGTTTTTTGGATGAAACACTACAGCTCGCACAATAATTCATAAAAATAAAAAGGGATAAGGTTTATGAAGGTATAGAAAATAATATTCACATAAACCAAAACATCCTTTCGCCTCTTCCACATTTTATGCGGTAAAACTTTTAAAACAAAAAAAATGTCTTTTGCGAATTCAATTTTCTAGTTTTACCTTTGTCGTATTCTTAGTGAAACTGAAACGAGTCGTAGGTACTAACGTAATATTATTATGATTATTCATATGTTGTAGTACGATCTACGAATTGGTTCAATCATGATTCGTCAGGCCATTTCTTGAAGTTGTAACAAATCATAGCATATACCTAGTTAAAAACATTACTACATCTTTTGTCTTTGGACACTTTATACTATTTCTCGATGCAATTATACAGCGCAAATAGCTTTAGGCCCCATTTTCGTATTCATACTGTAGAGTGTAAACTTATTTAAATATTAATAAAACTACATCACCAAGAACACGCCTTTTTAATTAGCACCTACAAAATATTAAAACTCTCAACAATAACAAATTAGATAAGTTTGATGTATCAAAATCATTCGCTTTAAAACATCGCGGTGCCTTAGGGTCACCGAAGTAAAAGTAAGTAAATAAAGTGCTGTCTTCTCTGCTTTCTTATTTTGCTATAATTATTATGCTATAAGTAGTGTAATGAATAAATGATACGAGTATTTATCCCTAACTTTTAAGTGCTAGTTACATTAAATTTGACTCTATAATAAATGGCCAAATGTTGAAATTTCGCAAAGATCCACACCGCTGTTCATTTTATCTTCCGGCAAAGCCTTGCTTCGCTTTCAAAAAAATAATGATTTGGTTAAAACTCATGAAAACTCGAATACTTACTAAGCGTTAGAACAAGCAAGGAAAAGCAACCAAACAAATATTCGCACAAATTTATCGATCTTCTCAATGCACATTTTTCTATTATGATTTTGTACAATACTATAATACCTAAGTAAAGACTTACTTACTCAGCAATTTTCTTGTGTTCAACAAAGCCCTTACCCTTTTTTAAGGATCTGGGCTTGAACACACAAACCCAAATACTTTCCTGCACACCTTGCACTAGGCTAAAAGCCTGTATCGCAAAATGTGGTATACGTTGCCAGCGCCGGGGTTTAAACCTGGCACCTCCCGCTCGAGAGACTGCCGCCTCAACCAACTGCGCCCATCGTGTACTCTTGATCTTGGACTTCTATGTACAATTCACTGTCTTCATACATAGGCAAACATCACGAAATAGCCGGGCGCGTTTTGATATGACTACTTTTACAATTGGACTACGACATCATAGTAACACCCAGATGTGAAACTAACACAGTTACCTTATTGTTACTCTGACAATAAGAACACGAATCTCAGAAGGTCGTAACGCAGAGAGCATATGTTAATGTTTGCATTCTTAATAAATCTTTGTTACACCTTGGTAGGCACAAGGCAGTAATAATATTATGTTACCTGGACTGCAAACATCAGTAACGTTGTGAACACAGTAAACCAACTTCACGCTGAGGCAGTTAATACGGTCACCGAACGATTTTTCATATTATATATTCAAGGCTGAATTTAAAGAAGTGCAATTCTATCACTTTTACGAAAAATAGAAATAAAATTAAACACAATTACGTAGTTGACGGAGTTGAGTTAAAGCGATTGACGAGCATTAGAGACCTAAGAATAATTTTTGACGATAAACTTCATTTTGACGTGCACATAAGCGAATTATTGACACAATGTAACAAATTACTTGGCTTTATTCTTAGAGCATCTTCCGACTTTCGAAGGTGCGAAACGGTTGTACAGCTATACATTTCTTTGATTCGGTCTAAGCTGGAGTACTGTTCCACGATTTGGAACCCGCTGTATAACAAGTACATTACCGACGTGGAAAGGCTGCAGCGAAAGTTCGTCCGTATTTGCGAGCGTAGATTTCGAGGTACAACTTTGACTTTGACAGATCTAACAAAAAGACGTATACTTATTGATGCATGTGTACTGCGGAAAATATGTGTGTCGGAGATTGACGTGTCACCTTTGCTGGGTAACATTGGTTTCTGCGTACCGTCGCGAAGACGAACATACTCGCCATTCTACTTAAGTCGTCACTTAACTAATGCTGGTTGTAGGAACCCTCTCCATAGAATGACAAAATGTTACAATGACAGATTCACCGAGGTCGACATGTTCTCTACCACTAATTACAGTTACAAAAAGCAAATTTCAGGAATTCTGCAGAATAGTTAGTATAATGTTTTCATTATCTGCCAATATTCTTGTGTCTACATTACCTTACTCCCAATCTCCCAACTCCTTACACCCTTTTCCTCTTTTTCCTTCCTCTGATTGGTACTTGCAAGCATTTGGGTTATAGTGTTGTTTTATTTTTAATTATTTGACTTAGTTTATCTATAATTTGTAATTAATAGGTTAATGGGTAGGTTTTTGAAAAAGTAGTTAAGTGAATTTAATTTAGATTAGGTAGTTTTTTTATATTGTCAACAAGTATTTGTCCCCATAATATGAATTCTTTGTGTACACTGTAATAGGGCTTTGAATGAACTATATTTAATGTAATGTTTTTCTTTAGGCTAATTTGTGTTCAATGTCTGTAAGTGTGCCTTGCTGATAAATAAATAAATAAATAAAAGGCTCCTATTATTTTATGGTTCAGCGTATATTTGACGTGATAATAGCATTACTAGAATTGTCGTTTTATCCGTAAATTCAGAAAATATGGGTGATGTTCATCGGACTATTTGTAAACGTTAAAGGTTGCTTTGTTGGGGGGAGCCCTTAAGGCGATCCCTGAGCCCCCCTCAGAATGTATTACTTTGCACAAATATTGGATGAAATAGGAACTGGAGTTCCTGTACCATCCGAGGGTAAGTGGAGCAACCCTTAACGGGTGATGTTCATCGAGTATCACACGACTTTATCATTAGTATTTATCCCCCAAAGTAGATATCTCAGCAGATGTACAGCGAAGGGTGGACTTTCCATCAGGCTTAATCTATTGATTTAACTACGTTATCCAACTAAAATTCATAAAAAATTCGATGTTCTCACAAAAAATAAATCGTGACATAGATAAATATTTTACGGTCGCATGCCACGTCTTGCCCAGAGTAGTTAAAAACAATTGTAAAACATTGTTTATCTACGCCAACGGGTAAACGAAAAAGTGACTTTGTTTCAAGGGTCTTCGCATTTTGTTTCAAAGGTCTTCGCATTTAGTAGTTGTTATAACGTTTTTTTATAAGAAATCTCGAAATAATGAGGTTAAATTATCACCCAATACAACAATCTATAAGTAAGCTTCGGTTAATTTCGCTTTTTAACATCTCTTATGTCAGCCATACCCATTATCTTTTTAGCTATCCGGTATTTCTCTTATAATCAGTAAATGCTTATAAAAGGTACGTCTGACTAACGGAGATTTTTTAGCTGAAATGACATGATTTAATCAATTTCATTAGGCAAATCAATCAAAGCAGATTCATACAAAATAAAAATATTTTAATTGTTTTTGTTGTCATAATGCAGGTAAATAAAAAATACAGTAATTAATTTAAAAATAAAAACATAAAAATTTCTCGCAATTTTAAAATCCGACGCATTTTTCGCAGGCGTTATTACGCAGTAAAAAATGTGATATATTTTAGTGTGATGTGTCCATTTGAATTACACTATGATCAAATAACGGTTTTTGCATGCAGGATATTTTTATGTAATGTACCTACATTTACAGTCGTACCACGAGTTAACGGCTGCTCGGTTAAAGCGTACTCGAATCAAATTAGGCAGAGATCATAATTTTATCTGAAAAAAAAAAATGTTTGCGATGAAGCACTTCATTCTGGTGCGAACCTGTGTCGTGAAGCTAAGGACAATTTTTGGTAATATAGTTGTTGTTGATGATGCATTTGATGCATTGCTAAAAGATCTAGACTTCAAATTTCATAGCACCATTTTTTGTTTATGTGTTGTGTTTATGAAGTGAACAATTTAATTGTAAAAACTCCTAACTATACGCTTGAATGAAATCGCAGTTCGCCCTAGTGAACAGAGATTTATAATCTGCACTACGTCTATTTTTTTACATTTATAAGTATTTGTTGTTCACTTAAAGATTAAATAAATAAATAAATGAATTGCAAAAAGATGAAACGAACTAGAAAACTGGTGGACTATGAAAATAAACATCTTACGAAATACGAAGTCCAAACTACTTCGCATAAAATTTTGGCATAAGTTTTCTTTATGTATAAAATTACAATAGTAACGTTTCAGGAAGTTATTTAAATAGTAATGGAATCACCGCATGAACCTCAGTTAAATTTTATTTCATCATATTATTATTATTGTGGTAGGCCGCAAGTTCCGGACATAGAGTAAAATATGTCCGGAAGTAGACCCCTACTCAGTGAGATTTACACCTTTCCAAGTCTCTTGGGGACTAGAGTTAGTCACTGCGTTAAAATTATTTGAATCTCTTTATTATTTTACATTAAAATGTTTTACAACATAATCACATAATTCGCCCTTCATTCACGTTGGGTTTTGGCATTACTGAAAAATCTTCCACGGTCATCCAAGATCTTGGCCGCATCAAAATCTATATTCGGCTTCAAAATTTAGCTTCAATTTTTCATTACTAAATTCCAAACATATCGAAATCGAAGTTTAGGATAGTATTCATATGTGTTTTATTTTTGTTTCTGCGAATGTAGTAGGATTTGTAGGAGTTAGATTTTTCTCTTTTTTTATACCTATCAATCGTCAGTCAATTTTCACCAATTCTTGTATATCATGCATGTATGTATAATTATATTTTTACTAAATAATGTATGTATTTTCGTTTCACTGTTTTAATATGCCTAATCGAAAAAAATTGCTCGTAAAAATATGAACGTTTTCAAACACGATTTGTTCATCTTCAGTTAGTTCAGTAAGAAACAGAAACAAAGTTTCCCATGAAAATTTCAATAAAAAATGTATACTTAGGTATATTAAATTTTTATTTATATTTTATTTATATTAAATTTTTTCCCTTTGTCTTTGATACATTGTTTATTTATTAATTTATTTATTAAGTATCTCAAACTATTGTCACCTCATGATGAATTGATATGGAAGAAGCTGGAAGAAATCTCCCCAGTGGGCATTACTTATTGTATTTAATCTGTGTATGGTCTTTGCTGTTCACTTAAAGAATGAAAGGTAGTCGTATTTTTTTAAAATAAAAAGTTTTATGGACCTTCCGAGGCGCTCGGATTCCTTCATTACAATGGGATCTTCTACCAAGAGTCGACAGAATCAGAATTTGTAAAAAGATATGAGTTCTTCTCGTAAAGCACTTTCGTGAGATACCGTGACTGGATCCTCTCGATCGCTCAGTGTCTTCCAAGGCTTGAGCGGGACAAAATCTGATTTACGATCTGTATTTCTTTTTCAACACCCTTTCATACTACACCACACATGACCCCACATGATCTTTGGATCCTCTTGAAACCCTTACATCTTTTTTGTCTCTGGAGAAAGCTGATCCATATTTGCATAAAATCGTATTGTCACCGAGTGTACGTACGTTTGCAAATTTTCAAGTCTAAGTAGTCAGAAAGTGGTTGAAAAACCAGTTGCAATTTGTTCACAGACAAATAATAAAATAAAAAAACACCACAGTGAAATTAAGTAAAATCTTTTAATAAATAAACAATGGTCTCATCATTGACTTTTAACATTATATCTGGAATTGTTTAACGAACTTTTCGGCAAAAGAAGTATGCCTGTATATTATGCAAATAAAAGTTTACGTTTATTGCAATGCCTTTATGAGACACTATTTGAACAGTTGTATTCCCAAAATGAGTTTAAATTCATTTTGAAAAATATTTAATTGCGTAGGTATTTCACAGAAAATCGTATTGCAGTATTGTGGAAATGGCCTTTTGACAACTCGTTTTATAAATATAAAGTTATTTCATATCGATAATTTGTCGAGGTTAATTGGAAGGGATTTCAGAGTATTACATGCTTGACCTAATGTAATCATTTGCATTATACTCTATTAATGTAGTGTTAATTGCTAGTCTTTATTTTTTTAACGTATTTGTGCTTGCATGCACAAACCCAAATACTTTCCTGCGCACTTTGCACTAGGCTAAAAGCATCTGTTATGGGAGAGCTTCGCAGATCGCTTTCTCTTGGACGATGACGCAGGAGAGGTTGTGGCTTTCTGGGAGCGGAGGGGGATCTAATGAGTGCTGACCAACACGATAAGAAGAAGAAGTATTAGCTACTTTATTGTTTTATTGTACCTAATTCTACCCCTACCAAAACCAGAGATTCGATCATTCGTAAGCAGAAACCATTTGTTTTTAATACTTTTATGACGTAAAAAATAGTACCTACCTACCTACTTTGAAATATAAACCTGCATTTTCCACAGGGTTCTGAATGCAAATCAACTATTTAATAATTCAAGTTAAATAAAGTAAAATAAAAATAAAGCATCCTCTGTCGCTTCCTTGATTATTAAAAAAATATTTAGGGGAAAGTGGGGGAACCGTGCGCAGCGGGTAATCATACGCAGTGAGATTCAGCAAAATCCCGTCCTCAAATAATATCGCTAGTAATGCAGTTTTGTAGCCGCCAACAAGGCCAACGTATTTGGTAAGATTCAGCTCAATCGATGAAGAAGTTGCCGAGTTTATGCCATTTAATTGAAAACTAGTATATTGTTCTAATTTTACACTGACTAAAATAAGATGGTGAGCGCATAATTACAATAATTTTTCAATGTTTTATGATTAGTTCGGTAGTTAACTATCTCCTTTGACCGATATAATATAGTTTGGTGCTATTTGTAGAATAGTTTTTATAATATTTGGATAGAAGCTGAATTCCACGTGAGGGGTAATTGTGCGCATACGAGTGCATACTGTTTTTTGAATGCGCATGATTACCCCTCATGAAACTAAATGGCAAGGAATACATTTTTCACAATTAAAAAATAAATCCATATTAATTACGTAATAGGCACCTAATTGTAATAAAAAAATGTTTCAATTAATCTGAGTGCCTAAAATATGATAGAAAAACCAACGTAAACAGTTAGACTAGCTAGGTATTGCAGAAAACTATACGCGATACTAAAAATAAAGGAAACTCTGAGCTGACGGTAAAGAATTAGCATACCTGCCCGAGTCAACACTGTGAAAAACTTTGAAAGGAATATCTTCCAACCATTTTTCTTTATGCTGGGAGCTGAAAAATCTTCTGTGACAAAATCACAGAATAAACGCAGTTTTTTTGGCGAGTTAAATATGTGATATCTTTAAATGGACTTCTTTCCCATTTTTAGTGCTTTTTCTCACTGTCAACAATAATAATTGTAATTTTTAAAAATGACAATTGTCTCATTAATAAAATAATGTTGGTTATTTAACTCATAGCAAATAAATTTGGTCGTATAACTTCGCCTTGAATGCGCACAATTACCCTACCCATGCGCACCATTACCCTGCGGAATGGTGAATGGTGCGCAAATGAGTTGTCTCATTTAATGCTTTGTAGATCAGTTCTGCGAATAACTAAAGTAAATAGTAGTATGAGGTTCGATAGAAGACATATGAGGCTTCCACATATCAATGTTTAACTTTCTGAACTAAAAAGGTTTCGACGTAGCATCAATTTTGGCTTAGGTGCGCACGGTTCCCCCACTTTCCCCTATCTACCCTAAAATTTCACAACGTACAGAAAACAACCGATATCACATGAATTCTCTATTTAGTGGAAAATAATTGGTCTAATCTCGACTGGGGTGGGGTAACTATGCGTCGTTCTTTCACTAGATTTGCTCTATGTTTCGATGAATCACTCCTCGTCAATTCAGAAATAAAATTAAACATTTAAATAATACTTCTTCTTCTATGCCTTTTTGTAGATCTGTCGATTTGTTCTTCTCGGATTACTTAGTCTCTTGCGATGAGGCCAGGCTGTCTTTCCACCGCTTAGGGGGCCTCCTAGGTGGGCGTCGCCCAGACGGTATTTCCTTGGCTGCCGTGTACACTACTCTATTGCTACACATTCTGTATATGTGGTTAAATAATACAATAACAAAAATAATAAGATCGACCTTCTAAAAATTTATATGACTTGGAAAAATACTCCGCCTCACAAGACCGAGTCTGTTCTGATACGTAACAAGATTCTTTAATTAATTTCATAACACTTTATAGTTTTAAAAGTACGACTGAACACAATGAATGAATAATAACGATGTTCCATTTTTTTCTTTACTGTGTTCTATGCGGGCGGCTATCCTGTTGTATAATAAGTTATACTGTTGTACGTAGTATGGGTAGACCATAGTGAATAGACGCCTGACAAAACTTAATATTAAGTGAGACATGTAGCACGGAGAGAATATCTTGTCCTCCTTGGTGTTATACAACTTTGAGACATGCAACTCGGAGACAATGTTCCAAGTCAGATGGTCACGTTTAGGGGACGTACTCTACTCTCTAGTCTCTACCCACTGCTTGCTTTATTATAACAGAGGCGACATGAACATTCAACATCTGATCTGGCCTGAAAATTAAATACTCGTCATTGGTGCATTTTTTTTTTAATTCAGCACCCTCACTGGGTGAAAACTTAGGATAAGAGGAAATTCAGTAGATCAGATTTATATCGAACCTCTTCAGAAATCCCGCAAAAACGCGTATGATTTCGTCTACTTCATTGAAAGAAGCGAAATGTAGCTTAAAGGTCTGGTGAAATCATGTGGGTTGAAGTCCTCACCACAACCCCGGAACGGACAAGCAAATAGGACATGATCTATTGACCCATCGCCCTCTCATAAATGCCCCAGTATACTGTCAAAATAGTGTCTGTAGAGAGATTAAAAGCTAAATAATTACCTACTTAGATGTCCATGTACCTTAAATTTAATTATCGAATTTTGACAGTCCTAAGTGCAGACGTTGTTAATGACTATACCAGACTATACCTGTAGCATCATCTGAATTAAGCATAGCGAATTTGATTCAAAAGAATTTGGAAATACCTATACTAAAGATAAAAAACATTAAAAATTAAGATGCGTAATCCAAAAAGTAATAATATGATTTGATCTCCTTACTCACAATAATTGATTGCACATAACATTCTCCATCATAGAAGGATACCATCACTTTACTTGGAGCTCATACATCGCTTTGCATGGGATGACTGATGGTCAACGCCCGCCAGGAAGACCACCGAAGCGATGAAGAGACAGCTGGAGTTCCACATCACAGAAGAACAATCCTGTCAATACAGACTCGCTGAGACCAGACAAAGTTTAAGAAGAAGAAAAAGAAGGACACTACGATTCGAAACTCGAACAATTTCCGACACTACAAAATTTTCTTGTTTGAAATTTGGTGTCCTCTTTTTATCACATCCGCGGTAAATATGCAGTTGGATGTTTAACCGGCACTGTTTCTTGTATTACTCAAGCTAGATCACGTGTGCATTTTATGTGAACACACTCACGTGCATCTCATTCTACTTTATATATATAAATAATATTATATTGCATTACCGCTATAAATTATTGTTGGTAGAAATAGCTACTAGCTACTAGCTACTAGCTAGTATCCTTGGAGAATTGTGTCACACAGTGGTTGAGATAAGTCTGAAATTTATCGTGGTGTTGATTCGCTTATTGCCCGGTAGGATATTATTCATCTTCACCTTATCTTCTAAAACAGCGGAACAATTTTAGTGTAAATATGTTCCCATGATTAATGACTATTATATCACATTACTTAACTCACAAATGGGAGTAGGCACTAAGGATGTTCCAAATAGGTCCAATTCCGTTACTAATTAAGTGCGTATCAACCTTTGATTATTGAAGTACTTAATCAAATATTTTTTTGTCATACTGACTAGATCCGTTGTAAATCATTTGTTTCAATACAACGCTATGAAAATGTGTGTGAAGTCATTTCTTCCTTTTCATATAAATCAATAAGTACTCTTTTGTTGATATTTGACGTTTACGATTTTCACAGTGTCAAAATGTGATTGTAATTAGATATTTTAACGTTAAGAGTGTGCAATGTGCATACCGACATTACAAAAATTTCTAAAATCTAGAGACCTTATATCTCGACAACCGGTACTAAATATGCTTTGGAACAAAATAGGGTAGATGCATTGAACATTTATCTAGGGAATAACCGTAAAAGTTTTTTGATAGACGCAAAATTAACCCCAAAAATGGAAAAAACGTTATTTTTACAATTTTGTCATGCGATTGTTCACGTGATTTTTAACCTTAATGCCGCGGGAATTGACCTTGAGGTCATTCTTGGTACCAAGCTCTTAAGTGCGTACCAACTATAATAAGACTACTTTTTTCAATGTTTTCATTATACAATAAATTTAACACACTAATTTTACTTCGAAAAGTAACAGAATACGTAGGGCCTGTATTGACTTATCGTTCTAGTGAAAAACGCTGCAAAAAATTAAGCGATTTGAGAGATGAATGACTTTCTAGATAAATATTATGACCAGAATGAACAAGAAAGAGCAAATTTCAAGATCTTTTGTTGCTATTGATTTATATCATGAAATATACCTAAATAAATAAAATAAACAAGTTGAGATTTAAAAAATGTCTATAGTTTTTTCTCTGCGAAAACACCATATTATTGTACTATAGGTAAAAAGAATGACTGAGGAAATGATAGCAAAGAAAAAACCCACAAGTACGTGGATGAAAAAAAATGATACGGTCTTTCGTTTTTAATAGAAGAAAATCTGTCCTCAGTTCAATATTTTCTTAATTTCCTTACACCGTATTGCTAACGAATAGCCCTAGTTTACACTAAATTCATAAATTTTCCACATCTTGAAAGCGATAATTCCCTTTATTCTATAAGTATTTGTATCCCATACTTACAGTGTACTATACACACCTACTACTACATCTCATCCACATTTTCACTGTGGGTGTTGGACCAACTAACAAAACCGTTCTATATTAAACAATAGTATACAAAGTATAGTACAATAATATTATTACACTGGTGCGGAATCTTAGGAGCCGATCTGAAGGGCGATTATGAGCTTCATAATATTATGTTATTATCTAGTTTAGTTTGATGCTGAAGCGCTGGGTTCTGAGGTTTACCGATTAGGTATTAAAGCTTTTAAAAGGAAGCATCGAAAAGCACAGATGGTTGAATAGTTTATAACTTTCATCGATACTTACAAATTTGGTACGTACTATTAAGTTTGAATAAAGACTGAAAGATAAGATTTAAGACTGAAACTGAAAGATATTGATTTATTTAGCTATGTATCTATCTTTACCCTCACGCCACGTCCCTTGCAGGGTAGGCAGAGAGGACAGAGCGCCAGACAGCCCTATCATTGCACACACTCCTAGCCTCCGTCACATTCGTGCATTTTGTCCTACACGCTCTCCAATTTCTTTTACTCAAAACGCGTCCATCCTTGAGGATCTGGTCGACATGATCGGACCAGGTCAGTCTCGAGCGGCCGCGCATTTTCACCCCTCTTCGCCCACTCAAATGTATATTTTTTGTCATCCTGTCATCTTTCATTCTCTCATCATGCCCAAACAATTTTTTTTTATTCACTTTCATTCTTGTCACGACACCAGTCTTGCAGTCACTCATTTCCTAGTTTTTATTTTATTTATTTCATTTAAAGTTATTTATTTAATAGTTTCTTTCAAAAATTTTCTAAATATAATAATTTAATGAATCTAGAATCCAATTCATAATTCATCTCCTAGATTGACTCTAGATAAGTTCCACAACTGTTCTAGAACTATTAGTAAGTAAGTAGTTATATTATCCCAACAGATATAATAGTTGACCACCTTTCCATCAGGCTTGTGACTGATCTTCGGAACATTCACCAATTTGCCGTTACATTCACCAACATTATCCATTTGCTGTTGAGAAAATTACTTGTTATTTCAACTAGAAAAGAATATCCAATGTTTCTCACACAATAAAAAAGGTGTCCGGTAAGTTTTTCTACAATACATTCGTCTAAGATCAATTGATCTAAAATCAATTCGTCTAAGATCAATTGATCTAAAAATAATTCGTCTAAAATCAATTCGTCTAAAATCAATTAGTGTAAAATCAATTCGGCGAAAATCAATTTGCCTAACGATCACTTAGTCGATATTAGACCAATTGATTTTAGACGAACTTACCTTAAACCATAAAAAAAATGATATTTAAACAAATTGTTACTCACCAATAAAAATGTATCAAGGAATACATTGTACCCACAATAACGTTTTCTTATTTGGAATACAATCTTCTGTATTCATAATAATTATTGTTGTCTAATTCTACTTACATGCTTGTAGAATAATTTTCTATGTTTGCATGCTTGTGGTTGATTTCAATTGTATGTTTGACACAGAGGCGTATCACCAACTGTACTATTAATAACTGTATTTTATCATAGCATTGTACAAACACAATTAAGCGTCGTATTAATACCGGAAAACCAGACGACGGAAACAATTGTACAGAGGAGATTACTTTCAAATAAAGGATAATTGTTTCTTTTCATAAGAGTAAATATAATTATCGTCTATGAGAGATCAAAATGAATTAAATTTCGACAGCCAGTATTTTGGGTAAGCTGGCAGAGATCGCAGCACTGCGATGAGCTCGCCCTAGTGATCCAATATTTTGGCATCTAAGTATTACTTGAAATATAGTTTATATATATGTTTAGTATAGTTTAATATAAATCTTATATATTATATCCCGTGAATAGCAATAAACCCACAGAGCGATGTCTCAACACAGGACCATTTAGGTTCTAGGGAGACATAAATAGTTATATCCAATTTGCTTTAATTTCTGTTTCTAGTGTGAATAATTTTAATGTATACAGGGTGTTTCCTTCCGTGTGTAAAATCTCTTGAGGGGTGATAGAGGATGAAAAAATAAGCAAAAAAAGTTTAATGAATGTATGTCCGAAAATCAACCGTTTTGGAGTTATGGCCTTTTGAAAATTTAAGAGTATGAAAATTTCTCATTTTGTTTTTTTGCCAATTACTCAAAAACTTCTGACTGGATTTTGATAAAATAAAACAAAAATCATAGAAAACATCATAGGCTTTCGAAGTACGTCTCAATTTATGGATTTTGCCTCATAAAATAGTGAAATTTTTCCACCCAAATTTATTTTTACGGAAAAAATGAATATTTTTTCCAATAAACATCAAATTTCTAAAAAAATAGCCCTATTAAGTATCCTTTTTTACATTTTACAATAAAGCCTTAATAAGTTCTCAATAACTTGAGATAAAAAAAATACAATATTTCCTGACGGTTGGACCACAGCATCCGATCCAATGATGTCCAAACGTATTCAAAAGAAGGTTAAGGTAGCCAAGACGTATACAATCTGAAACTGATCGCTCAGTGGTATTACCTTAACCTTCTTTTGAATACGATTGGACATAATTGGATCGGATGCTGTGGTCCCACCGACAGCAAATATTGTAATTTTTTTATCTCAAGTTATTGAGAACTTGTTAAGGCTTTATTTTAAAATATAAAAAAGGATACTTAATACGGCTTTTTTTTAGTAATTTGATGTTTATTGGAAAAAATATTCAGTTTTTAGGTAAAAAAAAAGTTTGGGTGGAAAAATTTCACTATTTTATGAGGAAAAATCCATAAATTGAGAAGTCCTTCGAAAGCCTATAATGTTTTCTATGATTTTTGTTTTATTTTATCAAAATCCAGTCAGTAGTTTTTGAGTTGTTGGCAAAAAAACAAAATGAGAATTTTTCATACTCTTAAATTTTCAAAAGGCCATAACTCCAAAACGGTTGATTTTCGGACATACATTCATAAAACTTTTTTTGCTTATTTTTTCATCCTCTATCACCCCTCAAGAGATTTTACACACGGAAGGAAACACCCTGTATAATATTTCAATACTCATTTCTTTATTTTTCATTATTTAACATTGTATAGAGGTAATTTCATTATATTTAGTAGTAGTAGTGTATTGAATGTATTATTGTTATATTTTCCTGAAATAAATAAATAAAAAATCAAAAAAAAAAAAAAAAAAAATGTAAATAAATAAACATTTTGTAGTTAATAATGTCAGTTTAGAAAATCCCATTTTTTTCTGAATGTCACTATTTATTTTTTTGTGAATACATCAGATTTTCTACACATGGCAGTTGAATAACAAATAGTTATCAATTACATATCTCATCAAGTTTTTCTCGCTATTGAGATAACTACGTAGAAAATCCTATCTTAATTTGTACCTACCTTATTTTCACCCTAATAAGTAACGAACGCAACTTCGGTAATTCGTGGAACGCCCTCCGTGGTTGGTACAAATTTATGTTGTTGTTTTTTTATATTTGTTTTTATTGTGTTTTGCTTATTAATGACACTATTCATTCTTTTTTTATTGCTTAGGTTGTAGTGCAGTATTTTTAGGTTAATTTTAGTTTTTTTTGTTTTTATTTTACTTTCTTTTGTTTGCAATATTCGAATTCCATGTGATTGTTTATGACTTGCATCAATTTTAGACCTTATTTATTGTATTCAATGATTTGCTTCAATTTTCTGCCTGACTTCCGTAATTTGACTAAACATTGTTTTGACTGCATATTGCTACTGATTACCTTGACTTTGTTTTGTTTTTCTGTTTTTGTTTCTCTTTTTTTGCACTGACTGTTGTACTCTCATTATAATATTGTTTTATCTGCATTGACTAGTTGTGTACACATGTAATAGGGCATCGCTTGAACTTAATCTGTGTTGTTTTTTGTTTGATTCGTGTTTACATGTGGGTGATGTCTGTTTGTGTGCCATGAATAAATAAATAAATAAATAAATATTTTTTTTGCGATAAAACTGTAAAAAAACTGTTAATTTTTATGGCGTGCATTCACAACAGTTTTAAATAAAGTCTTAGTGTTTGTTTCGAGCTTTCAATTGCATGGGAAAAAGAAATTAGTAATACATAGAATAACATAGATTGTACAAAACATGAGTTGATATTTAATTCATTGAAAAAGCCACGCCATTACCCACATTTCATGTTACATTGTACAACCGACTACTACTTAATGTTTTTACACAAAAAAAAAAAAATATCGCGTGCCAGTCCTCGCCACTTAACGATTCTGCACGAAATGTTATGTGTGTTCTTAACCCTTACAGTACCACATGACAGGTGTGGACTGCGGTGATTGAAAAAAAAAATGAAACCATAATTGCTGCCTTTCCTATGAACTATAATGCTAGCAAACTAGGCATATCCATTTCAAATAATATAAGCAATTCACTTGGAATAAGTACACGTCGCGCCATAGTATTTATTATAATTTTAATTGAATGTTTCCTTCTATTAGGTACGTAATACTGATTGAAAGAACTGATAACCACGAATATGTATACACACATGTATATTTACACTTTAAGTGAACAATCCAAAATGTCACAGTAATGTAAGCATATATAATCAGACAAATATAGTAAACTGTTCACTAGGGCGAACTTATATAAATGATGCAATTCGTAAACACCAAAAAAATACCATCTAAATATAAAAAAAGTGTACTTAATAAATTGGTCTAGTCCTTTTTTGTATGTACCTATCTGTCTCTTACCCATTCAGTAATTGTTAAATTATTTTTATTTTTATATCAAAATCTGTTCCTATAAAATATTGTAGTAATTTTATAGTGTGCCTTGCCCTGCCTTGTGCTACCCAGAAATTTTAATTAGAAAGGTAATCTATAAGTTTTCGCTAGTTTGTTCGTTTTTGAAATTAAGATTGTTTATATTATATGTAGTAACTGTATTCACTCCAAAGATTAATAAAATAAAAAAATCACAAAGTCCTCCGACAGTTCGTAAAAAAAATTATAACAACTATACAAATAATAGGAGGTATGTCTCTACCTATGTAAGTACTCAAGTACACTGACACCTCCTGGTCTGTCCATCAATGGCTCCTGGCCGGTGCACATGGGAGAGTCTCACAGGTCGCTCCCCCTTGGACAATGGCGCAGGAGAGGTTGTGGCTTTCTGGGAGCGGAGGGAGATCTTGTGAGTGCTGACCGACACGATAAGAAGTACTCAAGTTGAAGTTTTGTATTCCCTGATTGTACTAAATTGTTGGTGGCGGAATGACCCTACTACGTAATTGTCAAATTAGTTAATAGTTTTACACCAGTAGTGATAATAATTTAAGTTAATTGTACTTACTAACTAACTAAGTAACTAGATAGATACTGGGTATGATATTACTGAAATTACTAACGACCGAGTCTAATTATGTCTTTAACAACTTCAACTTGGTAAATACCTACCCTGGCTTTGTCATTGATGAATATTCCATGAGTAGTAGAACCAAGAAGGCCTACTCTTCAATTTATCACATTGATGGTCAGAGTCGTGGCAAGCAGCGCTATGAATTAGGGCACTGTTCAAATGTGCAACATTTAGAGAAAGACAAAATATATGCAATAATGTGTGAATTAAATTACTTGAAGCGCTAGGTACTACGTAAGTTTGTTTATATTTTTATGTGATTGTAGAGTCGATCAATTTCTCTCACAGGTTCATGGTTCATACTTACATATTTTCGTTTGACGTTTTATACATTCCCTCTCTCCATCTCATTACGCGCAAATTTTTGCCCATTTTGTTCAAAATGTCTTACCTAGTAGGTACTTGTACATATACCTACATATGACTCGGTTGTATGTCAATAGATGGCGCTTGCCATATTTATGTAATTCCAAATTTATATTAGTGTCTCCCAAAGTTTTCCTACCTATTGTAATATAACTTTGATCCATATGCCTCAACCCCACGCTTGCCAGACAGCGAGCCGAGCGGGTGTTTATGAGAAAAAACGCTCGGTTACCTACACGAACCAAGTCAAACGCCCCACCCACACGCCTTTTTACTCATGAACACCCACTCGGCTCGCTGTCTGGCAAACGTGTGTCGCCCACATAAGATTATCATTATTTTGTTTTGTGCTAGGTATTTAACTTTTCAATTTTTTAATTAGTTATACCTGAAACGCAGGCTGTATTGTTGCCTGTTTAGCAGGC
This sequence comes from Ceraclea dissimilis, assembly GCA_963576895.1. Taxonomy (NCBI): domain Eukaryota; kingdom Metazoa; phylum Arthropoda; class Insecta; order Trichoptera; family Leptoceridae; genus Ceraclea; species Ceraclea dissimilis. Next base: position 6,346,498 of record OY756375.1, read on the forward strand.
TTTTTAAACCCTATTAGATACGAGTACATAAAAATGTACTTATTGTCAGTAGATGTACCTAATATAGTTATTATGGTGGGCAATAATCTACCTCATGTCGACCCTGCTGATGATTGTAGATTGTTAATGAATGGTCGCCATCAAACAACTATACCTACACTATCGTTAAGTTAAGAATGACCCGTCACAGAATGGTAATCAATGGACGGTCAGTCTATTTGAACATGAAATTACAAAGGACTGGATAGTAGAAATATAGTAGAGTTTAGTAAAACCTATAGTGGTGATAATGAGATATTGATGTTTAGAAATTATATTCATTTTAAAACCTATTTCACCTACATTATTATCCATCTATACCTACATGTAATAATGATACATACTACAAGTAAATTATCGATACCACGGTATAGCATAATCAATGTTTACCTAATATCTAAATGTACCGATGTAATAATAAACAAATAAAATAAATTGGTTATATACGTATATAATTGGTTTTCCGTGCAATTTGTTATGATCAAATTAAATACACGAACAATATAAGATACACATCTACGTCCGCTTCCTATGTGCAGTAGGTATGTGGTCATCACCCAGTTTCTCCAGGCTGCCCTGTCCTGGGCCAACTCCGTTGCCTGTTTCCATGTCATTCCAATCTCACACAGCTCTGATGTGCACAGACACCCTTTGGTTGGTCATTGTAGGCCTTCCCAGACTATGTTGCCTTAGCTTCGGGTCGATATTGGAGCCAATTCTGTGAAATACCATTATGTATTTGTTCCCCTCTTCTCAAGATAAATCGAAGTACCTAATGATGGAATCTACTACAAATGGCCGAATGCCAAACGGCCGACATGGACAAACGGCCGACAGAGACAAATGGCCGACACGACCAACTGGCCGACTGGTACAAATGGCCGAAAGACGAAAGGCCGAAATCCAAACGGCCGACATGGACATATGGCCGACAAGTACAATAGGCCGACATCCAATAGGCCGACACGGACAACTGGCCGACAAGTACAATAGGCCGACAGGACGAATGGCCGACAATGACGTTTTCAATCAAGATAATAGTTAACAAGCATCGCCCAGCAGACATGGGACATTACTGTAAAAAAATAATGTTGATCGGTTATGTTGTTTTTTATTTATACTAGTAAGGTTTAATTAAGCGCTGAAAGGCACTTGCAGCCGAAACAAATGAAAAACCGTTTTTAACGCCTAAAAATTGTGAACCTGCATGTTCGCTGGAAAGTTGAAAAAGTAATGTCCCATGTCTGCTTGGTGTTTTTGATCTAATTCGTGTAGCGGCTACTCGCGGCGCTAGTAGTAGGTAATTCTTTCAAGTATGTCTCATACTTATTAAGTATACAGTGGTTGCATAAATTCAGGAGCAGAGCTATTTAACCTTGGGAGCTATTGGCAAAAACAGTGTTACCATTGTCTTTTTTTTTCAGAAGTCTCACCGAAGCCTGCGATAGTAGAGTACAAGCCTACATCCTCGAATTCCATCACCGCCATGAGTGGTGACGTCACCTTGTATCGGTGACAAACACCTTGTCTCGGTGACAAATACTTGAATTACGGATTTTTTTTTCCCATACAATTTAGATGGCGTAACCATCGTCAAATGTCAGTTGGGCTTGGTTGGGCCCGGCCTTCATGAACAATATGGCGACGGCCTCGGTCTCACGGAGCAAACTTGGTTTAGTGTTGCTTGGTGTGATAATAAGATACGGTAAAATTTTTTCGCTACTTTCAAATTATATTTCGGAACTGTTGTTTAAAAAACTAGCCAAATTTTGGATTGTTAGAATAAACTGGCAACTTTGTTTTTCAAACTTGTGATGTGATCATTATTTCAATCTTTTTTTTGTGTCGGCCATTCGTCCTGTCGGCCATTCATCCTTGTCGGCCAGTTGTCCGTGTCGGCCTATTGGATGTCGGCCAATTGTACTTGTCGGCCATATGTCCATGTCGGCCGTTTGGATTTCGGCCTTTCGTCTTTCGGCCATTTGTACCAGTCGGCCATTGGTCTTGTCGGCTATTTGTCCGTGTCGGCCATTTGTCCTGTCGGCCGTATGTCTTGTCGGCCGTTTGTCCGGATCCCCTAATGATGGTAGTACAGCACAAGAAAACATCAAGTATCCTTATGATGTTTAATATGAAGTAAAAAGTCTGCAATGAAAAAACAGTACACAATATTTTTCCACCTACTGTAGGTATATTTCGCAATGTTTGAAAATATTTAGTGGTTAAATATCGCACAGAGACGTTACTTGATTTTTTAATGATTTAATTGACAAACTTTAAACTTAAAACTCCCACAAATCGTGAGTTATAGTTAATAAGATGTGATTACCACTTTATTTGAACACATTATTATCATTTAGAGGATTACCTTTTATTATTGTGTGAAGAAAATAAAGGTACTGTAGAATCAAAAATGGGGTTTCTTTTCTTTGTTGACCATTCAACGCTGCTCCGTTTCACACAATAGCTTGTACTTGTGATTCTAATGTCTTTCTAACAAAAGGAACCAACGGGGGGGTTCCATTTGAAAAATGATTCTCTCAATATCGGAACCGTTCCACAGATCCAAACGGTATTTCGATTATCGCATATTTTATAGGTTTATATACAAAATAATATTATACAGATTTAGTTAACGACTTTTTTCTTCATCATTTCGTGAGAGTAAGAATAATGTTGGTATAAATATTTCATAATTATTGTTTTTCTTTCGCTTTAACAGTCTTAATGGTTTCCAGATTTACTTAAATGTAGGTAATTGTTTTGTATACTAAATCAAAACAGATTTTCTTCTTTCACTTCTAGTGTATTCTTCTTCTTCTGACTTAACCCTGGAATTTGGTTGGCAGCAAAATCCTCTACTCTTTTTATACAAGTATTGCATTTATTGGCCACACAATTATTGGGATATACCGCGATAGTGTTTATAAATGGATAGACAAAAAGAAACCATTTTAAAGTGCGTGGTTTCTATATGTTTCTAAGAGAAATGTGTGGCGTAGTTTGTTAAATAATATCCATGAATAATCAAGAGTTTTTCCAGTAGAGAAAAATACTTTTGGATTAATTAGTATACATCGCTTTAATTGTTTTTGAAAGCGCTATCAGTTTCCGGTAATAATGTTACTGTTCTAAAACGGATGTACGTAACTAAATGTTTTGGGGTGAAAATTTATCGTTGTTGCTGAAAAAAATAGTACATTACTTACTATCACGAACGTTTGTAGTGGCAAGGCTTTGAAATTTAATTAATAACGTTTCTACTAGGTAGGTACAAAATTAATTTTTGAAAGGGTCTGGGTCTGCGTATATACATAATACTGTCCTGTATACTTTACGCTAGGATTTTATAGCTGATTTTATACAGGAAACACTTTTTATAATCATATAGTGAATTGCAGAATACTATATTTAGGTTTATTAGGAGAGGAGTAATTAGACCACATTTTATTTAAAATTCCCGTTACTGGATCATTCTATATTACTGGTCGCTGATCATTATAAATTACGCTAAATGAAAAATTCTCAAATATTTCCATTTAATGTGTGCCTTCTCCTTTAACCAAACTGATTTTTCGTGGTTTCCAGTATAACAAGTAAGTACTACTTAAAAATCGCTGGTTACATCCAGATGGATAGGAAATACTGAACATCGTAATGGAGATTCTAGATTAATGAAATCCCATAATATTATTTCAGATATTTCACAATTTACCATTTCCATTAGTGCATTATTTATTTAATACTTATGTTTATACATTAATTTATCATTTTGTCATTTACTTCCTTTTATTCCCGTAAAGGACAAAATTCTACTAAACTTTATTACACCGTTAACGAATTCCGTTAAAAGGCGTAACGGATTTTCCTCGCCCCCATAACGACAATCATTCCAACGGCCGTAATAATTTCCTTTATCTACGCAATAATTGAATATAAACAGGAGACAATAATATTCCGAGTGTTGGAATAGAAATATACCACCAGAGTTATTTACAATGGCTTACAGATCTTATATCTTAATTATTTGTTTATTTACCAACACTAAATTATTTATTTCGATGTTTAACAATATTTATAATTAATGAGAAAACAGTAAATTAATGAGTGAAGAAAAAGATATGAGAAAGCGCGGTCACCTGAAACCGATCCAAAAGGACACACGCGTTTTGAGTAAAAGAAATCGGAGAGCGTGTGTGACAATTTGCATGAAAGTGACGAAAGCGAGGAGTGTGTGCAAGGGTAGTGCGGTCTGACGTTATGTTCTATCTGCCTACCTCGCAAGGGACTCTGCCCGAGGGTCGCCTGACTTGGGGTTGAACGAGTATCACAATGTGAACGAGCGAGCCCGGATGGCTCCATTCTGTTTCCAGCGGTTAATTATTTTTAAAACTATATAGTTAGGTAGGTACTTCACGAGCCTTTCTTAAAGCTTTGGAAAATAGAGTACAGAACTATGTGTAATATTTTTCCGTAAGTATGTTGTAAATATAGACTCACCTGAAAAGTACATATTTATGTATAGCTCGTCTCCATCCACAACTAGACATCGCAATGAAATAGGAATTCCTCGAATTTCTAACCATGCTATGAAAAATATGGTGACTGATTGACAACAAATTGCTGTGATTGAGCCTCAAATCACCCACTTCGGTTCTACTTCCACATGATTGTGTAATAATAAGAACTTTTGCATTTCGTTCGGCACGAAGTTTGGCATCAGAAAGCGATCAAGCTGAGATCTTAATCATTGAGGTTAATATTAGCTTGGCGTGTTTTCTTTTTATTGCTATAATGATTCGTATCATACTTCACAGTCATTGATACGGTCATGCCACGTTTAAAATTGACGTGAAAAGGTATTATTTAATCTACTTTATAATAATATGGCGTTTCTCAAGGGAACACAGGGAGGTTACTAAGTCCCGCCACTCAGAGCAGTGTTCTACGGTGCGTATTACTTCTCCTCACGTAATTCCTTACCAATATCATTGTCAAAGGAAGGATTTTAAGTGAAAAAGGGTTTTCTCGAACGTCGAAAACCCTGTGGGATTTAAAACAGCGCGACTAACTACCATCATTAATGTTTTCTAAACAAGATTATTGAATCCGAGTTTTTCAAAAAAAATCCAAATACACCTTCGTACCTACATTTCACAGTAAGCTTGAAAAAATTTTGTCATGAAGTCTAGTATTTCGGCATTCGGGATCGATCCGGCGTTTACCTAATTAATGTCAAGCGCGTTACTAACCCAGCCACCGACCACTTGCAATAACTATCATTCTCTTCTGCTTGTGCGGTATCAGGTCTCCCCGATGTTGGCGATCACTCTAGCGTAAATATTTATTTGTTTATTTATTTATTTAAACTTAAAGTAAACAACAAACACATATAAATATACAAAATGGACATAGTACAGATTATAAAACGTTGTTTACTAGGGCGAACTTATCGCAGAACTGCGATTTCTTCCAGTTAACCCCAGGACAAAACAGAAAAAAAAAGGAGTTGAGAAAAAAGAAATTGAATAAAAAAATATATACGAAGTAGAAAATATATACATACATACATATGTGAGATAAAAAACAAATAAAAATATCTCTTATCCTGGGCTGCCCGGAAAAACTCCTCCACACTTCTAATTCCGGTCCATTCCCTTACGTTTCGCAGCCAGGATATTATTATTGTCCAACGGTTCCACTATATGGACCAACAATCCTACATACTGAACTTACTTACTAAATATTATTTGCTTCATAATTTCCTATGCGCAATATTCTAAAAAACCTTCAGCCAAGTAGATGACTGTGGTGGTACTTATAGCTACCAAGCTACCTAGATAATAGCGGCAATTTTAATTTCTTACTTCGTCCCTCATTGCTCATTTAAGCAGACAAATAATATTCCTAGAATAAAAATGTCACTATAGGATTATTCTTCCACGCAATAATTCTCATCTTCTTTTCTCCTATTCTCTCCTTTAGATAAATTATTATAATATCGCTTTAATATATTATTATCGTGGTCTTTTCCCTGCTCCAAACTTGGAACCGCCCCTGGTAACGCCGGGTCGTTTCTTCTCTACCCTTCTGGGGAGGTACGTATACTTGCAGATAAAGTTAAAAATGGCCAAAGATGTCTTTTAAAATAAAAACAACGGAGAATTTTATTTTATATTTCATTCACATTTACTTAACCCTTAAAAGTATCCACACAAGTTTAAATGTTTTAATTGTTAAACTACAGACACCATGATTTTTTTATGCATAGATTATTTGCAAAAACATACAAATTAAAAACACTGAAGATGGAGGGAACCATTTTTGGTGCAACCTGAACCGAATCAGAACCGGATACGGAATGTGTGGCCTCGTCCTCCGCAGATGGGTCGAGCGGGATAACCCCAACTGCCCCTGTCGTGAAATGGAGTCCATTAGCCACATTGTTGAAGAATGTCAGCTCACTAGGTTCAACGGCACAATCAAATTGAAGTCATTGACAACTTGATGTCTCCTAAGGCAATTTAATACCTGAGCTCTCACGAACTTAATCTCTGGCTTTCTCAAATGCCATATGATATAAATATGTACATACTAAAAAGTCAAGGAAAATTCAATTTAAAATTCAAAATAACAATTGAAGTGATTTTGCAAAATGGCCTATTTTACTTCCTTTTTTAAAGTCATCTCCACCCAAATGGCCTTCCAATTTAAGAATTATTTATAAAAAATATGATCTAAAAGAACATTTCTTTTTCGTAAATAATAACCATATATTGGAATATTGTCTCCGAATTCTGACAAAAATATTTAACATTACATGGGTATATTCGTATGATGGAATTAATTATTTTGCCTGTTCGTATATAAAAATATATACTTGAGTGTGTTTGAAGGGTTAGTAAAACAAAGATCATTAGAAGGAAGGGAAATAAATGAAATTCACTTTGTCGTGATAGCTCCTCTAACTACGTGCAATTATCTTTACGTTCCTTTTTGTGAGACTCTTCTACAGATTTACAACATTTTGTTTTACGTGTTCCGACCAAATACAATTAATCGAATTTACGACAAAAGGCATTTCAGTGGAAACGTACACCTGCCACCAGATAGCGCTAGTGGGTATTAAATTGTAATCCACATGTTTTTTTTAAGGTTTTATTCTGCAGACTCTTATTTTACTTAGGAACGACTAAAAGCCCTCCATTCATTGTGTAAGCACTGACTCAGCAGCAACAAATTTGTTTAGAAATTGTTCATATTGACACAATGTATTGAATGACAATACGTGACAGTTTATGTGACTTCATATGATTTGCAAATAACACACCTGAATTATTCTGGAACAATCACCAAGATAAAGTCAAATCAAGTTATACCTTATACCTACTACTACTTTTATGGACGAATATGTTTAGTTCCAAACAGATAATTGATTACAGCATTTCGTTAACAGAAGAGAGAGGTATCTACATTCACATAATGTAGCTTTATATTGTGTATACTACAGATTGAAACTATTTCACAATGAACCACTTTTCCCAAACGGACCTTCAAGATTTTCCAAAACGTGAATCTTGGTTCCGCCACTGAAACAAACATACATTCCTGGTATGTTGGTAGCCAGCAGTGGCGAAGGCTGGATTTCTGCAGAAGAGAAGCCGGGGCTTACATTTCTTATGGGATTACGTCAGATTAGACACTTTTATACTTATCATTTTTTCCTAAAGGTAACTCGATGGAAATCGTGTTCTTAGGTTACTTCGCGCCTGGTAGGCAGGCTATAAATGTAGTCTGTGAATTTTAAAGAAAATATCTTGTCATCTCATGTAGCCTTAAAAATATCGTAAAACAACACTGTCGCGGTTTAAATTAAACGATTTTTCCCTAGAGTAAATCTTAACGAAATTGCAACGATCTTTAATGAAACATCTTAGTAGCGACGCTAACGGACGTTGGCCCGTTACTTCATTACGGGCGTTATTCAAAACACAGCGATAGCGGCGGCAAGGGAAGTAATTACGTTCAACGAAGATTGTTACAACAAATCGAATCGCTTTCTTGATACATTTATTGCGTCTTTATGTCTGCTAGTGTTTAAAAAGGCCTGCGAAACTGGAGACAATATTTTTGATTAGGTTCTTGTTCCTTTCTAATTTTGTCCAACAATCTTTGACGAATGATCGCAACCTACCGGTGTCCTAAACAGTGGCGGATCCAGGATTCAATTTTGGGGGGGCTGAATGTCGTCACATGGTAAAAAGTACTGTCACTAAACGTTTTGGGGGGGCCTGAAACCCCTAGATTTGTTGTATATAAAGTACTGTCACTCATGGTTCAGCCTTCTAGCCCCCCCCCCCTGGATCCGCTAGTAGTCCACTTATTTTCTACTGTGCCGTAAGGTCCACCGGTGGGTCTAAGCACAAATCCATTTTATTTATTTTTTTAATTCAGCACCGAAGTCCGAAGATTCAATGTTTCAAAATATTCATTTAATTTTTTTCCATGTGTCAACACTGACCTGGTCAATCTGTCAAATTTCTATGACAGTTGTAATAACACTTGGACAGCTGTATGACACTTGGATACAGTTGTATGACACTTGGATGTAATTTCAAAGGTCCACTATGGTAGCTTCTCACTTATGTTTCTATTAGACCTACTGGTGGGTCATATGACTCTCAATCTACTAGGGAGCTGAAACACATAACAACCCTTGGTGAGATAGTTGTGTACTATAAATTTATTTATATTAATGACGCGACACTCATCGGCTGACGAAATAATAACAGCTGATGTTATTTCTTAATTATTATACTCAATCGATATTGAATTATAGTTTGTACCAAAATGTCGTTTATCAGACACATACTCGAATATCGTAGACGTCCATTATGTCTGAAAATATTACCTGTCTATATTTTAAGATAAAAGTACGTATTTTATTTACCTGAAGACGAAGACACATTTACGTAAAATAATATATAAGGTGGCAGAAACTCGGCGAATAATAATATAACCCATAACTTTAGAGGAATTTCAGTACTACATATAGCCTTATTATAAGAAGAAGTATAATATACCAAAGATGTAGATGTATGCAGTAGGTGTATTCTATGGAATTGTGTATAGCGGTCGGGGAAGGTGCCAAATTTATGCGACGAACATGGGGACATAGTATTAGACTTATAGAGGATTATCGTACGAGAATATACTCGTGTAATCAGCGCAATGGAAGAAGTATTTTATTAGAATTACGTATTTAAATACCCTGAAGTTTTTCAAATTATTGCCGGTATTTAGGTTATAAATGAATTGAATAAACCTATATGGAAGTTAGAATGAGGTAAGTGGCTGTCAAATGGTTGTTGCAACTAGAGGGTGTTACGCGCTGTAAAAAGAATCTCCAACGTTGGAATTACCTGCCCAATGACAACATCCTCTGTGATTGCGGAGCGACCCAGGACGAAAGCTACCTACTAATATGTCCCCTGATGGGAGAGAGCTGCACCCCTAGGGACCTGATTCTAGGAAATGACAAGGCGATGTATGTCGCCGCATATTGGGAGTGGCAGGGTATGACCCACCCGGACACGTAAAGTAAGTAAGTACCAGAATGAAGGTGAATAAACTTAGAACGTTTGGGGATGTTGAGAGAATAAATGGCGAAAGGATGACTAATAAGATATATATGGGTGAACGAGAAGGTGTAAGGTAGCGTGGCGGTCTGAGTCCAACCTGGACTGACCATGTCGACCAGATCCTCGAGGACTGATGCGATTTGTAAAAGAAATATGGCGTTCTGTACTTTCTGCCTACCTCGCAAGGGACACGACGTGAGGAGATATAAAGACAGCTGATAGATTTAAGACAGATGAAAACGTTAAATTTTAATAATATACCAACAAATAATATATAAATGTTAGAGCTTGCCATAATAGGTTCAGAAATTTATGGACAAATAGACGAAATCAGAATTGAACGTCTATTAATGTGAAAATTTTCAAACATTTGTAGGTAATAATAGCATTTCACCTCTAAAATGATTATTTTTGGAGACACTGACCGTAAATTCTAATTCTGTTTAAAGGAATGTCAGAAACAAAATACTAAACCATCACTCAGCTATTTGAAACAGTAAAAGTCTTTGAATTCTCGAGTACAAATTATCATTGTAATGTCTTTGACAATAATTATTATTACTGACATTGTTTGACCAACTTACGTAAGTTATTATTAGATTGTCAATATAGTCTGTGGTTGGAGATGGACATTGGACAATTGTAATTTGTTAGTACTAAACTATGTTTGTAGGGCTGCCATCTCTCCGGGTTTGACCCGGAGTCTACGGGTTTGAATGGCGTTCTCCGGTCTCCGGATTAGCATCGTGTATCTCCGGGTCATCAGACTGGCTGGTGAGACAGTGGGTTAACTATCACCGGGCAGTCTCCTGCCGACCCATATATTATGAAAATCTGTTAAATCTCATTAAAAACTAAACTGTTTCATCAAAAAATTTGCCTGCGGCGCTACCTTTTTGATGTATTGAGTGTTGTTATTTCTTTTTATAGAAAATAAATCTGTTTACACCATGAGCATCTCTGCTCAATCTTTTAAAAAAATTCTGCCTGCGGCGCTATTTACGTATTTTACTTCCACACTTGTAATACTTACAATAAGAAATACAATTTTTCCCAAATCTCCGGGCCTACCCTCATTGAAAGGTGGCAGCCCTATATGTTTGTATTGTGGAGATGGTTAGATGATGGGGTAGATGATTGTCAAGTGAATGGCAAAGGTATCGCTTATACCTACTCGTACACCTAACATTATAATTGTTATTATAACAATGTCCGTCCAGTCTTATAGATATTACAGCTCTTTATTGGATTCCGTCTGTTGATCACATTGTGGTGAATTCTCCTATCAAGAAGTTCGTGGAGCTTAATCGATGAATTCCATGGTGTAACACAGAGAGCGATGAGATATCTTAGCACTGATTGGTAGTTTTGAATCTTGAATCCCCTCTGAACTGAACAATGGTCGTTCACAAACGAAAGAAGGAACAAAGGGATCGCAACCGAAAGAAAATGTTAGATAGTCGCATACTTGTAAATGCTGGAAAATTTTACGCTTAAAATTTTTAGTCCTTTTATTTACTTATTTTAATAAACTTACAAAAATACCAACATAGTTCGTTAGTCAAAAATAACACATATGTATCTAAAACCTAATTCTATAATTAGTAAACAGAGATTCAGATGTCACATTGCACTTGTAGATAAGGACGTAGATATTGTGGTCAATGTACTAAATAAAACAAAACGTTATTTTTTCAATAATTTCATATTAAATAAATTTAAAACACTAATTGTAGTTCATGAAATTGTAGAATTAGACCTATTATTCTCCAAAACCTATAAGTATTGGAAATTTCATAAATGTCTCATAAATAGAGGATACTTTGTGAATTATTCTCCTATAAGATAAGGAATGAGGTTATTAGCGAAATGAGTGACTGCAAGACTGGTGTTATGACAAGAATAAAAGTGAATAAACTAAGATGGTTTGGGCATGTTGAGATAATGGATGGACGCGTTTTGAGTAAAAAAAATCGGAGAGTATGACAAATTGCATGAATGTGACGGAGGCTAGGAGTGTGTGCAAGGATAGGGCTGTCTGGCGCTCTGTCTTCTCTGTCTACCCTGCAAAAGAGACGTGGCGTGAGGATATAGATAGAATAAATAGATTATTCTCCCTGGTTCCACGGACACTCTGTCCTTCTAATAACTAGCTTGGTAGGTACATCATCCTAATCTGTGTCGAATTATATTCTCTTCGTTGATTCAACATTCAACGCGTGTTACGAGATTAGATAGAATATTAAAAAATGTAACAAGAACGAATCGACATTTCGCAAGATTTATTAAAAAAATTATAAAGCGAGAGAAAAAGGTACACTTTGGCCTAATTAATATTTATCTTGAGAATCATTCCGAAATGCGGAAAATCCACACTGAAATCTGGTCGCCCAAGGGAGGAGACCGTAGGGGGAGAAGTAGAATGAAGGATGGGGGTTGAACTGGGAAAACGGGGGGGGGTGATTGTAGAACAGAGTGTGGGGGTTACAACAATTTAATTAAATTCCCCAAGAGTTTAGGTGCAAATTCCAAAAGTGGGCAGACCAAATACTGGGGACAGGTGTTTAGAATTAACTACTTGTACCTACATTATAGTTCTCCACGTCTTAAAAGATGTATCAACAGCTGAACCTGTAAAATATACTACGTGTATTCTATATACTATACTCCTGGAAGATTTATACCGAATTTCTAGTAATTGATAATATCTTGCCTAACTCGAATGGATGAGGATGACTGGACGTACTGACTTCAAATTAGATGGCCATTGGGAAGATATTATTATGGTCCACCATTAAATTTAAACCTTTAATTTTTTTTTTTTTTAATTTAGACCTTTTTCCCCTTCTTAAAAGTCTTCACTAAATATTACAAAAATATACCTCTTAACAGATATTCAGTTCAGACATATTGTACCTTTTTTGAACCTACATATTATTTTTTCTAGGTCGCCTTGTCGATTTATTCGTTGCAAAATGTCGCATGTTCTCAATTTTTACGGAATGCTTGAAATTCGTTGCATAATAATACCTAATATCTACTTTTACCCCAAGTCCATGTCTCGGAAAATCAACAGGGCATCATATAAAATATTATCAAAATCTTCACTGTGACCGTAGTGTATCAATTTTAGAATAGTTGGGTATTAGGTATCAAAGATCTTTGACAGATTTACCCAGCGTAATAATAGGTTTGTTCGGAACACATACAAGACCCATAAAGTAAGTGGGATAGACTTTAACCAAGTTAGGATATCACGAACTATCAAGAGGTATCGGTTATACGTGTCGCCTGCTAAGGGGGAAATTTCATGATGTAATTTTACACTGTGAATCCCGAATATCGAACTGTGGATATATTTTTTCATGCCTGCGTTTGTCAACAGGGTCCTGAAGGAAAAATAACTACCTGATTTGTTGATAAATAAAATAAAATAAAAATAAAGCGCCATCTACAGCTTCCAAAATTATCTAAAATATTGTTGCTTGGTCTTCGGGTGAACCGTGTGTTGATTGACTTGATCGATGTTAAGGAGTGTTAACTTGTGCAGCGTGAACAGGTGTAATTTTTTTTGTCAATAAAGTCCAACACGTTCAGTACGTGATATCCGGCTAACCGGAACAAACAGTGTGATCAAACTAACCGGGACAGAGGACCGTTTAACTGCCATTGATTGCAATTTGTTTGGTTTACGAATAGTTCTGTGAAAGTTTCTCCTGTGACAAGAAAGGTAAACCTTTTAACCTCTCACCAGCAGACTAATTCCAAACTGCTAATTTAATATTTTTTGCCTTTCTCACGAAAACCATCAGCGAAAAAATAATTAATGTTCCGAATCTGGGTGTTGTTATAGATACTATTTTGCCTTTGTCGTTGTGAAATTGGGAATATAGCACTTTTGTTAGTCTCTTGCCTTTGAGTGGTAGCACTCTAATCAATATTTTCTTATTACATTTTGTGTAACACGATAAAATTTGTCTCAAAAAAAACTTTACGAAAATCGAATGAATTGCGAATACTCATTGGTAAAAAATCGAGTGTTTATTAGATAAGGCAGTATGTTTATTTTTGCATCAAGTATTGCCGAATGCTTGAAATTGCTGTCTGCGATGTCAAAATAAGCCGCCATGTGTCAGTGCTCGCTGCACTCTCTTTGACACTTTAGCTTACTTTGTTTTTGGATTTCTCTAAATAATATTACACATGCATTCCAAGAACTTGTTGGTTGAGGATTTATATTATTTCCTTTATGACAGTCCATTATCTCGTACATTAATAAATTCCTACATAAAAAAGTGAAAAACTCTTTTATTCCGACACATATTTTCTTTGTCCGAAAATATCTAAATAGCGTTAGCCCTTAGAAAATGAACTACAAGAATTCCCTTTCTTCAGGGGGATTCCTTCTTTGATATCATTATCTATATTCATTTATATCAAGTCATCATCGGGTTTTCTACTTCTGTCTTTTCACCTTTTCATTTTTGTTATTCCCAAGTAAATAAATCCGCAAGAATCCAATTTGTAAATCTTTCCAAACTCAATTTGTCCTACTTTGATTTTTTTCTCTCTCACCTTTTCAAAGTCTTTCCTACCTTTGGATACGTGCTTCGTTTTTGCACGAAAATATTTGTTTTTTGTTGGATTCCTTGATAAGATTCACATTATTTTCAGAGGATATAAACTTTTGGGTTTAACTTTGGATTGAAGTTTATTAAAAGTAAGTATATTAAAGTTCTAAATTTGTTACTGACTTGCACATACCTTTCACTAAACATACTACTTTTACACGCACGAGAAATTCCACTAAAGAAAAGCTTACTACTTCGTATATTAAATGTCTTTCAGTTTCTGATGACCGCTCTGTCTCTTGCGAAGATATGCAGATGCTTTCAGCCGATAGAAGAATGAATATGAAGATACTGTGATATGGAAAGACAAACAATAAATCAATTCAATTCATTATGCTCAATCAATTACTGACCACTAATGTTTCTGTTTAATTTTGATGTGACAGACAAGAATGCCTTTAGCTAGAAATATCTTTGGTTTATGTTCCAAACACGACTCCTAATCATCCTACTCTGCTTTCTGTAGAGATTCTCCGCCTTGTCTTTGTAACAAAATATAGAGAATATTATGGTAGAAGGTATACGAAATGTTTCTACATGGACTATCACAAACTGTCTCATTACTTATGCCTCATATCCTTTGAGACAAGGATATCTCTTAAGAGATGTTACCATAATCATTATTCTGCCTCTCTCTATATATCTTAAAGGAATTATTGCGACACATGGAATAGTTATTATCTACTTACTTTAACGATATTAGTCACCTAGCTTGATGAACGTGCAGTGTGGAATTGCAGACATTTGAATATAGTCCATAATATACAATATACATTCATTAATTCCAATTTAGTCGCTGCAATTGTGAAAGCTTTAGGCTAATTTTATTAGTATGTCGTCTTAATGTCTATATTCAGTTCTGTTTCTTTACATAAAATGTACTTACTACCTATGATCGCTTAATTCCTGAATGATCTCCAAGCAAAGCGATAGATCACAGACAGTCAGCACGCCGAGATCACAGATTTTAAGCTTGTCATTTCTCCGGTAATTAAATACACCTAATTAAATTGTCCAGGTAACCATAGTACATTAAGGAAAGTATGTAGATTCGGAAGGGAATATAACGAAGGTACTTTACTATACTGTCATATATTTTTATTTTATTCTACAGATATACTCCTTTTGACAGAATTCTACGAGAGGTACGATCGTTTAATTATCTTATGCAAAGGTCGTTTTGCATATTAAAAGGTGCAAATGATTTTCTGAGAATGTCGGCATCTATATACAATAGAATATACTTGCGTCCTATATTGCATTCATATTACCTTCGTCTCGATTGTAATGGGGAAAGAAAGTACCTACTGACCACTGTGAGCCCTCGTATATATAATTTTAAAAATGCATAAAATACTTGTTAGCCATGCAGTGAGATGTAAATTTTACCTACGTGTCTATACGATTATAATATGCAGTTTATTAGTTGGTGAGATTCTATATACAGAATTTACTTGTCAACTTGTGCATAGGTACAAAAAATATCCTATCGATGGATAGTTGTGATTCTAGTTTGGGTTTGTAGTGGATGATATGCTTACTTAAAAGGAGCGTCGTGTTTCTTCCTACAGATTTTGAGACCACTGTTCATCAATCAATGATGTGGGACTAAGATTTCTCGGAACAACTGCTGTGGAATATCTGTGTTCCCGCAAGGAACGACAAAAGATATACGATATGTTTTATTATGTGTTTTCTGTCTAACTCGTCATCGATGAAATCGATGAGCCTCCCCGATTTGTTTACTGTTCTTATTTAATTGATAATATTTATTGTAATAAGTATTCCTGCTTCTGTGAAAATAAAACGATAAATCCTTTGTAACCTCAATCCATCTTTATCTTCTATATTCAACATTCACGTGTATTTTTTCCTATTTTACAGCTTTTTTGTTGAGATCAATGATAATATTATTGGTACACGGGTTACAATTCATTCGTTTCATCAGAATTATTGTAGGTACTAGCATGTCTTTGGGTGTCATGAAATATCATCAAAAGGCGATATCTGTCATAAGCCATCATGAAAAGGCAATCCCCTAGACAGACGGATGTCAAATGATATTCATAAATGCGCATTTGGAACTCGTAAAAGGCGTTCAAATGAAAATCTATGGATTTTGTATGATGCCGTTTATACGGTGAGCTGACATAATATAAGAAAATAATGCGTGGGTATGTAATTTTTTCGTACAACGTTCACTTTATAAATGGTTTCATAGTTGAACTACTATACTACACTTACAGGACACTTTCCATGCGTGCTCCATGGTTTTTTTTTAACGTGCTCTAGTCACATTATTGTACCTATTTCACCCACACTTGTATATCTTTGTCATCATTAATTCGTAACTCCTTTTTTCTATATGTCCAAATTGTCCAACACTCTTAATTTATTAAGATTCCATCTCGTCACCACACTCACCTGACACTTCGATTCTTCTACAATGCACTCATTACGAACTCTTGCACGCCTTTATTGGCGTTATTGTCTCATTTCACTTGGCGTTATTGTCTCATTTCACTTGGCGTTATTGTCTCATTTCACTTGGCGTTATTGTCTCATTTCCAGACTAGCTGGAGCTCTGAAACATTCACCAATTTTGTTTAAACTGGATGACATCACGATTCTGTACCACATTGGATAAGCCTTCTCCAGAGGGTATCAGAAGGGATCCAAGGGTTGAGTGGGGTCATGTGTGGTATCGTATGAAATCGGAAGCGTATCGGAAAAGAAATTTAGATCAAAAATCAGATTTTGCCCAGCTCAAGTTACAAAAATTATAATATGTGTCATTTCTTCAATTTTTTCTTCTTCGTTACGTTTTATGTTATTTTTAAGATTCTCAACATCTAATTGGTATCAGCAAAGGTCTCAAGAACGAAAAAATACTGTTGCTTTGCATGGAAACAAAAATTAATACATATTTAATAAACCAAAACGTTGATTTTAATGGATAAATTCTTTACTGCCGTATCTTTCCTATAAAGATTGATTACATTCCCTTAAATAAAATCTACGAAATCCTTTTCATTTCATTATAGATAACATAAATACGAGTTATTTTCAGTATAATAATGTCTACATTGTGTTTTATATCCATTTTGTATCGCACCCAATTATCATATTCAGCTTTATTTCCAACAGCTCGATCCCGATTTTATTCCTATAAGATCCCTGAAAATCCCGTTTCGCTTTCATAGCGAAAATATCCACACCCTTTTTTTCTGGTTGACGCTATATTTTTATATAAAAGAGTATATTTTTCTATTGTTTCATCCTCTAATAACCATCCATACCCATTTCCCGTGAGATTCTCTTTCATTTATTTCTATTGTACAACAAAAAAAAACCATCATGCCGGTCCAAAATCAATAGATATTATATTTTTTGTTCAATACATTCGATTCACATAAGATTATAATGGATGTGTTCCTACATACAATACGTAAGTACTAAAGGCTTATGGACATTAAAACCTGACAATGTTTATTCAATTCTATATTGGATCCGTTCAGTAAATAAAATATCTTTTTTAATTGAAGATTTTTTGTATGAAACTCGTTGATGAAAAGAGAAAGCTTCAATATGCCTCTATTGTCAATCAAAAACAATGTCCGGTATTATACGTTCCGGTTTTTTCGTACTAGATAAATATGATGAAGTAATTATTAATATATTTGATTAGGAATAAAACAATCAACGAATTTATTTATTTATGTATTGATTCCTGAAAGGCTTTTATAGACAACAATGTAACAAGTGGATACCAGAATTACGGTACTGATTTCTCTCTACTTGTTCTTCAAGGGTACGTAAGAAATTAAAAAAGTCGACATTTAGAGCAATTTTATACGATATTTTTATGCGTAAGATACCAAAATCCCCCATAACATAACTCCCAATCTGGGTGAGTGTGTGAGCGAGATTGAGTATGGGTGTGTGAGACGACCGGAATGAACTTATATGTTTTACTTTAACTGTGGCGCATGCTTGTAGGTGACAGCTGAATTATGAATGGACTAACTGTCTTTCTTCATGTTATACTTATAACTATAGTTGTTATCTGTTTTGTGCACTAGCGGATCCAGGGGAGGGGCTAGAGGGCTAAAGCCACCCCCCAAAACCGTGAGTGACAGTACTTTTTACCATGTGACGACATTCAGCCCCCCCCCCCTAAAATTGAATCCTGGATCCGCCACTGATTTTGTGCTTGTATTTGTAATAAAATAAAATAAAACATTGCCTTTTTTGCCTCGACTCCATCCGGGGCCGGCCCAAGCGAAAAATACCTTTTTTACTAGTAGAGGTCAAAGATGCTTTCATTTTGCTAATACAAGAGACATATTCTATGCCTATTTCTGATAGCGCTCCAATGGTGGTAGATTACCTTTCTATTATTTTAAATATGTAAGTTTATCTTTTAGAACAAGACTCGCCCACGTTGCTGCAAACGAAATCCCTATAGGTCAAAGGCTGCCAGGAAGACCACCAAAAAGATGGAGAGATAGCTGGTCTTCCACATTCCAAGAAGGAGCACCAGACGCCGAAACAGATCCCAGATCTAGCATAAGCGGAAGAAGAAGAAGAAGTTTATCTAAACGTAATTTCAGAATATTTTTTTATCTTCTTCTTTTTTCAAAACCTTGTACTAATGTTAATTTTAAACCTTCGTAGAATTAAAGATTTCCAATGGGGTGAAGTTTTCAATTTTGAAAGGCTCGTGGAAAATGAACAACGTCGAACTTTTTCATAAAATAGAAATTTGATTAAAGGTATTGATAAAAAATCAACAATAGGTATATATTAAAATATCGGTTCCATGATTTCGAAGAATACCGCTTCATTTTTTTTTCACAGACTCAATGGACTTTTTTGTCTGTCTATGTTATTTTTAGAATTCTCAGGAGAGACGTCTCACAAAATAATTTATATTCTTTGTAACACATACAATTTCATTGTATTTCCAAAACAGATTCTGATTTTTTTGTCATTTTATAGACGAATGATGAATATTTAGTCACCATGGGAACACGAAAATGTGCTGAATATTCGTTTTGAAAAGTGGATAGGAAAAAGTACGTCTACGTGATAGTACGTTCACACAAAGTTGACAGTCAGTAAGAATCAGAAAGAGACGTATGCCCAATCCCACCAACTTTAACCTAGGAAGGAGAGCCCTAAAAAATTTCCATACAAAAACAGAGATAATATTATATTTATTTAGTAATGTTGAGCCCCAGCATATGAAATGCAACATGCAACTCACCTAACGTTAGGTGCCCAAATATCTCCGCCCAGAGTAGGTGAGTTTCATATGGTCTGGTGGTGCTGGGGCCCTTCATTAACAAATAAATATAATATTATCTCTGTTTTGGTATGGAAATTTCCTAGGGCTCTTCTTCCTAGGTTAAAGTTGGTGGGATTGGGCATTACAGAAATAAAAGTATTCTTTATTTTAAAAAAATGTATGTTTACAGAATTAATAGTAGTATACTAGTGGCGGGATATACAGAGCCTTTTTTGAAGTGTGGGACAGTACTACACCCAAGTTGTATCAGTATTAGTGAGCGCACAATGAACAAAAATGCACACAGATGTGTTCATTGTTCAACACGAGTATCTGTTATTTCACGAACACTACAAATAAGGATCTAGAAGTATAACATACTACTGTTTTCAAAAAGTAGCCGTCTGAATTCATCAAAAATGCTAGCAAAAGATACAACAATTACACACTGTGCTGGTGTCGTATATCCTCATGACTGAGGGTCGCGACTCTCATTCCCGCAGTTGACGATCCTCCTCCACGAGTCTCTATCCATGGCCAGATGTGCGGCCTCGTGTAGAGTGGTGTTTGTGGCTGCCCTCACTTGGTCGCTCCAACGCATCGGCGATCTGCCTCTCGGTCTCCTGCCTTGTACACACACAATTTATTACACACTAATATACTTTAAAGTAGTGTCGTTGAGATGTTACTCATTTCTTTCAACGGTTCAACCGCTCTTGAACACACCTTTAGCACGCCTCTTTTGAGATGGTGGAAGTTCATTCGTCGCATGATGAATTACGTCTTATCTGGATTGAATTTGGTCCTTATAGTGCATTTTTTAAGTAAAACAATCTCAGCTGAGATCCCTTTACAAAATGAAAGGGTGTTCCACCCGGAAAACATAATTATTCTCTCTTACGGTCTCTCAAAGTTACTGCTGCCTCTTTCTACGATAGGTATCTCATATTGAAAAATAAGATAATACTTATATAAACAATCGCAGTTTTTTATCTGTGCTTCTTCTTCTTCTTTTTTTCTTAGATCTTGAGATCTACTTATTCAAGAAAGCTTCTTGGGAGGCTGAAGTCCAGATGTCCCTCTCAGCTGGGATTTCGTTGGCCTCGACATATCGGATTCTGGAGTCATCCATCCTATTTGCGTGGTCCCTTCAGAAACTTCTCCTAGCCCTGCCCCATCGTACGATGTCCTCGGTTCCACAAGTCCGCCTTATATCTTCATTGCGCATTCGATCCCTGAGGATCCTCCCTTTATCTGTGCAATGCAGATAAATCCAGTTCAATACCTAAAAGAATTTAGGTATACCTATCCGAAATCATATAAAATATTGAATTCATCTCTGTCAACTAGACACGAATGTACCTCTTATACCTGTTCACACCTGCTCGATAGTAACACTTCTGAATCAGCGTTTTGAATTTTTATTCACGAAAATGGAAATGGTAAAATTGGTTCCCGGAGAAAAACCCATAAGAATATTGCACAGCTTGAATAAATCCCAAAAAAGACAAAACCCTACAGAAATATTACGGTTCACAGCGCAAGACTGTGGAATCAGCTCCCAGCTAATATTCGCATTTGTTCTTCCCTGAACTCATTTCGTAGGATGGTCGTTGCTCGTTAGTCTTTCCGGCTTCTTCTTCTCTGTGTCGTCGACCTCAGGTCCAAATGTTCACAGCGAGTGGTCCCTTATTTCCCATCCCGCTCTTCCCCCCTCCCCTCCCCTGTGTGTATACGTATACATTTAAATTTATTAAAAGCTCATTATCTTTTTTTTTATGTATGTATATTTATCTCTTGTCTTATTATCGATTAGTATGTATTTATGTCTGTATGTATGTGTATGTCTATCTATATATTTATTTGCTTTATTATTATTTATATTATATAAGTTATCTTTTTCTTATCTCGGGTTGACTGTAAGATATAGCGTTAGCAATAAGTCCGCCTTTTGGCACACAAGATTGTCTTATTTTTTTGTAATCATTGTAATCATTTTGGTCAATAAAGATTTATTTATTTATTTATTTAAATATCCTCAACCGATAAAAGCCTAAACTTTCTAGTTAGATTCTAGTAGGTGACTTATTTATAAAATGTTGACTATTTTATTGTCTATCCCATTTTAGATTCGCTTATTTATTTGTTTGTTTTCTAATTTATGCTAGTATCTAAGACACTGAAACAAATCGTGTACTAATAGATACAATTAATTTTATTTTTTAAAATACAATTAGATTTGAGCTTTTGTCCCTTGAGCATATTTCTGAAGGGCTTTTGTCTTTTTTGGGATATATTCGTGTTGACCAATATTCTTATGGGTTTTTGTCCGGTCACGGGTAAAGTTATATGCATAAGTATAAGTAATATAATCCTACAGATATACGAGTATTATGTAGGTAATGTTATGACAGACTTTTATACGATATCATGAATGTCTTATAAAGGGGAAGTGAGAATAGAAATATTGTAAGATTCTACATACTGGCTATTTCTCTCCGCATAACTGATCTATAATAATATGTATCCACATGTATGATGAACGTAGACAATACCTCGTTCTCACCGTCACAATGTAAAATGATTTCGTATGGAAATTCAAATTTTCATCCAATTTTTCACATTTTTGTACTAAACATAAATCCTTGTGTTGCAGAACTGTAGAAAATTAAATGAATTCAATATTTTTTTATCTATATTAATTGTCATAGAGAACTCACATTAAGTTATTTTGTCTGTCACTCTAAATGTAATTTTTTTACGTATCTTGAAAGTCGGTACTAACGTAGAATGAATATGTAACGTAGTGTAGTTGGACAGGTCCTTACTATATTGTTACTCACTAAATAGTAGCACCCTCATTTCATATCGATGTCTTTATATCTCAACGACATGGTCACGAATTGTATTATTTAATGAAATCATTTATGAAAAATGTATTTTTAAAATGTAGTATATTACCTAAAGCAGTAGTACGAATATAGTAAAAAATTTGGTCACCTGAAATTGTTTAATTTCAAACAGCATGTGTGACGAAAAACAATTCGAATCTATGACGAAATTCATGATAATAATAAAGGGCTTTTATATAAAAAAAATTACGTCTCTGTATATCAAAACTCCAAAATGAATTGAAATGTATTTCATAATTGCAAATCTTGAAGCCAGATTTCACTTCGACTGTCACCAACAACTGTTTTAAGTGTATCATTTTGTATTGAAATGAAAATAATTCAACAATACAAACCTAAAACTAAATTAAATACCTACCAAGTATTTTTGATATACGACTTTCTTCCGTGGCAAATATTAGACAATTTCTCAGAAAAATAATAAAGTAAATACCTACTTAGATATAATCTGTTATTTAGTATACCTAAATAGAAATCTATTTTTTCAATCCAAATTGTTCAGTTTTTTACAAAGGTAATTGAATATTATATGTTACACCAATAAGCCATCTCAGATTTTCTTTAGTACCTTTCCGAGTAAGAAGTAAGCTTTTTTAAGTAAGAATGTTTGAAAAAAATGAGGAAAAAATTCGATTTCGGTAAATGAGAAATGGCCATTTGAACTTCAAAAGGATATTAAATTGAAAAAAAAAAGACGTAAAAGAATTATTATTTTAGTAAGCTCGTCAACATCTAAAAGATTCTAAGAAGAAGTAATTTCATATATTTCGAATATTATTACTTAGAAGGCGTTCTAATAAAAAACAGCTTGAAATAACAATAAAATACGTAGATTTTCATTACTTGGTTATGTGTTTTTTAATTTAATATTCAAAGCCAAATACATCTATTACCATTACGTAGGTATTTTACAACCTACATGACTCTATACGAAAGCTCTTAGCCTGGCCACACACGTCCCGAAGTTCAGTTGCGGAATCGACCGTTTTGCAAAAAAGTTCCGATCAAAACCTCTCTCTGAATTCAGCGTCACCCCGATTTTAAATTCAGAAAGAGGTTTTGGTGGGAACCTTTTTGCAAAACGGTCGATTCCGGAACTGAACTTCGGGACGTTTGTGGCCAGCCTTACTCGGAACTGTTTAGCTATCGTGTAAGCAAAACTAGATAAAAATTCACTCACACTCTTAAGTTGTTAGATCGATGAAATTTTCCTGTGTCCTCGGTATTTATTTAAAATATGTAAGTCCGATTCTATAACTGTGAAACAAAGTAAGTGTGTTTTAAATTTATTTTACTGTGTAATAATTGAAATACAAAGTCTTATTGAAATACGTACGCACTCAATTAGTTAACTGTCTAAGGCCTCCACTTCAACATTCGTGGCGCCTGACATATACAAGGAGCGTCGGAAGACCACCAAAGAGACGGACCGACGACATTGTCCAAATCGCTGGGGAAACCTGGATGCGGAAGAGTCAGAGCAGAGACGAGTGGGAAAAGTTTTAAGAGGCCTATATACAGCAGTCGAGGGAAGAAGGCTAAAGAAGAAGAAGAAGAATTAGTTACAGAAATGGATTTACTCACTCTTTTTTATTTAGCTTCTTATTACTTTACTTTACGTGTCCGGGTGGGTCATACCCTGCCACTCCCATATGCGGCGACATACATCGCCTTGTCATTTCCTAAAATCAGGTCCCCAGGGGTGCAGCTCTCTTCCATCAGGGAACATATTAATAGGTGGCTGTCGTCCTGGGTAGCTTCTTATAGGTACCTAAAGTAAAAAGTCACATATTTAAAAAAAATGAATAAATTATTTCATGCTTTTGCGTAATATCTCTACGTATCTAATGTAGAGACAGTTATGCACATCTGCTAATATGTTATGTTTCACACTTGGACTTGATTGCCTCATTTATATGAAATTTTCCGTACCATTTCCATTTGCAAATTGCGTATTTAACGCTCACACTTGTGACACACATCGCTGATGTAACCATATTGCGCAATTTCATAATATTTCATTTTATTATATAAAATGCTTGCTGACAGATATATTTTTCTCGTTTTTTTATCACTGACAGGTTATTACGACATGTTGACGCTTATTGGAAAAATAAATTTAATTAGTTTTGTTGTATTAAAAATGTGTTTTTTTCCAATCATTCAATCGATATTCGGTAACATGTTGAACGTATCTTACGAGTACCTCTGACGAACAAAATATTTATCAGAAATAATCATACATTTTTTTTTTCATAATATCCACATCTGTGGTAGTTCCAAATTAGCACCTATTGTCGAAAAAGTGACTGAAAATAGATTAAGATGGTATGGACTCATTAGGAGATGAAAATACGTTAAAAAAGACAATGGTCAAAATAGATATTCGGATATTTTTGATGACTAATTGTTTCCTAGTTTATGCGGCATTATTGCGAATTCCCTACCTATTTGACTAAACTTCCACCAATGACCTAATGTAAATTGGACATAAGAGTCTCCATTTTATGTTTGGATACCTATACCTACCAACTAATAACGTCTAAAGCGTTTTCCGTTTATATATAATATGAACATGGTTAATATAGGGAAATGGCTGGGACGAGGTTTTGCTGTAGAGTATCGCAGCTGATGTTCTGATACTTGAATTGAAACACATAAATTGTACCCCAAAACCTTTCCACACTTCCATCAACTCGAGGATCATTTACCAGCGAGGGTAGTTTTTATTATTCTTCATCGAAACGAAATTGTTTCTGTCGAGAAATGGGAATTTTCATCTGAGAAAATAATTGTATTCATGTAATAAAACATTAAGCCTGAGAGAAGCAAAGAACAGGGGTAACAGATATTGCCCAGCGTATCGCATCTCTCAAATGGCGGTGGGCAGGTCACGTGTCTAGAGACCCAGACGATAAGTGGTCGAAGAGGGTCTTAACCTGGAAACCCAGAATGACTACCAGGGGTGTAGGAAGACCACCACTACGATGAAGAGACGACCTGGTAAAATACGTGGGTACCAACTGGATCCAGAGAGCCCAGGATAGAGCGGCGTGGAAGCAGATGGAGGAGGCCTTTGTCCAGGAGTGGACGGGAGTAGGCTGATGATGAAGAAGAAGAAGAAAACATTAAAAAACATTCTGACAAAAAATTGTATCACAGATGAGCAAGTAAAAGGAGCAAACCAAAACAGGTATTTTTAAAAGCGTCGGACATAAATATATAAACAGACCAAAATACTTACCTACATATTTCACTGTATACAAAAAGGGTAGGTGGAAGAGATCGATCAACAGATATCAGCACGCCACAATAAAATGATATTAATATTTACTTAATAAATAATTTAAAGTTGCGGAATACAGCAGCGCTGAGATTTGAACAAGGCACCCCTTGCTTCGAAAGTCCGCCCAAGCATATATTTGATTTATATGAAAAATTTAGAGAACTCTTAAAACTATTTCTTGTATTCTAAAAATATTGCAAATGAACATTAATATCAGATTTTCATTGAATGTCAACAATATTTAGGTTTGTTTTTAAATGAAAAAAAAACACGATTTAACGCGGAAAGAATTTTATTAATTTGTTTTTATAGTAAAAAAAACCGACAATCCCTTTGTATTTCTTCTCTTTATCGTCGTTTTTTTTATGTAAGCTATGACTCGTTGACCCATGATTTACTCATAAAAAGCTCCTTCAGTTTATGTAAGCCTGTTTTTTTTTATGTATGCATAGTCAAACAATATATAGCTATAATGCATTCGTACAACTTATACTGAGATCCTTTCAGAGCGTCCTTAGAAAGAAGGTTTTCCACTTGGAACCACTATCTATGGCTATACATAGTTTAAACACTGCATTTCTCATTTTGCGGCCTTTACCAAATTCATCTGCGTGGTTGTTTCTGACTTCTCATTATGTTTTTAAATAATGCTGTGTCATTGGGGTCTAATTAGAAGCAAATTGATAAGGATAGGGTTACTATGGAATCTATAGACCATAGAGAACGAAAGGATATTTTTCAATAGAATTTCTACCCTAGTTCACAACCGACAAGTTATATAGTAAATGCAGAGATGTACATTTTTATACACCGTTGACTTTTTTAATTGTTTCAGATTGGAAGTAATTCATTTAGTCAACGCTACGGCAGCAGAACTGAAGATATCTCCAGTGAGAGCGGAAGATGAAGGAATCTTCAGATGTGAACTGACGTATCTTCAAGTTGGCGAAGACTGCGATACTGTACAACTTATACACTTCAGAACACTGAGTAAGTACAAGATTATGAAAAATGCTTATTATCGTACGCGTCAGTAAAAGCTGTATCTGAATTAATAGGTAAACTTTATAAAGTAACCTTGAGTATTTCTTCGGAAAATATCACTTTTCCTAACAATACAAATAAGTATATTATCTACATATATTAATTAGTTCCATCCAGTACTACAAATTACTAGCGTCTCGAAAATCTAGTAATTATAGCATTCATTGTTTTTCTTTTATTCATAAATATGCACGGTACTTCTCTCAGCTGGTGGCGCTAGTTATTAATTACTATTAATACTAATTAAATTATAGTTATAGGTATTTTAATGTCCCCTGTTCTTGATAGGCAGTATACTAATATGACCAAGAGACGTAAAAATATTTTAAGTGTGAAAATGTTTTATATGATAGGATGCTCGTTGCCGTGACTGGCATGCTTTTTTATATATTTGCGTTCTTTTGTGTAAAAGAAAATTGTAAAATCTGGTTATACACAATACATGATCACCTCAACACAGACTCCGGCAGCAAGGAGACTAGTATGAAATTATTTTTAACTGGCGAACGTAGTCATGAGAAGGAACGGCTACCTTCTTTATTCGCACTTAGGCCAGAGCCATGAGTTCGAATAAAGAAGGTAGTCGTACCTTCTCCTGACTACGTTCGCCAGTTTAAAATAAGTCCATACTAGTGACGTTTTGAGAGATAACAAGTGAGTTGCATTGTACTAACTTTGCATTGTACCTGCATTTTTGGAGAACAAATTTATTATTTTACCTGATGGAATGTGTCTGTGCCCAGTTGCTTGCACTATGGAAGATATTTTTGTAGCATCTTCACGTTGCACAATACAGTTTGATCAGTATAAAATAAGCGCTACATTTGATTACAATTTAAGTGTCTAATTCTCATTGCAAAAATATATAACTCTTACGTAACGAGTTATACAATATTTCATCAAAATTTTGTCTCCATCAGAGCTTTTTCGAAGAAGAAAGGAAAGTAAATGAAAGCGACGTGACAGGGGAATTATAATACTAATTCAATTAGAGGAATGGAATTGAATTACATAAAGTTTCTATGTATATTATTTATTATCATTGAAAGCTTTACTGACTAAAGTTCTTTACATAATATTTTCCTATTTTAATTAAATTAATTGAGAAACACGAGTCATATTGAATGGCGTTCCTGATAAAACATTAGAAAGACTTTCAACTAGATGAGTCCCTACAGGATAACATAATAATTTTATCTTATCTATCTACTTAGAATATTAATATTAGAGTAATATTTTAACTTTGACTTTTGTGCCCGGCGGCCTACGCCTGGATTTTCAGTTTAATGCAACCACTAGAGCACAAATATTGTTAATTTTTCATTTAACTTTTTTTCTTTAACCGTAATAGCTAATAGATATTTTAAATAGCCATGTTTCTAATCTGTCGATGCTCAAAATATGTAGTCTTAGATATAAGTCTTTTAATATTTAAACAGCTCTTATTGAAATTTGGTGATGACACAGTAGACTCAGTTATTTTGAGAACAACTTTCGCATAAAACTATTAGTCTTAGCGAGTTTAAACCTTGTCATTTATTCTTGTCAATCAATCTGCACATTCTTATAGAAGGATCGTCGCATTCTGAGTAAAAGGAAACATAGAATGAGTGCGACGAATTTTATGAATGTGACGGAAGCAAAAAATGTGTGTAAGGATAAAGATGTTTGACATTCTTTTCCCTCTGAACCATCTATTTCCTAGGGACACTTCGTAAGGAGACAATGGAATAGAGCAGATTTATTTGATATTGACGAAGCTATAACACTTCATATTATAATAAGTAATAATAATATTGTTTTACTCTATGTGACTGTAACAGCTGGTTTCCTTTCCTATCACGCTTAGGACAAACTGGAGCGTAAAATACCGAGAAAGATATTTTCTAAGTACGAGGATTCTACATTACGCCTACACTATTTTATACGTAAGTTGGGTATAGGAATCTACATTATTATTTTCTCATCTCAATATCAATTACGTCCTTCAGACTGATACGTCGTAACGCAAAAATTACCTACTGCGAATTGAAAACATCCAAGGACGAAGAAATGATGAAAGAAAATGTATAAGAATTTATCATATTGTTATATTGAGTTTATCGTAGCGATCACATCAATAATAATTATTTATGTATCAAATATTCAATGCCGACATTTCAAAAATTTCTAAAAACGGGAGACCTTCTATCCCGACAACCGTTACTAAATATGTTTTGGAACAAAATAGGGTAGATGCATTGAACCTTTATCTAGGGAATAACTGTAAAGGATTTTTTAAATCTTGTATAGATTTCTCAAAAAAATATTTAAAAACACCTCTTCTCTTTTTTCCGAAAGACGGAATCTCGTTTCCCTAGGGTCATGAAGTATGTTTTTTTGTGTTCATAATATGCATTAAAATCTAGGGAATAACCGTAAAAGTTTTTTGATAGACGCAAAATTAACCCCAAAAATGGAAAAAACGTTATTTTTACCATTGTATCATGCGATTGTCACGCGATTTTGAACCTTAATGCCGTGGGAAAAGACTGTGACGTCATTCTCGGTGCCAAGCCCTTAAATCAAGTTGTAACAAGCCAATTGAGTCTAGAGGCACAATACACAAAATATGTATTTATGAAAACAAATAAAGAAGAATTCGCACATTGACTTATTGTTCTAACTACAATACGACAGTTCAATGTGAATCCTTTTTATTTAAAAGAGTTTTCACTGTTGTGTTGGTATGCATGCGAAATAAAAAAAGGAATCATGAATTATGTATTTGATACAATGGTTTGTGTTTTTTATTTCCTCGAAATAAAAAACACATATATTTCCGTTTATTACACAATTCGTAAACAATATCTAATAAATCTTTGAAATCCTCCCAAATAAAGATATATACGGGTGACCTTTACAAAAGGCATTTTGTTCAGACAAATTCACCCCAAAAACTATAACCGAGGATACAGATTTATATCGTATTATCAGAAATTATGAATAAAGTGTTGTTCAATATAGATTTATTCAACGCATTTTGAATATTTATGTTAACTGTAAAATGTTTATTTGAAATAATGTATTTTGAAATAAGTAACGATATCAATCGTTGGTAATTCTCAATATACAACAGTAAAAAGTCGGCTTTCCCGACTTGATCCTCTAATAAAATTTTAATGTATGACGCTTTTTTGTATATCCCTATTTGACTTGATGTTAACTAGTTAAACTGATTCATATGAAAATAATACAAAAGCTCATAAAGATAAAAACCATGCACGAATCTCATGAACAAATAAACTTGCGTATCTCACAAAATGAACAACAATATAATTCCTGAAAAATGAAATCGAAAAACTTCGAATTTCAGAGATGGGAAATATTATTTATGAGCTAGTTTAAAATGCCCTTTTGAACAAAACGTATGATTTAAAACACAATGTCGCATGTTTGTGTAGTTTTGAAATATATTTCTCAGTATCTTCGATAGATAATAATAAAATTTATTATATTTTTAGTACGAGTATCATAGAATCCGCATTGAAGAATATGAAGATATGGGTAGTAATATTTTATGGAACAATAATGTATTGTTTATTTATTTATTTATTTATTTAATCACATGGGCACAAACAGTTATAACGGCACATATCAACAATTAAACAAAAACAGAAAGCAAACCAGTGAAGGCCCGTCAATTTTACCAGAAAAACATTTATAAGTTAAAACAAATTAAATTTAAGAAACTAGTTATAAGTAAAGTAATATTATATGTATGCATAGAATTATATATAATCTAAGTATGTATGTATAGACAAAAAGAACAAATCAGGTAAAATGATATTCAATGATGTATGTACGATAAATTAATAAGGGATGCACACAGATACTCACTCCCTCACACACACAATCCACACACAGACACACACACACAGAAACACACACACACAAACATACACACAGAACATGGACACAACATTAAAAGACAATTTGACCCTGCAAGAATGCAAATGGGGAAGGGGCGAACGAAACAGATCCGAGAAAAGGAAAAAGGGGTTGTGAATCTATCATAATTTTATCATCAGTATATATTGGAAATACTCCGTGAAATGCAACGCAATAAAATGATATTATGTTTGTTATTTTCCTATGACAATATTGAAACACGATATTTTATTATTTCAATAAAAGATATTAAAAAAAAATGTTATTAAAAATATTCGATATATACCTTCGTAGAAATTTTACGAAAATTGTGGCGAACATGTTTTTTTTAATATTATAAACCTATCAAAATTAAGTTTTCAATTAATATCACAAATGTCGAAGCATTATAGGCATCTCCAAATCTGTTCATATTAATGATCTTAAGAGCTTCTATCAAATAGACACTATTTAATGGCATTTTAGTATAAATTGTATTACGTATAGATATGGCATGTAAGTTTACCAAGCTATAAACATGTATTTATGTAACTGCTCGCCTTGTCTGCGAGTGTTGTGTACATAATATGTCAAATGCTAAAGTTTTTTTATGGAACTTCTTGTGGAAATTATTTTGAGAGATTATTTTGTTTATCAGATTCGTACATGGTTTTATCTTTAAATCGTTTGTCAATTTTGTTTCAAAAACGTAAAAAAATACCTACATATTACATAATTTATTTATTATTGTCTTATATAATTTCAAAACAAACATATATTAATTTATATAAAGATCACAACCCTAAGATTGGTCTGCTTTAAGCACTCTCTCCTTCCACTCATATCTGTCGACAGCATCTTCATTCCTTAGTAGCTGCCACAGCACACATCGTCTATGCAACAATCTCTGGATGTATTTAATCAATTTTAATTTTTTTGTTAGCAGGAAATAAAACAACTTATTTACACCTATAAATTGTTTTAAAATGTCCTGAATTGTAATTGTGTAGATTCATACCATTTAGCCACCAACGGTTCATAAAAATGAATCAGATTCTACTAAGTCAACAGGGTGATTTTTCCACGTAGGTATGATTGAAGTTAAAAGCTAAAACTCGTTTTTACATAAAAGGATTATTTCATCAACAATAATTGGTATGAAATTACTCAGATATGAGGGATGAATATTAGTTTTTCGCGACGATATTCGAAATTTTCATAAAGTTAGTTATGCGATTCCTCTGTATCCTATGGAGAGTATGAATGGACATTGTCAAAATCAAAATCAGTATAAGTTTGACGTCATGTTTTGTCGATGCATCAGAATGTTTGGAATTTCAGCATCCTGAAACTCAGTTCATTTCTCTTGTTTGAGAACTTTTAATATGAATGCTTTGTTTTCGGTTCAATATTTTACATTTACGTAGCAAAATGACGTTGGAGCTTTATTGATATTCATGAAATATTTCTTCATATATTCTCGAGTGCATTGAATAATATTAATATTAGAATTTTGACAGATGACTCTTTATTGCATGTTTCAAAATATCGTTATTATCTGCATAAAACAGAAAGAGATCGCAGTAACGCGCCTTAGTGAATATTTATAAAAAAAATTGTATCCTGAAAAAATCAACTCACTGTCCCAGGTCATTCAAATACCTTACCGCCCTACTGATGGATCTACCTGATGGAAAATGACGGTATCAAATAAATTAGAACCTGAAAATCTTATATGAATATCATTCCCTAACATACTTACTTACTGCTAGCCACTTGCGTTCCACTGCTGGACAAAGGCCTCTTCTAAATTCTTCCACTGTCTTCTATCTTGGGCTATCTGCTGCCATCTACGACCCGTAAGCTGGACAATGTCATCTGTCCACCTTTTCTGTGGTCGTCCTACGCCTCTTTTGTTCTCCCAGGGCCTCCACTTCAGGATTGCAGGTGCACATCTGACACTGTCCTGTCTTGCCACGTGTCCCTAACATACGTTTCATCAAAATGTATCATAATAACACATAGTATCAAAAAACACATGGCATCATGTTATTTTGCAACTATAATATACTCGTTGGTTACAATGATATTTTAATTGCAATTCTAGAATTAGTGTTGCCACTGTGGTTGCCAAAAACCTACATGCAACGCCCTCATGGATAACCATATCTTTCTTGAGAGACTGTACTTGTTTTTTTTTTATGTATGTACTTACGTACCTAGTTGAATGAAGTACCTACTCGTAGTTACGTAATATTTATGACATTTAGAATAAAAAAAATAACATAAAACTAGAGCGTTAGAATGATCCAAACCTCCTCCGTATTAATTTCTTTTGAATAAAAAAAAAATGAACGGTTCCAAAGTTCCCATCTCCTCCTGCGTCTTCATCCTTCTATCTTCGCTCATTTCCTTCTCCACCCTCCTGCTTCTGCTGAAACTTCAGACACCTGTCAGCACCAATTGATTTATAACTTGCGAAACATATCTTCACATTTTTTTTCCATTCGAGCCGGCCCTGATTTTATTTTTTTTATTTCGCTAAGTAGAAATTTATTTCAGATCTTTTTAAGTAGGTAATTATTATCACAACTAATTTTACAATCTGTCTTTATTATTGTAAGTTAATTAATTACACCCGCTCTTTAATTATCTTTTCTCTTTTGAGAAATAAAACGTAATTTTAATTACAAAAACATTGTCTTATTTTTAGCACGGTAAGCGGGTTGTTAGAAGTATGTACGTAATACGGTTAAATCTCAACAATTAAAATACTAACTCTAGAAGTGTCTGATACTGTGAAATTCATTGTTTATTTATTTGCACAAGTAAACAGAATACATGTTATGTTAATATTAAAAGTAATATATACTTACCTGCCACAATATTTGTTCACTAGTGCGAGCTTATCACAATGCTGCCATGGTGTAAATAGTCAACGTCGCAAATAGTCGTCATGATTTTTTAGCGCTTTCAATTCGTCACAAATAATTTACACGTTCATTGATAAAATAAAAACTATTCAAAATTCTTAGCAAAAAAATATATAGTAAGTACCGCTTTCTCTCTAAATTTCTTACAACAGAATATATGGACGTCGGACAACCAGCAATCAGCATACGAATACCACCGCTATCTCTTGAAATCTCTTACAACAGGGTTTACGGACAACGAGGATGCGGACACCACCGCTATCCCTCAATTTTTTTAACAACAGGATTCACAGATATAGCGAGCGTTGTAGTATCTAGATACTGGCGCAGGGTAGATTTCTGCAAAAGGGAAGCCGGGGCTAACATTTCCAATGGGATAACATCAGATTAGACACTACTATACCTGTATTTTTTTTCCAAAAGATTACTCGATGGGAATCGTGTTCTTAGGTAGCTTCGCGTCTGTTAGATTTTATAACATCTCTACCTACTTACATAGCGATCTATAATGTTATAATAAAATGCCTTTCATAATAATAATGCGAAGTCAACGGACGACAGATAACGAGATTTTAGGAGAAACATGAAAAAAGGAGAGATAATATTATAAATGATGGATATATAAAAAGAAAAATCACAGTTTATGATGAAAAATCGATAGGAAATCTGCGAGAGGGGTCTGCTTTACACTTGAATTACATCAACATTTCCTCTGATCAATGGCCTATGGATGGATAAGCGGGCCTATTCAAGCGATTATCATCACCGGTCGTGAGACGAAACGAAATGGAACGATTATTATGAACCTCAAAATTATTCTGAAAGACACTCGTAAAAGTCAGCGAATTTCTCCATAATTAATGTGTAGTAAGCATAAAATCTTTTTCAAATTTCATTACATTTGATAACTCACAGGGCGGTTTGGATTTATTATTAAATCTGGCATTTCACAAAGCTTGAACCATTATTTGATCAATACAAATTTAGATAATTCATACCTGAATATGGTAAACGACAAGCCGGTGTCTATCGCTACACATTGGAGTGGCAAGGTCTGAAGTCGGGACCCGTAAAGGATAAGTAAGTTGAAAGTTCTTACATGCTTTTATTAACATCACTAAACTAAACGTTATTCTTGTCTCCAAATCTAGCAATCAAAATTTAACTCATTTACAAAGTAGCTAGAGAGTTCTGAAACTTTTACATTGTCTAAACTAGATATCATTACGATTGTTTACCATATTGGATCACCGATCACCCTTCTCCAGCTATAAAAATAATGTGAAGCGTTTGAGGAGATCCAAGGGTCGTGTGAATTTAGGTTAATTGTACTATTTTGTACAGCTCAAGCCACCGGAAGATACCGTGCGACCGCGCCGTGAGGATCCGTGTATTTTTTTTTTAATTACTTGTTTGAACATTATACGTATCGAAGCAAACACTACTTACTTTATCGTGATTTTACAATCTATACCGAATATCCCTGGCTATGTCGGACATAACAACTATATTATAATATCATAACACAATAACTATGATTTATTGTCATCTTTTTTCCTTCTTCTTATTTTTTTCTCCTCGTCTTGTAAAATAAGCGAGTTATTGAATTAAGTCGATAGATGGATGATGAAAACAATGATAAATTATGAGCCCTGTCTCCCATGGTTTTTTAACGTACATTTTTATCCTAAATGTGTCTTTAATGGCGTCATCCAAAGAATAAAAGTAGCACCTACCCTTTTTGTATTAGCATCATTATTTTATTGTATTATAGGTATTATGGCTGGATTTGATCCGGATTGCGAAGTTGCGAAGAAGAAATGAATATCGCGTTGCGATAAAAAAAACGTTGGATTTGCCAGTTTCGTCAAGTACCAGGGAGGGCGCAAAGAGGAGGGCAGAATGCCGGATTGGTGTGTGGAATATAAGAGGAGATATGGAAGGTAAGATGAATGAATTGCGTGATGTTTTGCATGAGAGGAACTTAGATATATTGTGTTTATGTGAGACGAAAAGAAAGGATAGAGATTGTGATGTGGTGAATGGAATGGCAGAGATGTGGTCTGGAGTGCCTGAAAATGAACATGGACGTCAGGGAGTGGGTGCTATATTATCAAAAAGAATGACTGAATGTATGGTGAAGCGTAATGGGTATGGACTGGTAGGACCGAGACTCATCTGGATTCGTTTCAAGGTAGGCATGACCAGGCTGTTCCTTATTATAGGTTACGGTCCAGGGAATGATGCCTTGGATGATGAGAAGGATGAGTTTTGGAACTTAGTGCGGGAGACAGCGGATAAAAGAAGAGCGAATGAAAAAGTAATATTGGCAGGTGATCTGAATGGTTGGGTCGGTGTCAGAAGGAAGAATTTTGAGAGAGTGTTGGGATTGCATGGCGATGATAGGGTGAATGATAACGGGAAAAGAGTGTTAGAAGTATGTTTGGAGTTGGATCTCTTTGTGGCGAACACATTCTTCGCACACAAGGAGATCCACCAGTACACTTGGCAAAGAGAGAGAGTTGATCGTATTGAAAGGTCGATGATTGACTTTGTATGTGTGGACTCTGAGCTCCGGAAGGCGACAAAGGACACCCGGGCATTTCGGGGCGCCGGACTGTGGACGGATCACTTCCTTGTGATAACAAGGATTGATCTTTTCTCCGGTTGGCGCTCGAGGGCTCGGAAGTTGGAGCCTGTCCGGAGAATCAGGGTCGAAAAACTGAAAGAGACGAATGTTAGGGATGAATATGAAAGACTGACTAACGAAAGGCTAGAAGTACATGATGATGAGGAACGCTCGACGAGTGAACTATGGAATGTTATGAAGGAGGTGCTAGTAAAGAGTGCAAGAGAAGTATGTGGAGAAGCGTTGGTAGGAAGGAAAAAAGGTGATGCGTGGTGGGATGATGAGGTGAAGGATGCTGTAGTGAGGAAAAAGAAAGCGTGGAATGATGTGCTTGGTGCGAAACCAGATGATGGAGGTGAGAAAGAAAGAAAGAAGAATATATATAAAGCGTGTAGGAAAGAAGTGAAAGAAATGGTTTGCCAGAAAAAGAGAAAACTTGAGGAAGAGGAATGTATGAAATTATCGAGGAACGTCGAGGAGAATTTGAAAATATTCTGGAAGGAAGTAAAAAGAAAGAGATCTGGAAGTGAGAAAAACAGTATGAATTGCATCAAAGATAAGAATGGTGATTTAGTGATGAATGGAGAAGAAGTTGTTGAAAGATGGAAAGAATACTTCGAAGAATTGTATGAAAGTGGTACTAGTACAAACCAGACGAATGTAGCAGATAGTATGAATGTAAATATTGCTGAGGACGAGGAAATACGTATGAATGAAGTTGTGCTTGCATTGAAAAAAGCAAAGAATGGTAAAGCTGCGGGACATGACTGTGTGGCCATAGAGTTCATCAAGCAAGGTGGCCCGAAGATTCTCGAGTGGTGCCTGAGGCTCTTCAACTTGTGCTGGGAGAGTGGCTGCACTCCTGAGGATTGGAGGAGGGCAGTCATCTGCCCTTTGTACAAGGGGAAAGGCTCAAGGTTGGAATGCGGCAGTTATCGGGCTATCAGTTTGCTGAGCTCTGTGGGCAAACTGTATGGAAAGGTATTGATTGAAAGAGTAAGAAAAGTGACTGAAAGTAAAGTATGGGATGTGCAGGGTGCTTTCATGAGTGGCAGGGGGTGCACCGATCAGATCTTCTCCCTACGGATGGTCGTGGAGAAGCTTCTGGCTAAACACCAGAGGCTCTTCTGCGCGTTCGTGGATCTGGAGAAGGCATACGATCGTGTGGACCGAGAAAGACTGTGGCGTGTACTGTCGGAATATGGGGTGAGCGACCGACTGATTGGCGCAATCGCGTCTCTATATACGGAGAGCTCTGCTTGTGTCAGGGTGAATGCTGCGTTGTCGCAGTGGTTCACTCTCACAAAAGGGGTTAAACAGGGTTGCGTCATGTCGCCTTGGTTGTTCAACCTGTTCTTCGACTACTGCATGCGTCCTCTGAATGAGTTGAATGTTGGTGTGGACCTAAATGGAGTGAAAGTATGTGCGTTAATGTTTGCAGATGATTTAGTGTTGATGGCTGATGATGAATGTGAGTTACAACGGATAGTATCCTGTGTGTACGAAAGCTGCGATATGAATGGTATGAAAATGAATGTAAATAAAACGAAAGTATTAGTGTTCGAAAGAGAGGAAATAAGGACAAATTGTGTGATAAAGGTTGGTAATGACTGTCTGGAGCAAGTGGATGAGTATGTATATCTGGGAAGTTTGTTTACTAGAGATGGACGCTGTGATGGAGACATTGAAAGAAGGAAGCTGGCCGGTACTAGGACGAATGGTGCGCTCGGTCCGATTGTTAGTAGTAGCAATGTGTCTATGAAAGCAAAAGTGCTAGTGCACAATGCTGTCTTGGTGCCGACCCTGATGTATGCTAGTGAGACGTGGACGTGGATGAAGAAGGATGAATCAGGGTTGAATGCAGTAGAAATGAGGTCATTAAGAAGAATGTGCGGGAAAACGCTGAGAGATAAGATAAGGAATGAGGTTATTAGGGAAATGAGTGACTGCAAGACTGGTGTAGTGACAAGAATGAAAGTAAACAAACTAAGATGGTTTGGGCATGTTGAGAGAATGAATGATGACAGGATGACAAAAAAGATATATCTGAATGAGCGAAGAGGGGTGAGAAAGCGCGGCCGTCCGAGACTGACCTGGTCCGATCATGTCGACCAGATCCTCAAGGATGGACGCGTTTTGAGTAAAAGGAATCGGAGAGCGTGTATGACTAATTGCATGAATGTGACGGAAGCTAGGAGTGTGTGTAAGGATAGGGCTGTCTGGCGCTCTGTCCTCTCTGCCTACCCTGCAAGGGATGTGGCGTGAGGGTATAGATAGATAGATAGATGGATTTGCCAGTTTACATTCTGTTGAAAGGCGAAATATGCCTTAGTACTTACCTAGTTGTATAGTAGGTAAGGAGAAAGGAAATATAACAAACAAAACATTTTCAGTGCCATACTCTATCCCTCCAGTTTTACTTCATCCTAGTAAGATTACCAACTTGCTTCGCGTGGATATCAAAACAGTAGTTTCCATTTAACTGGGATTTATCAGATCGGTTCAATTGTGACCAATGTTTTAAGTTTGACAATTGTAACGTATACCTATGTCCTATATACGATCACATGTCTGATGATTATATTGGAACATTTAATAATAAAGCAAAAGCTGTTTTTGTACATAATTTGTTTTCAGAGAAACCTCGTGTACTATAACATAATCAAGACAATTACATGAAGAATAGTTCTTCCTATTCTTCCTAGGTCTTCCTACCATCTACTCTAACCCCGCTCTTTCTGTTTTTTCGATACACTTTTAATATTACTCCAACGCCTATTCGTGTAGTATTCCTACAACAGTGTAAAAGAATTAAGGATGAACATTGTCGAGCTTAGTGATCACTTTACACTCAAGAAACATTCGCCATTTCAGTTCACCCCGGCTGGGATTCGAGCCCAGACCTTCGTCTCGCATAGTTGGGATCATATCCACTACACCACGAGGAGCGACGGCTGTTGTCGAATTTCATGTAGGTACATTAAGTTGCACACTGTTGTAGGAATACTGATTCATTGTGTATACTACGGAATGTAGAAATCCAACGCTTTACAAGGATAATTTGTAAACCAAAAGTAATTCGTGTGTTTAGGTAGGTACTCTCTTAAAAAAAATAATCATAATGTAATATGAAATTTCGTCCGGATTATTTTGATTCGAACATATTTTCATCCACTGTATAACATTTTTGTATCATAATGCGATGAAATATGGAAAACTCGCTGTATTTTTAATATTTTTAAAGCAATATATCAAAACACTTGAAAATTGGTAATATTTTACGCCATCCAATGTAATATGTACTTGTTATTATATGGAGGTGGAATCCGAGCCAACATTTCCACAATTTCGGCGTCTCTACGCTACATTTTATACGTTCTTCCTTTTATGATACTCTGGTTGCAGTACTCGTAGTTCCTGTTTATTTATTTTTTTCTTCTACGATGTATTTTGAAGATTTGTGGAGGTTTGAGGATTAAACGCATCGCCAGATCGTAAATTGTCCCATTTTCAAAGTGTGCAGCTGTAACAGGGATGGCAAAAACCTTTACAATATTAAATTATTTTTGGTATATTAAATACTTAAATTATTGTAGATATTACAGTTGGATTTGGTCTGTTTATGTACATTGTACATCTACACAATGCATATTTATATAAACTTCCTTACAGTGGCGTATATAGGAAGGGGGGCGACCCCCCCCCTGAAATGTAGAACAATTATTTAAAAAACGTTATTTTAAAACATGAACTTACTCAAGTTCATCACTTCACCCATTATTCAAAAAAAATTCGCCTGCGGCGCTATTCTTCATTGTGTTTTCTGCCCTCAATATTGATACCATCCTTATAAACACGACATTTTTCACTTACATTCGCGAAAAATTTTCGCCTGCGGCGCATTTATATTTCTTTTACTAAACATCTATGTTTAAATTGTTTGCCTCCACCCCCCAGCTACGGAGCAGGCTACGCCGATTAACACAGTAGGTACTGAAAACACCAAAAAATGAAAGGGACTGTATATTATACATGCTGAACAAATTCGCTTACCTACTCACCGTCGGTCGTGGTGGAATCGCTTCGAGTAAATAGGGAACGTGTATCGGACTGTACTAATACTAGATTCCATTCCCATCCTATCCTTTCATATATTGTATAATCAAAATATCTATTAGTTAGGCTGGCCACACACGTCCCGAAGTTCAGTTCCGGAATCGACCGTTTTGCAAAAAAGTTCCGATCAAAACCTCTCTCTGAATTCAGCGTCACCCCGATTTTAAATTCAGAAAGAGGTTTTGGTCGGAACCTTTTTGTAAAACGGTCGATTCCCGAACTGAACTTCGGGACGTTTGTGGCCAGCCTTAAGTTGTTTTTGCTACGTATGTATGGGTCTAAGTTTGTGTTACTGTGTTTGTGTGTTGTTATTTGTGTACAAATGTAATTGGTCAGGTTTGTCAATACATATTCCTGTTTAATTGTACTGTTGTGACTGTATTTGTACCATAGATAAATAAATAAATAAATAAATACTGATAATAAGTTTAATTTGCTGAACAAATTTCGGGGCAACCTTGACTATTTAATATCATGAGAGAGTAGATGATGCTTCATGTCGCCATTATAGAGAAGCTGTAAAGATGTTGTCATCTTATTTTCTTCCCAAACATCGCAAAATAATATCTGAAACAGTTCTGGATACTGGGTGGCAGTATTGCCATATGAAAAGTAATATAATCGTGTAATATTACTTCTACTAGCAGCAACATTATAAACAAAATATTCGATTGGAAGTAAATTCTTCGTATGCAATATGTTGGTAACGTTGGTACTATCACAAAGCGTATAAAATCAAATATAAAAATTTAATTTAAAGGCTTTTATATTACGTTGTACACATTTTATATTGACATCCTAAAAAAATTAACCTGCATGCCATAGTGAAATGATTATAGGTACTTTATTTATTTAAGTATTTATTTATTCAGACATGGCACATACACAGACAGCAACACATATATAGACATGATTGCAAACACAGTACAAAAAAATATCATTACTGCCCTATTTAAGGTGCGCACAATTAGTTAGAATAAGTCAATTTATATTGTATTATTCTAGACTAATAACTAATTTAACGAGAAAAAAATAAGGGCATGGCACCAGGAATGACGTCACAGTCTTTTCCCACGGCATTAAGGTTCAAAATCGCGTGACAATCGCACGATAAAATGGTAAAAATAGCGTTTTTTCAATTTTTTGGGGTTAATTTTGCGTATATCAAAAAACTTTTACGGTTATTCCCTAGATTTTAATGCATAATTTCAGTGCCAAAAAAAAATTTTACTCCGCGACTTTCGGGAAACGAGTATCCGTCTTTCGGAAAAAGATCAGAGGTGTTTATAATATTTATTTTTGAGAAATCTATATACAAAATAAAAAAAATATTTTACGGTTATTCCCTAGATAAAGGTTCAATGCATGTATCCTATTTTGTTCCAAAGCATATTTAGTAACGGTTGTCGAGATCTAAGGTCTCCCGTTTTTAGAAATTTTTGAAATGTCGGTATGCAATATCTTAATAGTAAGAAATAAAAAAACGTATTTATGAAACGTTTCCGATTAATAGAGTATTGAAGGCTAGGGACGTGACGTGACGGTCATTGTCCGCGGCGTTAAGATTCAAAATCGCATGAACAATCGCATCATATTTTTTATAATTGCGTTTTTTTTAACTTTTTGGGGTGAATTGCGCTTCGTTCAGAAAAAAAAAACTTATACGGTCATTCCCTTGATTTTAATGCATGTTATTATCAATACGAAAAAAAATCTTTGCGTCTTTCGGAAAACTATCAACTGTCGTTCGGAAAAAAGGTGTTGAAACATTATCTTATAGAATTCTATACAAGAAAAAGGTTGACGAGATCTAAGGTCTCCCGTTTTTTGAATTTTTTTGAAATGTCAATTTCCTACTCTTGCGCCTTATATTTTTATATTACTGGATTGTCTCTTTTTTATTATATTATATAAGAATACATGAAAAAATACCATCAAACAAAAAGAGAAAGGTCTTTTTTACATATAAATTATAGTTATTCTTGTAGATTGCCGCCTTATTAGACACTAGACATAAGGTATTAGGTATATTTCCGTTAACTATTTTTAACGGATCAAAGGACTTCACAACACAAGTACGAATATGTTCTGTACGTTTCTACCAGCTAACGTACTCTTCATTCTATTCACATTGAACGACGAAAGAAAAACGGATTATAGACTATCATTTCCGGTTTATCGCACATTACGTTTAGTTGTTCCCTCTAAGAGGATAAGCACTAAGCAGCCAAGCTATCGTGGTATAAAAAAAAGCACATTTTGACTTAAAAGAATCTATCTTCGCTATACTCCACAAAAGATTGAGAAGTGAAGAGAGATGTGGTGTGACTATAGGTAGCAGCTACTGAGACACATACTGTGATTATTTAGCGTTGAAAAAGAACAGTGTGCTTCTCAACATCAAGAATTTATTTATTTATTTATTTATTTATTTATTTATTTATTGGGGACACACACAGAAAGTTAACAAACATACATAATGACATACACAAAATATATAATTCACGTTAACCTCCCAATTAAAAGTGTCCACAGCATGCACGCATGGTAGGTACATTACAAATCAATCAAGTGAATATAATTAAATATACTAACACTTAGGCAAATATATAATCTAAGGCAAAAATATATATAAATGTGTGCAGGTTACTTACCTATTAGCAACAAGTAGGTACCAACACACCAATAAAATAATAATTCAATGCACTCAAGAAAATAATAAATTGATGGTACCCACAAATACTTATAAACTGTCATCTTCTCCATTTTCTGCTGATGGTTATAATCATCTTCCATCTTTTTCCATTTTTTAGGCATTTCTTACCCCAAGTCTAAAAAAATCATAGAAAAAGACATATTATGAGTTTTCCGATAGCCAAGAACACTATTTAATGGTACACCGTTTCTCGAGCAGTGGGTTCAGTTTAGAGTATTAGAAAAAACACAAAATACAAAACAACTTTGAGTACGATGAACCGCTTGATGGGTGAACACCAAATAGTATTAAAATTAATAATAATTTATGAAACGAGTTTATGGAATATTACAGCTACAAATTGCATATGATTGGTTAGGCATGGTGAGTTATCATTTATAAAGCGTTATTTCTGTTACTGGCCCTCGTTTTGTAGACCAATCACAATGTAAAAAATAACAATATGCGATTTTAACAGTCACTGTTCTATCAAATGTTACTTATTGGTATCTATGCGATTTAGTAAAGCAGTTAAGGAGATTATCTTAAACTGAATGATATTCTAACTAAGTGCTCACTTTTAGTCCTTAAGAGTGTGCATACCGACATTTCAAAGATTTCTAAAAACCGGAGACCTTATATCTCGACAACCGTTACTAAATATGCTTTGGAAAAAAATAGGGTAGATGCATTGAACCTTTATCTAGGGAATAACCGTAATAGATATTTTATATTTATTTATTT
Source organism: Ceraclea dissimilis (assembly GCA_963576895.1). Lineage (NCBI taxonomy): Eukaryota > Metazoa > Arthropoda > Insecta > Trichoptera > Leptoceridae > Ceraclea > Ceraclea dissimilis. The sequence continues at coordinate 6,390,367 of OY756375.1, forward strand.
ATTTATTTAGTCACATGGGCACAAACAGTTAAAACAGCACATGTCAACAATTAAACAAAAGCAGAAAGCAAACCAGTGAAGGCCCGTCAATTTTACCAGAAAAACATTTCTAAGTTAAAACAAATTAAATTTAAAAAACTAGTTATAAGTAAAGAAATATTATATGTCTTGTATAGATTTCGCAAAAAAAATATTTAAAAACACCTCTGACCTTTTTTCCGAAAGACGGAAACTCGTTTCCCGAAAGTTGCGGAGTAAATTTTTTTTCTTGTACTGATAATATGCATTAAAATCTAGGGAATAACCGTAAAAGTTTTTTGATAGACGCAAAATTAACCCCGAAAAATGGAAAAAACGCTATTTTTACCATTTTATCATGCGATTGTCACGCAATTTTGAACCTTAATGCCGTGGGAAAAGACTGTGACGTCATTCCTGGTGCCATGCCTTTAACATAATATTATTATTTTCAACGCTTTTAGATTAGAGCTCCGTATATGGTTAAAATAAATTGCTGAACTTCGAATCTCAGTTTCGAGTCTATTTTATCAAGTCACAAGTAGCTAGGTAATTGTTTTAGTTAGTAAATAAATAAATAAATAAAATCTTTATTGAAAAAATATTTTCTCCAAATGGCGGGTTTATTGCCATAGGCAATGTCTGCCAACCAACCACCTGTGACATATATTTGATATACACAATACATACATACAAGTGTATGAAAAATAATAAAAATAAATATAAAATAAATATATAATAATAATAGTATATACAATACTAATACATACTTACATAAAAATACACATATAAATAAATAGGTGGATGGGATGAAGGACAAGGAAGGAATAACGGGATAGTACCTGTTTTAAAAACATAAATGTTCCAAAAATGTTTGGCTAGATATTATCTTTAATTTCGTTTAAGTTTACCATTATCTATTCTCCAAAACCATGACAGCATTTCCCGAAATTTGGTATAACCAGGGACAAGTTTTCAATAGTTCATAAAAAAGGATGAACGACGTATTTTTTTCTATGGCCACACTGTTAAAAAGATTATAGTTAGGCGATGATCTTCATTTCTAAACACGTTGAGACGTTGATTGGCTCTCGTGTGATGATTTTACAATTACTTACTGAATACTCCGAAATAATTATAGCAGAAATGGATCTTATCTAAGGCGTTATTCCCATGACTGTATGTAAACAAAAATAATTTCTATGGTAATCACAGTGAATCTTGACACTAAATCAGTTTTCTATTCAACGATTCTAATAACATTGATAGTAGAATCTCTCTAGATGATTGTCCTAACTCCTAATGTTATGAGCTTTACAGAATAATACTAATGAATTGAGTGGAAGAGTAGCCTTCAAGAAACCTTGATAAGACAGTATAAAATTGGGAATTTTCATAGTACTAAAGCACTAGTGCTTTTCTGTAGGTACCCTGCTTAATAAGAATAAGTAGCAGGGTATCTACTAGGGCGAAGGTACTGGTGCACAACGCCGTCCTGGTGCCGACACTGATATATGCTAGTGTAACATAGACTGGACAGTCAAGTGGATATAGCTGAAGAAGGACCAATCAGGTTTAAATGCTGATGAGATGAGGTCGCTAAAAAGAATATGTGGGGATACACCGAGACATTTTATAAGAAATGAAGTGATTAGAGAGTTGAGTGACTGTAAAACGAATGTTGAAAATAGAACGAAAGCGAACAAGTCGGTCAACAAGATGGTCGATAGCCTGATTGGTAACGCGCTCAACCGTTAATCCAGTGGGCGCGGGTTCAATCCCCGACTTACTCCACTTTACAACACAAGCTTTTAAAGCTTCTGTGAAGTGTGCGAAGATGTATTTGGGTTTATTTCGTAAACCCAGATTCATTTTTTATATTTAAAAAAAAAAAGTTGAGAGAAGGGGTGGTAGGAATCGTGGGCGTTCAAGAACCACTTCCCTTGACCATGTCGACCGGTATATAAGAGCTAAGGGCGAGGTGTTTTGATTAGAAGAAATTCTAGAGTGTGTATGACGAATTGCATGAATGTGACGGAAGCAAGAAGTGACGTGAAGTGAAATAATAGAATACAGATCGTTATTGAGTGACAACACCTACATGTCATCTGATGTAATATTTTTCTAAGCAATTCCATTAAGCTTTTATTCTTCTCATGCCTTATGTATTTCACTTAATAAAAGTAGACACACTGAATCCTTTCCGTCCTCCGTGTGTAAGAACTTCCGCACCTTTTCCTTTATTATTACATTGAAAGCATTAAAAGATTTAGAAAAGAGAGACACAGTAGCCCCTACATACAAAGTCAATGCAATCAAATGAAATTGCCCCTTCAATTGCAAACCCCAATAGAAAGAAAGGTAACAAAAATCCCAATGTATCACACCTCCCATTATTACCCATCCCCTTCCCCTTCCCTTCCTCTTACATAAATTATTGTAGGGAATTAGGGTTGTATTGAAAATGTCTTATGAAGAAGCGGACGCGGATCAAGGTTTTTATTGTATTCTATGTTTTAATTCAAAATCTACATTTTCAATTTAATTCGATATTTTGATCACTAGAGATTTTAGCTGTATCAATAGGTCCTTCTTTGTATCCTGGTAGTGAGAGATCTTCGGAAAAAATCTATGATTAAAAAATTGCATAGTATTCTGTATGTTAGAGTTAGGTTAGCACAATAATTTTAATTGTTGCGGTAAACATTATTAATAAGAAAGGGTGGATCTCTAAATTCAGTTATGAATCACACCTTTTTTCTACGGGTTGGTTGCAAAAAGTTTCTGTGACTTCAACTCGTAGTTTTTATTGTTTAGGATTATTACCTAAAAGCTAATGTTTTAATCTGAACTTTCTATCATCCCATTCTTTGTCCCATCACTCTGTCACTATAGGAATTTCAAAAAAAAATAAGAGAATGCGTGCCGAAAATTTTAGTATGCGGAATTACTTGTAACCCTGAACGTAGAGAAAGGAAATTCGCTAATCCGTTTTTTTAGAGTATAAAATTTTCGGTAACATTCCTCTTTCGCCTTCTTCCTTTCTTTCTTATCTCTTATAAAACATTATTCTCACTTTCTTTAAAGTCTTCCCATTTTTTTCGGTGTGAGTGATCGATAGACTGAAAACCGTGAAGCAAAAGTAATTGGCGAATAAAATGAGTTTAGAATTTAGTGGTGATAAAAAATATAATAAGGTAGAATGAAAATTAACTCAATATTTCAGAATGTATGTTTACTGAGTTGGTCGTTAAGACCTTCTATTACTACACACCGTTTCTATGACAATGAAATCAGAGTATTTGGAATGACATCATGTAGGGACTTTTTTTCGTAATCCCTCTTTTTTGTTATCTTAAGAAACTATACATTTCGCTTAGCAGGCAACAATGTTGATAATTCATATTTAAGAGCTATGCCCAATATTCTAAACATAATACAAAAGAATTTAGTAGGTATGTAAAAAATAATACAAATTCGCAAAACGACTCTGAATAGACAAGCTTGATGACCTTCTTGTGTTCCCAAAAGGAATGTATTGGGCGTGTTAATTATTAAGCTCACTAATATAACTAATCGGTTAGCTCGGAATCTACCAATTTATCATATTTACGGCATCAGTCGCCCGATTCTCAGCGTTCTAAGTATTTAAACTAAATCGATTCGACCAGTCAATCGATTGTACTGTGATTATATCCAAATATATTTTTTTAAACATACATAATATCTACATAAAAAAAGTTTTCATTCATTCAATGTTTTAATTTTCCTGGGCTTCGCCGGGGACTAACTTTTTTTTTTTTCATGAAAAAAATCATCTTATACCATCTGGAGGAGTTCTCACAAGGCACTTAAGTAACTCCGTATCAAAATTTATATAAATCAATACATATATAACAGAAGAAGTTAATCAAATTGGTGTTTATATAAAATGTTTCGAAAATTGAGTGCACGAGAAACATTGGAAATACAGAATTAGAATTTCTTGGAATATCAATTTACTTTCCTTTTTTGTGATATTGGATGATTCCATAAAGTAAGGAAGCTTTATATTATAACATAATTATTATAATAAACACCATTCCTAATTCTATGGATGATCCCTATTTTCTTAAGCAATATTGATGGTTTAAGTCTTAAATTAGCTAGAAACACAATGCTTTGTGCAGTGCGCAGTGCAGTGCGTTGATTTTTTTGCAGTTTTATAATTTTTGTTTTTGTTATTTCGTCAAGAAAATGATTTTTTGTGGGTTTCTAACACAAAAATGGCGGATACGTTCAAAATTCTATTCTGACCTTCTTAGCCTGTCAGTCAATTTTTTTTTTCGACCCGGCTTATTTCTCTATAAAGGGCAGTTTCAGCTTGATTAGTACCTATAAATAGCCGCTGTACACTGATAATTGACATTGACTTCGCAAACCAAATAACGCATTGATCACCATTACATAGTGAGGAGGTAGATGAAAAGCGTCGGTTGACTTTGCTGACTGCGCAGCCATTCTGCGCATGCGCTAGAGCATTGTATCATACATTAAACAAAATTTACATTCATTAGTTACTTTACAGTGAAAAAATCACTCATTTAACGTCTTTGGTTCCAGAGTTATTCAACTTTAAAATAGGGGCATTCTTTTTCGATGACCCTGTATAAAACCGTTGGTCATTCCCAGAAACAAAATGCAGATATCAAAGGAAGCTCTCTGCGCTATAAGCCCCGATGGACGGGTCGTCGAAAATCTCAACCAGTCAAATAACAATCAATATTGATTAACTTATTTCAAGATTGTGATAAAAAAGGGACAAGAACCAATAATAAATTTTAAAATAAAACGGACAAAATTGTCCCTATTCGCCTTTTACTTGTATATCGGAACAAAAAAAAGTAGTTACTGTCTCCGAATATATTGACAGATACAGATTTATATTGGCAGTACAACGTACATACGTAATATATTTCACTGCAAACTACGTATAAATGATAATGTATTTCTTCTATCTAAATCTGGAAGAAGTAGGTACGCCCCTTAAATTCTTATCAAAACAGAGTTGAAGTAGTGAAGGATTATCATAAATTTCCTTATAAAATATTTTCTCTTTAGTTTTCTTTTTTCTACGCGAAAATGTCGATTAAGTTTCTCATTTATCATTGTCTATCCAAAACAAATTTGGACCTGAAAATTCCAAAGCGTTATTCGAAATGTCGACAGGACACTTTAATTTAAACTTAATTGTCAATAATTTAAACTTTAATTGTCAAGCTCTTGATGAGGACGATGAGAATTCTTGAACACTAGTAATAAAAGTCATTACGTGGATTTTAAACTCACTAACTGCCTTTTATTCTATCGTCGCGTCGCCATCGGTCGGTCAATAATCTTAATTCTGCAACTAGGTTTGCATTTTGTATATGTAATAGAAACGGTATAAAATTTCTTGTTGGACCAGAAGATGGAATTCTGTTATTGTCTATAGCTTAGCTTCTGTCAGAGAGCTATCATTCTTTTTCTTTTCCCCTTCCAGTTTAGCAATGCACATTGCATATATCAACGTTGTTTCCTGTTGATGTACTTTTTATTAGAATGGTTCATTACGTATTTAGAGAAATCCAAAGTTTTAGCGACACGCCAATCTGTGTTCATTAATCCGATAATATCCACCAGCAGAATAGTTCATCTGATTCTTATTCATCGATAAGTATACCTATATTATACAATTCACGTGATGACTTTAATTACAGTGTTCAAGGATTATTATCACGTTTTTTTTTTTATTTGGAGTGTTTATTTATTTTGTCTTAAGACGTCCCTGTGCTGTGATTCAAGGGTGTGACACTGAATATAAAATAGGAGAAGAAACGATATGAGATTTACTACAATTGAGGAGTAGGGTGGATACTGAATAGTTCAGGGTGGAGGCGAACTTTCAGAACCATTCTACCAACTCCATAGTCCATAATATAGATAGCCGCTGTGAGATACGATAAAGATGGACAAGTAGAAGAATTCTACTAGTTCACATCTCTCCTCTAGTAATAATGATAAGTTGAGATTCGAAAATTTCGCGATCGCAATAAAACGCGAATTTGTTGGGTTTTTTTTAACACGAATTACAATGTTTCCAAGTAACAAAATAATTTTGACTCTTATAAGGAAATAGAAATAAAACTGAGCATCATTTTTCAAAATTGAACAAACGAATGTCTCCAAGTATTCTGCTCTACAAGATTTTTGATAGCTTGGGTTCAATTTAAGGTTTTACCGATTTATTTCTTTAAGTAGGTGCCTATTCATATTATTTGACATGTAGTTATAAAACCTAAGAAAAACTATTTGACTATATTTTTTTCTTTAATGAAAATATCGTTCGAATATGACGCGAATTTTGTCCAAATAATGACGCGAACTTTTTCAGTCTGTAGTGTAACAGTGTGTATACATATGTAGATATATAAATGTGTACTTACTGAACCTTTTAAATGTATCAGCTTGAATTAGAAAGCTGGGGGTATCTTGTTTTGTATTTATAGTGTATTGTTTTCTTTGAGTTCCGATTGGTATACTTTTCTCCAACGATATAGGGAGCGCCTTGACCATACTTTACTTTTGTTTAGCTGATAGTGCATTTTTTTATTTGGTTCCTTCCTCAGTTATTTCCTCATAGAAACTGTTTTCTAACTGCGTAAAATGCAAAAATACCTTAACATGGAAAAGTGCAAGAAGATGTTTATTTAAAGGCTGTGGTTAATAATATAAATACCTACTTTCACTGTGTTTCATTTTAATAATATTACAATGAACTTCCACCAAAAAACCTTTGGTCAGAATACTCGGGATTCATTGAGGTGAATGTGACGGAAGCTAGGAGTGTGTGTAAGAATAGGGCTGTCTGGAGCTCTGTCCTCTCTGTCTACCCTACAAGGGACGTGGCGTGAGGGTATAGATAGATAGAATAGGCCTAAACAAGGAATATCCGTTAGGTAATAAAGCATCTCCTATTTCCCACTCATCCTCGATATTAATATATGTATGTATACCAACTTTATTACTAAAAATAGGCCTCACCAATTTGCGCCTTCCTGGATGATTTTTTTTTTAATAAAACCAGAACTTGACGTCAGCAATGTCTAATAATAAACATTCTTTATTCCTCGTGAAGTGACAGTGTCCCTTACGACCACCTTTTCAATAGAAATCCATGTATTGATGAGTTTGGCCGTCCATTGAAAGTTGTATTAAGCGAGATTAGTTTTAGTGCCTCATAAAATACCATCTCAATGTTGGGTATATTTCTATTGAATATTTCCTTATCGAAGTTTCATAGAAAAGTCGATAAATCATTTTAGAGGTAAGTATGTATGTACATTGTACATGCTTTTAAAACCTGTGCATTTTACGGCGCACAGTTTGGTAATGTTAAAAGAATTTCAACTGATAATTTGTGGAAGTCCACTTTTAGTTTCCAATATTGTTGTAGACAGTATAGAATATCATTTTTATGTTGAATGTGATAATACGCATTGACATATGTCACATACTGCGGAGAAATTTTTCACAAAAAATCAAGTCTGTATCTGTCTTTTTGAGGAAAAAACTGTATTGTAGGTACTTCTTGTGTTTTAGGATAAAACGAAATTATCAAAAAACTTACATATTTACACGCTGGTCATACAATCTCGCTAGTGGTTCTCTTCCAAACATTCCCCTCACTTGCTGACTTCAACACACCTTCGATTTTACATCTATTATCAACTCATCTTTGGTGTCGAATACTGATTTTGTTGAAGACCTAATAAAGACCTGTGGTGCTTGTTGGCAGTTGCAGAAAACCAGGGGGGTTTCTCGAGGGTAGACATTCTTCTTGCGAATTCTCAGGTACTGTTTTTGTTTAAATTAACTTCGGATGGCATAAGAATTATCGCTCCTTTTGCATCCAAGAGTTAATGGGAGAAAGGAACTCTTAACAGTGATCCTTTTGAAGAACATATGTTTCCAGTTCAGAATGAACTCAAGTAAACGTCTTATAGGTATAAGAGCCTGAAATCTAAACCTAATTCCTGAAAATGTACAACGATCATTTTAAAGTACGCCATCGAAGAAGTATTTTCCTACAGGCTGTGTTTATAATTATTTTCTTCACGTTATCCTTTTCCGTCGTTTTGTAAAACCCCAGGCGGTTGATTTGATCATTAGATTTCATTCACGAAGATAAAAGGATAATAAAAAAATCTTATTTTTACTGAAATTGTTATGTCATTCTCAGGTCAATTCATTTATTTGGCAGTTTATAAAAACTCTTTTCCGTTTTTATTTTCAATTTTAAAGAAATCTGTTTATATAATAATTATTTTTAAGCTTCAGGCCGTTAAGAAGTCAACATTAAAATAAAGGTTTTAATTAATTAGATCTTCGAAGTACTGAATGAACAATCTCAAATTTTGTTATAGAAAACAAACTGTAAATAATTCTTAGAATTACTTACTAAGTTGGATTAGAAAGATCTTTTTTTCTAGGTGTATCTGTATCGCACAACCCTGTAAATATCTGTAGCCGAGTACAATATAGAATACATCTATTTCGATAATTTTGTTTATAATTATGTATTCCATCATCGACTGATTTTCAATTATGTAGGTAGCATACCTTCAATTAAAATAATACTATATGTAGGTACTTATGATTTAATACAGTCAAAAAGTCTGTTAAACATGCGTCAATATTGACATAATAGCATGCGCATGAAGGCAATGTAACTATATGTTTTATTACAATTGAAAGGTTACATAAATGAATACAAATACAACTAAAGTACCATCTGTCGCTGCCGGAAATAAGAAAAAATATTTAGGTTTGATTCTTATACATTAAAAATGTATGTCATGGAGGACATCTATTCAATATTTTTACAATATACCGAAAACAACCGAGTACGCACCACGAAGTCTTTTACTTTTTTTTGGAATCGCAAATTATGAGTGTGCATACCGACATTTCAAAAATTTGTAAAAACGGGAGACCTTCTATCTCGACAACCGTTACTAAATATGCTTTGGAACAAAATAGAGTAGATGCATTGAACCTTTGGCTAGGGAATAACCGTAAAAGATTATTCAAAAAAAATATTTAAAAACACCTCTGACCTTTTTTCCGAAAGACGGTAACTCGTTTCCCAAAAGTCGCGGAGTCAATTTTTTTTTGTACTGATAATATGCATTAAATCTAGGGAATAACCGTAAAAGTTTTTTGATAGACGCAAAATTAAGCCCAAAAAATGGAAAAAACGCTATTTTTACCATTTTTTCATGCGATTATCACGCGATTTTGAACCTTAATGCCGTGGGAAAAGTCTGTGACGTCATTCTTGGTGCCATGCCCATATGCACTAAATAGATGATATTTTTCATCGATGATTGTAATGCGATATAGTGTGCACACTGCACATATGGTCAGCTTATTATGACATCGTAATTTCTTCCAGTCAACCCTGATAGACACATACCTACATGTCAACTATATTTTGCCGTCACAGTAATAATACAGTAAAGTTGGGATACCTACAATATTTCCACATAATTTCATTTCCAAACTTATCCATCCATTCGCATATTGTTCTCTAGAGAGATCGAGTGCATCAGTTGTACAGTGTTTTATATTTAGAGAGAATGTTGCAAAATTTTCGTTACAAAATCGGGTGGAATTAATCAAAATAAATTACGTACATGTGAACTATATATTAACAGTTTGTTCAGCCAAATTTACATTTCAAATCAGTTTGTGTTGGTTGTAAAATGTTGTTCCAGTTTCATAGATAGACAAACATTACACATACGAAGATTTATATTCTCGTGTTTATTTTTCTTGTCCTTTTTTTTTCTTTTTTTTTTAAACACACAATAATAATGTAGCGAGAAGATAAATTTTCCGCAATACTACTGTGTATCACGCGCAAGTAACCTAAGAACACGATTCCCATCGAGTTACTTTTTTTTGGAAAATAATGATAGATATAATAGTGTCTATATTTGACGTAATCCAATAAGAAATGTTAGCCCCGGTTTCCCTTCTGCAGAAATCCACCCTTCGTCACTGCTGTGTATTCAACTATAAAACAATAATAAACTTTTCATTTTGGTGCTTTTTTCCTATAGAATTATACATTTCCCAATCTATATACTTATATAAAGTAAAGTCTGATTTTTGTAAATGTTTGCATAACTCTCGCATTTTATGATGCATTGCTGCGAAAATTAAAAAAAATAACATTTGTGATTAATTTATTTATCGTATGGTCAAAAGAAGTATATCACATCCCTCAAAGAATAAAGTTTGAAGGTTGGGCATTGGGCAATGGTAAATTTCGCAAGCAAGCAAAATTTTTGTGATAATATAGGCTGTGTCCTAACGTCGCCGAATTTGAGAGAAAAAGTTTTTTCTAGGAGATACCATGATAATGAGAGGATCCAAGGGTTGTGTGGGGTCGAGTGTGGTATCGTATGAAAGGGCGTTAGAAAAGAAATACAGATATTATGTCACATTCTGTCCACCTCAAGCCTATAAAGAATGCCGGGTTGGTTAGTTAAATTTGCCGTTGCGAAGCACGGGTAACTCAGCTAGTATAGTAAAAAATGTTATTTGGTACTTTCTAACATATGAGTATATCACTATAACTTACGAAATCACCACTGTGATTTTATAAAACGGTCGAGACGCGAGTTGCGCGGGTTACCAATTTCATAATCGAGCGTTAGGAAACGTATGCACAAAATAGCACACTAGATTAAATAATATACGGGAAAAAATATCGCTCTATAACGTAAGGAAAGGAAATAAATATAAGACTAAATTCTATTTTCGCAAATATATTTTTAACCGAATTTCAAAATAATCGGTATTATAAGATTTTACCTAAATGTAGCAGAAAAAGGGATGTTTTTATATGGAAATTATATTGAAATTTCTTTTCCTGCGTACAGACGTCGTCTACCTGTATAACGGAATCCACACTCGATGATCCGCCACCCCCATTTTGATCATGTTATCCTAATACTAGTGGAACGTATTTCCCCCAGCGAGGGTATTTCCGGTTAGGCCGGAAGGACTTCAGAAATGTGATTAAGATGTCGTCATCGCCTCCACCTACCCCTGATCCTCTAAATCTCCATGATTTACACTTCGTTTGCATTACTGAAATCCTGAACTTCGTTCCCCATTAAAAAACGTTTCAGAGCTTCATAAAAATAATATTACGAGTAGATAAGCAGGTAATATTTTTTAAATTTACCCCATCTCTACAAACGTAGGTACACTGCCTGCTTCTTGTTCCTTTTTCTCGAAAATCTGTCCAACATGATCGAGCCATGGATGTTTTCGACATACCGTTATTATTATTTAGCTGATGATAATTGATAAGACGAATCGAATATATGTAGTAGCATTTCATGCGGATCTGTAAAAAAACTGTTAACAATTAAGAATACGCATACTGACATTTCAAAAATTTCTACAAACGGAAGACCTTAGATCTCGACAATCGTTCCTAAATATGCTTTGGAAAAAATAGAAGAGATACATTGAACCTTTATCTAGGAAATAACTGTCAATGATTTTTTATATCTTGTATAGATTTCTCAAAAAAATGTGAAAAACACCTCTAATCTTTTTTTTTCCGAAAGACAAAAATTCGTTTCCCGAAAGCAGCGGAGAAAAAATAAAGTTTTAAACTGATAATATGAATTTAAATCTAGAGAATAACCGTAAAAGTATTTTGATTGAAGTGAAATTAATCCCAAAAAATGGGAAAAAACGCTATTTTTACCATTTTATCATGCGATTTTGAACCTTAGTGCCGTGGAAAATGACCGTGACGTCATAGTTGGGTCGCGAGTTTTAAGATGAAAGAAATTTATATACCGACCCAACCAGGGATAACAGCTAGTTATATAAATAATATAATATTATATAATTTACAGTATGAAGCAAACGCTGAAGGGGTAAGATGTTGTACCACAGTACCAACGAGGAATCAACACAAAGCTCAACAATTATTTATGTCTTTTACCGCCGAACTTGAGTCTTAGAAACTGTCAGTTTTCAGGGCTGAAAGACAATGGGAGCGAAAGCGTCGTACGAAATGAGAGGAAAACACATTATTCCGAATCGCAGCTCAAATTTATATTAATATTATTATTATTGTAATTTTGAATAAACGTATCTACTCAAAATAATAATTATTATTATAACTAGGTACTTACTTCTGCCACTAACTGAATCAAACCTACTTGCTGAGGAAGATTGTGAATTGAAATTTTGAACAAATTGAGTGAACGTAAACTCCACTTTTCACCGAGTTCGACATAAAATGATGTCTCAACTATAAAAATAGTATTTTTTTGTGTAGTTTTAGATAAATAGTGTGGTTGATTGTGTAACTAATTAAGTGTGAACAATATACTTAGTAAGTACCACACCATGATTGTATATCCCAATAATGGGATTACCAGTGTCTAATGATCAGTGTGTATTAACAAACACACAGGATTCTCTTTACGTAAATCTGAGAATCTGCGGCGAACTGTTTTGCTGAAAAACTTATGAAATATCTCACTTCAGTTCTATGACCACTTATTGCCCAAATTTACTCTTACGGAGTGCTCCAGAATATGAAAATAGGGTAGGAGCTGGCTCTTCCAGGGCAATCGAAAAGGCGTAAAAATAAAATACACAAAAAGGCATATAACGTGATATTTTTATTTAAGTAAGTAAAATAAATTGTATTTATTTCAAGCATTTTCTGAATAATAATAATTTCTCTTTTCCAATTAAATATCAGCAACTCTTGATCAAAACTTGAAAATTAATTGGTGACGAGATAAGATTCGCTCAGGCGAGCTCATCTTTGGCCGGCATCCACAAAATTCATACGAAAGTTTGCAAACAAAAGCTTAAGTAGTACAAGTACCCACCTAGTACCATAATAAATACTAAAGAGAAGTCGACATTGAATCCGGAAGAAGGTTGCTATATACCTACACTTTACACCCACATTGAGATGTTATCCTTGTAAACAAAACGCCGTGTGTCAATGCTACTTTAATTAATTTCTTTTCGCTATATTTATACAAATTTCTTTGATTTTGAAGGTTTTACTTTGTGGCGACATTATGTTATAATTAAAACAATATGAATTTGTTTACACCACTTTTATTTTGACCAGAGTCAACATGTTTCGGGAACAAAGTTCCCTTCTTCAGGACAAGAATTCTTGTATAAGTCCTGAAGAAGGGAACATTGCTCCCGAAACATGTTGACTCTGGTCAAAATAAAAGTGGTGTAAACAAATTAATATTGTTTTAATTATATTTATACAAATTGTTTTTTTTTAGTGAATCTGTTTAACTGAAAATTTCAATAAACCCAAATACATCTTATTACACTTCACAGAAAGCTTAAAAGCTTGTGCTGTCGAGTGGAGTAAGTCGGGAATTGAACCCGCGCCCACTGGATTAACAGCCGAGCGCCTTACCAAGCAGGCTACCGACCACCTTTTGTATGAATAGTACATCCTATGAAAATGAGATCACTGCGTTGGGTTGGCACGAAACATCTCTCAATGGCGAAGCCTTCCATATATTTCCACAAGGAACGTTTAAAAGCTACGTTCCATATTTTCGTTTGTCTTTCATATATCTATAAGCTGTATGTATTTTACCTCTTTTCACATCCTGCACCAAAATACTTTTTTTTAATAGTACGATTAAATGAGAATATAAAAGCACTTGTTTTGGAACCATTCTCATCGAATTAAGCTTAACAAAAATGCACGTTTTTTTGCGTTTCTAGTCAAGATCGTCAGTGAAACTATACGACTTTCGGGTGCACTCAGTTATTTTGTCGTCAATGTATTTTGTCTTAAAATTTCTAATTTTGTTTGCTACCATACTCACGAGTCACGACTCACGACTGTTTAGTTATTGTGTCATACTTGCCGCCCAGTAAGTGAGCAAAACGTCGAGGCTTTTCATCCTTTTTTAAAACAAAAAATGCGAACGTTTTTTCACGTCGTTATTTCTCCTAAAATACATCCCAAAAGCTTGAGAGTTGTAACGAGGTTTTGTTTTAATATAATCATTATGATTCAAGTTTTGCGAGAATTTACAGAGGACGTAATTTCGTTTTACTGACGTAGTACCTCAACCTACATAGATTTTACGAAAACCTGGAGATGTAAGACAGAATATACATTGGTACAATCATAATATATAAGCTGAGTAGTAATTTTGACGTTACATTATTTTAATTAATATATTATTAACCTTTGAACACCAACACTCGTAAATTTTACGTGTCCCATTACATTCTATATTATACATCTTTTTAAGGCACGCTATCTTTTGTCTTACAATTATTTTTACCCTCTCTTGAGTGATTTGAATGTCAATCTTGTAGGTATGTACATACTTGTACCAGCATTATATTTTTTCCAATTCTACGGATTGTAATAAATATACGTAATAATTCAACTTTACTGGCAATAGGTATATAATTACGTTAATTTACATTAAAATTGGATAGGTAATTACATAACGAACGGTTTCGAAGTCTTTTGTACTGACTGTTGACATACAATTTACCTGAACTCTCATTATTAATATTGTTTTATCTGTATTGACTAGTTGTGTATTATATGTTGTGTATACTGTGTATTATATACTTGATCTGTATTGTTTTTTTTTGTTTAGTTTGTCTTGTCTTTATACGTGGGTGATGTCTGCTTGTGTGCCGTGAATAAATAAATAAATAAATAGTATATACACGGGCCATAATAGACTATTTAGTGTATCAGAAACAAATATTACCAATACAAAACAATATAATGTCATGCATGTTGCAGACTCTGTGAGTGGATCAATAAATAGGCAAATTAATAAACATACGTGTATTTCACGTTACTGACTTATTTTAGAGTTTAAAGAATAATCGTGAAAAATACGATCTGAATCCTTATACTCGTATGTTAAAAGAAGAAGATAGTATTACAAGGTTAAGTTATATCAGTATAGTAAAGTAAGTAGTCTGATCATACTGCGCGCTAACAATCTTTCATTAGCATCATAACAATTGAAAGAAATTTATATTCATGCTAACACGCTCTCGAGAAAAGTGTATTTTATCCAGAGTGTGGAAATGTTTAACACGCGTTCTTATGATTTGAACAACTTTGTTTGAAGGCAAGTGTTTTCCAAACTATATTTTTATGTATTTGTACGTAACAATGTTTGGGAAGTTGGGAATAATTTATTTATCGATCAACTTAATGTACCTATCGTTACTTTTACATTTAAGAGTAGGTATATAACTACTTTATATGCATATACATAAGCGTTTCTCGTATCGCGTATCCCCTGGACAATGAGAAGGACCAATATCTCCATTCTATATGAGCTAAGAGTAGACGACAGACTGTCCTCCATCTGCCTAAAGCGAATCCTTCAGTTTTTCGGACACATTGCCAGAAGAGACGACAATAGCATTGAAAAACCAATGGTCGTGGGAGGAGTAGAATGCAGAAGAGGTACGGGAAGATCCCCCACTAGATGGACTGACCAAATCAAGGCTGCCACAGGTACATCAGTGGTTGGAGGAATGCGTACGGCGGTGTGTCGGGAGAGGTGGAGGACAACAATCCAGAACGTAATACGGACAAGGAGAGAGGATGGTCACGACCCTCAGCAGTGAGGACATCGACGCAGAAGAAGAAGCGTTTGCATATCTAAATGTTAAACGTTAAACATGTTACATGATGCCAGCAAAGGAGGAAGAAATCTGTCGGTAGGTAAACAGAATGAAACAAAATATTGTTTAGGAGTATCCTGTAAAAGCCATAAAATCATCCCAAGTTAGCGAAATTATTCGAAGGAAAAAAAAGTTGTAAAAGTCATTAAAAAAAATGTTGTGAGATGATACTCGTTTATAGGTAAGTACTAAGTAGTAATTAAACCAGGAAATCTAAAAAATATTTTATCTTTTTCACACCAATATATTCAGCGTTAAGTTTGTGAGATAATGTCATGTAAATATATGACAAATATTGAGGTTTTTTGGAATACGGTCATGCGTGTGAATACCTCTCTCCCTTCCTCCCCCCCTCCTCTCTCTTTCTGTCGATAAATTGGTAGGATTTACTTTCCGAATTTTCAAAAGAATATTTAACTGTAATTTATTCAGGGTTATCAACACTAATTACTTTTACGCAGATTTACTTTATGAGGTACTTGCAAAGCTTTTTCCCGTTTATTTACCATTTGTACCCTATTAATTATTACCTACACACACTTTATTATCGAAATACATTTTTTTATATATTCCCCTGCATAAATAATTGATAAATCAAAGTGGATAAAATCTATGTTTTTTTTTTTCTTTGTGTCACTAGCTTTAGTATTTCGTATACCCTGAGTGAATTAATACAAAAAAAACATGCGGCTTTATAAAAAAATATAAAAATAATTAGTAGTTATCTCAACAGATATACAGTGAATGATGCACTTTCCATCGTGCTTATAACTGATCTCCGGCGCCGGCTGGTTTAATGCGATCACTTTACATTTTAGTAATATTCATCAATTTCAGTTCATCCATCCGTCCATCGTCCATACTTACCTGTATATCTGTAGAGATATTCAACTACAAAATGCAAAAAAATAATAATGATAATTCTTTTCTCTTCCATCTTTTTAATAATATATAAATTTTGCATAAACATGCATGCTTAGAATTTATTTATAATCCAGTTTTCTAGAAAACACGCTTGCCTTAAGGGCATGGCACGAGGAATGACGTCACAGTCATTTCCCACGACATTAAAGTTCAAAATCACGTGACAATCGCATGATAAAATGGTAAAAATAGCGTTTTTTTAATTTTTTGGGGTTAGTTTTGCGTCTATCAAAAAACTTTTACGGTTATTCCCTGGATTTTAATGCAAATTATCAGTACAAGAAAAAAAAAAACTCCGCGACTTTCGGGAAACGAGTTTCCGTCTTTCGGAAAAAAGGTCAGAGGTATTTTTTTTGAGAAATCTATACAAGATATAAAAAATGTTTTACGGTTATTCCCTAGACAAAGGTTGAATGCATCTACCCTATTTTGTTCCAAAGCATATTTAGTAACGGTTTTCGAGATAGAAGGTCTCCCGTTTTTAGAAATGTTTTAAATGTCAGTATGCATACTCTTAATATTCATTTTCCATTCTATTTCATTTTACGGTTATCCACTCATTCACGAGTGATATTAGAGATTCTAATTTTAATTAGTTTAAACCTGGCCTTTGCACTTCACTATTCATAGGTATACCCACCTTACTTGTGAAACTTGGTGTTCTTTCATCACTCTGTCGATTTAATTTAAAATTTTCATTCAAGACGGAGGAGGCTCATTGAAAGACCAGTTCAAAATACAGCAAGAGTATCAGTTTAATCTTCCCATTACACTTTCAATAATAATAATAATATCAATTCCACCCTTTAAGTTTCGCATCCCCCTTCACTGAAAAGTGATTACACTGTAATATTTTCTAGGGGTTGGTTGACAGGTCGCTCCAGGAAATTCCCTTATTGTGACAGGTACCTACTACCTATAATACATACTTACATTTCTAAATTATTTATATTATAATGTATTATATCGATCACCTTCAAATTTAATTAATTAGTTTGACACCCTTACACAAGATGGCGCTGGTATCGCTATACTTTTCGTAAGTATAATATAATCCCATGAAACAATTTACGTTTAGATTGGTTTTGAACTTCTTGACTGTAGAGTCAATCTAGGAGCTATTTTTTTACCTGAAATAACGTGCCAAAGACACAGAGTCAGTAAAGTTATTGTGCACTTTTGTGTTCTTTCGAGGATCCTTAATGCGTGAAATATTAGTAACTCCTTGTAACATTTGTTTATTTTGCACTTTAAGTAAAAAAAAATACAGAAACACACTATGCACATAATGAGATGCCATATTATCATTACATGCACTAGGACAAGCGATTTTATCAGAATTCCTCTAACGCTGAATATTTTTTTAATTTATGGTCGAATGAAGCAGTTTTGGGTGACATACACTTACATTCTCATGTGCAACCTTATTCTGCTGAAAAAAATGGTTCTAGAAAGACCGTAATGGTGTCAATAAATAATATTTTCATCAGAACTTTTATATTAAAAATTTAGTTTTCATAAAACATTTCTTAAGTTCTTGATTGTATTTCGTCGTTCACAATATAAGGACCATTAGCAGTGTTACAGAAATGTATATTTCAATGAAAACAGGAGGGAATGCTGCCTACATAAAGTTGGCTGGGAATTTTCAGAGCTTCAAAAGCCTCTTCAAAAGTATAAGAGGCCTCCATCAATAAAAGGACACGTTGTTGAACCCAGCAGGTAATGGATGGAATACTAATTTATATATAACAAAACGCTTTTTATTCGTGTATCCTGTTGTAAAAAAAATCTATAGACGTCGTTAGATCTATAAGTAGTAAATAATTTAAATTAAGAAGTTAGTAGATAATTCCATATTTAAAATTCTTCTCGTTTCTCTTAAAATACATATTTTATCTGTTTAGTCAGGGCTCCAGAATCGACCCTGTGGTGAAAAAGTCCCACCTATATCTCCATCTTTTTAGTGGGCGTCCTGGTAGTCGACGTCCTTAAGGGATCTCTTGTATAACAAACTGCAGAATTTATTCCAACCTTTCAACACTTCCAGTTCTATCTTCATTACATGCTCCATCTCACGATGTTAAATATAAAATATTGTGAAGTGTCAGATTCATCTAGCTATCTAAAATAATTGCAGAATAAAACTTTTTTTAATACTTTACTTATTTTACCCATTCAATTGATTATTCAATACCTACATATATTAATTTTTATTCGTAAGCCCTGTTCAATAATAAACTATGTCACAAATTAAACTCAAATTAACATTGCTTCTTGGTTTTTCGGGTGAACCGTGTGTAGATAAACTTGATCGACGTTTCGATACTCGTACTGGTGTTGTCCTCTGTGGACACCAGTATAGGAGTGTCGAACCGTCGATCAAGTTTATCTACACACGGTTCACCCGAAAAACCAAGAAATAATGTCAGTCGCACACCGTGAAAACCTTCAACATTTACTAAACTCAAATTATCCCACAAAACCATGTGCGGAAACTTCAACCGACGAGCAATTGAAACACAAACAATACTTTCGCTGTTATAGCGGGGCTTTATACACTAGTTGAAAATAATATTAGGTATAACCTGATATTTTCTTAGTATCATCGTGAATATTATAATTATTACTAGAGATTACGTTTCTCAAAAGATGTCTCTATCAAAGACAAGATTTTATTATTCCAAGTACACCCACTTTATTTTATATCGATACTATAAAATTAGTTTTCCTAATTTAATTTCGTGTAATTTTAATAAGCCTTGCTACCCACTTATCTTCTATGTAATAAAATTTCCCGGCAGGCCTGCACCTAGATTTTATGTAGGATGCAACCGCTGTTGCATATATATTGCATTGTGTTGTAATTGTAGTCATTTTTCTCTTAAACCGTGATAGGTAGGTATTTGATTTTTTAATGGGCCTTATCTTAGCCAATATTCTGTTCTATTGTTGTTCGAAATATTTATCTAGTCTATGAGTTCTCCCGTGTGAAACTGATTCCTAGACAAAGCCGATTTAGCAGGTACCTACATATGTAACTTTACCAAAATATTTATTTATTTATTTGCATATACACGTTTATACCATTAAACAAGGATTATTATATTACAATAAAACTAAAAAATCACATAAGCACGCAAAAATACTTAACATTTGAGACACAAACACGACAAAATAATTTTAATGTAACTAGTATGTATGTAACGTGTAACTAGTCGTAACTAGTATGGTTATGATGTATCTACGTAAGTAGGTACTTATTATTTTTTATGGACGGTCTTTGAAAAAATTGAGTGCAAATTAATTAAATATACAAAATAATCTTTAAATATACACGGCACAGATACTACTAACTTTTCATTGCTTTTTCTTTAATTTCCGGTAAAAGTAAGTAAGTTTTTCCTGGTAAAAAAATGTTGACTTCGTGTAATAAAATATTTTATATTTTAATATAATTATTCAAGGAATAAAATATTTTAATAAATATATTTTATTCCTGGAATAATTTTATTACTAAGAGTTTTCAAAGAGAAAATTTAATTTATTTCACATATTAGAAAATTTCTGTGTGTGCGAAATATTTATATCGACTTCCCTTGTAGAGGAAGAACCTTCTTATTTATTTACACAATATTATTACAAACCAAATTTCAATTTAATTTCTATTTTAATATACAAATTTGATTACATGTTACATGTGTTCGTCTTTTATATTAAAAACACCCCATAGCTACTTAAATGTGTACAAAATATCTTCATAAACGTACTAAAGAATCACTTTAAATATGCTGAAAACAAAGTCAACAATTGACGAATTTCCGGAAAACGAATTCATCTAAATATTACAGATATGTAAGAGGTATTTGAATTTTTATTAGCCTAGCAGGATTCTATTTTGTCCTAGCCAGGATTCTATTCTATCGTTCCTTAAAATATTTGGCTAAAAAATCTCCTAAGTAAAACTGATTCTTGCATGTAGGCGATTTAGTACCTATGCAATCTCACTAAAATTTTATGAATTTTTACTAACTTTACTTTACGAACATTTACTAACATTACTACACAATGAAGTCTTACACACTCTCCTACAGTGAATAAATTAGTTATGTTATCTAAATAAAACAACTTTGCTACGCGGAATAGGAAAATCTTCAATTACTTAACCATAACCCTCTTATTGTGTTCAAAATAGGTAAGGTAGGTAGGCAGTATTTACAGTTGAAATGTTTCAATAAAATCCATACAATTTATCAATTGCTTAATTCCTTTGTACCCTTCAAATTTGCATACTACTTCTGGTACCTTCTTTAGAAAACAACATTGAATCCTGTAGGTAACCATCAAGTCTTCACGATATATGCGAAGGGGTGTTTAACATTTAATAAGGAAAGGGGCGGGTTTATTTCTGACATTAATTTACCAAAGAAAACGAACTGGAGGTACTACATGAAGGGGGAAGCTTTTTGCGCCGTTTGATTAATGCCTTCCAACGATTTATACGCAAAATAAAGCCAAGCTTTATAATACGGAATTAAACACCCAAGACTCTAATGTTACAATTACATTTTACAATGAAGAATTTGCGTTATTTATCAACGGATTTTTACGAATCAAAATAATGATTATTGTTCAAGTGAATTGACTAGATTTATCTTACTTCTCAAAGTTATGTCACTTTTATAGTACATTGCCGATGATTAAGTAAAGAATTATATCTTAAGAAGGGTACATTTAAGTCCAAAGATTCACTCAAGTAGATATTATACTTAGTCAAAACAACAAGATGTAAATTGCTTATAATTTATCTAGGAAGAAGGAGGGAATGCTAATCTTTGGAATGACAAAGTGGTAAAAGGGTTGACATACAAATTTTTGATAATAAATCCATTCTTTTCTTCATTGTCTCTTTATCTTTTTAAGGCATGTTTACTGTGTACCAACCCCCGTTTTTATGACTACGAGTCTTTATGCCTAACCAGACCTCAGAAGCACAGGAAGATGAAATTGATACTGTGCAATATGCATATGCAGTATGTAAGAATGAGAGTCTGCACTTGACTATCGTCTAACTGAATTTACTTGTGTCTTGTCTGATTTTACATTTATTTGACTCGCTTCACAAAACTAACATTTTCAAATGTCTACAGTGAAACTACATTGATATTTCAATTCTATGGTGTCGCTTATCTAGAGATGAAAACATTCGTAATATCCTTATTAATAATTCATAGAGAAAATTCATTACACAAATTACTTACTCGGAACATTTCGTCCGATTTAACCTGACTTATGTTTTGTCCATTCGAGGGAAGCAAACGTGTAGAAAATATATTTTATGTCACAACATCGACTTCATCGAATCATCGACGTCATTCTGATAAGTTTGTTACTTGTATTGGTATAGCACGTACTAAGTCCAGAAAATTTCTTAGTGTTCTTTAAATAGTCCCAATTGTGACAAGGATTAAAAATTTTAGAAATTATTAGTTTCGATGAATTTGGATTACCAAGCAGAATTGGCAGAATTGGATAAGGGAGACATTGGTTCAAATCGGAGTTGAAGTGTTCAAGAAACAAGTCGGGCGTTCGAATTTTTTTTGATCGATGTTTTTGTAAGTAAAATAATTGACATCCGTACAGTCCACTTTATACCGGATAGTCCAATGGAACAGAAGTCCCCATGTAATCTCACAGGATCCAACTAGATAGATCAAGGATACGATAAGAAGTAGTAATAGTAATTTCTGAATCCTTATTCACGATTTATTTCATCTTCCACACCCTTAGCTTTGATAGTTATATATTTTTATCAGATGCGAAGTGATGTTAAATCGGATACTGAAGAAAATTCATTATGCTAATTCATCACTTGCCTGAAACAAGGTTGTAAAACTTCGAATATTATGTTTAATTTCCGAGCGCGTTTTTAAGACCTGGACCTTTTAGGACCTGTGAAACCGAGGACATCGTACGATGGGGTAGGGCTAGGAGAAGATTCTGGAGGGACCACGTAAATAGGATGGATGACTCCAGAATCCCATATGTCGTGGCCAACGAAATTCCTGCTGGTCACCGGCTTCCCGGAAGACCGCCAAAACGATGGAGGGACAGCTGGACTTCAGCCTCCCAAGAATGAGGGCTTTCTCGAAAAAACAGATCTCAAGATCTAAGAAAAGATGAAGAAGAAGAAGAAGCGTTTTTAAGATGAAATGAATGAAAATAAATGAGATACAATAGACCCAGGCATCATTTCGAAATATATTTAAAACAACTTGCTCATGCTGCATACGTTATTACACTAATTATTGGACTAGGGTCAAAAAGCCTATTAAATGGCAGCCAATATTGTTATAATAGCCTGCGTTTTTTTCAATAGAATCCTTACAATAATTACATAATTTTATTGAGGTTACATAAAATACAAAATACTAAACTTATTAATTTAAAAATGACGACATCTATTAAAAAAAATACGCTGAATAAATTATTCATCTTTGACCAAATCGTTGTAAAAAAAAACTCTACGAGCTACTTACTTCTAATGTTACGAAATTTTTAATAAAAAATAATAGTTTTTTTTTTCTTTAGTAGGTATCTACTTCTTGTGAGTTGGTGAGTTGTTAGATCTACCTACGTATTTAAATGAGACTCCTTTTATTCAGAAAGTTAATCTTTAGTGACAATTTTCCCTTGAGAATCATCTAAGTGAACCATTTCTACTTATATTAACAAATGGAATAGATTAGACCTTTTTGTTCAACCCTGAATCTATGATGAAAGCTCACAATCCGTCTCTCAGGCATAAACCCTTTCAGGGACCTTCCTAAGATTTATCAGCTGCGATACAAAACCTTAATGGGAGTACTTCCTGAACCTACATCGGCAACGAAACTCGCCGACACATCAACCAATGTTAGTTGACTTAAAAACCCATGGCGTTGCTGTAGATATAAATTGTTATGCCCAACTGTACTGATATTTCTATTTTATATTCCTGATAAAAGATGCGGTTATGCTTGTTCTTTGAGACCTGGTAATGTTATTGTACAAGCAGCTACTGCAACCACGTAGCAAAAGGTGACCAGTATTGAACAAAAATTAATTTCTAACAAATAAATAAATAAAATCTTTATTGAGAAAAAATATTTTTCAAATGGCGGGTTTATTGACGTAGGCAATGTCTGCCAACCAACCACTTGTGACATAGGTACATTTGATACACACAATACATACAAGTGTATGAAGGGAAAATGGGATTGTCGGTTAGATGGATTATTTATGGAAAGGTAATGATGCCTCAGTTCGCTTTTGAAAGAAAGAATAGTTGGAGCTAGTCTGATAGGAAGTGGAAGGTTATTCCATAATCTAGCCGCGTGTGTAGTGAAAGAAGAAGTGAAAAAAGATGTGTGATGTGAGGGTAGGGTTAACGGCGACGAAATATTATGAGACGAACTTGTTTTTAGGTACATTAGAATTAGAATACTATCAAAGTAATGTTTAGCGTCCTTTACGGCATGTCATACTATTGTATGTCCCGCCTGAATTAAGAATAAGATAATACAGATGTTCCAGTGGGTAATTCATTAGTGTCCCTTTTATCCAAATTCCTCGACACATTTTTCAAACAAATCACTACTGTTCCTGTTAATTCCTGTAATATATGTGTATAGGAACTAATCTACCAAATATAAAGGCGTAATTCCACTGAGGCAACACTGAACGACATATTGTGACACGCTACTTGTTTCCTAGTGTCGCTTGATATGGGCGAAAATAAAGCACAAAATTGGCCCCATTTCGCATGCGCTTACTCGTATATGCGTGTAGCATGCGTCATTTCATTTAGGCGACAGTTTGGTACAACGTGCATTGCGACAGGGGCGAATAATGACGACACTATTTGACATGTTGAATCATATCGAAAGGCATGCGTCTGGGCGACAACACTCGACTTGTAGCATACAACAAAGGGGACTTGTTTTGTGTTGCTTCGTGTTTCTGAAATGACGGGATATGTGGAGCATGCGTCATCATCGTTTAAATTCGTTGAATCAAAATTTTATGTTTACTATAGATGGTGAAGGGTCTCCATAGACAGCATCAAACTTCACTTTTATTTCATCGCGTGTTTTTTCATCCAAAAATGAAGAGCCAAATTCGGATCGATTTTGTCCTTTTTCCATTTTTTTTTTTTTTCGAGAAACACTCAAGAGGGGTCATTAAACTGGCTGCCAAATAATAACCAATGCACAAAACGGCCCGAAATTTAGTACGGTGTCGTCTGAATGATGGTGCCACACGATGGTAATATCATTTTCCCTCAGGACAGCCACATTTCTTCAAACACGGGTATTTATTGATCGGCCCTAGTACAAATACGTCTGTATAGCGACTGCACCTGATTACGAATTTACCGCCGTCTCCTAAAAGTTGCCTCAGTAGAATCGGGCCTTAACAACTATGTAGTATCACTTTGCAAACAAGCCACTTAGTCATACGAGTAAAAGTTTTAGTAGGTTTTCAGGAGTAATGGATGGAAGGCTTTCAAAGGATACGAAGCTCTGTTTAATTTAATGTTAGTATATTAGCTATATGTTGTTTTGTTATTACTGTACAAACAATAAGCAACGGTAATCCCTAGTATTTCATTTTTAATTGCGAGAACGGTTGTGTCATTAATACCTGTGTCAGAAATAATGTTTTTAAAAATTCGTAACACATTAGGCACATTGCTCGTATTTTAGGCACCGTGCATCTGAGCCCAATCCTTTGATATCCGTGATATATGGATAGGCGATTTTTTCCTAGTATTAGGCTGATCACGAATCAAAATAATAATATGTAGACTTTTCTGGCCAGGCAAGACCTATATAATTTCATTTCATTTATTTATTATCCGAAAAATAAATACTTAATGTGCAATAGAAGCAAAAACAAGTACTGGATTTTATTGCCCCACTAGGCGATAAAATTGTCATAGGTATTCCCAAAAAGTAGAATGCAAAGAAGTTTAATTAGGAGATTTTTTTCAATACATTTATTCTAGTGCAGTTAAGTATGTACATATCATCTCTTCCCTCGTCACTCTTAAAGTCCCCAGAAAATCTTTTAATTTAATTTGATTTAGTTTGACTTTTAATTTGTAGATCTGTAGGTCTTATAGAATAAAAGTGCACCAGTTGAGATTATCTGGAAATACCTACGTGCACTGAATTTTAAGATGGAGAAACATAAAGATTTTTATAACAAATATATATATTTTTTTAATTGGGATTTGATAAAAAAAAAAACAAATAATTAAACGTAACATAGTCTGACATCTGGTGCACAGTGTTTTCTATTTAAATTCTATTTAAAATTGATAATGTCCGGTATTATTATGGCAAAGAGTTTTACTCATATATAAAGTATTGTTATCCCTTTGAAAGCTCGTATGAAATACTCGGTTTACTGTCATCAGGAAGAATGTATTATTATTATTCTGGAGATTTGAAAGCATTATGTCGAAAAAGCATTCTAACAATACATATTATATTATGAAAGTAGACATTTTAAATTTATTGATGTTTGAACGCATACGAAAAAATAACAGTAACAAATACAAACTGTGATAAATAACGTTAACATTACATACTTTGCTCTTTCCTACGTTTTAAAAGACTTTCCCAGTGTGAGTAATTTTGCTTAGTGCGCATTACTTTTGCCTCAGGCAAGCTTTTGACTTTTGCATCAGTTAACATTACATGAAAAAATCTTTATTAGCCAAAAATCAAGAGCACTTACACATCAAGAAAATAGTAGTTTGCTAAAAGGCGAACTTATTGCAAAAGCAATATCTTACTATCTACATACTTTGCTCTTTCCTACGTTTCTCAAGCCATTCCCACTGAGAGCAACTTTATCATCAGGGAACCTGGCGCTGGCTGATGGATGACCTTTAAATTATGTACTTGGCTATCATGTTTTAGTATTAAAATAAATCGCTTTTTTAGTTTACTGCGAAGTTACATACACAAAATATGAATTCGTATTCATGCGGATAAATGTGTGTTACTTGAAAAGAGCTTATCACAAAAAAGCGTACAGTTTTCTTTGGATTTCAATCCTTTCGATAATGGCGACTTTTTTAAATTTCATTAGCCAAAATCTGAATGACAACTGACACATCTGCATATGGGGGTCATTGAATCAATTTTTGTAACGAGCTATGATAAATATAGATTACTTTTTGGAGACTTTTATAATTAATGAACACGGATATAATTAGCGTAACTATATTGTAATAATTTCACTATTAAAGAATTTATAAATCACAGTTCTTGCGATAACAGTATCATACTTAGCGTATAAATAGCTATCTAAAGTTCCATATTATATTGGCTTCCGCTTATCCTAGTTACATTTCCATACAAAATCTACGAGAAGCGGAAGTTGTCCTCTTTCACAAAACTCCTCATCTCTTCTACATACAACAACTGAAAACTTTTCAAATCCCATGCCGGGCGCAAAAGGTTAACATGATTTATGCGATGCACAAATAAAGACAATATACAACAATACAATACGTCCTGAATAACAATTTTGAACCACTTTTTTCTAAGTAGATTATATTTTTGTTATTAATACCTAGTTTATTTATTCATCAACAAGGCACGCTTACGGACATTGAACACAAATTAGCCTGAAGAAAAACATTACATTAAAATATAGTTCATTTAAAGCCCTATTACAGTGTACACAAAGAAATCATATTATGGGGACAAATACTTGTTGAAAAAATAAAAAAAAAACTACATAATCTAAATTAAATTCTCCTAACTACTTTTTCAAAAACTTTAATTCAAAACCTATTAATTACAAATTATAGATAAACTAAGTTTATATAGGTCCAATATTTTCTTATTACCACTCTTAGATGTGGCTTAGGGGAGCCAGATACTCTAAGTGGACAAAGGGAGTTCTGGAGTGGCGACATAGGATCACTGCAACATCAGAAAAATTGCATGTGGGTAGACCTGAAGCAAGATGGTCTGACAATATAGGAAGAATTGCGTTTGAATGCAGTCTGCCCTGGATAGAGAGCTGTGGAAGTCAATGGGGGAGGCCTATGTTCATGCAGCAGTACGGGCTGACAAGAAGAAGAACCGTTCATAGATAGTTTACCTGACTTTTCAATTTGAAAATGAGAGATCTGTGCCGAAAACTAAAAGAAAAGGACAAAACAAGGACAGAAAAGATATCACACACTATTCTTATAGACATATTATATTCTACGATTCTAGGTACCTACGTACTACCGTGCGTGACTCTTAATCCTTTCTCTTAATAACTTTTTCGGAATTCCCGCAAGATGGCGTGATAGTACATTATAATATCAATGTGGATAAAACATTATCTGGGATTTGTGTAGATAAGTAAAAAATAATCACGTTATTAGTTATTTTACTTCCTCTTTCCGTAACATTTCGTTAACTCAATTATGTATTTGACCTACATTTCAAAACAAATAATATTAATAGGTACTACTTATAATAATGCAGGAACTCGTAAATAAAATAAGTCAACGATCGTATCATTGTTTGTTATATTATGACTTATGCTTATTTGATTTCTTGTTTACTTTTTCTTATCTTGAATTTTACTGCAAATCGACGTAATATTATTTCAAAACAATACTAACATATTATCAGCTATACCTAAGTTTTTTTATCTGTATGTACCTACATACTATTTATATGTGTTTCTTTATTAAAGAGACATTAACTAGTTATTTTAAACTCTAGAATCAAATCGAAAAAAAAACGGACTTTCCTTGGCTGTAGTGAATCGACTACCATTTTTATAGTTCGATATTTTTATTATAATAATTTTTATTTTCAGACACGATAGGATTTTTTCAAGTTGTATGTATGTATACTACCTAATAATAATCACCTACCGACCATTTTAGTAAGGTTGGATAGGTAATAGTTGGCTGTGTCCAGGAATTAGTTTTACACGGGAGAACTCTCAGACTACACATTTTGAGTAATGATAGAGCAGAATCCTGGACAGGATATAGGCTATTAAAAATCAAATGCCCATTATGGTTAAATAGAAAAATGGCCTTAATTTCAAAATTGATTGTTAGCAATATGTTTACATAAAAACTAGGTGCAATCGCCCCGTGGGCACAAAAGCTATGAAAAATAAAAGCTGTCAATTTGGTTCATGCAAATTAAAACTCCGATTATTAAAAAATATATTATAAATAATATTTTATGTGGGTAGTATACGAAAAAAGCAAAATTGCATCATTTAATGCGCTGTACTCAGCCCCGGGATTTCTGTTTAAAATCAAATTATTTTGTGTCAGAGAAAATGAAAATTTTACGATGTATTTATTGGTACCAAAAAAATACACAATCCAGTTTTTTATTGCGGGATGAAAAATAAAAATTCCGAATGCCGTAAAAAACGGAAAAAATATTGTGTTTGCCTTTAGTTAAAAACGGTTGTATAAAATCTGTATAATAAAAAAATAATATTTTGTAGCGGGAATTTGGAAAATATGTTATTTTTTTGTTGTTCAAAAATGGTGTCGTATTGATATGAATTGACAGTTTCCTTTTGTGTGCAAAAATATGAACCAGTAATTTATTTGTTCCGGAGGCACGAATTTTCTACCAACGCGTCGCTTTCAGTCCAATTGTATAAAAATAAGTGGTTACATGGATCATTTTACAATTTTGGGCCAAATTTTCTTCTATTTTCGCATGAATTGATAAAAAATGTACAATTGGATTTGAACGCCTGCAACAAAATTTTAATTACGTCTTTATGTTTTCGTTCAATAGATGGCGATAAGTAACAATGAAACTTATACATGAAAGTTGTAAAATGTATCACAAATATACATACGTAGGTACTAATTAACTGCGGTATTACGGAATTGTCGTAAAATATACCAATTTATTTGCGACATGATATATTCTTCTACGTTGAACGTCAGTATATATTATATTGTAGCTTTAAGTTATACACGCGTCTCTACTTAGAAAATGCTTTTATATCATCATCCACTATGTAGACATTTATTATAAGGGTGTCCCAAAAATGTCTTTCTACCTCCGCCTTTTCCTTCTCCTTTAGTCGCGTGAAGATTTATCACCGTTAATTCCCGTTTTTCTGCCAAATTTCTGACAAAACACAAACTTAACTAAATGCTCTTTTAGAGGCACCGAGAACAATAATTATTGACTTTTATTTGATTCTTGAAAACACAACCTAAATCTACATTACTTAGATACAGTTAGCCACTATTTGCGCTCGTTATATGACAGAGGAAAAGGCCTTAATTTTTCAATCCACGTAGATTATCTTTTAGGGATAAGACACTGTGGAAAAAGAACATCTCCAAGATATCTTCGTTCTAAGGTTTCGTACATATACTCAAACGCACTTTGAGAATCAACTCATAATAATTGGTCATATTTCCTTACTTCTGTTTTTTTCAACGACATTTTCTTAGACAGCTTTGTGGATTTTTCACGGTCCTTGTTAAACTCTTCTCCATTATTTTCGGGTGTACCGCGTGTAGCTTGTCGACGTTGTCGAGCTTTCGGCCCACTTGCTGGGGCTATCTTCAAGACAAATGTAGTTTTACTTTTTTTCTTTTCTTAGTTTTACAATCGTTGGATATCCTACACACTGCGACATGAAAAATCTCCCACACGATATGCTACTGGAAGGAATGGTCGAGGGATCGGTTAGAACCTAGAAGGCATCCTCGCTTAGAGTGTCTGAAGCAAATGTACCAAGATAAGAACTCATATTATTATGGATTTGAAATGACGTAAGAAGTGGTGGATAAGATAGGACTTTACTGCTTACAATTTCCTGGATTGAAACAGAAAAATAAACAAGTGTAGAATTTTCATGCTTTCTTTTCGTAGATACCAAATAGGCTCTTTTTTTAAGGTACATATATTATTTTTTTCTAATAACTATTTATTGGGAATAGAGTAAATAAAACAAACAAAAACCACGTACATATTCTAGAGGTCAACACGCATTTTACCAGAGAGTGTCAGAAACAGAAAGTTAGTTCCACATTTAACCTTTTCGAATCCTTTTATGGCGAACTAAATTCGCTTCGTTGAGCAAATTGTGCTAATACTATTATGAAATATTTTATACTCTGATAATAATTTTAAAATGTCATTTCGTTTTTATTGTTTTATGATCTGTATTATAATAAAATTTGCTTTCTCGAGATTAATTTCAGCGATAAAATTTATGTCCTGTTGTTTCTCACGATAATAATTATTATAGTTTTTTTATGTATTTAACATTAATATAATATAATGGTCGGAGCAAATGGTTTGAATTTTATTTATGTGTTTATAACGGTTGAGTTAATGACGTATTTATTTTGTTTGCCTTAAAAAAGTACAGGTGAATAATAACCTTTTCAAACATTTGAGTCGGTCAGCCAAAGTGAGACCCATACCATTTATAAGGGCAGTCGATTACAATTTACTCTGTCTTATGAAAACAGTGGACTTTCTACACGTTGTAATAGTTTTGGATACACTACTAGTTTCTTAAACAGAAATAGTTTCATCAGTAGGAAGGATGACTAATAATCACCTGCTCAAAATAACACGAAGTTTAAACTTGAGACTAGTATAGAGAGCTAGAATACAGTTTTTTTTAGATCAAATGTCCCAGGTTCAGATCTAAATGGAAAAAGAAGGATGAAGTGGATTTATTCAGTTAGATTACTATAAATTGGTTGCATTAAGTCACCAATGTTAAATTACTTATAAGTTCACTGAAAAATGACGCTTCTTATTGCCTGGGGGTGAGATTTAGTCACACAGTAGATAAGTTTATATTAAACGAAAGAAAAATGCACAAAAGCTCAATTCACGTCTTGCAATAAATGAAGCTTTAGACGCATCGCCAAAAAAGCACTCCTGATAAATAGTTCATAATATTATTTGATAAATTTAGAATGTAAATCTTTCTTGCAAGCTAAACCCTCTATAATTCAAAATGAAGATATAAATTTTACAATATCTTTCAAGCACAGGGTAAGAAGTAAGGTTTTGAAATAAATGACTACATTTTTTATTTTGTTAAAAAACTGTAGATAAGAAAATACTTAATATTCATTTTTTATTTCTTTTTAAACAACACCATTATTCACTTGTCCTCTTAAATTGTCAGTGAAGGATTAAGAAACTGAAGCTGAATTTTAAATACTTGCCATTCAATGTTGTTTCTCCAAATGTATTAATAAGGATTTATAAAAATACTTTACTTAATAAGTGTTCTATAGAACGTGGTTCCGGTAACCTGTCTCCAACTGGATAAATGGAAAACAGATTAATGCCTTACAGTAAAGCAGGACAGCTGGGCACGAGTTTCATTTTGGCTCATATTTTACTTAACAAAATAATTTCTATCGATTAGTGTAACCAGTTCTTTTCTAGCTCAAAAAAATGACTAACAGCAAAGATCAGATATGATTCTATATTAATTTGTGAAATATTAGTTCACTATCTTTTTTTTTTAGATTATTATAGAAATCTAGTTGGGGAATGATACCTACATAATACGATTAAAGTATATTAGTTCTTTTCATCAACAGAGACGAGTATTTCCGACGACTTATTTCCGTCTGTGCAAAACACATAAATTCCGGTTCCATACCTAAAATAATTAAGTTATATCCCAAATCATATATTAGTTTTATTGAAATCATTCCAGGTGTAATCCAAATTGGGCATAAATAATGAATCCTTTATGTGTACTGTTAGGATTTTAATCAAATTACAATACTAAGCGTATGAACCCCTACAGTTTTGTGGTATTAAATTGACTCTGTACTAACAAATAAGTACTATCACTTACAAATAAATATACGTACCTACAATATATCATATTCTTGTACGAACTTCATTTGTAAGATTTTTTTCAGGCGAGCACTTAACCAAAATAAAAGATGTCTGTTGGGAACTTTTCAAGTTCTTCTTCATAAAATATCGACAAGACAAGTATGAAAAATTGCGTTATTTTTTATTCCTTATAAAAGCTAATTCCTGAAATCGATATTCCATTACAGAAAGAGATTTTGTAAATTGATGTTTTCACATTATTTTTTTCATCGTTTCATCATTTTTTTCTCGGGACATTAACAATTCTAAAATATCGAAAGAAAACATTCTCAAATCATTGTAAGGATGTAAAGGTATGTGGAAAAACAATCCATCCTTTTCAGATCGAGGTTTCAGAATCATTTATAATGCGAGGATAATTTATTGCATTGTTTGCACGGGGAAAATGTTTCAGGAAATTTTCAGGAAACTCCCCATTAAAGCGTACACAAGTCCGGTAAAATGTTGCGTAATCCATTAAAATATCTCTTCTTTACCCAACTTCCTTATGTCAAGAGATAATTTACTTCGTGTTTTGGATAAATAAATAACTACCAATGTTAAGATTTTCGACCGACGGTTCTTGGTCGAAGATAATAATATTCAAACCTTTTACTAATTACTAGATCATCAGTTCTATCCAAATAGGATCCTTGCATGTTTTTTTTTTTATTTTGGTTTTCGGTACATTAACTATAAATTAAAGTTTTCCGAAAATTTGAGATTTTAATTTTGTGTCTTTGTGGATATATTTATAAAATAAAGTCTCTTATTCGATTCTAGCGCAAAAACAGGTTTTTGACTGGCCGCCATGTTGTGACGTCACTTTCCCCAATTCCTCCATAGATAAATCACAAACAATCTAATTTATGACTATGAATTTCGTGGGGTTATGACGTCACAATCACGTTACCGATGAGCGCTCGTTTCAGAGCACCTGAGAAAAATGAGTCAAATTAACATTTTCAATTAATTATTATAAATTAACGGTGAATTAAAATTACATTTCATAATTTTATTTATAATTGTAGTAAGTAGAACTATCGAATTAATATATTTTACGATCGATAAAAAAATGCAAGTACCCTATTGTCCATATTCCTTCAGAGAACATTTTAGGTTATTTTTTCAATTTATTTTAGTTTTTGAAGCACTTAACACACAACGTGATAAAGATATATTTTTACATACTTACTGCAGTGTAAAACTGTTATTTAAACCTTTATTTAGTTTTGATCCTACTTTTTCAACAGTTTTTTTTTCGTATAATTAATACCAACTTGCACGTTCGCATACTATGAGTATCTATCTCAATGTTTATCCGTTTAATTGTTCAGTTCAAAGTTCAAACTACATTAATAATCTCGTCGTTTGTAAAATCATTGCTGGGAAACAATGCAGATGTTGTTTACCACAAAACCGCTTCAAAGTTAAAATATTCAATATGTGTTATTTCGTAGAGGATAATAATAAACTTTTCACCGTCGTGCTATAATATTGCCTAATAATATTACACCGCTGTGGTTAGAGTTGCAATGTTTTGCATTGTGACGATGGTTTAATCAGCAGAAAATACGATTACAAAGGTATATTTTTATAATATTAAATAATAACAATATAGGTATACTTTTTTCAAAAATATTTAGGTAAAGCAATATTAAGTACAATGCAATATGTAATAAAACTTACAACGTCTCTACTCTCCTCTCTAGGCAGGACCTGTGGTGATGCGATCAATGTGTACAACCAGATATGCAATTCAGACTCGTACTTACGATATCCCATACAAAAAAAAGAAAAAAAAAGGCATACAAATAGCAACAAGTGCTCAATCTCATAACCAAATTATCACACATTCATCATAAAGGTCTCACAGATTCAGCATCTAAAGTGCGTATCTGTTTCATAAAAAATCATCTAAAATTGCACATCAGAAAAGATTTACGCATGTATGCATATTTACAATTATTGACGTGCGATATTTAAATCCAACATAGATTTGAATATGAGGTACCATTTTTTATGCAAACTTTATTTATTTCAAATTTAATTTTATTAGATAGGGTTTATTATGTACTGCGACCTGTATTTATGGAGATGCTCCCTGAGCCGGCGATGTATACATACCTTAACATTTATTCATACCATCAACAAACCAAAAATTCTATGTTTTAAGTCATATGAAATAACATAATGAATGATATATACGAAATTATTCTCACAATGAAGCAGAATATTTATCAACATGTTGACTAATTATTATTTAGATAATAACGAGGTACATGTTATTTCAATCTGCCTAATTATTTTATAACACGTTACGCGTACATTACCTACAATTAGGCTATAATAATAATTAATTCTGGACGCATTGTATTTTCCACACGAATAATAATTGGAATAATTACTGTATTTGGTAAGCCCGAAGAAAAAAATTATCAGCCTATTTGAAAATTAGTCATTATGTGCACAAACAAAATACCATAATGCTTAATAATAATTCAACATAGTTATCTCAACAGATATACAGCGAATGATGGCTCAAACATAGTTATCTCAACACATATACAGCGAATGATGGCTTTTGACTATTCGTTAGTATACGTTCCTTCTCACTTCAGCCACTACCCTTCATATTACGATGATCGGTAGGTGTGTCAGGTTAGGTTAGATCTGGGTTTGATTTTGGGATGGACTGGAATTGATGGATGTTACTTAAGTGCAAATTGATCGCATTAAACCAGCCGATGATCAGTTATAAGACTATAAGCCCATCCTTTCCTGTATATCTATTGAGATTATATACTTGTTATTCAACTACGATATGTAGGAAACTGATGTTCTCACAAAAAATAAATTGTCGTTCATCCATAATTTAATATATCCCAGCAATATCTTTTTGGGACCAGGCTTTGTCAGTTTGAATTAATATAGGCATCTGCCCAATTTTTTTTATTACTATTGACTTTGTAAATCTATAAAGCTACTTCTCCATTGTTTCAGTGAAACCGACATCCATAAGAGTTCTGGACGCCACTGGTAATCCAGTCACGAACGCCACAACACTGGGACCTCTTACAGAAGGGTCCCAAATTAGACTCGAATGCATTGTTAATGGTGGAAGACCGACACCGAAACTGACTTGGACTTTGCGAGGGAAAGAGATTCAAGGTAAGAACATTTTCATTTATATTTTTTAGATACCACGGGCTACAAAAATGGCAAAGTTTCCGCATCAATTGTATGCCTAGTGATCACCGATCCTAATTGGCTATACTTACAGAGAACCTTATGATTCGTCAAATCTTTCAAAATTGCCTTGCACGAGAACCGATTTATCTCTGTTTTTACTTAGTATAAAAAAATAGGTGAAGGATATTGAACGAATACGATACGGGCTTTTTGCTCACTGTGAAGTGCACAGAAAATCGTGTGGGTTTTATGGAGGTATATCATTTTTTATATTAAAAAGAAAATATGTACATAATATGTTAAAAGTGCTGGGAAAACTTAATTAAAAATTCATTTCCTCTAAGTCAGTGAAAATAGTGATTAGATAAAAAAGTGTAAAAATCGTATAGGCACATTAAATTAAATTTTAAACATACGAGATGACATTTTTACCCGGTTTCGTACTTGAAAATAGTATTCTTATACCTACTGGAGGATCCAGAGTAATATAGGTAGGTATATCGAGGAAAAAATATTAAAAAAGGTGATTTATGTCTAAAGGTGATTTCAAAAGAAAGGCACATTTTATTTCATATTTTTTTCTTTTGCAAATATATTCAACCACGTCGAAGGGAAAGTTGGAAAAATCAGAAATGAGGTGGAAACAAAAACACCTGGGGGCATCAGGTCACAAAGGGTGAAGGATTGTTTTAAGACATTATTTTTTTATATTATTATATTCAGATTCAAATATTCTCTACAGGAAAAACCTACATTTTTTTCATCGTCTGTATCAGGTACAAGTTCCTTACTTACCTATTCCCGGATTTTACGATCAGAATTATAATAATTAAATTCTTCTTATTCTTCTACTCTTTCAGCCCTTTTCTCTCCACTGCTAGATATAAACTTCTACCAAACATTCCATTCTTACCTTACATTATTCTTCCTTGTATTTCCAGCGATTTACAATTGAAGTTACATCGTAGGCCCATCTTTTCTGCGACCTTTCGACATCTTAAATTAGTATTTCATATAAAAAATTGCCTGGATTTTAGGTTTGCATAGGTACATGTTGTTTTGTAATAAAACTCGTAAAAGTCAATTTTTGTGTTTAACCGTCTGAGATGTGAGGAAGCGCGGCCGCCCGAGACTGGCCTGGTCCGATCATGTCGACCAGATCCTCAAGGATGGACGCGTTTTGAGTAAAAGGAATCGGAGAGCGTGTATGACAAATTAATAATAATAATAATAATAATAAATACTTTATTTCATAAACAGACATAATAAATACATTCACAATTTTGCCACCTAACTAGGCAAAGCCCGTACTAAGGTGGCAAATTGTATGAATGTGACGGAAGCTAGGGGTGTGTATAAGGATAGGACTGTCTGGTTTTCTGTCCTCTCTGCCTACCCTGCAAGGGACGTGGCGTGAGGGTATAGATATATAGATAGATAGGTGCTTGATTTTATGATAGCCTATGTCTTAACCACGATTCTACTCTACGATTACTCAAAATATATTTTCTGAGAGTTCTTCCGTGTGAAACCGATTCCTGGACATAGACGATTTTTTTATCGCGGAAACAAACAAAAAGCGAGTTATAAATTCAGCAATAACATTTAATCTAAGGCCCTATTTTTGAAAATTGTATCAAAACCTACCTAATACGTATTTTTTTAAACGAGAGCAGCAAACAGCCTACGAAGACGAAGAATCGTTTTGAGTTTCGAAATAAAACTTTCTAAATAGCTTCCTTTAAAAGTAAGTAAACACAACGATACGATAAGTGTGGCGATTGAGAGATATAATGTGATAAGTCCAAATGCATTAATATTTCTTTTTACAAAAACAATATTATCTTTTAATTTTCTAGTGAGGCGGGTTTTGTAACTAGAACGAAAGTGTGAGATAGTTTAATTACAATGGAATAAAGTTTATGGCAAACATATTTATAATGTATAATTATTTAAAAAAAAAAAGGTCTCAAGACAATTCAGTCAATTAAAAAAGTAAAATTCGTCATCATCGTGTCAGCCCCCCCTGCGGCCACTGTTGAACATAGTTGAATTACTTACTATTAATCAACTTTATACACAACTTTTTGTTAGGTCAATTAAAATAATTTCCAGGCATTGTATAATGTATACTTAGACATGGTTTGAATTTTTGTAGGTATAGGGAATTCTTTGTCTTAGTTATCTATTGAAATAAATA
Organism: Ceraclea dissimilis; assembly: GCA_963576895.1. Classification (NCBI taxonomy): domain Eukaryota; kingdom Metazoa; phylum Arthropoda; class Insecta; order Trichoptera; family Leptoceridae; genus Ceraclea; species Ceraclea dissimilis. The sequence continues at coordinate 6,428,416 of OY756375.1, forward strand.
CATACACTTTTTCATCATCATCATCATCATTGGCACTACAGCCCGTTGTGGGCCCTGACCTCCTCCAGCCATCGTCGCCATTCCTCCCTGTCCTGGGCTGTGCTCCTCCAGTCCCTGAAGCCGACTACTTGTGCATCCTTCTGCACTCCGTCCAACCATCGGAGCTTGGGTCCGCCAACGCTGCGTCTACCTTGGGATTTGGAATAGAGCACCTTTTTAGGAACTCTCTCCTCATCCATTCTTGCCACATGTCCCGCGCAACGCAGCCTTCCTTTCTTGATGTGCTGAATGCCGTTGGGCTCTCTATACAATATACATACACTTTTTGGACTTGCCATATTCCTTCGTGAAGTAATTGAGTTCCCAAGCACCACATATTATATAGGTACTATTCCAAGTCTTTTATTTTATTCCAGGTATAAACAACAATGACAATGAAACTCTAAGAATGTTGCATTAGAAGTAGATACTCCTTCGCACTTATAACGACTTCGGAAACATCCGACATAACAAGTCGACGCGCTTTAGAAAAGAGCTGTTTTAAGGGCTTGGTACCAAGAATGACGTCACAGTCATTTCCCACGGCATTAAGGTTCAAAATCGCATGATTAAATAGTAAAAATATCAGTTTTTTCCATTTTTTGGGGTTATTTTGCGTCTATCAATTTTTTTTTACGGTTATTCCCTAGATCTCAATGCATATTAACAATACAAAAAAAAACTCCGCGACTTTCGGGAAACGAGCTTCCGTCTTTCGGAAAAAAGATCAGAGGTGTTTTTCACAATTTTTTTGAGAATCTATACAAGGTATAAAAAATCTTTTACGGTTATTCCCTAGATAAATATTCAATGCATCTACCCTATTTTGTTCCAAAGCATATTTAGAAACGGTTGTCGAGATAAAAGGTCTCCCATTTTTAGAAATTTTTGAAATGTCAGTGTGCATTATAAAGTTCTATTATAATATATGTTATTGCTTCTTTTGCTAGGCGATAATATAAACTTCTCCCTAAACGTTTTTTAAGTCGCACCACCAGAATATGGACAGGCCCTGACACTGAAAACAATATGGCGAAGATTCACCAGAGATCGTATTAGAAGGAACACTATATTACATATGATCTGTTTTTGTGAATTATGTTAGTAGTAGGTAGTGATTATTAAAAAATGGTAATTTATGTATTTTTACATTTTTGTGATATATATATATTTTGTAATATACGTACAATTAACTAAATAACAAACGTGCTTCACATTTACGATAAAAAAAAATCAAAATCATACAAAAAGTGTATTCTTGACATACCTACTACAGTTTAGCCCACCCTCTATCTTACTACCCCCCGCCCCCCATATCCTTAGACCAGCGGTTCCTAAATTGTGTTCCGCGGAACCCTGGGGTTCCGCGGAAGGGTCGCAGGGGTTCCGTGAGTTAGAGCGTATTGTCGTAGTAAATGCTGAAATTTCATTCTTCACACTAAATACCTACGTGCAGTAAAGATTTTTCACTAAAAAAAAAGTTTTTCTTTTCAAGTCGAACATAACATACAAACGTGTCATGGGTGTTAAAACACTAGCGGATCCAGGGGCAGCTAGGGATCTGAAGCCTCCCGCAAAACCATGAGTGACAGTACTTTATATACAACTAGTTTACGAAGAATCACAGTATTGCTACATCATTTTGTCATCATTTCATGAATTTTCTAAAACTACTACATTGTTTGGTAAAAAAATTCGCCTGCGGCGCTAATTAAACCTGTTATGTTTATCTAGTCACCCGAATTTTCTAAAAAAATTCGCCTGCGGTGACATTAAGCCTACTGTGTGTTTCATATCACTCCATCCATTTTTCTAAAAAACCTGTTATGTTTATCTAGTCACCCGAATTTTCTAAAAAAATTCGCCTGCGGTGACATTAAGCCTACTGTGTGTTTCATATCACTCCATCCATTTTTCTAAAAAAATTTCGCCTGCGGCGCATTATTCTGACCCTGATAATTAATCTAAAATTGTACTTTACTTGCGTCCCGTCGCTCATTTATAATTTCAAATGGCCAATTCATTCAAAAAGTTTTCCCAGAGGCCTGCTATATAATGGCAAGCAAGTTCATTATTTCACACACTTTCTAAAATAAAATTCGCCTGCGGCGCTATTTTCTTAGATGATTTTTTTATTTAAAGAAAATAAATTAAACGATAGGTATGGGTATCATGACCTTCTTCACTCAGCCTCAAAAAAAGTCGCCTGCGGCGCTGTTCTTAATGCCTTAAGGTCTTATTTCCATGTGACGACCTTCATCCCCCGCAAAGTTGAATCCTGGATCCACAGTGTTAAATCCTGGATTCACTGTGTAAAAATGTAATTTTTTGACAATTTGCTTTTTTGTTGTCAAGATAGGGTTCCACGGAAAAAAGATGGATCAATTAGGGTTCCGTAGCCAAAAAGAATTGGGAACCGCTGCCTTAGACAATGTAAGTTATACCTGTCTGTCAGTTTAGTTCATAGATAACCACTGAAGATGAAGCATTAGCTTTGAAAGATCTCTGGTGTATGTACTCAAAATAAATAGTGGAAGTAAAAAACAGTGTTTTATTTTTACAATAATTTTACAATGTCCTTCCATAAAGTTAATCTTCCATCAATCAATAAATTTGTATTCTTATAGTTATTAAAAAAATATGTATATATATTGTATTCTGTAATTGTTAATTTTAAGTTAGAAATTTTGTATTTGTAACTTAATTAATAAATAAAATAAAATTAAAAAACTATATTTTTAGTGCAATACTAATACAGGGTGATTGGTTCCGCTGTTCAGATATTTTGAGAGGTGGTAGAGGATGAAAAAATATGAAAAAAAGTTAAGAGGATGCATATCCAAAAATCAACCATTTTGGAGATATGGCCTTTTGAAAATCGAGGAGTATGAAAATTTCTCATTTAGGTTTTTAGCCAATAACTCTTATACTAATGATTCGATTTTGACAAAACCAACAAAAAATCATAGTAAATAATTTGAGCTTTTAATTAAAATCCTAATTTTTGGGTTTTAATTTAAAATGTATTGAAAATTTTGTTATTAAACATGATTTTTGCGGGAAAATTTCTAATAAATAGCAAATAACTTTAAAAAATGCCCAATTATGTGTAGAAAAAAACCGATATATCCCGACGATGGGACCACAGCATCCGATTTGATAATGTCCAAGTGTATTCGCGAGAAGGTTAAGACAATACTATTGCCTAAGAGGCCACTGCTAACTAACTGTTATTTAATAGAATTGTTTGAAAGATTTGCACACAGGGCCACAGTTCTCCACAGGGTAGCCTAAAAGAATCTTGCCGCGTCACCCCCCTGGCCCCCCAAATTGGTCATCCGATGGGGTATTTCGCATTTTTTTAGAAATACGGTAGAAGACAGGAGAAATTGGTTAAGGACAAAAATAATCCTTAAACAATTCTCTACAAAAAATGTCCGGAACAATTTTTGTAAAAATGGTTTAAACTGATTATTTTTTGTTCAAAACCAAAATTTCAGTGCTTTAACCGGCCATTGCGGGTAAACTGCTAGTCCAACAAAAAATTAGACTTATCCTCGGGGTACTATTTGATGATTTACCGATTTACCGAAATGTCACAGATTCTTGGCCTCCTTCACTTTGGTGGGTCTCGAGCACCACTAATCCACAATGTTCTTTTTACATGAAAAAAATATGTTATAATCTTTTTTAGTCACCCTCCTGGGAGATGGTAATGGCTTATGTTGTAAATATCTGATTTTGTTTTTGATGCTAAATAAAATATCAGACTATGTAATCAAAAGACCCATAAACAAAGTTTTTTTGATTTATGATCTAATCTTTGTTGTGTAATGTGTATTATTTATTCAAATTAATTTCTATGAGCTTTTCCCTTAACCATCGGGGCTGTGGCGAAATAGTCAAAACTGCTTTGACAAAAAAAAAAAGAGTGGCATCCTATACCAGTCAGCAGAAATATTAGTAAACATACGACGTATTCTCGAAGGCGGTTAGATTCAGCATGCCCAAAATAATATACCTAATAGAGCTGTGGAGATTTAATAAGGAGCGGCCTATATCTAGAACTAAATGCGGAAAAGTTGGCATTACGATGATGACGATACTAAACCATGTGTGTCCGCTGGAGACACTCCTAATTTGAGGGTTGACCGGATTATTATGTTTAATTTGTCTTTTGTGAATGTTTTGTCAACCATCTGTCTCTTTGTAATAAATAAATTAATAATTTAATTGGTGTTTGAAATTTTCGTATAGTCCATATTACGTAGTAGTTGCTGGTTTTGAGGTTAATAGTGTTGATGCTCAAATCTGACGTTTCCACAAAATCCTTTATTTTCATATAAGTACGGTCAGCTACGATATTGTCAATAGGTGAACATTAGACTCGATATAAATGGGACCAAATTCGAAAGATCTACATCAATTATTTATGAAGAACTTATCAACAAATTACATATACGATGGTAAATAGTATTTTCATAATTTTGGATCATAGATGCTCTCATGTTTACTTGGATTTAATGATTTAGATCCAGATGATACATTCCTCGTTTTTTATGACATTTCTATTTCTATCCTATATATATACTGCATATGGCAAAAGACCCGGCAATTACAAATTTAGAGGTAAATCTCTTAGCCAATTGGCGGCGTCAGCAGTGACCCCGTGGATTTCTGTTTGACCGCGTTCGAAACAAAAAATTGGGCACTCAACTATTAGCCCAGGAAAACTAGATTTATAGCGTAAATAATTCTCGGAAAGCTGGAAACTGTTTTAATCTCTTCGTTAACATGCAAAGAAGGTTTCTTGAAGTTTGCACCAAATTTGCGCTTGTGCTAAGTACAGGGTGACCCAAAAACCGAAATATTTTTGTACTTTTTTCAGTTTTTCACTAATAACTTCTAAACGATACTTTCTAGGAAAATATTGCTTTTTTATAAATGAATTTACTTTTAAATTTTATTTAAAACTTTTAAATAGAATTTACTTGAAAAAAATATGTTATAATCTTTTTTAGTCACACTCCTGGGAGATGGTAATGGCTTACGTTGTAAATATCTGATTTTGTTTTTGATGCTAAATAAAATATCAGACTATGTAATCAAAAGACCCATAAACAAAGTTTTTTTGATTTATGATCTAATCTTTGTTGTGTAATGTGTATTATTTAATCAAATTAATTTCTATGAGCTTTTCCCTTAACCATCGGGGCTGTGGCGAAATAGTCAAAACTGCTTTGACAAAAAAAAAAGAGTGGCATCCTATACCAGTCAGCAGAAATATTAGTAAACATACGACGTATTCTCGAAGGCGGTTAGATTCAGCATGCCCAAAATAATATACCTAATAGAGCTGTGGAGATTTAATAAGGAGCGGCCTATATCTAGCGCTGAATGCGGAAAAGCTGACATTATGATGATGATGATACTAACCCATGTATGTCCGCTGTAGACACTCCTAATTGGAGGGTTGACCGGATTATTATGTTTAATTTGTCTTTTGTGAATGTTTTGTCAACCATCTGTCTCTTTGTAATAAATAAATTAATAATTTAATTGGTGTTTGAAATTTTCGTATAGTCCATATTACGTAGTAGTTGCTGGTTTTGAGGTTAATAGTGTTGATGCTCAAATCTGACGTTTCCACAAAATCCTTTATTTTCATATAAGTACGGTCAGCTACGATATTGTCAATAGGTGAACATTAGACTCGATATAAATGGGACCAAATTCGAAAGATCTACATCAATTTATGTAAATAGTATTTTCATAATTTTGGATCATAGATGCTCTCATGTTTACTTGGATTTAATGATTTAGATCCAGATGATACATTCCTCGTTTTTTATGACATTTCTATTTCTATCCTATATATATACTGCATATGGCAAAAGACCCGGCAATTACAAATTTAGAGGTAAATCTCTTAGCCAATTGGCGGCGTCAGCAGTGACCCCGTGGATTTCTGTTTGACCGCGTTCGAAACAAAAAATTGGGCACTCAACTATTAGCCCAGGAAAACTAGATTTATAGCGTAAATAATTCTCGGAAAGCTGGAAACTGTTTTAATCTCTTCGTTAACATGCAAAGAAGGTTTCTTGAAGTTTGCACCAAATTTGCGCTTGTGCTAAGTACAGGGTGACCCAAAAACCGAAATATTTTTGTACTTTTTTCAGTTTTTCACTAATAACTTCTAAACGATACTTTCTAGGAAAATATTGCTTTTTTATAAATGAAAGTACGTGATATTCTGCGTCGTTTGAGTATAAATACTCTTTTGTACATCAAAAAATAATTATGATACAGACACTGCCAATTACATATTAATTTTCTCAACTAATTAAAATATTCGTATTTTTCACTTTTGTTGTTGAATAACTCCTCAATTCAGATATTTACGGCAATATTTTACTAAACATATTTAATGGTGGGTTAATTTTCTCTAACTTGAGATTAAAACTTTATACCTATAGCGCATAGTTAAGGATGCACAGGTGTTTAAAGAGAGACGAGTGAAATAAAGAAATTTATTTAATGATAGATTTAGATATGTAAAAGCTAAGATAATTTAAATTTTACTATTCCATTTTCTTAACGTATAGTTTTGTCAATTAAAATATAAATTTTAAGTACTAATGCGCTACTGCATAACATTTTATATCAAAAAGAGTATTTTTTTACCTTTATTGGTTTTATTAATATATCTCCTAAACGAGTAGTGTTAGGAAAAAAATGTTTATCTCAAAATATATCTACAATAATTTATCTACATTATAATTGAAAAATAATTTCTTTAACTTAAATACTAAGTGAGGTAGAATTGATTAAAAATGGTATATAAAAAATAAGTTCATACATGTCGCCACTTTTTGTTAAATAACTCCCTGACCAAGCGGTGTAGCACAAATTCGTAAGATTAAATTTAAAGCTAAATAAATTATCTATAAAATAAGTATAATAACACTTATAACGACTTCGGAAACATCCGACATAACAAGTCGACGCGCTTATTCAAAAGAGCTTTTTTAAAGTTCTATAATAATAATATAATATGTTATTGCTTCTTTTGCTAGGCGATAATATAAACTTCTCCTTAAACGTTTTTTGAGTCGCACCCCCAGAATATGGACAGGCCCTGACACTGAAAAGAATATGGTGGAGATCCACCGGAGATCGTATTAGAAGTAACACTAAATATAATCTGTTTTTGTAAATTATATTAGTAGTAGGTAGTGATTATTAAAAAATGGTAATTTACGTATTTTTACATTTTTGTGATACACGTACAATTAAATACGTGCTTCACATTTACGCAAAAAATATTTATCAATATCATACAAAAAACGTTATTTTTAGTGCAGTACTAATATATTGACAGCTGCCCTCAAACGGACATCCGAGGCAAAATCCAGAGAGAGATGGAGACGAATTAGGGAAGCCTATATCCAGAAATGGAAACTGCAGGGCTCGTGAAGAAGAAGAAGACTAATATTTGAATATCTTAATAGATAAAAGTAAATTATGTCATCTTTTATAAATATCGCTAATCCTCGAGATACTATAATATTTGCTTCACCGAAATGTCAGATTCTTGGCCACCTACTCTTTGGTGGGTCTCGCGCGCCACTAATCCTCAATGTTCTTTTTACATGAAAAAAATATGTTATAATCTTTTTTAGTCACACTCCTGGGAGATGGTAATGGCTTACGTTGTAAATATCTGATTTTGTTTTTGATGCTAAATAAAATATCAGACTATGTAATCAAAAGACCCATAAACAAAGTTTTTTTGATTTATGATCTAATCTTTGTTGTGTAATGTGTATTATTTAATCAAATTAATTTCTATGAGCTTTTCCCTTAACCATCGGGGCTGGCGAAATAGTCAAAACTGCATTGACAAAAAAAAAAAGAGTGGCATCCTATACCAGTCAGCAGAAATATTAGTAAACATAAGACGTATTCTCGAAGGCGGTTAGATTCAGCATGCCCAAAATAATATACCTAATAGAGCTGTGGAGATTTAATAAGGAGCGGCCTATATCTAGCACTAAATGCGGAAAAGTTGGCATTACGATGATGACGATACTAAACCATGTGTGTCCGCTGGAGACACTCCTAATTTGAGGGTTGACCGGATTATTATGTTTAATTTGTCTTTTGTGAATGTTTTGTCAACCATCTGTCTCTTTGTAATAAATAAATTAATAATTTAATTGGTGTTTGAAATTTTCGTATAGTCCATATTACGTAGTAGTTGCTGGTTTTGAGGTTAATAGTGTTGATGCTCAAATCTGACGTTTCCACAAAATCCTTTATAGTCCAAGAGCCCGCTGCTTAATTTATGACGTATCTGTTTTTTGATCGAAATGTGGTATAAATGGTAGCTTACCAATAGGGTATTATATCGCACTAGGGTTGCCTATCAAAATCTTGCCGCAACCCCCCCTGCCCCCCACGAAAAGGTCCCTCTTCGCGGTTTTTCGCATTTTATAGGAATATGGTAAGAGATAGGAGAAAGTAGTCAATGACAAAAATAATTCTTGCTAAATTCTCTACAAAAAATGTTAAGACAATTTTTTCGTAGAACTAGCAGTTTACCCGCAATGGCCGGTCCAAGACCGAAATTCATTTAAAATACTAAAAATATGTAAGTATTTAAACTAAATTGTTTGAAAATCGATAAGAGCTACAGGAAAATAGTCAAAGAACGAATTAATTACCATAGTCTTAGCTACAAAACGAGCTATAACTTATGTTCATACATCTAATAATTTCGGAGTTATTGCAATAAAACTCAGTGACAAAAATTCTTAAAATTCAGTTTTTCATAAAATAAACAGTGATATAGCGCCGCAGGCCAAATTTTTTTTTCCATAAAATGTTAGTAATAATGGGTGGAAGAATGTGAAAGAAAAAAAATCAAACTTTTTTTTTTTTTTTTTCAGAAAATATCCTGTTTTTTGACCGGCCATTACGGGTAAAATACTAGTCCTATGGAAAAATTTACTTGACGTTTTTTTGTAAAGAATTTAGCAAGGATTATTTTTGTCATTGACTACTTTCTCCTATCTCTTACCATATTCCTATAAAATGCGAAAAACCGCGAAGAGGGACCTTTTCGGGGGGGGCAGGGGGGGTTGCGGCAAGATTTTGATAGGCAACCCTAGTGCGATGTAATTTCCTATTGGTAAGCTATCGTTTATACCACATTTCGATCAAAAAACAGATACGTCATAAATTAAGCAGCGGGCTCTCGGACTATTTTTTTCATATAAGTACGGTCAGCTACGATATTGTCAATAGGTGAACATTAGACTCGATATAAATGGGACCAAATTCGAAAGATCTACATCAATTTATGAAGAACTTATCAACAAATTATATGATGGTAAATAGTATTTTCATAATTTTGGATCATAGATGCTCTCATGTTTACTTGGATTTAATGATTTAGATCCAGATGATACATTCCTCGTTTTTTATGACATTTCTATTTCTATCCTATTTATACTGCATATGGCAAAAGACCCGGCAATTACAAATTTAGAGGTAAATCTCTTAGCCAGTTGGCGGCGTCAGCAGTGACCCCGTGGATTTCTGTTTGACCGCGTTCGAAACAAAAAATTGGGCACTCAACTATATGGCCCATCGAATCAATCCTATTAAAGTTTTATAGTAGGTAAATAAATACAAATAGAATAAAGCTTGGTGTAAGTTCTCTACGAAAAAAGTTATGGTAATTGTTTCTTAAGTTATTTGAAAGGTACTAATACTACGTATAAGAAAGTAATGTTTATTTATGAGTACTTACCTATGTGTTCTATGTACACATTGTGTATTGTTATTCCAAATAAAATAAATCTGTTTCCTACGTACAAAACTTTACTTACTATTATTACATACATATCAAGTCCATAGACTTAGAACTTTAATGCCCAATCCCACCAACTTTAACCTAAGAAGGAGACCCCTAAGAAATTTCCATACAAAAACAGAGATAATATTCTATTTATTGACATGCAGGCCTACCAACCACACCCTAATTCCATACAAAATGCAACACGCAACTCACCTACGTTAGGTGCCCAAATATCTCTGCCCAGGCTAGGTGAGTTGCGTGTTGCATTTTGTATGGAATTAGGGTGTGGTTGGTAGGCCTGCGTGTCAATAAATAGAATATTATCTCTGTTTTTGTATGGAAATTTCTTAGGGGTCTCCTTCTTAGGTAAAAGTTGGTGAAAATGGGGGTAAGTGTTTTTTATTTACTTTTATCCTTGAAAGAGCTTCCTATTTTCTATTTTATAGTGTGGTTCGCAACGGCAAAATTTGTGTATGAATGGTGAAGTAGGTTAGCATTGGAACCCAAAGTCAGTTGGACTATCATGTATCAGTCAAAGTACTGCAGAGCCACTAAAACTCACAACAGTTTTGGTGGCTCTGCATAAAGGTACGAAGGCATACTAAATAATGGAATAAATTTTTGGGGTGTAGGAATGAATATATGTATACACTAGGCTGGGTCACCTTTCCAAAATTCCATCGTCTTCTGTCTCCGCATTGACCTTGAAATTTTCCCATACAAAATAAATATCCCATATAATTGATATTTTTTAACATGCATGTTACGTCATGTAGATATTTTAAATACTAAAATAACAGCTTGTTTTATGTACTTATATACCTTAAAACATAAATAATTGTGAAAACATAAGTAATTGTATACATAGTTTTGTGATTATGAAACCTTTTTTCCTCTAAAATTGTGGAATTATACTACGAGACGTTATCTTAGCTTACATAAAGTTTTCTCTTGATAATTGTGTTGATAAAGCTACTGAGGTTTCTCTGGCAACCTTCACAGATCTTTCAAGTGCTTTATTGTGACAAGGAAGAAGCAGAAAAATAAATTATACCTTGCCATTATGTGCAATAAATGCCTGAAGACCTTCGTCAGTCATTTTTTTGTATTATCGGTGGTTCAGTTACATTTTTCTGACAATTTATAAGGTAATAGTATGCGCCAGCTTTAAATTCATATTTGGCACTTGAAAAGAGTCTGATTTTCATATCTCCAAGCGGTACAAGCTTTCATAATACGGCGCACAGCTAATTTTCTTATACGCTTAATTTGAGGATCGATTAACATTGCGAGTAATAAGTTTTCTGGATTAGCATACTTATTTTTTTGAATTATAGGTTCTACTGTAGATTTGAGTTCATCTGATAAATATTTGGACAACAAAACTAACCTTCATTGGTGACGGAATCCACTGTTGCAAGTTTAATAACAGTTTATTGCAAACCTGTAGTTGCAGAGTAAACTTTAACAATATATAATGCTAAGATGTCCAGTTTTTCTGAAGGATACTCTATAGAATCGCAGGATCCTGTAGCTCGTGTCAGTCATTTAGCATTAGACATTATTTTCATGAGTCTGTGTTGGCTAAATTATTAGGAAATATTCGTATCAAAATAAATGTAGCAATTTTGTTCCTCTAATATTATTTTTCACGATTTTATAGTTTGGTTAGGGTCACACCTGTGTTCATCACCTTTCGTTATGTTTGCTGATCTACTAACAGGTTTGTCTCTTACACGGGAACTTTGCTATTTCTATAGTACAACAGAATTATTTAATTTATTTACATTTACACGATTCAACAAGAGTTTATTGCTGCATTGAAATTCCCATATTTTTTACAACCTTTATAATCACACTTAAGTACTTGAAAGATCTGTGAAGGTTGCCACAGAACCCTCAGTAGCTTTATCAACAAAATTATCAAGAGAAAACTTTAGGTAAGCTAAGATAGCAATTCGTAGTATAATGGCACAATTTTAGAGGAAAAAAGATTTTATAATCACAAAACTATGTATATATTTACTTACGTTTTCACTATTATTTATGTTTTTAGGTACATTGGTACGAAAAACAATGTGTTATTTTAGTATTTAAAAATCTAAATTAAGTAACGTGCCTGTGAGAAAATATCAATTATATGGGATATTTATTTTGTATGGGAAAACTTCAAGGTCAATTCGGAGACAGAAGATGACCTTCAAATTGAAAAATATTTTTCATGCGTAATCTAGTCACCATTTAGCACTAAACCCCCGCTATTACGTTATCGATATCGACAAAAAAAGAAAACGGCCCAGCCTAGTATACACCCCCCTTGCTCACTCAACCTCCGTCACCCTTATTCCTGCGGATGTCGGGAGGGTTACTATTCATCTTATTGATTCGGGAAACTATGGATTCGACACTAACATCACTTTTTTCATTAAGCAATATACTCGTATTTTCTAGTCAACGCGGATGAATGTCATAATAATATACCATCTTATAATGATAATTGTAATTTAAATAGGGAGTAATAAATTTATCCATTGTCATTGGATGTACGTAATATAAAATTGTGACTAAAACCAGAGATGTCACCAGGCGAATGGGTGTCTTGCGGCTGCGCCTAATAATAATATATTTTATTATATGAGAAATAATTCGTCATTCATTATCACATTCCGAACAGGCGACATACACCAGCACCCTCCTCTCCCGTGCCCGTGCCCGTGCCCGTGATATATTGCGATGAAACTTTTGATAAGGGACCGACTCAAGGCTCCAGCACGCCTACCTACACTTTTATTTATTTTTCAAATTTAATTATTCACTTCTGTTTGCATAAATTATTATTTTGATTAATCTTCCCAAAACACTCCGGATGAGGATGTGGAAAAGAAGTTTCACGTGACGTCCTCTGAAGGATACAGTAAACATGTTTATTTACCTAATGGATAATTATACTAGCGGTACCTGTGAAAATTAAGAGAAGGCAAAACGCGTTGATAACAACGTTGGTGATATTGCAATACGTGCTTTGTGACGAAAAGTCAAACTTACAGGGGAGCGAACAATATGATTATTTTTTTATTTTATCCAGTGTTTCTTCCACGTTTTTGGTTTGTCATGATTTCTCGTGTATGCGGCAACTAAGTATTTGGATCGTATAGATTTTGGCACTTGATTTTTGACACTAAGTTGTCACACACACACACCACCTACGACATGTGACATTAAAAGTGTGTAAAAATATTTTATCTATTTATCAAACATAATATATTTTAAAAAAGCCACAGCCATTTGTTTTAAATCGTCTCGACAGACACTCCTTCTGAAATTTTATGTTTTCATAAAAAGAATTGGTATTTTTAAAATGCTGCTTTAAAATATAAGTTAGGCTGGAGATCTGTGTTCGATTCCCGGTCGCGATGGATGAATTGACTGAAATTGGCTAATGTTACATAAAGTAAAAGTGAGCGATTGAACCAGTTGAGTTATAAACCTGATGGAAAGTCCATCCTTCACCATATAATAGGTATGTGTTTAGATAACAACATATGTATGTAGGTGGTAGTTAATTTTTCAAATTATGATTATTCCGGATGCTCTCGAAACCACTCTGCTAAAATGTTAACTTCCAGAATGATACATGTACGAGTACCTACCCATCTATGTGTGCCGTGAGAACGGAGAAGTGAACGATATCTACCAGAAGACTCCACTAAATTTTCGTTTGCATGGAATTTATGCCAAGTTTCATGTCCCTCCCCCTGTCGCCTCCTGTTGCCAATCTATACATTTCCTATTACGTATGTCTCCGTCAGAATTATGGCTAAGTATGGTAAGATAATGTTATGTAAAACCAATACCCGAAGCTCTAATAGCTTTTAGCAGTACGATATCCCGCCACCAAGTGGCGCTGGTAGTAGACAGTGTTTTAGAAAAGAAAATTACATAAAATTTCAATTCAGTTTAGTTGTTCCTTCTTCTTCTTCTCGTCAGTCTACTCCCGTCCACTCCTGGACGAAGTCCTCCTCCGTCTGCTTCCACGCCGCTCTATCCTGGGCTCTCTGGATCCAGTTGGTACCCACGTATTTTACTAGGTCGTCTCTCCATCGTAGTGGTGGTTTTCTTACACCCCTGGTAGTCGTTATGGGTTTTCAGGTTAAGACCGTCTTCGACCACTTATCGTCTGGGTCGTTAGTTGTTCCTTAGTCCTGAAGATTGTAGCCTGCATGAAGACTAATTATTTACTGCTTTTCTTGGTGCGTTCTTCTCCGTCACCCTCGTGTTCTGCTGTCACCGCAGCCGGACAATAAATTATAAACTACATAGTACGAGTATATTAGTCTCTATACATAAAGTAAAATTTAAAGTGTTGGCATCTTACATAAATGCATGAGATCTGTCTCACTATTTATTACTTGTACACCTTTACACTTTACACGAAATCTAATGCGAATTTTCATATTCGCATTAGATTTCGACTTCAAGATCAAAAAAATCGGATATGAAAATAGTAGGTATAAATTTATGATTTTTTTTTGGGAAATTTTCTCCTCATACATTTTGTATGGAGAACCATCAAAATTTCGTTTCGTGAGTTACCGCTTTTTTTGCATTGAAACAATTTTTAGGTATGATTCCGTAGAGATCGCTCAATGAAATTTACAGGATAGATAGTTTATAAAATTTGCAAGTTTTTGAAAGCAATTAGAAAAAAAAATTATCTATGATTATTTTTTTTAAAACGACCTCAAACATTTTTAATATTTTGAATTGTGACTAATTTTGAGATTCATCATTTTTTTATGGCGTGATAGTAACAGATAGACCCATAATTCTTTTTATACCTACAAGGTACATTATTCACCTATTTTAGAAAAAAAAAAAGTATGTACCTCAATAATTTAGTAGCTCTGTGACCAATAACGTCTTGCAAGTCGGGGTTTGGCGAAAAAATACGAAAAAAAATGATAACTCGAAAACCACAAAAAATCTCGGAACATATATTGGGGTATTTAGATACCCCCAGAGGTGCTCTATTTCTGGACTTCCGCTTGGTCGCACTTCCTGGGACACCCTGTATAAAATACATCACATACAAATTAACATACATTAAAAATCGTAGAATATAAAGCTTTGATTTTTTTTCTTAACTTACCTAAATGAGTTCCCTCTCTAAGAATTTATGTTCTGCTTTATGTATTTGCGATATTTGAGATCTAACTAAATTTTCAGTTGTTTTGGTTCTCAAACTATACATACATATTACATACCGAGATGGGTGACTTTTATGGTGGGATTCTCTCTTAACTATCCATAGTTTTTAAAGAGATTTTCAAAGTTTGCAGACGAAATGGTTTGAGGAATACATTATTAATTTGAGATTATTTTATTAAAACACTCACTGACAAACTTGCATTAACGGATCAGCACTATGTAACTATATATGGAATAATACTGGGTGGTCCCATAAACCTGTATTTACTTACTTTACGTGTCCGGATGGGTCATACCCTACCACTCCAATATGCGCCGACATACATCGCCTTGTCATTTCCTAGAATCAGGTCCCCAGCTGTCTCCCATCAGGGGACATATTAGTAGGTGTCTGTCGTCTTGGGTCGCTCCGCAATCACAGAGGATGTTGTCATCAGGCAGGTACCCCCAACGTTGGAGATTCTTTTTTCAGCGCGTAACACCCACTCTTAGTCTGTTGAGGGTGATCCATATTAGGAGTAGGGTAGTTACCTGTACTAAGCACTTTTCTCAGAAATTATAAGGTTTTTGAAACTGAGGAAAAATCGTGAAGACGTTTGGAGATGAAAAACAAGAGTTTTCTTGGACAGGTCTTTTAAAAAGAAACATACAATACCTCCCTCTTGTTGGTGAAAAGCTCATGAACTATCCCTTTCAAAATAATAAAAAAATCCCCTTTGATATTGATAGTTTTTTTTTGCATGGTTAAGAAAACTGTAACTATTACCAGACGTTTCTTTAGGTGGGTTTTAAGTTACGCTTTTTTTAGCTGCGAATATCTCATAGTTTCCGAGAAAATTGTCTGGTATGTTTGTTTGGAATTACCCTGTGTATAAATCCTTTTGTTTCAACTCCAACTTCTACTTGATATTATTTTGGTGTCATGCGATATTATCTTGTACTTATTTACACTAAGAATCTAATTTAAAGTAGTTTTCTAATTAGAAAAGCAATTGTTTAACGAATTTCTTAATCCCAGTCGAGGTTAAAATTCTCTTTCGTGTTTAATTTATTTTTGATCCAGGTAAGGTATACCTACTATGAATTGTGATCCTACAGGATAATTTGAGGAATTTCTTAGAGGGATCGCATAACGAACGGAGAAGTTCTAAACAAAAAAAGAAGGAGGGACCTGCTCAATGCAATAACAGAAAGACGTGTCAGATGGATCGACCACATATGTAGTGCGTCAAGATGGTCTCCTATTTGAATTAATTTAAAGAATGATTGGGGGGACAAGCTAGAGAGTACGACCAAGGAAAGAATACCTGGACGAACTGTACCAGGATATAGACTTCGACTCATATAAAGAGTTAAAAAGTACCGCACAGGACAGGTATGAGTGGAGAAGGAGATATGGGGCTTTGCTGCAAACCAATCGTAACGATTTTGAGTTTAGTAAGTTAGTTTTTTATATAGTGACTTCCTTGTAGTACTAACAGGTCTATCCACAAATAGCAGGTAGCTAATAAATTGTGTTTTAAGGGCATGGCACCAGGAATGACGTCACAGTCTTTTCCCACGGCATTAAGGTTCAAAATTGCGTGACAATCGCATGATAAAACGATAAAAATAGCGTTTTTTCCATTTTTGGGGTTAATTTTGCGTCTATCAAAAAACTTTTACGGTTATTCCCTAGATTTTAAAGCATATTATCAGTACAAGAAAAAAAAAATTACTCCGCGACTTTCGGGAAACGAGTTTCCGTCTTTCGGAAAAAAGGTCAGAGGTGTTTTAAATATTCTTTTTGCGAAATGTATACAAGATATAAAAAATCTATTACGGTTATTCCCTAGATAAAGGTTCAATACATCTACCCTATTTTGTTCCAAAGCATATTTAGTAAAGGTTGTCGAGTTCGAAGGTCTCCCGTTTTTAGAAATTTTTGAAATGTCGGTATGCACACTCTTAATATACATATCTACTACAAAAAATGAAGATTTGTCTCCTATGTAATTTGATTCCTCTTGCATCCATAAAACCTCTGACTAAAACAAAGACCTGCGTATGTTTCCATGAGGAATGTCATAGGGTGAATAATTACAAGCATTATTTTTTTCCACGCGTATTTTGTACGAATGGCCTTGTAATTTCATCTCTCGTTTGTAATTAATGGTCCCTCTCTCTCGCCTCGTGAAATATAAATGTTTACACCTGAAAAATGTTGTACACCCAGGAGGGTATAATAAATTAATTCATTACGTAATCGAATGAAGATTAATTTCCAAATTACATGTTATATGTATAGCGCCATCTACGTAACGAGGGTGGAAGTTTACATTCAACTGAGTGTATCGGTAATGAGAATGTACAGGACTTTCAGTTTACTACAGATATCTTGTTTGACGAAACACCTGGAAAACCATCAGGAATCGAATGTGTAATGAGATAAGTAAAGATTATAAAGAACTAGAGCGTATTGTCCATATGAGTCGAAGCCCATGTCCAGGTAGTCTTTCCTTGGTCGTCTTCTGTACTTTGTCCCCTCGTTCATTCCTTCAATTAATTCAAATAGGAGACCCTCACTATGTGGTAGGTCCATATGTCTTAGTCAAAGACTAGTATATTTAAAATCCGCGTAATGACTTTTATTACATGCGACTACTGTCTTGTGAGAGTCTTATTTATTATTTATTTATTTATTTTACATATAAGGGACACTGACAGAGAGTTAACAACACATACATAATAACAAACATAAAATATGAAACGCGTCACACTCCAATTAGAAGTGTAATGAAAGTCATTACCTAGATTTTAAACTATACCTATACTTACAGTCTTTCATTTTTACCTTTAGCCGTGGAACGTTATCGTTCAACGTACTTTTCTTCTGGAAAGGAAAGTCCAGAATAGATCAGATTGTGATGAAATCCTTCGATATTACATCTCGTCCTCAAGAACCACGTGTGGTGCGTCATGTAGCCTACGATTTGTATGAGAGGTCTTACATTCTCAGAAACTTAATACTGCCCCAAAGATTTTAGGAAACAGGACTCAACAAAGCTAACTCATAGTTTTTACACTCAAAATTTTCATCAAAACTGAGATAAGTATAATATGTGCAGAAAGCATACGATGCGAAGCAAAACCATGCGGCTATACTCGTATTTACACAATGTTATCTCAAAGTTATTATACTCGTAATACAGACGTCGGTCGTATATGGAAAATGTAGTGTTATTATTAGTAAGTAAGCTCCTAGTATAATAGTTTGCAAGTCATTACAATAGTAAATTTACTGATAACATCTGTAATACCGAAATCAGAGGTTATTGTATTGTTATTGGAGTACAACAGTCGCTACCGGATATTATTCATTATTCTAGTTTGTACATACAATCTGTAGCTGAAATATCAATATTTCTGTACTGCGAGTATGATATTACAGTACACAAAAGGATGCTTGGTTACAAACAAAGCGTCCCTTTTAGGATGAGAAATATTGGGTATTTATTTATTAGGTAACTTACATTGTTGTGAAATCGTATTGATAATCATTCATTCAGACAACTGAAACAAACATAGGCAATTTTCACGAGCTTACTCAATACTCATTTTGTTTTATTTTTAGTAAACCACTGAAGGATATATCATCAAGAAGTTGTTTGCCAGCAAAATTAAGCAGTATATATGCTCATTAGGGTGCATCACTAAATCACCCAATGTATGAAAAAAAACTTTTTTTCGAATCTCGAAAAGCTCTAGAGGCGAAATGTTGCAGTTTACTAACAGTGTTAACCACACCAAATATAAGCTTCCTAGGAGTCCATCTCTAGGTTCCGCAACGACCTTGAAGTTTAAAAAAAAAACGAAAAAATTCCATAAATTTCTATATGTGCAACTCATGTGTTTACATTGAAATTATCATGCAATAGTAAAGGTACTACCGACCGGTTGAAAAATTTTCGCCCTTCCGCGAACTCAAAATGCATCGTAGAAATACTATATGTAGTTTTACTATATCCAGAATCATACAATATGTGAATTCCTTTTTTTCATGTGTATTGTGTATGGTTCAAAGATTATTGTTTTTGGTTTCTTAGGCCAAACTATACATTTTGGGTAATAAACGTAGTTTTTTCTACCCAGATTATGTAGTTTTACAAAATAAATATCACATCCTTTGACAACATTTTCGAGTATCCTCTTCGTTATACTGCTTCTACTACTAACTACAACATCACCTTTTTATATCTATCTGCAAAAAAAGTAGTTAGGCATTATAATACATCGACATAAAGACAAATAGTAGGAATATAAATAGTTGCGTTATAATAATCTAGGGGACCATGAAATATAGCGATAATAATTATCCAAAAAAATATTTTTATATATCAAATTGTCATTAGGGATATGTCCGTGAGTTATGTCATATCATTTCCTTGTCCTTTTTGCCATAAACTCACATGATAAATCAAGAAGATTACATATTTCATACATTTTTTATTGCGGCCTCTAAGCGAGCTGTCCAAAAAGAAATGGACTACGTATAAGTAAAATATTATGAATATTTTCTTCGTCTTTTCACCCTTCAAGGTTCTCCTTGTAAGCACAAAAAGTCACATTTCTGAATTCGAAAGTAGTGAAAAAGGACCAGGATAAGAAAGACCCAACACTAAATCAAATCAATTGCCGATCTTTTGCTATATGCCAATTTACAATTTAGTTAAAAGAATAAAAAAAAGTGATTAGATTTTCTGTAAAAAAAATGTGTTATTTTTCATAGTTAGCGCAACAACCTTAGATTTTATAGAAGTGTTTGAAAATTATTTTAATTCGCTACAACAGTGAATAATGTTGACTTTTTTATTTATTTTAAGGCACTTCATGCTGATAAAACTGAGAAGTGCGTTAGCAAGTTCTACCTCGGTGGCGTATTATAAAATAATGTTATGTTAGTTGACTAAAAAACCATTCTTAATTTGTACTTAAGTAGGTAATATAAAGACTTCTTCTTCTCAGCCTTCCTCCCTCCACTGCTGGACGTAGGCCCCTTCCATTTCCTTCCACTCATCTCTGCTTCTCCCCCTCCGCATCCAGGTTCTTCCGGCTTGCTGAGCTAGGTCATATAAAGACTTAGAAATATTTAAAACAATGCTCATATTCAGAACGCTCCGAGATTTCATTTTCCTGAAACATTTTAACGAAAATGCATTTGAAGCACCATTTTGTTAATATTATTTCCAGTTGGCGCAGTTCTCTGGCAGGTTCTCATGATCTACGATGAATAATGCATCGATAGGAACTGCATAATATTTATTATCAAAATGTTTCCATTTGCTGTTTACATCTCCGATATCCGCAGAATACAGTTTGTAAAATATAACGTAACACATTATTGTTGCATAGGGAACATTATACGATTTAATATGCATGAAATGTCACATTATAATATTTGGAACATTTGCTATTCGTTACAAACGAACAGAGATACAATTTACATAGACTTTTGCACCATTTCCAATATTGCAACATGAACTCATTTCCTACAGAAATTATACGTTATAGCCACGACAGTCTAAAGGTACACACCCACACACACAATATTATGCCATCCAAATAATGGGAATGTTTAAGTACTGTGAGTACGAAGCTGCTCATCAGTGTTCATAGATCATCATTTCGCATGATATACAATTATTGGGCTTCGTAAATTTCTGATTAGGTGTGGTATTTTGAATATTGCAACACCGAACTCGTACAGTACAGGTATGTGATAATTATATTGATTGAAGATTGCCTAGGTTGATATGACTTATTGTTTACGCATATTTTTTGTTCATGTCATATACATGTGTGATCTGTTATTTATTGTAATAGCATTATTAAAGGCTTACGCCGTTTATGAAAATAAATAAATAAATAAATTATTTGTGGGTACCATCAGTTTATTATTTTCTTGAGTGCATTAAATTTGGTGTGTTGGTACTCGTTGCTAATGGCATATTTACCTGCACGCATATAATATGGCTGCCTACGTATTGGCAATATAAGCATATTTAGTTGTTTTATATTCACTTATTTGACTGATTTGTAATGTACCTGCCATGCGTGCATGCTGTGGACACTCTTAATTGGGAGGTTAACGTGAATTTTGTGTATGTCATTATGCATGTTTGTTAACTTTCTGTGTGTCTCCCCAATAAATAAATAAATTTGTTCTCAAATATGATAGATAGTGTAATTGCGGGGTTCCTGAAAGGGGCTATAGCTTTAGAGCTGTGATTGATTTATTTAACACAAATTACCCAGCACAGTTAGATTTCCTAGTTAAAAAACAATAGATTCTGCCACAAACATACAAACGTTCGGTAAATTTATCTTGAGTCTCTTCTACAAAGCAACTTACTCGGAATAATTTATTCTTCTTCTTCACCTAGTGGTGTTGAAATAAATTCAGACACACTTATGTTCATGTTGTTGAAAATATAATACAAGGAATTCCTACCATCGTCGGGCAGTAAATTTATTTGACAATTATTACTTCATATGGTTAGGTGCAACATAAATTAACTTTGTACTTATATGTTCCTCTTGAGAACACACAGAGACAATATTTTCTTAATCAAATGTTGCACAAACTTTTCTGGCACAACAAAGGTGCACGAGTATAATTATTTCTTACTTATTTCAATAGTTCTACATTTTCAACAATCCTTTGCGGGGTAGGCATAGAGGACAGTACGTCAGACCGTCCTATCGTTACACACACATTCATCAAATTTGTCGTACACGCCCTCCGATACCTTAACTCAAAACGCCTCAGTCCTTAAGCATCTGGTTGATATGATCTGATCACTCCAGGTCAGTCAGGTGTGTAAAGAGAAAGAAAGGAAGAACTCAGATATCAAACTTTTTGCGGGAGATTTTTTATTTTTTTTTCTATTTTTTGTACAAAGGATCTGGGCTTGCATAAACAAACCCAAATACTTTCCTGCACACCTTGCACTAGGCTAAAAGCCTGTATCGCAAAGTGTGGAATACATCGCCAGCGCCGGAGTTTGAACCTGGCACATCTAGCTTGAGAGACTGCCGCCTCAAACAACTGCGCCAACCATGTACACAATACAAATACATAATGAATCTAGTACCTACAGAATTTTGGAAGTTAAAAGTGATTTTGAATTGAAGTAATGAACTTACTAGTACTTGCAATCGGTCAAGCATAATCGACTAACATTCAGTTGTAATAATTTCTGTATTCACCTGAAGTTATTGCAGTACGTACATCAAATGTACATTTATGAAGTTAACATGGTGTAAATTATTGTGTTTTATGTGGGTAAAGTATAGTAAAGTATGTTGTTCAATGTTGCAAGATCACTTAATATTGTTATTCAATCTATGCATTTCAACATTCAACAAGGTTTCTCTTTGAAAACTATGTGCTTTATCTACAACATACACTACCTATCTAATAAACTAAAGTCCTAAACTACGTGCTGGTTTTTAAACTGTACAGTTAGACCATCAAAACATGTAATATTTCTTCTATATTTCTATATTCTTCTATACTGTTGTGGGAATACTTCAATGTAATATTTCTTTCAAGTCTTTGGCGGTCGCTATTCGTTTTGTGAAATATTGAAGTAATTTTTTAGAGTTCTTTTTCTTATCGTGTCGGTCGGCACTCACTGCAAGTATATCCCTATCGCAGAAAGCCACAATCTCTCCTGCGTCATCTTCCAGGGAAGAGCGATCTGCGAGACTCTCCCATGTGCATCGCGCAGGAGCCATTGATATATCGACAATCTTATTTATTTATTAAAATTTAATATTAATAAGAATACATTTTTAAGGTTCTAAAGTGATTATCTCAAATAACATAATAACATTGTACCCTCCCTTTAAAAGTGACATTTGTGAAAAGGGAGGGGAGCATGAAACATATTCCTAATAATAATTCTAATAATAATGCTTAACCATACAATATAATATAACACTCCGATTATATCAACTAAGTCGCTTTACAAAAAAATATGGAAAACACATTGAACTTTCCTCTTATAAATTACAGTAACAGACGTTCATATTTTGTACAGATTCCTGAAAAAATGTGAAACATACCTCTGAATTATTTTTTCAAGAAAGTCAAAGGAATAATGGTTTTTGTAATGATAATAATATGCATTTAAATCTCTGAATTACTGTTTTATAAAGCTAAATAGTCCCCAATTGAGAAACACATCATTATTTAAACTATTCTGTAATATAGTACTTCGATAGTACAATATCCTCATTCCACTTGCTAGCTGCTTTGGCCAAGTTCAACAACAAAATTTGCATGATGTACCTAAGGCAATTAACCGAACCGTAAGTTCTCCTTGTAACCAAATAATATTATATTATGATAGTAAGTATAGTATTATGGGGAACGTCCGATGCAGTTGTAATTATTATTATAGCAACTCGCCAACTCTCTGTGGTCATCATTTATTTGCAATGAGACAATGTCCGCATGGAGGATATTCCACTATTGCTTGACTTTACTACAAAGACTGTTGTAATAATTACGACTCTGTAATAATATCTTGTGATTAGAGTTCAACCGTAAAGGGAAAATACAGTTTTGGTTTACGTTTCAATCATTTTCTGTACGAAACTACGAAGCAATAAGCAAAGATATTTTAGTTATGCCTTTTACAATTTTAGGTTCTCGAAGGTGCATACTTTTGTTTATTTTATAGTCGCAAGTCCAAGCGAAGCCGTCATATATTATTTAAGCCCTTTTATTGTGTGACAAACACTTAGGTTATGAAATATTTTTTCCTATACATTTCTTTCAATCTTTGGTGATGTCATCATCGCCAAATGTCACTTAGACCTGGCCTCCATGGTAATATTACGCGGGCTACGGTCCAGGCCGTAAGTGCTAGATATAGAAGTTCTGTCCTTCGGTGAATTCATTTTCCCACCTTGTTAAAGATATACGATGTTTTTTTTTGAAATTTGACACTGTCTCTTACAGGACAGTCAGAAATATATTCCAAAAGAGTGGGACCAATATTCTACAACTCGACGATCCCTGGAAAAATCATTGAAAGGTTATCCTATATCTCCACATAATAATCTCTGCTTCCCTTACGATCTTTTACATAATTTGATGATCTTTTATTGGCTTATTTATTTTTTACCACTATCTTTTTTTTCGAAATTTGCAGTAACCAGCGTGCGGGTGTGCATAACAGCATTACCTTTTATTGGTAACATACTATGTATATAAAGGCGAGTCTTTATTTTTTTTTGTGAATAATTATAAAGTTTTATTTCATCTTTCAATTTTCTAAAAGACGAGGGTAAAAAGAAGGGAATAGGGTATGCTAATAATACGTAGTAGGTACTTATAACTTGCACACATAAACTCCTAGTGAGGTAGGAGGGCCCTGTTTTAATTATGCGCAATTAATTTACATAAAAGATTACGTTAAGAACGCTTATTAGCATCACTATACAATATACTTGTATACATAATACAGGGGATGACGTGAGAACAAAACTTTTATGAAGGGTACAAAAATGCTAACTAGATTCGTTCAATGGGAGGTATGGGGTACTTTTACTTATTCATTATCACTGCGAAGTACGGCCAATGATGAAAATGTCGTCTGTATGAAAAGGTGTTGGTATACTTAGGTACCTGAATTGATATTGCTTTAGAAAGCCAAACGAATAATTGGAGGAATCCCAAAAAATCATTATTTTTTATGGGAAAAATGACAATAATCATTACACCTAGTTAAACTGGGTATCACCCTGAGAGATAGAGTAAGAAACGAAAGGATACGGCAAAGAACAGGAGTAACAGATATTGCCCAGCGTATCCCATCTCTCAAATGGCGGTAGGCAGGTCACATGGCTAGAGATCCAGACGATGAGTGGTCGAAGAGGGTCTTAACCTGGAAATCCAGAACAACTACCAGGAGTGTAGGAAGACCACCACTACGTTGGAGAGACGATTTAAAATACGTGGGTTCCAACTGGATCCAGAGAGCCGAGGATAGAGCGGCGTGGAAGCAGATGGAGGAGGCCTTCGTCCAGGAGTGGACGGGAGTAGGCTGAAGAAGAAGAAAAAAAGAAGAAACTAGAGATTGAAAACAAATAAATACATCATCATCATCTGATCATCAAGTCTAACGCTACAGCCTTGGCATGGCCTTCTCCAGAATCCTACGCCATTCTACTCGATCATCGCCCGCATCTTCCAGTTTGTTATTCCAATTGCCCTTAGGTCCATTTCTACACCATGCATCTACCTTGCAGCTTAGGTCTTCACACACTTCGTCTCCCATCTGGTCGTGAATCTTCTTTGGTATTCGGTTATCCTCCATTGGTTAGTTAATAATTATGTCCCAGCCTTATAAGGCGAAAAAATGTATTTTATGTTGGGTTCGTTGTAGACTGTAGAGCCCTTCCAGCTGAGTTTTACGATTGAAGTACAATATTCTCTCCTTTCCATAAGCAGGAAATTTTCCACATCTAATTAGAGAATTATTTCTACTTAGATATAAATTAATGATTTCATTAAAGATTCAAGTAATTTTTTTTTTGCACAAGTATCACTTGAATTCCGGATTTTTACAAAATTTACGCAATATAAAGTTTTTCGGTGGAAAAAAATATATAAATATGAAGATACGAGTGATCTCAAAAGATAATTTTAATGATATTATTATATTTTTATTTCTCATATCACTCATTATAAAGATCTTAGATCTCCTTCCCTACCTACACAGATAATTTTAGTTAGTAGAAATGCTTTTTAAGCATTTCGAAATATCTATTTCTATATTTATTTTTGAATATATACCTGTAGCTCAGTGAAATTGCACTCCTAAGTTGGCAAAATTAATAACGGATTGGACTCTATGCAGTATGATACCTTAGGTTGGGGTGTTTCAGAATATCAGGTCTCCCTCCTCGTCCTCCTGACGCGTCACCCCCCTGCCCCCCGAATAGGTCCCCCTACGTGGTTTTCCTCACTTTATCGAAAAACAGTAAGAGATGGAAGAAAACTGTCAACGACGAAAATAGTCCTTAATAAATTCTCTACAAAATAGGTCCGATATATTTGTTGATAGAACTAGTAATTTACCCGCAATAGCCGGTGAAAGTCACGTAATTTTTTGTTGAGAATAAAAAAATATTATACATACTCATATTGTTGAAAATTCATAAGTGCTACAAGAAAATGGCCAAAGAATGAATTAATTGTTATAGTTTAAGCTATAAAATTAGCTATTATTTATTTTTGTACGACTCATAGTTTGTGAGTTATTACAAAAAATTACAGGGACAAAAGTCTTTAAAATGGAGCTTTTCATACAATTTGTATTGAAATGCTGTGATATTAAAATTTAGGTTACGCCTAAATTTATATATTTTAAAGTTAGGTTACGCCTAAATCTATATATTTTAAAATACTAGGTTTAAAACTTATGTAAGTATTGCAAATTTAATAATGGGCGACATCGATTCAAAATTTCGAATTCTTTGGATTTTTTTGGAATATAGTTGGCCGGTTACCACTCCAACCCACTGAAGTCAATATATATTACAATTCTCTTAAAAATTGGTATCAAAAATAATAATCATGGTCAAAATTAGTTGCAATGAGATTTTTCTAGACAACCCTGTGGCGATGTATGATCCTATGTATGTAAAATTTCATCCAAACCACATCTTCTTTCTCAGCCGTTTTAATTTCAATGCTGGACATAGGTCTCCCCTTTGCTTTCCATAGATCCTGGGTATGCTGCATCCAATTGCTTCCTGCGATTCGCCTCACATCCTCAGACCATCTTGCCTGAGGTCTTCCTACGTTCCTTTCACTCGTTCAAATCTTTTCGGTCCATCTGGGATCGGAGCGTCTGGCCAACGTGTCCTGCCCAACTTCATTTTATTAATTTAAGGCAGCTGCTCGTTTTACCACGTCGGTGACCTTGGGTTTCTCTAGGATGCAATCGTTTGTACGTCTTTTTCACAAAGAAATACCCAGCATTCTACTCTCCATGGCTCTCTGTCTTTTTGCAGTTTTAAACACATTTCCATCGCGGTGGGCGATATATACGAGCTATACGTACTTAGAAATCGTGCTAGATATACTTTGACAAGGTGTACCGTTGTTTCCCAGGAGTTTGATATATTTACAAGCGTTTACTTCCTGAGCAGACCACCTATTTATTTGTCCGTTTATCGTCCGTGAATTCATAGCCATAGCTCCGTACATTCGTACAACATTCATAACAAGAGTGGCTATTCTTTAACTGTGTCATGTTCTTCTTTCAATCGTTTTTTATTTTGTTCATTTTGTTGGTTTCCACCGGAGTACCAGTTTGCAGCGAGATTTATCATTGAAGAGAGAATATACGTCCAACAGAATGACTTTTCATTATATAAAAATGTATAAGTACCCTATCTACTTGGTACAGAATGGACGAAAGACTCTTTAAATAGGGATGTTTCTATAGAAACCGAATGAAATGTAAAGGAAATCGTCTTTAAAATATATTTCCTTCGGTTTGTGTTGTAGAAATGTAACCAAAGAATTATATTATTAGAAAGGACATAACCTTGTTATAAACTTAAAAAGCAATTGTTATGTGAAAGCTCAAAGTATTCTGGTAAACTCTTAATATGCTCTTAATATAAATAAAATAAATAAAAATAAAATACCTAATTGAAAAGTATTGAGAAAAATATGTTGAATGTGGGCGACTGGCAGAGTGTACGAGTATGTATGAAATAATTATTTCTTTGAAAAACAAAAAGAATGTTAAACAAAAAAAAAATATTTCTTTTTAAACCTATATTGTGGAAATTTAGGTAGTTTTATATGGATAAAACCAGAGTTTTGGTATTGGATTTTTATTTGTGGATTGTGTAGAATATGTTGTTAGTGATTGTCGTTTTGTATTTCTGTTAAAGGCTTCGGCCGTTTATGAATGAATAAATGAATGAATAAATAAAATTAAAATAATTCTTATATTTTTTACCTAGGTATATAAAAGAAACAATTCTTTTGGCTCAAAATACATTGTTCATAATCTCTGAGCTATAAACTTTGAACCTTGAACATTCTTCAATGCAGGATTATAACTTACCTTTTCGTCGCTATTTTTTAAGTCATAAAGAAAGACAGATGTGTTAGTTTCTAAAATTATTATTCTGACTAGATTTGTCTTCTTTTTAATTATTTATGGCGTTAATTAGAAAGTTGGAAAAAATATATCATTCTTCGTCTCGAGAGTAGGCGTGGTTTTAGGGTCCCGCATTACCGATGGTCTCTTTTTAAAAGATCGTTAATGCGAGCATATATCACCCAGTTTCTGGAGATGCCATACGACTTCTCCGTAAAGGGGGCACCAATAAAAGCGTCGTTTGTCACGGGGACCCCCCTGCAAAATGTATTATATCTTTGTAGAAGGTTCATAATTCTTTCAGCTTTGGATTGGGACGCATTCTCTTATGGCAACAACTGAATAAATTTCAAACGTAAGACTTATTCGAAAATATTTTTATTAGAACTCACTTTACAAAAGAACGGAGTCATTATGTTCACGATAGGTTATAAGATCTAAAAATATATGGTCCTATAAAGTCCCTAATCACTATACGTCGTAAGCATAACATATCTATCAATTCCTTAGAAATATGGCCAATAATTGCGAACATTCCGGTAAATGTTTGGTAAAATCTTGAAGAAAAAATAGCACAGGATGAGTTTTTATTTATTTATTTATCAACAAGGCACATTTACAGACAATGTACACAAATTAGCCTATAAAAAACATTTCACTAAATATAGTTCATTCAAAGCCCTATTACAGTGTACACAAAGAAATCATATTATGGGGACAAATACTTGTTGAAAATATAAAAAAAAACTACCTAATCTTCTCGTAACTACTTTTTCAAAAACCTACCTATAAAAGTTGTTATAGATATAGTTATAGTAAAGTATAGATATAGTATATAATATAGTATAGATATAGTTAAAAATGATATAAATTTCACAAATTTTCCAATTAAAGCAAGAATGCATGATTTCTTCATACATAAAGGATAATTTCTGGGTGTCGTTGTTCATAAAAAAGCCTAATTTCAACGTGTACCTATTTGTTCATAAAAAAAGAAGGGTTGGTTGTAAAAAGTTCAAACAGTTGCGAAAATATGAAGGCGTTATGTGTTGTCAAATAGTCTGAAACCGTGTTTGATTACGAATTGAATGTTCAATTTATGAAATCGAGACGGTGAGAAATTTCTAAAATATTGTTCAAAGTACTCATTTTTCTATTCTAAATTGAACATTTGTTCGGAAGAGGTCCAGACGTGATGCTTTCTCATTTCTGTCGATAGAAAAAAAATCGACAAGTCGAAGGAATGGAAAATGCTGAAACAACACATTTTTTCCCCTTTCGCTGTTGATCAATAAAGGTGAGATGTCATACGAGCGATAATTTCGCTTCCATCACGCGATTTAGGATTATTATAAGTTGTACCTACTACCAAATCATATAATTTAATAATTTTCTTGGACGGAGCCAGCTGTAATCACACTAGATACCGTTGTTATTTACTAAACTTTCACATAGTAAAGCATTGAATAGGTGAATCAAAAATATACATCGAGTGACTTACACAAGTGTATTCTTTGTTCTTATTCTATAGACAATAAGTGACAGTCGTTATGTTTAACAAGAATGATGCGCTCCTTATTATCGGGTTGACTGTAAGATATTGCTTTTGCAATAAGTCCGCCTTTTGGCACACTGCATTGTCTTGTTTTTGTTGTTACATATATTTACTGGCCAATAAAGTTTTATTTATTTATTATTTTGTCACGTGACGAAATCGTCAATTAGACGTTCAAGTCCACATAATTTGAGTAAAAAGGGATAGCGTATTCGATTGCGAACTTTTGAACAATGCCTATATTGACGACACGATATACAAACGACTTTTCGCGTTAGATAAACACACCTCAACCTTTTTAGCAGCATGGTGGGTTGATGTTTTTTCACGTGCCAAAGATTTTTTCGTAAAATGCTTCAAATAACATCGATGAGTTGCGTCGTCGATTGGATCAGGTGTTTGGAATTCTGGTATGTCTGGGTTCACTCCCCGATCCCCACACAGGTACACAGGGATACACGAGGTGTATAGAGGTTGGAAACCTTTACAAATTGGATTATTTGCATACAGCTTACGAGATTTAGAATCGCATGACGTGAAATATAGCCGCTTGATATTGGACAGCATATCCCCCTACTTTTCCAGATAATATATCTATCTATCTATCCGTATCGATGGAGGTGTTTATTGGATTTTTTTGTATTCTGACCATTCCCCAATGTTCCAAAGTACACGCAGTACGTATAATATCAGGGGTTTAGGATTTTTCTCGTACTTATACAGCAATAAAATGAATGCAAATCTGGTATGTGATTATGAGGGGTATGTGTATAAAACGAAAATGATAACATCAGCCGTAAGGCATCGGTTATATTATAAGGGTCTTTAATTTTTTTTTTGCTAAGATGGCTTTTGAGTGTCCTGTCTCTTCGTAGTTTCAATCTCTGGGATTGGTCACAATGGTCACCTAGAATCCCGAGGCGACAAATGACATTATCCAGTTTACAGGTCATAGATGGCAGCAGGTAGCCCAAGATAGAAAACATTGGAACAGTTTAGAAGAAGCCTACATATGTTCAGTAGTGGAATGCAAGAGTCTAGCAGTAAGCAATGACAAATTATGTTACAGAGCAGTGCATAGAAAACTATGCGTCCGTCCGTGATATCATGGATGGTGGCAAGCCACCTTAAATCAGACAATGTAGAACATTTTTTTAAAAATTAATAATTATTAAGTACCTACCAACTTTTTTAATAATCAAGAGTGGTTACAAAAAGGTTTAGAATCCAATATACCTAAATCTAAATATATTTGCTATAATGAATTTTGTTGAAAAAACTTACCCTGCGTATGTGTAGTGGGAGTAGAGGTGGTATGGGGGAGATTAATCCGGCATTGAACATTAATTAATAACATATGTACTTATGTACCTAAATCATTATATTATATCGATGGTTGAGTGCATAAATGAAAAATGTCCAACTGACCTAGTTTTGAAAAAAAAAAATAGGATTTGAAAGTTCGAAATTTTTCATGAGACTGAGCGAAAGAGGTCTTGAAGTAGTGTGGTTAGAAAATAGAATTCTTATAAAAAATGCACTAAAAATAGCGCTGCAGGTAAAATAAAATAGAACAATTGTGATTTAACCGTTTTTGGGGATACTTTTCAATCTTACTCGGTTTGATTGTAAGATATTGCTTTTGCAATAAATCCGCTCTTTGGTTACATAGTAAAAGGCTAATAAAGCTTAGCTGACAAAGATATTTTATTTATCTGTTTTGTTAAATACCTCATGATTGGCTTATTGTAGATCTCTGTTAGCTAGTATATTTGCTCAGGACATTCTTTAGCCGCTGGCGCTGCAGGTTAAAAATTGGTCATTTTACATCTGTGCACTTAACCGTCGATGCGTAGGTATAGCATCTAATAAATTGAATATTTAGTAACTACCTACATATTACATACCTACAAACATTTATTAGATTAGGGTTATTGGAAATACGTAATATATTGCTGGAGGTTTTTATACAGGGAGAGTATGGTCTTTGCGTGTTGTTTTAGGACAGACAGATGGTACGCGCGTAGTTGGGATAAGAGTGGGCGATATAGGTACGCTAAATATTTATTGATTTTATTAACGAAAAGAAAACATATCCAAAGTATAATACGGGGGAAAGAAAACAACCTCGAATTAATTATTTTTACATAGAATCTATAGAAGATAAGAATGGTACGACCTTCCTAGTATATTTATAATATTTACAAAGATCTATCTATCTATACCCTCACGCCACGTCCCTTGCAGGGTAGGCAGAGAGGACAGAGAGCCAGACAAAGATACCTATTCCATATGCTGGATGCTTGAGAAATACCTATCGTATGGAGAAATAATCACCAAAGCGAGGACCTACATAATATAATCTCGAGGTTTTTGACCGTCGGTACATGGTGGAAGTCCATTTTTAAGGTAAAATGAAAGACTAAATATTTAGTTAAAAATCCAAAAAAATGACTTAAGATTACGGGAGTGTTCGAGGATTTGCACCCTCATCATCAGGCGATTGTGAACAAAGTCCACTTTAAATCCACTTTATCCACAATCGCCTGATGATGAGGGTGCAAATCCTCGAACACTAGTCGCGTAATCTAAAGTCATTTTTGTGGATTTTAAACTAAATATTAGGTCTTTTGTTTTACCTACGTATAATATCTGTGATGTTCTCCCTGTTATGGCATACAGCATTGAACAGAACGAAAAACCTCTTGAAAACCACCGAAATGTAGACTCTCCGGCCCATTGCAGGACAGACAGTCCAAGACAGAATGAGGAATTCTAAAAAACGAAGGACTTGTGATGTCGAAGATGTTGTGCGATGGGAAAGTCAAGAAGACACTACTGGAGGGATCAATCGGAGAGAGCTTGTTCTGCAAGAATGGTAAACAACGAGCAATGTCAAGACAATATTTTACATAGTTAATGTGTACACATAGTTAATGTAATTACAATACAAATATCATTACGACTGGTGAACTCAGCATGTGACATGTTGAATACGTCCATTGTACATACCAGAATCACCAGAAAGTTTCCAATTATACCATTATTAACATCTATTTATGTTACGCTTAAAACAATAAAACTTTGCCGCATTCTCAGTCGTTCATTACGATTTTCCACACATTTTCTAAATTCACAAAACATCGTTTTAAATATAATGTGAAAAATCATTGACCTAGTAAGAAGTTATTGCCTAATTTTTATTAGTAAAAGCTCTCTGTTCACCGGATAAACTTGGTGGATAGTATTTCATAACTCGTCTCGCGCTCGCGATTCATCAACTTTTATTAAGATACATTTTGTGTAGTACTGCCAGCTAATAACTTTATAATATCTCCTCCAGGACATAAAACACAAGTGTGAAACTAAGATTATATTCTTAATGAGATATTAGGGCGACTCACACAACATGACATTTGTTAGCATTTTGTCACCATGCAGGAATGGCTAGTCTGCGCATACTAACGCATTCTGACGTGTTACCACCATGAACCAGTAACCACGCGGTGAAAGAATCACTCATTAAAAAAAGGTTTCAAAAAATAAATGTATTTACTTTGTTCACTTAAAGAATAAATAAATTAGCTAGTCTGCGAATACGCTAACTCTTTCAGATGTGCATCAAACGAAACTTGCGCTAACCAGTTACCGGTCACTCATTTAACATAAAAGATTTCAATGTTATCCTTTTTTTTAAATCAGGGCGTTCTTTCTCAATACGAACATTGAATTGCGTAGTTATCGAGCTTGCTGTTACATGTATCTTTGTCTTTTAAAATATGACGTCTAGTCCTGTGGTCCGCAAAATCACAGGGCGCATATCATTTAAAATATGATTGCGGTTTTATGACGTTTACCACAGCTATGCAGTAAATCATTACGAGGTTGATATCGCTTATGGGGAGGGATTTGGGTAAGTGCTCATTAAAAAGCTGTAACTCCATGAATGTTTTAAGATGTTTTAAGCGTCTCAATGACTGTATTATATATTGCAAAAGTAATTATTTATTAATTCTAACATCGCATAAGTACCACAGCACTGTACAGTGTACATAAAGTAATACACTTAATGTTGATTTTAAGATTGTTGACTCGAACACAAATTGACAGATGAAACCATGGCATTGGGATGAATGTGTGAAAATGCATTGAAAGGTCGACTAAGAAATGCGGCAACGAGCATAAAAAAATAAAGAATCTCTGCGTATATTTAGAGTACAGATATGGTAGATGCCTGGTTAGGATATAAAAATCAGTTTATTACAATTTTTGCAGAGAAAAACAGCAGAACAACACCAAGTCATAGTGGTTGCATAGAAATTTAAAATCGTGGTGCAGGCCCGCCGGGTATATGAATGCCGGTAATGAAATAAAAATATAGGTATTTCTTTTCACCCCTGCTCCCAGTTCTTTCTTTTCTCAGAAACTTTCTCAAACGGATCAACTGTCGTTAGTGTTTAATAACGTACAATGAAGAAAGAAGGAAAAAATCGTAAATTCCCCAACCGAGCAGCAGTATTACCGTCATTCCGTGTCGGATATGAACTGATATAATTACGAGCAAGTTTCGTTTAGTATGGGAGCAAGTTCTCATTTAATGTGGCGTTATAGAGGAAACGACTCTAATTTAAGATCCAAGTTTTGGACTTGAACATGCGCAGAATTTCAAAGCATAACTGGTATATTATTATATTTTTCTGGTTTTTAAATTTTATTAAAGACTAGTCGGTACCTACCCGGGAATGTCTCCTCGTTGGTGCGTTGTATTTTTTAGGTAGATTTCCATAAGGAACTCTACCTATTCGTTTCTCCCGTGATGTCGCAGAATTGAAAAATTTCTACTCAGTATCACTAATTAGGACCAGGAGAACCCGAATCCGACCTTGGTTTAAAAGTTTATATATATAAGCCATATATATATATGTCCCTTTTCTTGTGCGCACGTTTGCGGCCAACCTATGCGTCGCAGAAACGTGAAACTTGGGTGGTAGATTTTTGGTAAGGGGTAGATGAACTGATAGGAGATTGGGTGAAATCCATTAAGAGGAAGGTTCACTTTTTAAGGCTTTAAATACAAAAACAATCATTCTGAGGGGATCCAATGATTGTGAGGGTCCGTGTCTGGTATCGTATGAAAGGGCATTTAATAAGGAATACAGATCAATTTACAGATTTTGTCTAGATCAATTCCTTGGACGACAATGATCGATCGAAAGATCTAGTTAAGTAGTTACCGCATAGGTACTAGCGTGTTTGTTGTCTTAGAAAAGTGCTTCACGATACGAGTAGAACTCACATCTTTTTTCAAATTTCTAGTGCTTAGGTACCGGTACTAATCCATATTATGTGTGGAATGAAAATAATTTGATTATTGGATTAGGTACTTCCTTTAATTATTGAAGTACTTAATCAAATATTTTTTCGTCATACGGTACTTCGATAATCAAAGAATAAACTACATCCATACTACTTCATCACTTCGCTGGTTTATTTGCTGATAATATTGTGATTGTTTTTATTGTACAGATGTACTCTTAAAATTAATAAAATTAATAAATCACTTGGAATCTACCTATGCCTGTGGCGTGCCAAAGGAATTTTTTTATTGTTGTTTTCGTAGTTATTACTTTTTTTAACTTATTTTGCATTTTTATTGAATGTTTGTAATGCCTGGACAAACATAATGTAATAAGGTTAGCTGGAAGGTTAGATCACGATTTCGTGATAAGCTCCCCTTGGAGAGCATTTAAATTATATTTAAAACATTATCGGTTACGTACTGAACTATTGTAAGACATTGTCCACTGAAAGAGTAAACAAGTAAATAAAATTTACTGGATTTTGCCATTTTCAAAAGTCATTTTTACACAAAAGGAATGCTAATGCTGGATTTCACCAACTTCTTAGGGGAGGAATAACAGAGATAGGAGCCGCTTATCATTATTTTTCTTACAAAATTCAACATTTGTGCCAGGTGACTCGAATCTCCGCTATTCCTCACCTAAAAAGTTGGTGAAATCCAGCCTTAACTTCTCAATATCTTAATACTCAAATTGCAAAGTGCTGTCATGTTCTTTGAATCCTTTTTAAATGATAAAAAACGTCATATTCTCGCAATGTCTTTTTATAGTAATTATTATATAATTAATCTTTAATGTCATCTCATTTTATCCGAGAAATCATTCATTAATAATAAAGCATCTTGAAGTTTTATGAAACTTCTTCCTTAGTTCAATTACAATGGGATGCTTATATATTCCTGTAGCAATGCTCCATCGTTATTTTTGCGTGTTTTATAATTATATATAACTAGGTTTATTGCGTATTATTTTAACATATATACTAGGTTTTAAAAAAAGCAACTAAATAGGGAACAATAGAGGAGTACCTAATAGTGCCTATGTTTCAAACTGGTCTGCAGTTTCGTGGATTCCATTAAAAAGTAGAGCTTCTGTTCAACAGGGTCCTTATATAATGCAAACTTTACAACTAATTAATAAAATATAAGCAGGCAAACCTCGAAAGCCATTATATAAATTTTTAACTACATTAATACGGCACACATATCATCTATTGAAAAAATAATCAATTACAACCGAGTGCACACAAAGTCTTCCGAAAAGTTCCGAGAGACGTACGTACGTTTAGCTAGAGGGAGAGGGCCTTATTAGTGAGGGTCTACTAAAAATAATCAGCTTAAAAATTCGATGCAAATATTTGCCATCATTTGTTTGACCTAATTACTAATTAGTTTTCAAAACAAATTCTTCAAACTTTTTCTTTCAAAATGTCTAACTTCCCTGCGTACCTATTCTTGATCAAAACAGGAATCAACATGAATATAAAGAGATAAATAAATAAATAAAATAAAAAAATCTTTATTGAAAAGAAAACATATTTTCCAAATGGCGGGCTTATTGCCTACGGCAATATCTGCCAACCAACCACTTGTGACATTAATTTGATGTACACATTACATACAGGTGTATGAAAAATAAGAAAAATATAAATAAATATGAAAATAATAAAAATATATAGAATACTTATACATACATAAAAATACATATACATACATAAAAATACATATACATACATAAAAATACATATATAAATGTGGATGGGATGAAGGACAGGGAAGGAACCACGGGATTGTCAGTTAGATGGATTATTTAAGGAAAGGTAATGATGCCTCAGTTTACTTTTGAAAGAGAGAATAGTTGGAGCTAGTCTGATAGGAAGTGGAAGGTTATTCCATAGTCTAGCCGCGTGTGCAGTGAAAGAAGAAGTGAAGAAAGATGTGTGATGTGAGGGTATGGTTAACAAACGGCGTCCACTTGAACGTAGAGATAAGCCATGAGATGCCAGGGGTGTGAAGTTGGACTTAAGGTAATCAGGTGAAGCAGGATTATTCAGAACATTGAAAAGAAGAGAGAGAATATGGAGATGACGACGCTGAGTCATCGTTACACTGAGCCAAAAAATATTTAACTGATTAAGAAAAATGCTAAGTTAATGACAAATCAGTAAATTTTACTGATGAAAAAGTTAATTCTACGCATGAAACAGTTGAATTAACTCAGCATTACAGTTGGATTTACAAATGAGAGTAGTTGAATTGACTGATTGCAAAAGGTCAAAATAGAATCAGTTGAATTTACCGTTTAAACAAGTTAATTTCAATTAAAAAGTAAATTCTACTGTTGAGTATGTTGAATTTACCCTTAAATAAGTTAATTTCAATCAAAAAGTAAATTCGACTGTTTAGTAAGTTGAATCTACTCTAAAACAAGTTAATTTCAATTAAAAAGTAAATTCTACTGACTTTGTAAGTGGAATTTACCCTTTAAACAAGTTAATTTCAATTAAAAAGTAAATTCTACTGATTTTAATCAGTAGAAATAATCATGTTTTGTTAAAATGTCGGTAGGGGCGTGACAGTCAAATTATGCGAAATCAGTTCGCGGTATCATCTCGTCAGAGTATAAGTGTTCTGAGATCTCTCCTCAAAGTAATATAATGAAGTGCGTATTTTAAAAGGATTAATCTAGTACCTATATTCTTAGTTTATCGATCTTTAAAACCAAATTGTGAAACAATGTGCAGTTTATTATAAATAGAGTGGTAATTAGTTCATAAATATAACTACATACATAGTTATTATTAGACAATAGTGGAGTGCGGCTGGCCACATAGCACGAACATCAGATGCTAGATGGACTAAGAAAGTTCTCTAATGGCGACCAAGAATAGGCCGAAGAAGCGTTGGTAGGCCCCAGGCAAGTGGTCGGATGACATAAGGAAGATTGCCGGGGGCGGATGGATGCGGTCGGCACAAGAGTACACAGCAGTAGAAGTCTAAGGGGGAGGCTTATGTCCAACACAGGACGCGAGAAGGCTGAGAAGAACAAGACAACTACCACACTTGACATAATATTATCTTTTAAGGTACCTTAACAAATGTTTCTACCCTGTAAAACAATAAATAAAAGCAGTACATAAAGGTTGTTAAATCAGTATATTTATTGTTTGATAATAAGTATATCTTTTTATTTATTGCAGATGACGAAGACGGTGCAAACCTGAGCGCTGCTTGCCCGACCATTCTTTGATATACCTATTCATCAAGTTGATACCTGCTTCAAGGCGGTCTGCAGACATTTTAAGTTCTAATTAAAACAATATTTTTGTAAATAGTGGTTTTTAAGTACCTCTAAGTTTTTGGATATTATTTTATCTTTACTTTTAAGTACTTGTAAAATACAATGGTTATGCAAAAAGCTATTTTAATCAATTAAAAAAATGATGTAACATTAACCTTGTATTATGTATTTCACTGTATATAACTATGTGTATAAATATTGTACATGTTTACTATGTCATACATTCATTAAAAAAATTGCGGTGCAAATAAATACTTTATACAGAAGCAATTTGTCTAATTAAAAACCCCTTTTTATTTTTCTACCTACAGGTATTTTAACTAAGACAGTTTGTAGAAAGAACCTAGTAGGTAAGTAGAACAAACTGTGGAATCTACCGATCATTCAAGTAGGATTAACTATATCACCGAGTAGGATTGACTGTGTCACAGTTAAATTCACCTTACCAGAAATCAGCTGGACTGAGGCGGCCATGTTTTATTAAGTAGAATCCACGTCTCTAGAAATCAGCTGGACAACGGCGGCCATCTTGTTTTTAACTCACTCAGTTAAATCAACGCTCCCGTATTTTACTGACTGACCTCAGCTATTTCGACTGTTTGATCGGTAGGTTCCTATTTAACCTACTAAAACAGTTGTTTTCACTGTTTTTTCGGTTAATTCAACTGGTTATTTCTCTGAGTGTAGCCACTTTAGAGATCGGTATTTCTATAGAAAATGTGTAGATAAATAGAAGTGACAACCATATATAATATCTTTAAACTTAATCCTACTATAATAACTATTTTGCTCTTTAATGTTCCCGAGGAACACATGGAAGCCACGAAGACTAATTCCAAAACTCTAAAATTATTTTAGAAACGTTAACTCTCAAGGTGGCTTCCCACGGTCCTTGATATTACGGATGAACGTAGTATTTTCCATACACAATGTATGCAAAAATGTTTGATTCTCCCCCGTGAGAATCTCCAGATTGTAGAATGGCTCACCCTCGCTCTTTGTAGATATTTCTTCGAGTGTCCTCCAAGAGTCAAACTTCGTGAAGCTCGCACAAAACATTGCTCATTTTTTTCAGCAATGAGGTGCGCCACTCATTCTAAGGTTGTAGTAGTAGATAATGTTATAACGGTATCTACGAGTAGCTATCACAGATTATTCGCAAACGGGTGTCCCAGAAAAACATATGTGAGTACCTATCCTATCTGTATTATTTAACTTTTCGAATCTTTGAGAAAAATAAGGGCTTAGGTAAAATTTGTTTGTGTTCCATTTGTAGTGTATCTGTTTACATAATGTGAGAGAAAAAATGCGGGACATGAACTGTAACATAAAATCGCGTTGAAATATGTAGTCAAGTTAGGGATCCCTAATAAATATCTCTCCTGTATACAACTCTACTTAGATGTTGAATAGAGAAGCACTAGAGCAATAATCACTGCTACCACATAGACACGGTATTATAAAACTGTTCCAATCTAAAATCATTTAAAGGCTTGGTACAATGAATGACGTCACACTTATTTCCCACGGCATTAAGGTTCAAAATCGCGTTACAATCGCATGATAAAATGGTAAAAATAGCGTTTTTTTCCGTTTTTTGGGGTTAATTTTGCATCCATCAAGAAACTGTTACGGTTATTCCCTAGATTATAATGCATAGGTATTATCGGTACAAAAAAATTTACTCCGTGACTTTGTACTTTGAACGAGTGTACGTCTTTCGGAAAAAAGATCAGGGGTGTTTTTCACAATTTTTTTTAGAAATCTATACAAGATGTCGGTATGCATACTTTTAATTAAGTATCACGTAACTAATGTGAAATTGTAGAAATATATGATGTCGTCGACTTACCTACCTAGCAATTCCACGATTCACGAGATTTTTTTATTGATTTATTCAGATTTCACGTGAAAAAATACACAAATACTTAGGTATGAAAATAAACATGTTTAGTTAATATTCCAAGATATCAATTCTGCGAATTTGGACTAATATAAGAAAATTAACTCTACGTTCTCTTATTTTTGAAATCACAATTTCTTTGTGAGGTCAACGGAATTTTTCTTCTACACCGCGGCAGATGGATGGACTGGAATTGGTGAATGTTACTTAAGTGTAAAGTGATCACATTAAGCCAGCCGACGATCAGTCATAAGTCTGATGGAAGGTCCATCCTCTGCTGTATATCAGTTGAGATATAACTACTTGTCTAGTTTCTCTGTTTTTGACTACTAATATTTTCTCATAATATGTACCATTTTAAGATGCAGCAAAATCTTCACTGTTCCTTCCTTTTTGCAGCCTTGAATGTTCTTACAAA
Source organism: Ceraclea dissimilis (assembly GCA_963576895.1). NCBI lineage: Eukaryota > Metazoa > Arthropoda > Insecta > Trichoptera > Leptoceridae > Ceraclea > Ceraclea dissimilis. The sequence continues at coordinate 6,469,242 of OY756375.1, forward strand.
ACTACTTACGTGAGTAGATAATATAATATAAGAGCAAAGTCAAAACATTTATTTGGTACAGTTAGCACCCCTTTATCTGTTATGTGGTCAGATTAATCGTTGCTACCGTCCGTGAAGAATGATACAACAATCCGCAATATACTCTACGTATGCCAGATAGGTTACTGCATGTAGGTATAGTAATAGAAGGTAATAATTTTCAGTCTAAGATCGCAACATTAGAAATACAAGTACGTATGTGATGTATGTGAAAAACACTGTTTCACACTATTTAAACACTATACTGTTAAGGATAAGATTCTGATGTGATCATAATATGGTGCAAAAGACTTCCACTAGGTAGCCGACAACCCGGCACCGACCGACTATAAAATCAGTTAAGATTACAGATAAACCTAGTAAAAACTGAAACTGTATTTTCAATCGGTTGTTAGATTCCCAGTTAATCGAGTCTCTTTCATGACTGCTTGAGTACTTTCGTAAATGTTTACTTGATATTTTTAAGAATCTCATAATGAATGGCTTTTGTGATGATCCAAAGTCCACACTAGAGCGCCGAGCGGGCCGGATAAATCACAGGTTGCCCACATGTGGCAGTCATAATATTTTTGAAAATTAATGCAAGTAAGGAGTACATGCTAGATATAGAAAACCAAACTATTTGTTTTTCACAGTATTATTTCAAAAATATATTATCCTACTTAAATAATCTAGCAATGCAAAAATTAACTCTATTATAATGGTCACAAATGCAACTGGACTGGGCTTGACATTATTAATTACAAACCAAAGTTTATGGGACAAAAACAATTTAACCTACAGTAGTTTTTGAAACAAACAATACTAAGAGTATGTAGGTGACTGCAACACGATTAACATTTCCAAGCTCGAAGATAATGAAAAGCATGCCTGTCAAAAAGAGGTGTTTGCAGAACCCCATGCAAAATCATTCAAAAATGGACTTTTTCTCCAAAAATCTTGCCTGAATCATTCTGTTCTACTCCTATCAATGTCACATATTGTTTTCTAGTAATAAAATTATTAATTATGTATCGCATCAAATTGCAACAACGTGTATGCGTATCTACATAAAAGGGTATGTATTACCTACCTATCGTTTTGAAATTGAGATAATGTTGGTGAAGAATTAACAAAATTATGATTGTGACAAACTTGTCCTAGTTAACATATGTTATGATTTATTTTATTGTTTTTTTTTTTAATATTTGTGATTTTAGCTCACTTTATAAACAAATAAAAATAATTTTGTCAAAAAAAGTAGAATTATATGGAGATACAGTTTGTCCAAACCGAGAGGTATCTACATCCATATAAGTAATGTCAAAAATATTACGGAATATTTAGAAGAAGTTATTATATTATGGAAAAGTTTTCCGGAAAATAAATAAAAAATATATTGGGGTGTTTTTTGACACCCAGTAGCCCAACAAATGTTGATACATGACTATGATTATGTATATTATGAATAACATATCGTTGTTTATTATGTATTGTAATTTTGTGTACATACTCGTAAAATATACGAGTAGGTATTATGTGTTTTTTTTCCTGCCGATTATTCCGCCTTTTGTACGAATGAACGAACGTGTATCATTACTCTTATTATTATCGTCCACCGAATATTATTCCCAACACAATTAAATTCCCGACATCTGGATGGGACACTTTACCAGAGGAAAACTTTTCAGTTTTTACACTCTCCAGCATCCTCCCATTCAATGTTCCCATACTAGGTTCATTATTAGGTGAGTACATTTTAGCGCGAGTCAGCTGAACTAAATTTATCCAAGATAAAATTTGCTTATTTATTTATCCAAATGGAACAGATACAGTCACAAAAACAAACATTGACAGGTACATTAGTACAAAAATATACAATACACAAGACCAATAACATCAGTTCCCAATTAACACGCACGCAAAACAATTAGACTACATTTCATAGTTAATAATGTATAATATCTTATATCTATAAAACATTTATGGTAGGGAAGGAGGAAGCATGGGAAGAAGAAGAATGGAAGTGAAAACGAAGAAAGCAACGAAAGGAGAGTTAAAAATTATTACATTAGATGTCAGGAGATTAAGAACAATAAGATAATTTGTTAACAGTAATCATTAACAATGCAATACGATTACATTATTATAAGTATTTTTTTTGTTTTTATTTATTTATTTATATTTATTTAATTGACACAGACACAACCACAATCGATACGAAGGTTCGTTATGTTATTGCGATTTTCCATCGATTTTACACAGTGGAAGTTCATTTTTAAAGGTTGAAATGACAGACTACTAAAATTGACGTACCTAATGACTTTTATTACCGCAGCTAGTGTTGGACTTTATTATCGAACGCCTGATGATGAGGATGAGAATTCTCGAACACTAGTCGCGAGTAAGAAAAGTTGTTACATGAATTTCAAACTATTTCATTTTTACCTTTAAAATACATCTTATTAATATGCATAGACGTACTATTACTGAGACAAACTTATTTCAACTTTAAACAACTTGTGTTCTGGAAGAATAAAATATAAAGAATGTACGTACTAATTTTATTAATTTCCATTGTTCCAGGTGAAATCACGACGACGGAGTTGGATTCCGATAGCGGCCCTGTTGTCACCAACACCATCCAACTAGTCCTCACCAGGGTTGAGCTAGGGGCAATGCTACAATGTGAAGTTGTTTCAGATGCCTTGGATGCCTCTGTCAGAATCGTCATGGATATTGACGTGAACCGTAAGTAAAGTTTATTTCTATAATATTCAATTATTCGATGATGGTCTGGCTAGGTTTTTAACCTCTCGTACCCTAAATCTCATAGTCTGCTTTAGAAGATAGACTTCTTCTCTACTTAACGCTTAGCAGTTTTAGCACCCATGGGCATGGGTATTCTTGAGTGATGTTATCCATCAACGGTAGGTTTTCTTTGATGCTTCACGAGGAAAATTTTTGGGATCTGAAATAGACATGTATGAAGAATCTGGATTTGTGTATACAAACTACACACTTCACAGCAATCTAAAAGCTTGAAAGAACATCGTCAGCACCGAGATTCGAACCCAGCGCATCCATATTAGAAGTCTGCGCTCCGATCAACCTCACCAACCGTTTACTCTAGTCTGCATAGTCATAATGTAGGTATATAATATCAAAAATAATACCAAAACATTGAAGTATTGAACCCAAATTATGACTGCTTGACGCCAGTTTAAAAATGGCTCGTATTTTTCACCCACACGAGCAGAGTCATTTACTTAATGCAGTTAAGTAGTAAGTACCAGTGGCGAAGGGTAGATTTCTGCAGAAGGGAAGCCGGGGCTAACATTTCTCATGTGATTATGTCAGGTTAGACATTATTATACCTATTATATTTTTTCCAAAAGGTAACTCGATGGAAATCGTGTTCTTAGGTAGATTCGCGCCTGGTAAGTGCATACCTACTTTTCCACATATTTAAAAACTGCAAGGGGAGTTAAGATAGGGGACGTTTTGGTTTACATCTTTCACCAAGTATGGAGGCAACTGTGAAGTAAATCCAGATAGAAAATATTAGGTATATCTCCTATAGTATTATAATGGTGGAAAGTTTTACAGTTCCCTAATATACTTTGAGCGGTTATCTTCAAAATGTTCAATCTTAATGTCTAATCTGCTTCAGTACTTTATGGAGAATAATGTACCTACGAACACAAAACGTTCACCCCTACTTCAGTACTTATTTCAGGTAAAGTTAGTTGTTGAATCCTTCTCAACAGATGGCGATATAGGATCTAAAATTGGTTAAATGTGAAACATTCTCGAAGTGCAGTCTAAAAATATATATGTTTGACAGATCTATGTGGTGGTCAATGCAGTGGATCACTCAAGCGTCGGAACATCTGTCCCGCTTCTTCTCCGAGGGACTTCACATTGTGTGAACGTAGATGATCGTAGAATGTAGTGAAACATTTATGAAAAACACTAAAATTTCAAGAAAAAATCATTCAGTGTTTCAAAACCTCGTTTCTGTCGCACAGAGATGGAATTTTTGGGGTGTTTTTGTTAATTTTGTCGACTAGAAATATTTTCACGAAAAAAGTCCATATTTTCTAGTTAGAACCTTTTTATTCTCAGATGGCGAATTGTACCTATATCTCTAGAGAATGTTTTTAAAAATTCAATTTCCTATTTTACCACAAACATTGCGGTGAAAAATTGCCTAGTATTAAAAATTTACAATAAATTCAAAGGTATCTATTTTGAAATGTTTACTTCAATTACGTGATTCATGTCGAATAATTCTAGGAAATAAAACACAAATAAATCAACAACAAAAAAAAAATTTCAATCATCAATGTTAACATTCAATTATTCATCCGATGTTATTGACAATTCGGTTGACTGTACGCCGAATTCGATAAATATTATATGACTTCGCATGTTTGCAAAATGAGCTGTGGCAAGTGAAAGCAAAGGGATACAGAGCTGTAAATTTAATTTACCCTTTTTCTACCTTTGACCATAGCAAAGTTGAGTTGATTGAATTGATTTATTATTCGATTTATATTCATATGTCGGATGAGGCCGACCTAATAGAATAAAAATACACAGACAACACACGATCATCATCCATTTACTAACTAGAAATATTCTTTATTTTCTCCTCTACAGAAATCCGTATAACGCTCTTTCAGTTTTTATATTACAAGATTAAATTTAACTTCACTCTGGTGTTAATTTATTTGTATGGTAACATTACAAATAGAAATTATTTTTGTTTTCATTCATTTCTGTTTATGATACGTATCTGAAAAAATCGACGAGCCTTCGCTGGTTTATTTTCTGTTCTCGTTAAATTGTTGAAATGTGTTATAATAACTGATTGACTTTCACTAGGGCGAACTCATCGCAACGCTGCGATCTCTGCTAGCTAACCCCCGATGCTCATCCATTGAGTGTCATCACTCATTCTGAATGTCTAACTGCGCAATTATAGAGTCATACATACACGTACGAGTTGTGCATTCTTAGATGTAGGAATAACCTAACCATGCAGCTGTCATTGGTTTTTCCATATTTTTAATTAGATAACCTACAAAACTACATAATAAATGCTCCCAATTTTGTATTCTGTGGCATAAAAATGGCGTATCTCACGCATATCAGACCTAATAAGAGAAAGCATTTCTTAAGTTTAATTCATTATACATATTATTTTTTGTTCTACGTGTCTACACTTGAAACGCGTTTAATTTAGTTTCACTTGCTCGTGACTTAAGTCACCTTTGCTCTCACCGCCTCAAAGGTATAGATAGAAATAATATTATATTTTGTAATACCGATCAATAAAATAATAGAAATTTGGAGCTACGAGAATTATAATAGCTCAAGAGCAAGGAATACCCTGAGGGATAAAATCCTTAATGAAAGGATTACAGGGGTCTATGATAGAGAAGATTTATCTATACCTACGCAGAACTGGGAGAAGATTCTGAAATACCATGTCAATGAGATGCACAACTCTAGAATCCCTTACCCGTGAAATGCCAATAAGACACAAAAAAGAACGAAAGGGAGTAGAAACTCAACGTCTCAGGAATAATTTATTACTTCCTGTATACTTAACAGATCAAAGTGATTAAATCTTTAAGAGAATGGCTACCCATCTAACCTATTAGGTTTAATTCTGTAACTAATTAAATGCGTATTAACTTTAATAAGACGTTCTTCTTAATTTATTTCATAGTAAGATATAAATTCAACACACTCGTTTTAGATCGAAAAGTTTCAAAATTGGGCCTATTGGGTCAAAGTTACCAAGTTTTCTGTAGTTCTTCTTGATTTTCGTTGATTGAAAACGAATTTGGCTTAATTTTAATACTTAGTGTCTTACACTTACGACAAAATATGTTTTGAGAAAACAAATACCCTTGTTTCATTTTATCTTTCGATTCTCTGGAACGGACTTGGTCTATTGGAGAGGAATAATGCTGATTTTTCAATGTAATATGATATTTCATTGGAATAAAGTTTTTTGCATAATTATATGTTGCTGAAGGGTTTTTACGCTCATTCAATAGAACGTTTCTGTCCATAATTCAAGAATGTTAAAAATGAGTGCTTAAGAAAGTATCTAGATATTTTCTGAAATCATAAAGTTACGTTTCCTATATATTTCTTTATTAATTAATCAAAAAGAACTGCGTGGAAGCTAACACTAATCCTCCATACGCCTATTGGTTCTTTTGGGCCTTTATTAATTAATGTTTTGGCATCCAATTCTGCAAGGTTTATGTAAATTCGATGTAATTAATGAATGGGGCAAAAGGGACAGGTCTGGGTTGATTTGAATCGGGATTAACGATGATTTCAGCTCGAAAAAACTATAAGAAATGTATGAATGTGACGGAACCAAGAATCGTGCGTAGAGTCAGAGCAATCTGGCGTTCTTTTCTCTCTTATTAATTGTATAAAATGATTTCATGATTGATTCAAGTTCAGTAAACACGAATAAGTACCTACCTACATCAACTAATGATGTAATATTGGATTGGAGTGTACTTTACGACGCCAAATCAATTTATTTATTTTTTGTAAAAAGGAAAAAATAATATCAAAGGATTTCTTTACGTAGGAACCGCAGAAAGGAAAACACAAGTCCCTTTTGAAGTGGTGTTTTCATAGCTACATTTAATTATGATAATCTAATACGGCTTAATAGAGTTACTGAAAAAAGTCTTGACAAAGAAAACCGCTCTGTCGTATCATTTCTCTGCTGGAATAATTCCTCCAGAGAACTTCAGGAAGTAACAGTATATTTTATCGACCCTGAGAAAATCCATAGTAAGTTTGGTGTAATAATAAGACATGGTTATATAACTTATTTTTGCTATTTTCAAAATATATTTTAGAAAAAATGCATATTTTGATCGTCAGAATAAACTGGCAACATTATTTTTCAAAACTGTGATGGCGGTTTAAAGGGATTATCGGAGTTTTTTTCCATGTCGCAAAACTCTGTTGCCTTTAAAATGTTTTTTTTTTATTATTTATTTAACATACACAATACACTTTACAATAATTATAAAGGTACATAGTATACTCGTACATATGACTACAGCAATGTCCGTGTTACTCTCTGGATAACATCAATGTACCTACAACATAAAATATGATTTCTCTATAATATTTTCGGCATTATAACCCTTTTGTAAAAAGGACAGCATAAGAAAATTACGGACCTTTAACATCTCTGATGCAAAAGTTGACAGTTAAGGCAAACAACAATATAAATTTGCAATGTCACTTGCAGATTGCCGAGAAAGGGTCAATGATCTGTAGTATCGTTCTCCTCTAAAAACATTACTCAAATAGGAAGAACGAATACTGAAAGAAAAAGATTGTCAATTTAGAGAGACATCATCGGGCTCCTGGGTTCTTTTTCTTAATCAAAATGTCAAAAATCTTAATTAACCGCTGCAGTGAGTACAGATGATCAAGTCCGAAGATAAGAATTTGAAATGACAAAGGATAAACCTAATTATATTATTATAGGTAGAGTTTAGATGTTGGAAGCAAATTTGTCATAGATTATCTCATCATCGGCTTAGTCGTAATCGCCTTATGACATAATACCTCATAAATTATTAGGCCAAATTCTCTGATTAGAGATGTCATGTGAATCTTCGAATTTGTCAGGGAATGGAAAATTCACTGAATTATCGTTTGAAATCAGTCCATCGAAGAACCTGTTTGGTTCATTCGTATTAAACATTTACTTTTGTAGGTGAAAATGTGTGCCGTCGATATCATAATCATGATTTGTTTGTTTCAACGAAAATTTAGGTATGTTTTGTACCAACGCCTACAATGTAATTTGTAGAACTTTAGGTATAGTTAAAAGCCGGGGGCAATTTTCAAAGATGGACATTATTTTGTGGACTTTTAAGAAAAGTGCCCTTCCTTTTGGATCGTCTTTTGAAAACTATTCTCAAATAGTAAGACCTTTTTAACGGATCAAACTACATATCAAATCTCCAACTTAACTAATTCAGATTTTTTGTTTGTTTTGTTTTTATTTAAATATGTACCTAAGTTCCGGCCAGACACCTTACTAGATGAAAGCCGTAAAAATTAATTTATTAAAATATATTTGTTCATTCACAGTGCAATTTTCCTCCCTACGATTTTAATAGTCGATGTTCAATACAAACAATGAACGGATACATCGTATTTACCTAGTTGTATTTTATTAATCCTAATAAATACCTGCGTATACCTAATATCATGATATTTGCAACGAATTGATTCTAGAATCGAAAATATATGAAACTCATTGATTTTACAGATATTGTTCGCTATCAGTGGATAAATTAGATAAATTAGATCTTTGATAAATTAGAGCTATGAGTGGATAAATTAGATCTTCTTATAGGTTTTTCACCGTTTAAAGAACGGTGGATCACCACAGAAACGAGATTTTTCAATAGAACTACTACAGGGGGATATACCTAAATTATTTAGGTATTAACTGGATTTGTCTGCATCTCGCAGATGGCATACATTGAGATTTTTTCCTCAACGAAGGCGGGATATATCAACGTTTTGCATAAGGTTATTATAGTCCAAGAGCCCATCGTTGAAATCATGACGGATGTGTTTTTTGATCGAAATGTGGTTTAAAAGAATGTTTAGACATAATATAATACATTGACATAGGGTTGCCTAGCAAAATCTTGCCGCGAGTACCTTTACCATGATGATTATTGACACCAATTTTGAAGCGAATTGCACCCATCTGTTTTTTAAGTAAAATTAGCACCATCGGAAAAAGGACGATTTGAAGATATAGAAAAACATGGGTTGCCTGTCCTCAGTCTGCCGCAACCCTAGGCAACCCAGGCCCAAAGATGCCATTTTTCGAAGTAAAATGCACCCATCTGTTTTTTACACGAGTGACACATCAAATTGAAGCTACTGTCTTCCTCGATACGATGGGATAGGGTTGCCTCCCAAAAACCTGCCGCAAATTAGGGTGGCCTGCATTTGAATGATGATATTTGAATGATGATGACCTAGTGAAAATGTGGTGGCATATCCAGGAAAATACTATATTTGTATTTTTTTTATTCATTTCTTATGTTTGTTGGGGTGCTGAATCCGAATTTTGACGTTGCAAGCTCCTACCTGTAATGGTTTTCGCGAAAAATGCGAAAAACAGAGAGAAAAGTGTTTTTCTTAGAGACTTTTTTCATAACTCGAAAAGTATGCACTTTAGAGCAAAAAATGTTAGGACAAAAATAATCTGCACTAAATTTTCTATAAATTTTATTACGTTACATTTTTTCGTCAGACGAATAGTTTAGGAGCTATAACGCTTTAAAACTTGATGAAAATCAGAAAATTGTTCCAAATTTGTACTTTATTTAAATTTCTGCCTACAATAAAAAAACTGCATACTTTTAAAGAATGAATTATAAAAGAAAAATGAATTCCCTACGATTATGTCTTTGGGTACTTTTCGCTCAGATGCACCATTTAAGAGATAAAGGGTGCCAAAGTTTGATATAATAATTCAAAATTAGCATTTTCATACATTACGTTGCATTGGTTGATCTGTCGGTAAGTAGGTATGTCACATCATTACTAATACATACAAAGGTATATTAGCGCGAGTATACTATCAGCTAGCAAACTATTAATAACAGTCAAGACACTACGTAATAAGAGTAATATCATTTGAAAGTCATTTGTTAAATTATGATGAAAATAAAATAACACTTTTTATAAAAAAACCGTGAAATATTAACATTTGTTTTAATTCTTGAGAAATAGTATGTCAAGCGTGGTTAGTATATAATGGTGGTGTGATAAAAAAATACTGCCAGTAAATAAAATTATTAATTATTTGATGGATGTTAATTATGGATGAAAAAACATAAATCACTCGGCTCGGCTGCGAGTGGAGCCGTGCGCGATAAAACATTATTTGCGCTTGTATATTTTAGCTACTCTTCCAGTACCCATGTAGCAAGACTTTGGTGGTAATATTTACTGTAGGTACTTGGCATCACCCGCAGCCGAGTGAAAAAAGTTATAGCAAAATGACAGTGGCCTGTAAAATAGAAAAACTCTTTTAATAACTCGGTAATATTTACTATATGTACTTGGCATCACCCGCAGCCGAGTGAAAAAGTTATAACAAAAGACAGTGGCCTGTAAAATAGAAAGACTCGCAGCCGAGCCGATCCAAAAACCTTTAGGCGGTTTCATAAAAAATAGTTTGACAGGCCACTGTTTTTTGCTATAACTTTTTCCACTCGGCTGCGGGTGATGCCAAGTACCTACAGTAAATATTACCACCAAAGTCTTGCTACATGGGTACTGGAAGAGTAGCTAAAATATACAAGCGCAAATAATGTTTTATCGCGCACGGCTCCACTCGCAGCCGAGCCGAGTGATTTATGTTTTTTCATCCATAATTAACATCCATCAAATAATTAATAATTTTATTTACTGGCAGTATTTTTTTATCACACCACCATTATATACTAACCACGCTTGACATACTATTTCTCAAGAATTAAAACAAATGTTAATATTTCACGGTTTTTTTATAAAAAGTGTTATTTTATTTTCATCATAATTTAACAAATGACTTTCAAATGATATTACTCTTATTACGTAGTGTCTTGACTGTTATTAATAGTTTGCTAGCTGATAGTATACTCGCGCTAATATACCTTTGTATGTATTAGTAATGATGTGACATACCTACTTACCGACAGATCAACCAATGCAACGTAATGTATGAAAATGCTAATTTTGAATTATTATATCAAACTTTGGCACCCTTTATCTCTTAAATGGTGCATCTGAGCGAAAAGTACCCAAAGACATAATCGTAGGGAATTCATTTTTCTTTTATAATTCATTCTTTAAAAGTATGCAGTTTTTTTATTGTAGGCAGAAATTTAAATAAAGTACAAATTTGGAACAATTTTCTGATTTTCATCAAGTTTTAAAGCGTTATAGCTCCTAAACTATTCGTCTGACGAAAAAATGTAACGTAATAAAATTTATAGAAAATTTAGTGCAGATTATTTTTGTCCTAACATTTTTTGCTCTAAAGTGCATACTTTTCGAGTTATGAAAAAAGTCTCTAAGAAAAACACTTTTCTCTCTGTTTTTCGCATTTTTCGCGAAAACCATTACAGGTAGGAGCTTGCAACGTCAAAATTCGGATTCAGCACCCCAACAAACATAAGAAATGAATAAAAAAAATACAAATATAGTATTTTCCTGGATATGCCACCACATTTTCACTAGGTCATCATCATTCAAATATCATCATTCAAATGCAGGCCACCCTAATTTGCGGCAGGTTTTTGGGAGGCAACCCTATCCCATCGTATCGAGGAAGACAGTAGCTTCAATTTGATGTGTCACTCGTGTAAAAAACAGATGGGTGCATTTTACTTCGAAAAATGGCATCTTTGGGCCTGGGTTGCCTAGGGTTGCGGCAGACTGAGGACAGGCAACCCATGTTTTTCTATATCTTCAAATCGTCCTTTTTCCGATGGTGCTAATTTTACTTAAAAAACAGATGGGTGCAATTCGCTTCAAAATTGGTGTCAATAATCATCATGGTAAAGGTACTCGCGGCAAGATTTTGCTAGGCAACCCTATGTCAATGTATTATATTATGTCTAAACATTCTTTTAAACCACATTTCGATCAAAAAACACATCCGTCATGATTTCAACGATGGGCTCTTGGACTATTATGTGATCGTTGAGGAAAAAAAATCAAAATTACTACAATTTTTTCATATAGTGTTATTGTTCCTGTGTTTATTATAATATTATTGTGATAGCCAGGGTAAATTGCCTACTTTTATTAGTATGTAGTGTTGTTTTATTTTCGTGTTTATTATAAGTTTAATCAAAACTTGCTCTGTGTGCACTCTTCGGCGCAAAAGCTGAACTCTAACAAACTAAGATGGTTTGGGCATGCTGAGAGAATGAATGATGACAGGATGACAAAAAAGATATATTTGAGTGAGCGAAGAGGGGTGAGGAAGCGCGGCCGCCCGAGACTGACCTGGTCCGATCATGTCGACCAGATCCTCAAGGATGGACGCGTTTTGAGTAAAAGGAATCGGAGAGCGTGTATGACAGATTGCATGAATCTGACGGAAGCTAGGAGTGTGTGTAAGGATATGGCTGTCTGGCGCTCTGTCCTCTCTGCCTACCCTGCAAGGGACGTGGCGTGAAGGTATAGATAGATAGAATCATGTTCCCAACTGACAAGTCATATTAAATGCAGAGTAATAGATATGGATACTCATACTCCGTATCTCTAATCTACGTGTATCGATGTTGTTAACTAATACTGATGTACACATAGATTATGCCTGTGGGATTAACATGACAATATTATGTATGTTTCATGCAAATAGATCTTTTAGAATTACATGACACGTACCGTACACCTAGACGTTATTTACATTGGATGTTTAGTATAGTTATAGTGGATATTATAATGATTTCAGTGCGGGAATAGTAAGACTATTATACTTTTTAACTATCTAGTTGGGAGACCTAATAAAACTATAGAGATCCACCGACTTGTCGGGAAAGCCGATTATCCGGCCAAAGACGCCGAATGTTATAGTCGGCGACTAGTCTGTACATAATAGCTACAGGAAGACAGGATATAAAATAATTAAGACACCATCAGTATTTACAATACGTTTTGTATTTTTGAGAATAAAATTCATCATGATATGGAAAATACTCGAGCTTATATTATACTCGTAACTAAGTTTCAGTTTTAGCAAAGATGTACAGACTCTAGTCGCCGAATAATCAGGAAAGCCGACTATTTTAGTCGGCCGACTAATCGGTCATTGGAGTGCCAACTAGTCGGCTAGTCGTCCAAATCCATAGTCGGCCCATCTCTAAATAAAACAGTAGGTATGATAAAAAATAAATAGGATAGAAAGTCAGTATTCACCGAGACCTACTTATTGCGACTGTACTTAGTTATATGCGGCTAGTCTGAGTCCTAACAAAAGGAGAAGAGACCTGAATTAAAATCTTTAAAAGAAATATCCTGCGACGAATCTATGACGAAAACGTGTAAAAAATTCGAAACCAACAACATTCGCATACTCTTAATACGTGTCCCTATTTTTATCAGATTTCGACTGTAGCAAAAGAGAGCGTCCCAAAAACTTCCTTGAATAAATAAATGAAATTCGAGTGAATACTAAAAGTTTATGAAAAAGAATCGAAATAATCGACCTCGAAGAAATTTCGAAAGAGTGTTGGGAAGTTAGATAGTGAAACATTTCGTAAAGTTCTATTCCTAACACGCACAAGAACTTACTGACCTGTAAAATTGAACCGTGATTATATAAATAATTGTACCCACAATATCGCCTGCTGTAATTCAGTAAAATATGCCACCGACTATTTATTTCACTGTTATAATACATTCTAAGTTTCTCTCAACCCATTTCAAAGTCATTATCAGCAGATAGAACCTAACTGCCAGAGCAGAAAATTTGTTTCAAAATTTATACGAGAGAGATAGAGGTGCTGTTTGCCTAATAATATTTCAAAATTTATTGACGTCGCTGAATCGAAGGTTTTATTGGCTCCTACGTGGTTGCAAATCTGAATCTTAGGAGAGAATTTAATGCGCGATTTACTTTATCACCATAATAATAATGGAAAGTTACAATTATGATATCAAATAATATAATATGTACTATCATTAATGTTTCAAAATCATACATTTACATAAGATATGAATGAGTAAGTTCTACTTCTTCGAGATTGATGTAGAATAAAAACAAGCTAGGCACCATGTTTTTTCCAACTGCAATTGGTACTAAAGGAAGACAATCTGTAGGTATCATTGTGGATTATCTAAAATAAACCAACAGTCGGACAATCCGGAAAATCCTAAACATTATGGACTAAATTCCTGGTTATAGGTACACGAAAAGTTTTACTTAAATATGTTTAAAAGTGTCTACGATTACCAAAATAATGTGATTTGGTTAGAAGTAGACTTTATGCAACCAATTAATTTATTTATTTATTTAATTAAGGTATTACTGTCTTCGGCTTACAGCGTCCAGACTTTGCGTCGAAGAGTGTGCACAGAACAAGTTTCAGAACAATAAAAAAATACGAAAAAAAAAACAAATAACATACCAATAAGAGTAGGCAACTTGCCCTGGCTATCACTATAAATATTAAACCTAGTAATCCGTTGTTTGCTCGTGAAAATTATAATAAAGTATATGACCTATACAACCATTGGTTTATCCTGTTTTTACTTTTGTTTCAGTCCGTCCTACGAAGATATCAGTTAGCGGCGTGGAGGGACACGCGGTCCAAGGAAGCAAGGTGACCCTCGAGTGTTTGGTACAGGGAGCACGTCCAGCTGCCAATCTGACGTGGTACAATGGATCCAAGCCTATAGAAGCTGAGCAAGCCATTACTGCTCCCAAATTACTGGTCAGTATAAATACAGGATTTTTCACATTGGCTTGAAGTTTTGATTTTTTTTCGCCAGCTTCTAAGTAGTTTCTTTTGAAACCAACGCCTCTGGTGCGGCTGCTGCTCTGTATGAATTTCGATATATCTTAAGTAGGTATATCATCCACTCTAAGCAATTCCTTCCGCCTCTGTGAAATCTTTTGTAAACGTATGGTATTTATATGAAAGCAATTTGAGTCTGGTGGGATATTAAAAATCCACTTAATTTATATTTTTTTGCTTTTGGAATACTTTTTCCTGCGATTGTTTTCTACTTTTTTTAATATAATAGTATATTAAATTTAATGCCTACTTATCTGGAAACCTTGAAAATTGTTGTCGCTTCCAAGAAATTGTAATCATGAATATTTAGTGCTTTGATATTAGTTGCCAGAAATTGCCACAACGCAATAGAATATAAAGAAGTAGAACATGGTTCCGATTAGCCGTGACTATTGTATCTTTCTAGAAAACTTGATGAATTTGTAGGTATAAAAAAATATTTCACAAAAAGATCCACATCAACAAGAAACATGATGTTGTGCCTCTACCAAATGCTTCCGACGCTCGTGTGAATGAGTAAAAAGACGCACGGACGGGGTGATTGTCTTGGATTGTATACGTAATCGACGGTTAACGTCTTTTAACTCATTTACACAAAAAACGTGGAGGGTCGGCGAGCATGTGGATGAAGCATTATGATTCTCTCCGTTATAAAAACTAAAATAAAATCCTTGGATTTTGAACTAAAAAAAAATTATGTCCAAATATCCGCGACAATTCAATCTTAAATACATAAAATCTATGAATCTATCGATGGTTACACCTTTAAAAGTTAATATCAAAGAATATACCGGTGTGGTATAAAAGTCTATTAAAGACTTGAACGAAAAAGCCATAACATTCGAAACATTTTTTTCTCAATTATTAATGCAGATTTTGTGGAGTTTTTAATACTTTTAATAGCCTTACATTCAGTCATTTCAGGTACCGTATTATTAACATAAATAAATATCATTCATCTTTTCACGAATCTTCCCTTATTTCCTTGGGGATGAATGAAGGTTTCCTTGAAAAGTTAGTCGCTTGGTAATTTTTATTGAAGCTTATCTCAAATTATTCGTCTCTTATTATTATATCTACTTTGCAGTGACGTATATAGGGAGGGTGAGGGGGCCCTGCCCCCCCCCCACCCGAAATATTGAACAATTCTTTAAAAAACGTTATTCTAAAACATGAAAGTTACTCAAGTTCATCACTTCACCCATTATTCAAAAAAAAATATAATAACTATTATTCGTTTTTTCTGCACACAATATTAATACCAACCTAAAACACGACCTTTTTCACTTACATTCACGAAAAAATTTGCTGTTAAAATTAGCGCTGGTATAATTTTATTACTGTACGTCTATCTTCAAAATTTTGTTGCCTCCACCTCCCAAAGTCAAATATTAGATCGCCCCCCCCCCCCCCCGAAATGAAATCTTATATACGCCACTGCTACTTTGTTTCATAATCTTATCTTATTATTCAAATGCAGTGACGGGAAAGGATTTAAATTATTTTTTTAAACCCCGAATCCAGTTATTAAGATTTACCATTTTTCTTTTGTTTAAAGAGTAAAACATAATACTAGATAGGTAGATAATTTTTCAATGGTAAAAAAAAACAGATTTTTTTATTCGTATTTAATAATTTATCACCTAATTAGTACAACACATTAAGAGTAGGTATGCATACCGACATTTCAAAAATTCCTAAAAACGGGAGACCTTATATCTCGTCAACCATTGCTAAATATGCTGTGGAACAAAGTAGGCTAGATGCATTGAACATTTATCTAGGGAATAACCGTAAAAGATTTTTGTATCTTGTATAGATTTCTCAAAAAAAAAAAGTAAAAAACACGTTTGATCTTTTTCCCGAAAGACAGAAACTCGTTTCTCAAAAGTCGCGGAGAATTTTTTTTGTCCTGATAATATGCATGAAAAGCTAGGGAATAACCGCAAAAGTTTTTTTGATTGAAGCGAAATTAACCTCAAAAAATGGAATAAACGCTATTTTTACCATTTTATCATGCGATTTTGAACTTTAATGCCGTTAGAAATTACCGTGACGTCTCAGTTGGATCGAGAGCCTTAATGGTGAGAAATGGCCTTAAAAGTTATTATCTGTCTATTTTTAAAACACCCATACTCATAGGGTAAGTTAATTATGAGTTGCAGTTTAAAAATTGCATTGATAACACATAATTACGACAGTATGGTGAACACACTACAAAGTGCACTTATCCCAAAACTGTCATTTTTTAGAGTGTTTTACCAACAAGGTGAAGATATGCAAAATGTTTTCAGCTCATTATTTACGAACTCCGTCAATCCCCGGATGCGTGAATTTCAATTTTTTTCGTCCAAACTTTTTTTCAACTTTCTTCATTGTCCCGTTATAATATTTTAATATTTAACACCTTGTATTAATAATAGCTGACAGAAGAATTAATTTACAGCGTCTTTCTAATCACAAAGTTTCATTCGCTTGGAAGTAGAAAGAAAAAACGAAACTGTACATCTTTGGAATCGACGTCGCTCGTCGCAGCGTCCCTGGCGCCGTCATCTTGAATAATTTAAAACCGTGCAGGGAATATATTAATTATTAATGAAAAGAAATGAAAATCCACTTAATCTCTTTTAAATATCATCATTTTTATTATTTCCGTAAAATTCAACAGTAGGTACGAGAGAATAACAAAATATTCGATTGTGAACGATTCCTGTTAAATCACAGATTTTTTTTATTCTTATTTTTTTAAAAAAGGATCTGGGCTTGCATACACAAACCCAAATACTTTCCTGCACACCTTTCACTAGGCTAAAAGCCTGTATCACAAAGTGTCTGGCACCTCTCGTTTGAGAGACTGCCGCCTCAACCAACAACCATGTACTCTGTTAATATTATTGTTCCTGTAGGAACTAGGGCGTCCGAAACTAACCTCAACCGGTTATGTCGACCATCGTCAGGGACGGACGCGTTTTGAGTAAAAGAAATCAGACAAATTGCATTAATGTGTCGGAAGCAAGGATTGTGTGTGGCCTGGCATTATATCAAAAGAAAAAAAACACTGTCATCTCTATGTGATTTAGCACTACTGGATTTTTTTTTAATATATCAGTGATTTTTACCAAGTTAATTGCTACAGCAGGTTCTACAGTATCCAGCAACGTTGTAAGAACAGGAAATTGATTAATCTACTAGCTTTAGTGAGGCGTAATCAAATCATAGACCGTTGAAACAGTAGTTTAAAAATTATTGCAAAATAAGCGAAATATTCATTTCGCTTATTATCTGCAGACAATTTTTAAATTAAATCGAATCTTTGTGTTAATAATATGCGGTCGCAGACGCCAAAAACAAAATAAAAAAAACTAGAGCGCTTTAATTGCTAAAAAAACAGGTCCAACATAAAATTAATATGCACAAGTATATACCTATTAGGTATTAGTAACACAAAAACAGTGTTTTGCTATGCAGCTCCTGTGTAGTATATAATTCAAAAACCAATTCTCGGATATGTTTTTTTCTAGATTTTAATTAACTATTTCAATTAAACAATAATATTATTCAATTTGTATTAAAACAAACTTTAATAATATTCCTCTTCAAAATGTACAAATTAAATTAAGGAAACGTATTTTTATTCCCCATCCTCCGTCCTTCCCTTTTGATGTTAAGTCCTCTTTTCCTAATTCACTTATAAACTGGTCTCAAAAGTTTTTAATCAATCACCAAAAATATTATCAAAAGTATGGGGGATTTTTGAGCAATGGGAACTGAGCGGAATAAGGATAAAAGATCAAAAAACATGTATTATCTCCGTGCACCCTCGCATACAATAAAAATTACATTACATAGATGCAATTATTTTGACACCTTTCTCATTTTATATGTATTAAATCTCAAAATATATTTTACGATTTAAAAATTCACAACACAGAAAAAAATAAGCACATATTATCTTATTTAGTAAGCCCCTATTGCATATTCGCGCAACGACACTAGGACACAGCTACATATATGTATCTTGCATATTATGACGTAGCATTTTATAGAATCGTGTCATTTCGAACCGACATTTGCAGAAAACAGTGCCAAAGTGATCTAATCGGGATTATTAATTCCAGCTAATCATTGATAAACATCAATTTCAAATCCATTACGTAACTAAAATGGGTAAGTTGACGGAATGTCTAAATAACGAGATTCTTAAATAATGCTGCTCTCTTTAATAAAGCAATGAAAACCTGCTCACCTATGGCTCCTTATCCCTTTGTGGTGAAATTTCGTTATGATATTGATGGTCATAATCTAATGAGTTGTAATGAGACTTAAATACACATTTATAGTCTCATTATTTTAGGTGCCTATTTATTTATCGTTTGTTCATATATGTCATAGGTATAGGTCATGTATTGTACATCACATATTATAACATAAAATTACAGTAAAAGCTCATATAAGGATGGACGCGTTTTGAGTAGAAGGAATCGGAGAGCGTGTATGACAAAGTGTGTGTGTGTGTGTGTGTGTGTGTGTGTGTGTGTGTGTGTGTGTGTGTGTGTGTGTGTGTGTGTGTGTGTGTGTGTGTGTGTGTGTGTGTGTGTGTGTGTGTGTGTAAGGATAGGGCTGTCTGGCGCTCTGTCCTCTCTGCCTACCCTGCAAGGGACGCGGCGTGAGGGTATAGGTAGATAGTTAGATAGAAAGGCTCATTAGATTGTCAAAATTTAGAAATATAGATAAACAAGGTGCCTAACTGAATACGAAACAATTTAATGTCTAAATTTGTGCTTGTATCCTTTTTCCGATACTCCATTATACAGCAAACTGTCCTTTGTTCTTGAACAGTAAAATAAATTTGTCTGGATTTTCGTAAAATAAGTTTTGGAATTGAAGTGAAAAATTAATCAAATTTCAGTAGCTCTTAGTTTTGGCATAAAGAATAATTTAAAAAATGTTTTCTTTAAAATGTTCATTTTCAAAAGTCTTTTAATCAATCGAAATGTTGAGAAGTGGAATTCTTCCAGCCATTTTAGCCTGACTCTTTGTACTGTGATTTCATCAACAAAATCTTCGAAAGCTCATGTGACACGCAACCCTTTGAGTGTGTGAAGAAACGAAAAAATCATAGGTTCATGAAGATATAACATAAAAGGACAAGAGGCAACAAAGTATGGAACTTCTTACTGATGAAGGGATAAGACTTGCGGGTTGCGGGAAATGAAAGGTTGTACTTGCCTTATTTTTTATCATTGTGGTAAAAAGCTACGGTGATTACCACTGGTCTTCTTCTTCTTTCTTCCTCAGCCGTCCCTCCACTGCTGGATATAGGCCTTTTCTAACGTTTTCCATTTTTTTTTCTATTTTGAGCTTTGCTCAACCAGTTTCTTCCTGCGACTGGGACTACATCATCTACCCATCTTTATTGGGGTCGTCCTACTGGTCTTTTGTTTTCCCATGGTCTCCATGTTAGGATTCTGGGTGCCCATCACCCGTTACCACTGATAACCAGGTGCAATCCACTATTTACTATTTTTCCCAGGACCTGGGACAAAATTATCATAGAGAAACTCCCCGGGACAAAATTTGTTATTATTTTGCCAGAATGGTTAGGCAAGTATTTACATTCACTTTTCGCAAGTCTCGTCAGTGGAGGGCTGTTGAATCAAGTTCCATACATTTTGGCCGGTTTACGGTAAGTTCGTCTAAAACCAATTGGTCTAAAATCAATTCGTCTAAAATCAATTCATCTAATTATCAGTTCGTCTAAAATCAGTTCATCTAAAATCAATTCGTCCAAAATCAATTCGGCCAAAATCAATTTGCCTAAAATCAATTCGTCTAAAAACATTTAGTCTAAAATCAATTCGTCTAAAATTAATTCGTCTAAAATCAATTCGTCTAAAATCAGTTCATCTAAAATCAATTCGTCTGAAATCAATTCGCCTAAAATCAATTTGCCTAACGATCAATTCGTCGATTTTAGACAAATTTATTTTGGACGAATTGATAATTAGACGAATTGATTTTCTCTCTCTCTCTCCGATGGCGCTGCAGCCCATATCGAGCCTTGGCCTCCCGCAACATTCGCCTCCAACTTCCTCTGTCCTCAGCGGCTGACTTCCAGTTGGTTGACTGGAGAAGCTGTGCTGCATCCTTTCTCACTTCATCTTCCCACCTCAGTCTGGGTCTTCCCACCTTTCTCCTTCCACCTGGGTGTCCAGTCATAATTCTCTTAGGGACGCGTGTGTCCGGCATTCTCTGTACGTGCCCAGCCCATCTCAACCTGAGTAGTCTCATATGGGTTGAGATGCTAGGGGCCTGATAGATTATCGACGAATTGATTTTAAACGAATTAATTTTAGGCAAATTGATTTTAGACTAATTGACTTTAAACTAATTGATTTTAGACGAATTGATTTTAGACAAACTTACCGGATACCATTTTGGCCCATTGTTCTTTATAAAATACAAACTCGCCCCACACTCCCTATACAACAATATTAGTAATCGCTATTGCAAAATAATGTTCGGAAAATTACACTCTATGCTATAATATACATATGAATACTAATTAATTCGCTAGTATAACAACAATATCAACAAAACGCTTCGTAAATCTAATTTCCAAATCACTCTTTGGTCAACAGAATTACTAATATAAATTAGAATTTATCTGGCGAATTTTGATATTAAAATGCATTATACTGTTATTTATTAGTATTTGTAGAAATAATTATACTTACCATACAATATTAATTATAGCAACAATAATTAATATTTATTTACCTAAAATGTCACAAAGTAATTATGGAATGCTCTACCCCTGGGCCTCCGACAGGCATCAGAGGGTTTTTCAATTTTTTGTTTAGGACGATTCGCCGCCGGCACCATTTCCGATTATGTCTCCTATAGATTCATTTCAGATTTGCATCTAAGAAAATAAAATAAAATACTCAATTTTTATTTCCTACCGTGGTAAAATAAAATATTTTCTAGTAAAAAAACTTCACGAGAATCGGCGACTTTTAGAGCACTTTTTTCTTTAGACAAAAGGCCCTTCCCTATGTTATTTTACAAAAATTTTACCCAAGTACTAACACATATTTTTTTCATTTCATGCATTTCTTTGGATAGCTTAAAACCAAGGTGATTCAAACGGTAAGTTTGTGAACAAATTACGGATAAAAATACCTACATTTTTAGATCCAAGGATGTAAAAACCATTCCCTATTTTGATAGGCAAGATTGTATAGAAATATAAACTCAAAAACGTTGTTTTTTCCAGGCTGATGGCACATACGACACGCATTCGTCCCTGAGCTTTTGGGCAACCAGGTTCGAGAATGGCCGAGCTTTCAGATGCGAAGCTGAAAACCTTGTTAGTCGACAGGAATCCGAGAGACCTCTTCACGCCACAAAGCTTCTGGAAATTCTCTGTAAGTAACATACCTACCTACTGAATAGTATTTTTTCTTCTTTTCCTTTCATCGTTTCCTCATTGCTGAGGGTCGTGATTTGTGGAGCTACCCACGGACAAAACAAGGCGCCTCCAGTCCTCTCTGTTCTCCGCAGTCCGCATCGCCGAGCACAAGTCTCTCCCAGTCATTTCCTTAATCTGGTCGCACCACCTTGCAGGAGATCTACCTCTACTTCTTTTGCCTGGAACACTTCCCATGATTATATTTTTTTCCAGGTTTCCGGACTCTCTTCTGGTGATGTGACCAAAGAAACCCAGTACTCGACGACTGTAGTATTTTAATTTGGGGGTATTCCTGAACTGCGCTAATTCTTCTAATTCATGCAATTCATCTTTACTCAAATTTTATATATCTACAATGAAAACAAAGAATGTAGCAAATGGTTCGTCTCCTGTAAGAATAATCTGTAACCAGGTTTTGTGCCCGGCGTGCCTGCTGCGCCTAGAGTTCAAGTTTAATGCAACCTCTGTCGCATACATTTTTTTTAATGTGTCCTTTATATGTTTAATCGTAAGAGGTAGGTATTTGATTTTTAATAACCAGGATTATGGTCTATCGTTACTCAAAATAATATGTAGTCTCAGAGTTCTCCCGTGTAAAACTGATTCCTGGACACATACGATTTAGTACAAATGTAACCTTACTAAAATATGTGATGGTCCAAACAATCGTCAATTTTTATGTAAATTTAATTCGTCATTTTCCCGTAGTTTCTGCTATAATTTCTCTAACACAATAAATGCCTGATTTGTCTCTGAAAATCTGGTAGGGGTCTCGTGTATTTTAATAATATTGGTAAATGAACCTTCGCTGTGGAGGAAGTTGTATCTCCCTACGGAAATGAACAATAAGGAGGAATATTGTTATTTTATTATATAGGAGACAATAAAGTAGATTAACGTGTTTTTACGCTAAGTTCCCGTACAATAAGTACGTCGAAATTATTAGTAATAATAAACAATACCCATATTGATTTACTACAGACATTGGGTTAGGCATTTATTCAAACAGACCGACCTAATGGGGTGGCGAATGACTAAACCGACTAACTAAATATGCGCCAAAGTCGATAAATTATTCGTAATGAAAATAAATTCTTTCAGAGTATCTTCTTCTTCTTCTCAGCCTTCTCGCGCCCAGTGTTGGACATAGGCCTCCCCCTTATACTTCCACTGCTCCCTATCTTGTGCCGACCGCATATATCCGTCCCCGGCAACCTTCCTTATATCGTCCGACCGACTGGCCTGGGGCCTATCGACGCTTCTTCGGCCTGTTCTTTGTCACCATTCGAGAACTTTTAAATTCACATACCATCTGCTGTTCGTGCTATGTGGCCATCACAACTCCACTGTTGTTTGGCGACCTTAAGAACTACGTCGGTGACTCCCGTTTTCTGTCGTATCCATGTATTGGTTCTTCTGTCTAACTACTGTAAAACAAGTATTATGCTTATGTGTTTTATTTTCTATCCTAAAATTTATACATTTAACTAAATCACAGAGTCAGATGAAAGTGCCTTTTAAGAGAGGGTGCCTATCGGTATTTACTTATTTTTGGTGTGTATTGGTCAAGTATCGAATGGATTGGGGAAACGGTGCGCAGTCCATTCACCAAATTGCTTAATTATTTTAATTAAGCGTAATACGAGCCGTAAGACTTTTTTGTCAAAATAAAATCCCTCAAAATTAATGCGAAACAGTGATACAAACTGCTAATCATGGTTTTTAAAAACAGTTTGTATAAGAAAGGACGAGGCAGAAAAGTCTTTCGGATCATAGTCAATCCGCTGGCAATATGGTGTCGGCCTCGGTCAATCTTATCGTTACACTGTATAAAACAGTGAACTCACCGCTATAATAAATTAAATCGAAGTGATATTTTTTGCAATTTTTACTGCCGTGGCGCAAAAGTAAATGGCGGAAATAAACATAGTCGTATTGGTAAGCTATTTTAGGTCAGATAAGCAAAATTCTCTTATAATATAATCGATATGTAGCAATTTATTTTAATACATATAGGGCAGTATGGTTTCGTTATTAAGGGATAATTTATAAGGGTTTGTGTTTATTATCGGCGGCAGATATAAAATTGTATAATAAGTCTTCTAATGCTTAATATTGTATGTATTGTAACCCAGTGTCCTGATATGAAAACTTCGCAATCGCGATAAAACGATTCATAAATTTCGTTTTATTTTTACGCGAAAAATATTTTCCGATTTTTTAATACTTCCAACTCTTTCAATGGATAAAGAATCAATATTAATTTTACTTTAGATGGATGCGAATAGTATACACGTGATAGAAACGAAAAATGTATCCAAATGTGTCGCTGCTTTATCTCTGCCTACCCAGCAAGAGACTTGGCGTGAGAGGATAAAATATATTGAATAGAATAAACGTAATCAAGGCGAGAGATAGTGCAAGCATAGAAGCGAGTGGCACTGTTCTCCGTTGCCAGACCCTCTAGGGATGATGGTATAGCTTAAAATTCATATTAATATCATAAAATTCTGACGAATTATTGTCATCATTTCAATGAAAACTATGTAAGAAAACAACATTTTTATTTTCGCGTCAAAATATCGCGAATCTAACTCAAAATTAACGCGAATTTTAATAAATAATAATAACACGAAATTTTCCAATCTCCAAATATTCGTTCGAGGCCACACTACGTACAGTGTAATGAAAAACAAACAAATGCAGAGTGGAAAATTATTATGGATCATATTCGGCCCCCGGGGATAAAAATAATACCTAGCTATTATTATTCACGAAGAGAGTATTACAAAGATTGGTCTTATCTAATTCTAAATAGGTAATCCTTTATTAGGAAAATAGATCCAATAAATTGATTAGCCCTCTCCCAGATAACAATGCGAGTTTTATACCCTCCGCAATAACTAAAAAAGGCAAGGTCGATAAAAACGCTTTTAAAAGCTTTTAATTTTAGAGTTTTCATACAGTTAAGGGAAGGTACCCAATGATTGACAATTTAAAAAAAATATTCGGTTTTTTCTTAATAAAAAATACATTTTATTATAGAACGTTACAAATGATATCTGAATGTTAGAACAGATCCTTCCTTTAGTAGATGACGAAAAGAGAAATAAAATATATTCATTAGATGTTTTGTAAATTGAACATTTATAAACCTCTAAAAGGGCACCTAAGGTTGACACCTGAAAAAAGAGGAGTACCCAATGGTTGACACCCAAGTGACCCAATGGTTGACACCCTGAAATCTATACTATAAAATAAAGTACCTTCTATACCGTTCATCCGATTGAGATGAAACTTTGGCAAATGGTTGTGCTTACCCCAAGGAATGGTTTGTAGGGGGGGTGGGGTTAAAATGAAGGTGGTACAGTGAATGGGGGAGGGGCACGAAGGAGGGGGCATGAAATAGGCAATTTTTGTCGAATCCATATAGCTTTTGGTGTCGAAAAGATAAATAGTAACCCTCCCAACATCCGCAGGAATAAGGAGCGGGAGGGTTGAGGGTTGAGGGGCTGGAAATGGGGGAGGGGGGGGGGCTGGAATGAAAAAGGTGAAATTAGTTTCGAATCCATAGTTTTCCTTATCAATAAGATGAATAAATACCCTGCCGACATCCGCAGGAATAAGGGGGACGGGGGCGCTGAGGGGGGGGGGAGGGGTAGCAGAAGTGCGGAAGGAAATAAAAAAATGATGTTAGTAAAAAATAATGTTAGTATCAAATTCATAGTTTTGGGTGTCGCAAAGTTGAATAGTAATACTCCCGGCACCCGCAGAGGTTCAGGGGGCAGAGGGGTAGGACGGGTGGTATGCAAAAAGCGATATTAGTGACCAATTCATAGTTTTTGGCGTCGATAATGTGAATAGCAATACTTCTGACATATTAAACAAGTAAGTAATTTCACAGATTTACATATGTCTGTGGCGTAGCAAGGCGCGCAGGACCAGCTAGTATATAATTAGCAAAACTTATAGCAAATTACTAGGAATTAGACCATTGGCAATGTTTTAGATTTTACATAGAAAAAACTTGAAAATTAACCTTATTTCAAAATTATTCTATAAACCCCAATATTTGACACCCCCTGTCAACCTTTAGGTCTTCACTCATTTTTTGGATCCAATAGTTGACACCCCCCATTACAACGAAACTAGTCGTGTTTTATAACATAAATGAGCAAAAAAACATTATTTAAGATGTATTGTTTTGAAAATCACCATATATTATAGTGTACGCAAAAGATATTGCAATGTAATATTTACTTATTTGTTAACATATCCTTAAGCAACTTGTTAAGGAATCACAAAAAATGAGCAATAATCACGACATGGGAGACAAAAAATGCCGCCATTTGGAAATCAGTTATTATTAGAAGCTGGTTGCTTCACACCTCACAAAAGACAATTTCACAAGTATAATAAAGCTAATTCAGACAAAATATATCCAATACTTTTCTAATTTTAGTACAAAAAAGTCTAAAGTGTCAACCATTGGGTCCCTGTCAACCTTTGGTGCCTTTACCTTACTGCGTTTTGAAAAAAACCTTGCTGTCAGTAAAAAAAAATCGTTCATATTATAATATATTTTTCCTCTTCTTCTTTCTCAGCCGTTTTAATTCGATAATGCTGGACATAGGCCTCCCCCTGTGGAAAGGCATATATTATTATTTTAAGTAAAATATTTCGGTATTTATTAGGTACCAGGTACCACATGCTTTTGTTTGACTTCACTTGGCTTATTTGTCTTGAAATCTTTCCTTCAAATTTCAAGTCATTTCCAGGCTAGCTAGAGTTCTAAAATTTCCCCAATTGTGTAATTACAATTGTAATAGCATTATATGATTCTAAACCATATTGAACCTATCAGAATACTCTTGAGGAAAAAGATGTAAAGCGTTTGAGAGGATCCTTGTGTGGAAGGTACGTATGAAAGGGCGTCGGAAACAAAATACAGAACGGAATTCAGATTTCGGTCAGCTCAAAGTTACTAAGATTGTAAAAAATCTATCTGGTTGTTTCATATTATGAATCTTTTATTACGAATAATAATATCAAGATTTTCTTTTTTTTATTCCAGACCCTCCATTAGCATCTGTCCGTCCAGACAACATAACTGTAAATGAAAGTGCAGATGTTCTTCTGTTTTGTGAGTACGACGCCAATCCTGCATCTCTAACCAGCGTCACTTGGTGAGTTGTCATATAATAGCTACTCCGGATTATAAAAAAAACTAGTTGAAAGTAAACTAATGCCTTGTTATTTTAGGATTCAAAACGGTCGAGATTTGAACTTAGCAGCTGAGCCTTGGCATTACGAAGGCGGCACTACTGAACAGCAATCATTACTGATAAGAAACGGTTCGTCTAAAGATTTGGGGTCTTTTGCCTGCAAATTGTCAAACGCTGTAGGGACGAGCATCAGTCCGACTAGCATTTATGTGGACATTCACTGTAAGTATGCAAAATTCCAGTAAACCACATTTCTTTACTTCATTTCGAGTACCATATCATATACCTAGTCTCTCGACGCTGAAATAGGCACCCAGGTGTCCAAACCCGTTGTTCTCTCTTGTCTCAAAAAATCAGATTTTAACTCAGTTCAAGACGAGCCAGACCTCTGAAACTTTCGTTAATTATTGTGTAAACTAGAAAAGATTACAATAATTCTGTACCACATTGGATCAGCCTTCTCCAAATACTGAAAATATCTAAAGCGTTTGAAGGGATCCAAGGGTTGTATGGGATCATGTTTGAAATCGTTTGAAAGGGCATTGGAAAGGAAATTCGGATCGAAAGTCAGATTTTGTTTAGCTCAAGGTTACAAAGATTCCGTAGTAACAATTATTTAACTCCTAGATTGGTTCTAAAGTAGTCCTAGAACCGTTCTAGAACCAATCTAAGAGCTAAATTGTTACTAGAGTTATGAAGTGTACAATTCCCAAATGAGATACATACGTTACACCTATTTTAATTTTCTGTTCAGATAAACCAGAAGTGAAAGTATGGATGGAGCCCGGAGGTCCAATAGTCGAAGGAGATAAGCCCAATGTAACTCTTCATTGTGAAGTGACAAGCGGAAACCCTCCAACATTGGCGAGAGCCAAGTGGTTTCTTGATGGAGAACTGCTGAAGCAGCTCCCCGATTGTAACCAGACAAAAGAAAAGGAAGACAGTCCAATCATTGGTATGAGATTTCAGTTCAATAATTGTGAATTTATAAACCTGTAGGTATTATAAACAAACCTGTAGGTATTGTAAATAAACCTGTAGGTATTATAAATAAACCTGTAGGTGATGTAAATTTCTAGTAGAAACACAAACTGGATTCTAGATACATATATCAGACTTTGGAAATATTTTTTCTTAAATTGTTTGACTTTTTCCAGATGTAGAGGATATGTGTGAAGACATCGATCCATCCAGACTCTTGCTACAGCAGGCTGGAAGGCAATTCCATGGTAACTACACTTGTCAAGGTGGAAACTCGGCTGGATGGGGACTAATGTCAGAACCTTCTGAGCTTTTGGTATATTGTGAGTATCTATTTATATCTGGAGTTAAGTGTCACAACTCACTCTAAAAACGATCGAGAAACTCACATAAGATGTTGGGAAGTACTGTAAGAGAAGACCCCTGGCGTTTGTATGAAAATTTTAACTCACGAGAGTTTCGGATGAGATCGTGTATGGAGAGCAGAGTTTTAAGAATGAGATAGTGTTTATGAAGTACGGAAAGCCAAATTACTGCCGTGTATAAAGTGTATATTGAGTGACTTGAAATACAAAGTACCATTCCTGTTCTGTAAATATGGTGAAGTTATTTCAAGTGAATGCATGAATAGATAGGTTGGTTGACTACTAATCATATGATTTTTTAATTCCAGATGAGCCAGGACAAGCAACTTTAACTTATTCCCCAACCAGAGTAGTCAAAGGACAAACCTTAACACTTACCTGCACAGTAGAAGATTTTGGAAGACCTATAGCTACAAGGTATACCTTCATAAATCTAAATAATCTGTTAAGGTAGAGAATAATATGGTTTCGGAACAAATTCGAACTACATTTTTTTGCTGGCAACAATGACATTTCTATTGAAATTCTACAAGTGTTGCCAAAAAGCTCATCGAAAGTCATCCAAAAACCATTTCTTGACAGGCTGCACACACTTGTATCGCTGCCGATAAAAAATCTTTGAATTTAACAAGTTTACAAGATACATCGTTTTTATGACTTCTAAGACTTAAGCAGCATTGCATAAAGAAGATCTAACACAATTAATCACACAAAGAAGTGAATCAGTCTTTTTCAAGCAAGTGTGCGCGATCTAGCAGTCTAATGTTGCTTTCTTTTTGCTTAGTGAAAGAATGGTATATATACATAAATTTATAGTTCAAATTGTTCTCATAGCGGGGAAAATTGTTGATCCTTAAAATAAATTAAATTAAAATAAAATTCTAAGTGTAATGTTTTTATTCCAGATTTCGTTGGTTCCGAGGCTCTCGTGTTGTGGCTGATGTTATCACCTCAACATGGACCATAGATCCCGTCTCATTGGAGACAGCAGCCAACTTTACCTGTCGAGCAGTTAATGAAGCTGGTATGGGAGGGGCTGCCACTGTATCTATTCAAGTTCTAGGTAAAAATAAACACGATTTTTAATTTTTTGCACCATGCACATATAATAGCAAATTTAGAACCCTACATAATAATTGCGATTAGTTCAGCTCCAACCAACATTCATCAATACTTCAATATTTTCTGGTGAAAACTTTCAACAATTACTCCTTAATTTAAGCACTATCAGTAGCCTGTATTTTTTCCTTCGCTTCCTTATCATTTTCGCTATGGCTATGATAGTTTCATTAGCCTTGAGTGGTGGCGCTCGTGTCGTCCTACTCCAGACGCCACCCAGCAGACATGGAACATCGCTTTATTAAACTATCCAGAGGATATTCCGGTTAGATTGTTTTTTTTTAAAGCACTAATAAGTGCTTTTCATCTGACCCAGCTGCGAGCGCCTTTTAGCGCTTAAAAAAGTAACCTAGCCAGCCAACATTGATTTTGTACGATCATCTATTGCAGTCACTTGTCTGCTGGGTGACGCTTTTCATTTGTATTTCATTTCATTTGTTGTCAAAGTGTCACTAGTAAAAATAATAAAACGAAAATTATGTTTTGATTTTATAAAGTGCTTCTCAATAATTTCAGCTCCCCCTGCATTCATCAATAACTTTACACCATACACAGGAGCACTGTTCAATGCAGATGTAAGTTATTTTCCACTTTATTAAAATATAAAATTTTAGATAGATTAGGTTAGAATTGAATTAAAGTTACTGGGATAAAGAGACTATCCGAAAACAAATGATATATGTAGATGACATTTCACAATCTTGCAATGTTTTAAAAATATCAGACAGACATAATGTTGGGCAAACTGAGCAGTTACTGTTTCAATGTATAATGCAGAGAGGCAAAAGCACAAGTGCAGGACAGACAAAGGTCTTGAAAAAGACAATAGTAACCGATTCAGAAATAATAGCAACAGGGTTTATAAAGCAAAAGAAAGCAATGAGTTGTCCAATCTCAAATGTTTATAATTAATTTCAGAGCATAAGTTTATCATGTCGTGTGGAGTGTTGGCCTCCGTGTTCCGTTCAGTGGCTGAAAGATGGACGTCTCTTACCGGCGGGAGCACCGTACAAGAAAATAGACAACCCCATCCCACCTGACACCAGGACCAATGATTTTCAATCCCTACATTCGCAATTGGTAAGTCACATATATTATTTAATTACCTATAAAAAAAATCTCAAAATTATCATTAGGTATTCTCAGATCCACATGTTCTGTACAATGAACTATAAAAACTGCAAGTAATTAACAGATATACAGCGAAGGATGGACTTTCCATCAGGCGTATGACTGATTTATTTATCGTTTGGCAACGTCCAACTATTGTCACATCGTTAAAGTCTGACATCCAGCGCCTCCAACCACTGGAGGAACTCAGGGGACAGGCTGGCAGCACTGATGACTGATTGTCAGCTGGTTTAATGTGATCACTATGCATTAATGTATCGTTCACCAATTCCGGTCCATCTATCTGCAGCAGCCGGGAGTCGAACCTAGACCTCTAACCTAACACACCGGTATTCTACCCGCTGTGCTATGAACTAGGGGGAGAAAGAATGTGTATATGTATTATACTACTGGCATTGACGATCAGTCATAAGCCTGATAGAAAGTTCATCCTTTGCTGTATATCTGTTGAGATAACTACTTGCTATCGACTACAACATGTAGAAAATCCGATGTTCTCAATAAAAAATTAATTGTGACTTTCAAAACAAATTAAAAATTGCACTTAAAAATAAGAATTCAACGAGTTTGTTATGATTTTCAGGTTTGGGAATTGGACAAGTGGCCTGGTGGTGTGTTGGACCGTATACGAGACAATGCTAATTATACTTGCAGATCATCGGATAACTCAGCTGGAGCTGGTGTCACGAGCTCCACAGTCTTTAGAGTTGAATGTAATTCTTTTTAATATGATGTGTTATCTAAAAAATTGTATCCTGTCGCTTCATGGTAATTTTATTAAGTTTAAATAAACCTGCTAAACAGGCAACAATAAGTAAATAAATAAAACTTCATGGGACTAAATAAGAGAAAAATACAATAGTTCGAACAATGCTTCCAAAAGACGGGCTTATTACAAATGTAATATCTTACTACCAGGCGCAAAGCTACCTAAGAACACGATTCCCATCTTTTGGAAAAAATGATAGGTAGAATAGTGTCTAATCTGACGTAATCCCATAAGAAATGTTTGCCCCGGCTTCCCTTCTGCGGAAATCTACCCTTCGCCACTGCTTACTACCAACCCAACACTATGTTTGGAAATGGGTAAGCACAGAATGCAATATGATCAGGAAAAAACTAAATGTATTTTTCTTTCTTTTCAGATCCTCCAGAAAATATCACGGTGTCGAATAATGTAGTATCAGTGACAGAAAATAACATTCCCGAGAAAGTCTCCTGTTTTGCAAAGTAAGAATAACTATTTTATTATCAGTTTCCAAAAAGATTTGACTTTGTCTATGTACACAAATACCCACTTTCTTGCGCACTTTGGATTATGCGAAAAACTTGTATCATGAAGTGAAGAATTTATTGTCAGCAACGAGATTGGAACACGACACCCTTAATTTTAATATCCTGGCCCCAACCAACATCACCAGACCGCATGCACTTTTCTATTCTATTTCCTTACATCTATCCCTTGCAGGATAGGCAGAAAGAACAAAGCGCCACACTTTCCATTCCTTATATACACTTCTAGCTTCCATCACATTTGTGCAATTCGTCATACACACTCTACGATTCCTTTTACTCAAAACACATCCGTCCTTGAGAATCTGGTCTACACGGTCAAGTAACGGGGCTCTTGAGTTCTTAAGAGGGCCACGCTTTCTTACACCTCTTCTTTCTCTCAGGTATATTTTTTTTATCCTTTCATCAGTCATCCTCTCTACATATCCTAACCATCTCAACCATGAATCATACTTGATTTTATGTATTTTAATCATTTTTTTATGTCCAAAATATTGTGATTAGATTTCAATTATTCAGTCTGAGTTTATAGCTCAGTTGCTCAGAAACATAATCGAGTGAGTACCTACTTATATAATTATTACTATTTATTTTGCAGGGGCCGGCCTGAACCATCATTCACATGGATGAAGTCAAACTCTAGTCAGGGAAAAGATGGCGTGAAGCCAAATGGACCAATATTGGGCAAAGGGCAAACTCTCGTCTTAGATCGTGCAGTCCAAAGGTCTGATAGTGGAGATTTAATTTGCGAAGCTAGCAACAAACACGGATCGACTTATACCACCACATATCTCAACGTCATGTGTATGTATCAGTGTTATTTTTTTTTTATTAAAAATGTCTTTATAAAAACGTCTTTCACCGAATATCTTCACAATGACAAAGATTTTGATTTGAAGTGTTATGAATAAAATACAACAGCAGCTAGCATGTTTTGAAAAACAGACCACTAAATATTTGACTTATCTATTTTTTAATATTTTTTTTTAATGAATCTGGGTTTATCGAAATAAGCCCAAATACATCTTTGTACACTTCACAGAAAGCTTAAAAGCTTGTGTTGTGATGTGGAGTAAGTCGGGGATTGAACCCGCGCCCACTGGATTAACAGTCGAGCGCGTTACCAACCAGACTACCGACCGCCTCGATTGAACCATTGAAATGTGAATTAAGGTTTACCATAGGGTCATACATCGCACTAGGGTTGCCTAGCAAAATCTTACTGGGTCACCCCCCCTAGCCCTCCGTTCCTTTAAGTATGCGGTTTTTCACATTTTTTTGGATTTTTGTAAGACACAGCAGAAAGTAGTCAATGACCAGAGCTGGGCAGAAAAGCGTTAATCCGTTAATCGTTAATTAACGAAGTTAACATTTTGGTTAACGATTTAACGC
Organism: Ceraclea dissimilis; assembly: GCA_963576895.1. NCBI lineage: Eukaryota > Metazoa > Arthropoda > Insecta > Trichoptera > Leptoceridae > Ceraclea > Ceraclea dissimilis. The sequence goes on from OY756375.1 coordinate 6,502,852, forward strand.
TTTTCTCACCTCCAAAAATTGTTAACGGATTATTTAACTTCCGTTACATTTTACTTCCGTTAATTAAGTCCGTTAATATTTGATTATTTGCATAGACATCATCCACTGGAGGCGCTGGCATTAAATAATCCAAGGGTTGTATGGGGTTATGTGTGGTATCGTATGTGGGTTGGGAGTTGAAAAAGAAATTTCACTTTGTTGGGATAGATCGCGATAGTACAAATGTGATAGTAGTTGTACTTATGTAGTTCTATTTCATGCCATTTAACAGCGATTTTTTACATTAATGCTTTAACGGATTAACGTTAACTTTCGTTACATTTTACTAAATGTAACGCTTTAACGATTAACGAAGTTAACTTTTTAGTCAACGGATTATCGATTAACGAAGTTAACTTTTTGATTAACGCTGCCCACCTCTGTCAATGACAAAAATAATCCTTATTAAATTCTCTATAACATAATAAATGTTCAATACATTTTTTATAGGCCTAGCGGCTTAGCGTATCATACTAAAGTATTTTCTTGTACTTGTTTGTTGCAGATAAACCAGAATGTGGCATAACACAAAAAGAATCTGAGGGATATGCTGAACTTGTGTGTACAGCAAATGCTAATCCCACTGAGGTAAAGAAGTTTTCACCATAATATATTCTTATATTTATGAAACCTATATAAAGGTGGGAAGAACTATTGAACATTGAGCCCCTTCTATTATAAATGACAAATCTATGGTGGATGCAAACATATGATTGCGTGTCATATTGGTTGTCCACAATTGCATGAAACATGGTGTTATTTCAGTGATTTTTGCGACTCATTATGTATAATCAGTGTGGAAATTATTTTTGGAATATAACCTATGTAATTAAATGGTAAATTAGAATACTTTACATAGAGAAAAAATGGCGTATACTTAGCGGAAATGCTTGGTTCGAAAGTGGCGGCGGTCAAGTTTTGTCTATGGCTTTATCCGTTAAGTCTTCCTACATTTCCTATAGGTTCCCTGATTATATTTACAGATTTCTATGTCCAGGAATCTGTTTTACAGAACTCTCAAACTTTATATTTTTATTATTATTTTATTTTATTCTGATAAAACAAAACAGTAAGTGGCATTACAGCTGTAGGCTTTTTTGTCACTCACTGCAATTACAACGAAACAGTAGATTACAAAAATCACAATACAATAATGATAACAGTGCAATAAACAATAATACAATCACAACATAATCAACATTCATATTCAAAATCATTTACATACCTATAGTATGATTAATTCAAACTGTGAACGGTTTCATAAAAATGTGACCGAGAAGGGACGACTACCTGCTTTATTCACACTTATGCCAGACCCATCGTCCTTTCTCGCTCACATTTTTATTACTGCGTTCGACAGTTTGAATTAATCATACTATAGTATGTCTATTTTGAGTAGTGCTAGAACTGCTAGAGTAGAAAACTATCATAAAATCTAACACCTCTTGCCGTTAAAGAGAAAAATTACTTTAATTACAAACCAACATGTATACAACAACAAAAGCCTGTATCGCAAAGTGTCGAATACATCGCCACCGCCGGGGTTTGAACCTGGCACCTCCCACTTGAGAGACTGCCGCCTCAACCAACTGCGCCAACCATGTACTCAATAGTTACAACCGAAAGTCCAGGGGCAAGCCCACTGGGCACCTAAGCTAGTTATTATTATAAAAATGTTATGTATTGCAAAGCCCATATATTATACTTTTTAAATTATAATATCTACCAGAGATAATTATAAACTAATATTATTTTGAATTTCTTCTAGGTAACATTTTCCTGGCGACTGAAGAATGAAAACGATACGATGAGTCCGTTGGAGTTTGTTCGGCAAAAGGGATTGCAGTCGATATTAAGATTAGATCCTTCGGTAGCGGGATTCAGGACGTACTTGTGCGTTGCCTCTAATCAAGTCGGATCTGGGGTACCTTGCGAGAGAGATGTGGCAGGTATAAATAATCAAGAACTTTTCTATTTTATGTTGCATAGAAATATTAAGTAATAGGTTCTATTTAATTTTGTATTGTCTCGATGTTTGACTCAGTTTTTTCATTCCTAGCTAACCTGGATAAAATAGGTAAGTTAACGAGATAAAGAATAAGGAATGAGGTAATCGGAGAGATGAGTGACTGTACGGTAGAGAAGGGACTAGAATGAAAGTTAACATGTGGAAAGAATGAACAAAGACGAGATTAACAAAAATATTTACATGAATGAAAGACGACATGTTGAGAAGAATGGCTGTCCGAGACTGACTGATTTTAATTCCGATTTACTTTCAGTAGTCTAGGAAGAATTCGAATTAATTGAGTTGATGAATAATGTATCGATACATCACAATGTTTTTACGTATCGAATTCATCGATACTTGATTCCATATTCACCCATCACTAGTTCTGTTCTCTCTGACTACCACGCAAGAGACTTGGTGTGAGGGGATAGATAAACAGAACTTGAACCTAACTTCATTTAATTTTGCATAATGCTGTAAATTCTTTATAATTTACTCTATTAGCTGTTATTATCTCATATTCTCTTTGTATGTAAAATAATTTCACACTTTCTAGGTGGTGGTATTCCATGGTGGAGACGATGGGAACAAGACCCATTGGTTTTAATTCTCTTAGCGGCCATTGTACCACTGATTCTCTTACTGCTCATCTGTATACCACTGTTTTGCTATTGTCACAAGAGAAAATCTAACAAATGTAAGTTGCTTAATTGGTAAATAGACCTATTTTACAGTTTCGCGGTATAAAGAACCTTGTATTATTAAAACAGACAAATATCCTATTCAGTCTTCTTCCTCCACTGTTGGTTATAGGCCTCTTCCATACTCTCCCATTTCTTTCTGTCGGTTGCTGCTTGCAGAAAATTTTTACCCCCCACAGCGACTATGTCATCAGACCATCTCGTTTGGTGTATTCCGACGCCTCTCCTATTTTCAATCCTTTGTATACAGACAAAAATACATAAATAATATTATTTAGTTCATAGGATTAAGATAATTTTTCTCATCCGATTAACCTAACCTAAAGGATGATACATTTTATTGTTACTTATTACATGCTGCACATTAGATAACAATCCCGTTGAGATAGAAGAAAGAGAGAAGTAAGTATATGTAGCAGTGATATTATATAGTAATTATATGAGTTTAGTATTCCTACATTCGTTCATGTGAATCTTTTACTGAAATATGTAATTTCATACGAGTGTCATATTTCTGCCGGCTTTAGGGACGGCTTATAGTTAAAGGAAAAAGATTCAAATGATACAATTATCATTGCTTATATAATTTTTTTATTTCAATGTTATTTTACACTATATTTTTTAACTGTACTATTAGGGTTGCCAGATTTCAAACCAGGACACCCCCTCCCATATTGTCAGATCAACCATTTTGTGTATTGTATCACCACGTGTGCCAATAAATAAAAACATTCTGCCACCACAAGTGATGAAGTGTCTGCAGAACCAGTGTTGCCGACGCCTATTTGCATTTGCTCACATTTTCATACAAATATATGTACAACAGACGACAATGCTTAAAAAGTGTGCACAATGAAAACCGGTACACGACAACTGGTGACAATCCCTATTACTCAGGACACATCTGGCAACCCTATGTACTAATTTATTGCACACAATGCATTATCTTTATATGTACGTTCAATGTTCATCTTCCATAATACAAGTAGTAGTTATATTTATATTTTATTTATAACAAAACCTCTTCCAATAATTTTATTTTGTATTTCACTAGATTTCATTCACCAGTTTTGTTTATAAGCTCACCAGTCACCAATTTTGTTTATAAGCTCAAAAATACTACATCACTATTTATTTATATTATTATTATTATTTATTTATCTACCTATTTATTTTTTATTTTATTTTATAAATACTATAGCAGACGGTTTGGTGACAACCGACTCATGGAACAACCTAACAATGCCTTTTAAAAAAAGTTAGTAAAAGTCGGCGCAATGATTCAAAATTCATCCTTTTTTTAACCCTGTTTTAATTGTTTTGGTTTTTCTTTTATAAATTCAACACACCTCAGCACATATTGTGTAATTCCTTCCATTCCCAACGTGAAAACGTTTTGTGTTCTTGTTTTTTTGGTTTGCGTGACTTAACAATTTCATTCACAATCATCGGAGAAGTATTTTGCTGTCTCTAGGTTCCATTTGATTGTTTATGCACACATTTATTTTTTTTTATTCATCGTTTCATTCTGGAATTCGCCATCATATTCATAATAATTGTACAGACTAACAAGTCATAGTGTACTTATTTACAAAGCTAACATAATCAGTTTAGTTTTCCATAATATAAATTAAGTCTCTTAGATGTTTCACTACCTCATTGTTGTCATGTGGCTTGAATGTTTTCTAAAATTTAATAATGAATTAACATTTTTGGACATACAGATTCCTAACCGCACTTACTCCTGATGTGCTGAGACTAACTTCGCTTAATACAGGTATTATGTTGTTTATGTTTTCAACTAAATTACTAATGCAACACTGACAGGCTGTCAAATTGAAAACAAAATGGTGGCCTTAATTTTAAAATGGCGGCTTGTCAATTATATTCATGTGCGAAACTGGTTTTAAGAAAAAAAATTTTGTACTTTAGTTTGTATTGTTATGCTGTTTTTACTAAAAACTATTTTACTGTATACTTTTATAGTAATGTATCGTAATTTTAGAACTAAGTTCCATGGAATGAGATGGTGAGACAATTCTTAAGATGGACTCTTAAATAGGGTTGCCAGATTTCTTGGAAGTCAAACCGAGACGACCGAAAAATTTCATGAGCGGGGGGGGGGGGTGAACCAATGCAGGATTTTCATTTTTTTAGGTATAGGCACAAAATTTTTGCGCCCACCCCCCCATAAAAATTTATATCCTATAAAAAACGCATCAATAAGTTAGCGCCGCAGGCGAATTTTTTTAGATAAATGGAGACTGGTTGTTTCTTTATAGTAGGTAAATCAAATGCGTAACATTACTTGTTTTTTACATTATTTTGTACATAAATTGTCAAAATTACCACAAATGATTGTAATCCTAAAAATATACCGACTATTCCAAAAACCGGGACATTTAGGCGTCCCGAGAGGTTTGTTCGGGACACCTGGACACAAGGCACAAAACCGGTGACAGTCCCGGTAAACCGGGACGTCTGGCAACCCTATCTTAAACTATTTACCTATTAAATAAAATCTTACACAAACCTTTTGAGATCTCTTTTCAAACTTCCCTTCTGCTCATTCTACTTTATTGTAATAGAATTTCTATTACTAACAGTTAATGCGGATAGGTTATAAACTACAATGTATTAAAGCCTCTACAACAATTATAAATTAGATAATTAGTACCTATCCAAGACAGTCTTTAATGAAAAATATTCCCATCCTCAAGTTTTATAAAAATGTTTACACAATGTATATTTATTTTGTATTTTAATATATGTTTTGTGTTACTAAAATATTGAATTTACTATGATTTGATTCCCTGCACAGCTCAAGCACATTACAATATTGTTATGTTTCCTTTTTTTGATTCTATAATAATATGACATTTATTTTGTGGTGCAGGATGTATTTTCATTGAAGTTTTCAAATCTCAGGTGCAGTATCGGGGAATGGAGTGGGACGGGGAGAAGAAGCGGACACATACCAGAATCTTTCTTTCCACGGTTTACAACACGCTACACATATCAAGGTATCATAAAATAGATCTAACATAACATAACCTAATTGAACATAGCCCAACCTAACCTAACTTACACCAACCTAATCTAACATTACTTAACCCAACTTAATCTAACATTACTTAACCCAACCTAACTTAACCCAACCTAACCTAACTTAACCCAACCTAACCTAACTTAACCCGACCTAATCTAACCTAAGCCACCGTACCTTCACCAAACCTGGACTAACAATACTAACATCAAAATGATTGCTTTTTTTTCAGAACACTAACCTACATCAACAATTTAACCAAAATAATTATACTAACCATAATAGTCTTATGAAAATGGATGGCAAGAAACAATTTCAACTTCCTCTTCAGAAAAATAGAAGTTTTTGTTATTTCCAATCAAATCAAGATGATAATCCATGTGAAAATAATCACGTACAAACATTACCCGACCATTCCAGTTACGATCCACAGTTCTATTCTAAAACATTGGACAGAACTAAGGACAAAGGACGATCCAAATCAAGTAGAATGAAAAAATCCGAGAGTTTAAGAGAGAAACTATCGTGTGTCGGTTCACACACTACAGATAGTTTCGACAGAAGAAACTGTCGGGGGAATTTAAACGAATATCTCAATTCGGAAACACCTTCGTCTTACTTTCAGCATTTATTGAAGAGTCACAATCAAAACTCTTCTCAAAATTATCCACCGTCCTACAGTTACACAATTAGTTCCGTGGGAAACCACAGACATTCAAATAGAGGGGGACTCAAAGATAAGAGTCATAAAAAGCAAATCTATACAGATTTGGCACTCAGTAATCATAATATGAAATTTAAAAACACTGTACACTCCAATAGGCAGCTTTATGGAAATTTTGCTCTCGTGGATCAAGAGATCAATCAGCAGCCAGTAAATAATGATACTAACTCGTTGACTAACAACAACCAGAGGAAAGCGAGTCAAGTCTCTAAAACTGAACAAAGCTCAATTAGATATAATGAAATTGATGTCTAGAGACTACTCTCGCAAACACTGTCTATTGGTAATTATATTTTGTATTACTAATCCAATCCAACTCACAATACAATACCTAGTAAAACATTGTATGTTTTACAAGATTATTTTTGAAAATCACAAGTTAAAATTTTTGTGAGACCATCGGAATTTTCTACATGACGTAGCTGAATATAACAAGAATTTATATCAAAAACAGATACACAGCAAAGGATGGACCTTCCATCAGGCTTATGACCTATCATCGGCTGGCTTAATGTGATCACTTAACACTCAAGTAACATTCACCAATTCCATTCAACTACCAGCCGTTATAGCATAGCGGTATAATATCGGCTTGTCAGGTTGGAGGTCTGGGTTCGATTCCCCGGCTGCTGCAGATAAATAGACTGGAATTTGTGAATGTTACTTGAGTGTAAAGTGATCACATTAAGCCGGCCGACGATCAGTCATAAGCCTGGTGGAAAGTACATCCTTTGCTGTGTATCTGTTGCGATATAACCACTTATTGTGTGTTTTGTTTCTAACTGCTACACCAAATTTCATTGTTATTTCGAGTTTCCACATTTTTCCTTGTATCGACAAGACCACTCATATTGAATTTATATTTTCAGGGGGATTATCCTAAAGGAAGTGATACATACATATTTTAAGGTAAATTACATACATCTTCAATTAATTTTCATGTTTGTTAGTAAAAAGTATCCAAACAAACCAGACTGCTCCTTAGTCTGTTGACAATTGAAGCAATCTCTTTGCGTAAAGTGCGCAATCGAATATTCGAATTGAAGTTATTAAATTTAATGTTTGTTGTTTTTAACGTTACAGGTTCCAAGATTCTTCACAAGCCATCCCCATTAAGAAAACTAAATTATAAAATAACAAATTGAAAATTCCTAGTCATTGTCATCGTTAATAATTGAATATCAAAATATTTATAGAATATAACTACATTATATTATATCTCTTATTACAAAACATTGTTTATGTAAATATAATAAAACATGTTTATAACAATATGTATGTAAAACCAAAATTAATTTATAATCAATGTTGTAACTACATACACTCTGTCAAGAAAAGATATGGCGCTACAGATCGTTTACCCTTGCTGGACAGTACGCACTAGCGGATTTAGGGGGGGGGCTAGGGGGCTGAAGCCCCCCCCCCTCAAAACCATGAGTTACAGTAGTATATATAGAACAAATCTAGGGGTTTCAGCCCCTTAGCCCCCCCAAAACGTTGAGTGACAGTACTTTTAACCGACGTGACGACATTCAGCCCCAGTGTTGTCGTTTCTAGTGTTTTGAATACTAGTATTTTCCGAAAAACTGGTATACCGAATTCCCCCCCCCCCCCTCGGCAAATTTTTAGTCGTCAAGGTCACCAAATTTTAGACGACGAGCAAAAAAAAAAGGTCATCAGTTCATTCTAGGGCAGGACTCCCCCCCCCGTCGGCATAACGATTCAAAATTTTAGGCGAGGACCAAAAAAAAAAAGGTCGACAAAAAGAAATTTCTCGAACACTACTTCAGGCCCCCCCAAAACGAAATCCTGGATCCGCCACTGACAGTACGGATGTTAGTATATGCAAGTGATGTTGCAAAATTGTATTGTTGGTAGCTCTAACTGTCGAATCTTGCCATAAGAGGCTGTTAAAGATCCGTAATTAACAGTGCCGAAAATATTAAAGAGCAGCGCTAGAGAAATCATTTTAACGGCATTAGAGAAAGAAAGTAATGCTTCAATAATCACTTTAAACATAGTAGTATCTCGAACTCTTGCCATTACAGGTTTGAAAAATTATTTTGCCAGTTTACTCTAAGAATTCAAAAATGTTTAATTTTTTGAAAATAAAAGCCCTAGAATATAATTTGAAAGTAGTCAAAATATTTAACCATATCTTATTGCATCTAGCAACACCAAACTCAGTTGCAACAATATTTCCGTCTGTCTTCTGACGGTGGATACACTGTAGCTTTATGGCAACATTTGTAGAATTTCAATAGAAATGTCATTGTTGCCAGCAAATACTGCATCTTTTTCTTGACAGACTGTTCTCACTTTGAATTTTATAAAAGTGATTTTATAGGCCAAATATTATTAAATGAAATGTATAATGATGTGTATAGTATTGTACTTATACAGTGATATAATATGAATTAAATTAATGTATATTAGGTTCTCTTTTGTAGCTCACAAGTTACGACAAGAAATTATTTACCGTTATCAGTAAAAAATGTTGTGAACATGTAGTATAAAGTATTTTGATTGTTTGAAGGTTAACCTTATGGAAGCACATCGTAAAATTATTTGTAAAATAAAAAACACTGTTCTTTACATCCACAATTTATTTTTGAGTACATACACCAGAGATCTTTCAAAGCTAATTGCTTTATCTTCAGTGGTTTTCTATGAACTCGCTATTCTATGAACTCGATCATAAACAAACCACTAAAGATAAAGCAATTATTACCTTTGAAAGATCTCTGGTGTATGTACTCAAAATAAATAGTGGAAGTAAAGAACAGTGTTTTTTATTTTACAAATAATAGTGTAAAAAGTATTAGAAAATTGCACGTCGAGATTGCAATTGGACAATGTACATGGTCAGTTGGTCAGAGTCAGCAACGTCAGTAAATATAATATGACTACTTGTTAATTTCGCGGCAGAGAATTGAAGACAACTAGTTGAGACTTTGAATGAATTGATAGGAGCTCCCGCAGTAGAGATGGACAATTTAAGTAAATATTATTGGATCGACCTTCTATGTTGGCCACCCGCGGATGTTAGCTGCAAGACGGTATTGTTGGTAGCCCTGATTGTCGAATCTTGTAGTCATTCATGTGGAAAGTAAATTATATTAGAAAGTTTACGTTTAAAGTTACCTTGAAACGATTCTTGTACAACCAGCTGGTCATGTTTATTTGTTTTGTACCAAAGTGAACTGATGTAAATATATTATAAACTACATACTTACCTACCCTTTAATAACGTTAGGTACTATGTCCATAAGAATAATGTCAAAAAAAGATTTAAAATTGTAATGATATTGAAACACTAATTTTGCAATAATCTTGTACCGGCAATTTGTCGCAGTAAATCAAAAGAAATCGACGGGATACTTTCATTTTAGCATCCTAGTAAAGTAATTATTGTTCGAAATAGTACATATAACAATCATTGAGCAAAATTAAATACAATCGAGAGGATATAGCTTATATTATTAGAATCAGACATATTATCCATTCAGATGTGCCAAAACCAATTCAATCCAATTCAATACAATCGGTAGCCTGGTTGGTAACGCGCTCGACTGTTAATCCAGTTTTCATATTTTATAATACTTTTTCAGGGATTTTTGAGGTGCAGCAAGGTGCGCAGGGTACAGCTAGTATATTATAAATTTAATAGTGGACGACATCTATCCAAATTTTTTTCAACTTATGGACAACAACCGAGTGCACATGACGTCTTTTAAAAAATTCAGAACGACATTCAAAAACAAATTCAGCAAATTGTGTTAATATGTAAATGCAGATTTTTGTTTATTAGAACCACCACTAAATCATTCTTTGCTTAATGATAAACCCCACATACTAATTTAATTGCATTCGGGTGATCGGTTTTTGTTTTATCTATCTGGACGAAGCCATCGATATATCTAAGTCCTGCCATTCAAAGAACAACTACATGGTAACCCCACTCTTAAGGTGACGTCACCTTGTCTCGGTGACAAACACTTGAGTTATGGAATATTTTTTCCCATACATTTCTTTCAATGTTTGGCGACATCATCGTCACCAAGTTTCACTTGTTCCGGGCGTCGGTCTGGACAACCAATTTGTACAAATTTATTGCAACATTAATGGGAACCTTACAAGAACACTAAACTTTAACTTTTTGTATATAAAATTACCTAAATATTGTGATGGATACGTTAATCTTTGTAGATTAAATTATCAAAAGACTTTTGTACATTAATGATCTTTATTATTAAATAGAATATATAAATAATTAAAAAAGTGAAAATTGATAGATGAATAATAAATTGTCATGTGAAGTAGATGAGCCAATAAATAATAGTATGTCTATTTACATAAAATTATATTAAAGTACCTAATCTATGTAATAGTTGTATTATATTACGATTATATCAAAACATTTTGTAAATTACTGTACATATTACATTAGACAATATATAATATTGTAACTTGAAACCTAATAGTTATGTTATGTCCTACAATACTATTAGTTCATATTGATGATATTGTTTTTGTGCAAAATCAAATATCTCAATTATTATGTTTTCTTCATGATAGCTGCAACTCTTGTCAACCTCCGAAATCAATCTCTAATCTATCCCACCCCTGTAACCGGACTGGTCGCAGTCCCACACCGCACGCTAAGTGTGGTAGCGGCCACCGGATCGTGACCAGAATGGTTACTAGGGATACCCTAAACAGCGATCCACGCTCAAAGTGTCATCTCTCCATTCAGATTTTTACTGCCATCATGTCAACTCCGCGCACAACCATCTAAATTGGATTGCCTAAAATAACTGGAATGTGAACCTTTAGAGTGTGATGTTCCAGGTTCAAATCTCAAAGATGACGAGCTCTGATTTCATTATCCCCGTTTCATAAATTCATTGTGTTAAGAACCAATACAGGAGAATGTATGATACAGGAGAATGTCCTCATACTTAACTCAGTTTGTCCAAAAAGTGTGACTTCCGCCCTTTTCAAAATAACCGATTCAATTGAGTTAAGAATTGATTATCACTGCCCACAAAATAATGTTATATTAACATTTTCAAGCTATCATCTACCTACGAGTTACTAATAGTTGTGCAGTAAAGTTTAAACAAATCAGACATCTAAACTTTTATTATTTTTCCTACCATGTACCTACCTACATTAATATACATTGCACATTATCATTGTAGAACTGTCTTTTGTTGTTAATAAAAAAATATTTGTAATTTTTTTAATAAAATTGTTATCACTAAAATGATTTGTAATTTAGTTATCCCTATTATGAGTATGCATACTGACATTTCAAAAATTTCTAAAAACAGGAGACCTTAGATCTCGACAACCGTTACTTAATATGCTTTGGAAAAAATATAGTAGATATATTGAACGTTTATCTAGGGAATAACTGTAAAAGATGTTTTATATCTTGTATAGATTTCTCAAAAAAAAAATGTTTTAAACACCTCTGATCCTTTTTCCAAAAGACAAACTTATTTCCCGAAAGTTGCAGAGATTTTTTTTTTGTACTGATAATATATGCATTAAAATCTAGGGAATAACCGTAAAAGTTTTTTTATTAAAGCGAAATTAACCCTAAAAAATGAAAAGAACGCTATTTTTACCATTTTATCATGCGATTTTGAACCTTAATGTCGTGGGAAATAACCGTAATGTCATCGCTTGGTCGGGAGCTTTAAATTATGACAATTTTTTGCTTATTTTTCTCTCCAAGAGACTGCATTAAGTCCTCCTCTCTCCACTGCTGGATGTAGGCCTCTTCCATTAGTCCCTGCTTTTTCCTTTTCACATCCAGGTTCTGCCAGCTCTATAGCAGCTGCCAACGCATTTAGATAGTGTGTTGTTTTTGCCCCAAAAATAACAAGAACATATTATTGAAAGTAGCACCTTTGATGGTTCGTCTCTGAATGACATCTATGTTGAAAAAGGCGTGAATTTGTATATATGGTGATGTGAAAGCATTGCTGTAAAATTGTTACACGGGCGATAAAACCTAAGAAGAAAAGATGTCATCATAGGTTGTCAACACAACAGAAGACGAGGTAAGAGAGGTATACAGCATCCCATCAAATATGGTGAATAACTTGTACTTGTAAAAAATGTAAAGTAAAATAAATGATTTTATTACTATTATCATACCTTATTTTGTGTGTACTATGCGTAAAACATGAAAGTATATTAAGAAAAATTACAATTTCATGGTTTTATTTTGAAACCTACCTTCTTCAGTTAGGGAAATAGGGTTAGCTAAAGAAATAGTTATCCAAGAGTGTACTTAATTGAGAAAATTGAAGGCACGGCAGATAAAAAAAACTTCTCTGAAGCTGTGTACCGCTAGGTTGATATATGTACTATTATTTTCCATTCTTTTCTGGATGTGTTGGCATACTTAACTCAATTCTGTAAATAAATGTGAAGATAAAATAAAAACCCTTTATAATTTACATACATAATCCTATATATTTATTACATATTATACATAATTCACTCATATAAACTTTACATTCAAAAAGTATAAAATAACATAATTGTTGCATAACCATTTACAAAACGTATATACATATATATTTAACTCTCATAGTCAACTACCATATAAACTCTTACTCATATCTTTACAAATTTGACAAGCATAGTCCTAAAAAAACTTAAGAAATTAGATAAAAAATAAAAAGCGTTAAATGAAGAAATAAAGGAATGGCTAGGACTATAATTATTGATAGTAGATAGAATTACTATGCAGTTTAATATAATATTAACCGAATGATAACATCATGGGTGATTACATTTAAGAGGGAATCACTGCATTATATATTCAATAATTTATTTCTTAAAGTTTTAAAGAGACACGAAAATCACAATGCCTTCAAAGTTCGCTCATACACAACTATGTATTTATATAAATTAGTTGTATGAGTTGGCTAGTCTAACAATTTTTATTATCAAAACATATTTATTATACTTTGAATTTCTATTACAATGGATGGACACATTTGATACACTTACATACAATGATTTTAAAAATTTTGCAAATTTGATGTAATAAAACATAAAAAAATTAATACAGTAGGTTTTAGCATAAAATAAAAAAATTTAACGTACATTATAACAAATTAGACGAAGAACATCGGTCTTCCCGACATTATGGAGTCTACAACTTTAATCTTGTTCTGTTCTGCATGCAAATTATTCATATCTATTGTACGATTTTCCGTCAAGACCTTTGCTCTTGCAGCTGCCAGATGTGCATAGTACGTGGGTGCTGGGTAGGATACAGATCGGGTGCACCGGGTGTACATGTGACACATATAAAATGCCAATTCTTCTATTTCTGTTTCCGTCATGTTTGCGTCATCCCAAATTTTGTGATAGCGAGTGGGACGAGCCATGCCTCGGATAGACGAGTGTGAGAGAAGATAAAAATCAAACTCAGTGGGATGTGTTATATCAGTGTCCACACACGTACCCACTGGGACATTCATGTTCCTGTCACCGTCTCTGGGATCTGTGGGGAAAAATCTCGTATGATGACGTTTTTGTACAACCAAATAAGTGATATGAGGACGGTAACTGGAATCTAGATCGTTGCAAGCAGCTCTTATAGCTGTCAACTCTATGTTCAACACTTGTTCAAATTGGCCCTCAGACACCCCATCTCTAAACATTATTATATGAAGAGGTTTGTATCGAGTTTGACTATGAAAGAATTCTAATTGCTTTTTAACCATCGACCGCAGATCGTCGATCATTTCTGCTTTGGACGGTTGTAAACTCAATGTAATATTATACTTAAAGGCTACTGGACAGTGTGAGGCTGCAACAGCCGCTATACTCGGCTCCTCACCTTGCCTTAAGCCTGGAGGTGGATGAGTTACATCCGCCCCCATTATCATACATGGCCGACTGAGACATTTAGGTCTTGTACCTAGAGAATGGTTTGTTTGGTCTAATTTTGAATTTATTTTCAGTAAAAGCTGGTTTGCTGTAGCATCGTTCATTTTTCTTTCAACAGTAACCTTCTTTATACACTGAGTAAGAACTCCGTAGGTGAGCTCGGCATGTTGTTTTATCTTATGGTAAGGGTCTTCTCTATAGTCATCAAATACTACCATAACAAGCTGAGTTTTGTTCTGCGCGGCCTTCATGAGGGTTTCTTGCAGAGCCCTGGTATCACTCATAACTATTTCAGGTTTAGCAATATTCATGCCCAAACGCCTGCCTGTATTTATGAGCAATTCCACCATGCTGGTAACAGCCCTTCCATCTACTCTGCATACACAGAAAACCATCCAGTTAGTTAATTCAGCACCTGTTTTAAACTTTGAACCACGCCACTGCCCATCCCTCGGCTGCACCGTTTGTTGCGCAGAATACATCAAGGCGGGTGGTGGAATAATTCGCGCTTGAACAGTTTCAAACTGACTTCCAACTGTCAAACCAAATTCTTTCAAAGCGGGATCCGTACCAAAATTCATCGCCCTGAAGGCATCCATAATTTTCCGTTTCCTTTCATCACCTTTGGCTGTAGATTCTTTAATCATATTAGACGTCTGTTTACCATCCAGCTTCCTAGGGACAGGTTGCCCTTCCACAATTGTACATAATTCTACAGGATAACAGATTTTTATTTCTGAAGTTCTAGAGCCAACGTACAAGCAAGGAAGATTTGGATACTTGACTGGATAACGTTTTACTCTAGTAAAATAGTCCAGAACGGTAAGATCTTTACCATCCATATTAAAGCGTATGGCACCGGGAGTACCGAGTACATCATTAACTGCGTAAGTACGTTTTGAAGCAGTTTGACCCGGAATCTGGAACTCAACTCTTAATGTTCGGATGAATTTCTTTAATTCGTCGATTTCGCCTCTTCTTAATTCATCCCGATTATTCCTTTTATCAAAATTAAAAAGCTCGACTAACAAATCTACAACATTCTGCCGTTTGGGGAAACCCTTGTGCGCTATATCAAAATTCAAAAGCGGTTTCCATTTTAAAGTGGCACTCTGGAAGGATCCGTGCCACATCTCAAGTCCGCCTCCCAAGGAGACTACTTGTCCAGTAGGAGGAGAAAACACCGAACGTCCCACCCTAACATATTTACACAGAGGACCGAATCTGAGGACAACATCCAGGCACTGTACAGCGGCCTGAGGAGCATTGTGACTTGAACCTGATTTCATATACGTCAGGAGAGACTGGAAATCAATATCTGCAACTTTTTTAATACGCACTTTAAAGGCGGAAGGTTTGGCTTTATTGGGTTCAATAATCTCCACTTCTCCCGACAATTCGTCTGTCAAGCTCCCACAACTGTACATGTTCTTCATTCCATCAAACACTGGATACCTCCCAGGGAAATATTTCTTGAAAAATTCTTGCATGACTTTGAACTTCAACTTTTTCACATCTGGCTCAATTGTAACATCATAATGAAATCCTTTAGATTTTGGTGCAATATTAAGGGAAAAATAATTTACCTCAATAAGAATTTTTCGGCCAGTCTTTGGTCCAGCATTCTGTATGTCTCTTTTAGGTACCAATATCCCTCCTGACGGAATATTTGACTGAGCTGGTTTAATAGGTACACTAGGTGTATGCTGTTGGTCTTGAGATCGCCCTTGTGCCGACGGTGGTTGACCTTGAGGTTTTCCTTTCGGTTGGCCTTGAGGTTTCCCTTTTGGCTGGCCTTGAACTGGTGGTGGTAGTTGGCCTTGAACTGGTGGTGGTTGGCCTTGAACTGGTGGTTGACCTTGAGGTTGGGTCTGCATTATTCCTTGAAAATGGCTTTGAGGTATAGCTTGATGTTGAGTCTGCACTATTCCTTGAACTTGGCTTTGAGGTATAGCTTGATGTTGGCCCTGGGGCATCCACTGACCCTGAGGTCTAACTAGAGGTTGGCCTTGGGGCATCCACTGACCCTGAGGTCTAACTAGGGGTTGGCCTTGGGGCATCCACTGACCCTGAGGTCTAACTAAAGGTTGGCCTTGGGGCATGGCTTGAGGTTGGCCTTGAGGCATGGCTTGAGGTTGGCCTGGGGGCCTCCACTGAGGCATGGCTTGGGGCTGGCCCTGGGGCCTCCACTGAGGCTGACCTTGAGGCATGGTTTGAGGTTGGCCCTGGGGTATCCATTGTTGCTGACCTTGAGGTGTGACTAGAGGTTGGCCTTGAGTCATGGCTTGAGGTTGGCCTTGAGATTGTTGTACATGATGCGATGGTCCTGCTGTTTGTTCTGGTTGACTTTCTTCATGAGGCAGTGCACTCTGACCTTTACGACCTCTGCGTGTTTTACCTTTCTTCCCTTGTCCAGCATTACCACCTTCTTCCACGGTTAACTTCTGAACACCTTCTTGTAGTTGTTGAGCAGCATCCCCCGATGCACTAGCTCCTTGTTCTTGTGGTATAGCTGCAGGAGGCGGTGGGACCTCTTGCTGACCAGCTTGCTCTGTACCTGGCTGCTCTTCCGGCTTCTTTTTTGTTTTACGGCCCATCGTTGATTGTTAACCACAAACCTAGAAGGAAAACAGAAAACTAAATAAACAAACAGTCAACACGTTGCATGCTAATGACGTGGATCAGCGTCATATTATACTTTGACACAGTGCTTTTGATGCAAATAGACATGATACTATTCAATGTTCCTCGGCCTATTTTGTTGTAGCGTAGTACGAAACATACTATTATCTGTACCATCCGTCTTGACCACCGTTCTGACGTTACCTGCAAGTGGAGTTTACATTGTATTGTTGGTAGCCCTGATTGTCGAATCTTGTCGTAAGAGCTGTCAAAGGTTCCCAATATTCTCACATTGTATCTTTTACAAGTAACCTACAATGCCGAAAATATTACAAAGCGGCGCTAGAGAAATCATTTTAAAGGCAGGATAGTTTTGGGGGTTGGAAAAAGAAAAAAATACTCCGATAATCCTTTTAAACCGCCATCACAAGTTAGAAAAAATGTTGCCAGTTTATTCTAATAATTTGAAAATTGTCAATTTTTTTTAAACAGTTAAAAATATAATTTTAAAGTAGCGAAAAAATATAACCATATCTTATTATCACATCAAGCAACACTAAACCAAGTTTGCACCAGCGGACTTCTAACGCGAAATGCACTGTAAAAAGAATGTAGCACATGAGAAAATCATACTACCTATTTGGAGTTTTTTGAGGATGTTTAACCCTCCAAGACGGAGAACTATATTTAGCGAAATTCTTTGTTTTTTCACGTTTTCCTACTCTAGTATGTATAATTTGAAATTAAAAAATAATAAAAAAAATCTAGCGTTTATAGGAGGGGCTAGGGGGGGTGTGACCTATAGGTCACACTCGGCCTTAACGGGATCAAATTAATTTGTATGAGAAATTTATTGTCTCATACATTGCATTACATTTTTGGTCTTTAGAGAGTAAAATGAAACAAATAATATTTCGCTTGACATTTTAATAGTTTAGTAGTTACGTTGATAATAAAAAAATAATAATAAATCAATAACAATTCACTTTTTTTTATACTTTGCGAAATTCTTAATACAAGGACCAACGTTGTCAAGCACTCAATGGACTTATTTCTTCATGACTACAAAATTTTTCATAGTCAAACTTGTTTGTCGGGATGTCCCATTCAATCCATGTCCTTTTATTATTCTTTACATATACCGATACTTGAAAATTATCTCCCAAACGACGACGATTCCTACAAACTATTTCGCAGCCACAGACAATTGCCGCCTACAGAGATTTTCTATGCATCCACCCTCGTCTTTTTCTACCCTATCCTCATCTATAAGATATTTGAATCGGGAGGAGCAATAAATTTGTCAGTAACACCATCTATCTCGCCACCATCAGTGTCGTCCATATAATTTTCTAGTATATGGGAAGCTTCTTCGACTATAAACTTATTTTGAAGGGGCAATTTTTAACAATAAAAACAATTCTAAGATCCAGATTGTAATTCTAATTAATTTAATGACGTATGAAAATGATTTTAAAGACATTTTGATAAATTTTGGTTATATGCATTTTTTTAGTATTTTTTGCAATTTGATATCGTTAAGGCCGAGTGTGACCCTAAAGTCACAATAACTTTTGAGGCTATGATTTTAAAGACATTTTGATAAATTTTGGTTATATGCATTTTTTTAGTATTTTTTGCAATTTGATATCGTTAAGGCCGAGTGTGACCCTAAAGTCACAATAACTTTTGAGGCTAATAACTTAAAAAATAAATATATTTTTTGAAATGCAATGCATATTGTAGTTACCCTGTAGTATCTTAAAAAAATATTATCAATAAAAATGATAATAAAACAATTAAGTAAAACATTAAAACACTTTACGTATTTCAGGGTCGACATTTATTTTTTGGGTAAATTCAAAACAGCACAGTCACGAGCACACACTTTTTTCCCGACTTATTACAACTTTAGAATTTTCGGTAGTGTTTTGTCAATCAACCGTGTGAATATGAACTCAAAAAAGTAAAGAATAAGAGTGGGGGTAGGCAATAAGTATACCTACCACAACTGTGACTTTACGGTCACAGTCGGTCTTGGTGGGTTAAATTTCTGTAATCAGTGGGTATTTATTGCAGCAGTGAATGTGTTAAACAATGTAATAACACTAAGGTTGTTGATAAATAATCATTAAGAGTGTGCATACCGACATTTCAAAAATTTCTAAAAACGGGAGACCTTCTATCTCGACAACCGTTACTAAATTTGATTTGGAACAAAATAGGGTAGATGCATTGAACCTTTATCTAGGGAATAACCGTAAAAGATTTTTTATATCTTGTATAGATTTCTCAAAATAAATTTTTAAAAACACCTCTGACCTTTTTTCCGAAAGACGGAAACTCGTTTCCCGAAAGTCGCGGAGTAATTTTTTTTTCTTGTACTGATAATATGCATTAAAATCTAGGGAATAACCGTAAAAGTTTTTTGATAGACGCAAAACTAACCCCAAAAAATGGAAAAAAACGCTATTTTTACCATTTTATCATGCGATTGTCACGCGATTTTGAACCTTAATGCCAGGGGAAAAGTCTGTGACGTCATTCTTGGTGCCATGCCCTTAAGCCTGCGTTTTTGAATAGAGTCCTGAAAGTTTTCAACTACCTACTTAGTTAATTGAATCTTAAACACATTAAAAAGAATACTAACAAAGTACAATCTATCATTCCTGAAACTATTTAGGTACAATAAAAATATTTATGTACAGAGTGTCCTGTAAATCAACGTCATCCATGGAGGGGTGATAGACCAGCTCATAACCTACCAGAAAATCAAAATATGACCTTAGAAAAAATTGCTCATTCTCGAGATATCGTCACTTTTTTGGTTTTTTTGTGAAATTCAACACCTTCGATCAGTTTTTCGATTGCCACAGTCACAAAATTCAATATTATGGGATTAATAACGCACTTTACATCATATTCAAAATTTATAGAACATACGGACACAGACCACTCCACTACCAAATGCATTTGAAGGCTTTTGAATTTTTCCGTGAAACGTACACATGTCTAGAGCTGTCACCTTCCAAAGAGGGTAGACCCGAAGATTTCAGCAAAATTGTATTTTTTATCAAATAAAACATGTCTCTTATTGTACCTATTACAAGTGTGGAAGAAAAACTCATATTTTTTTTAGATTGATCAAAAAATGTCATGGTGTAAACAGATTTATTTTTTATAGAAAGAAATAATACTGCTAAATCCATCAAAAAGGTAGCACCGAATTAGCGAATTTTCATGAAACATTTTAATTTTCAATGAGATTTAACGGATTTTCACAATGTATAGGTCGGGAGGTGACAGCCCGGTGATAGTCAAGCCGCTCTGTCTCACCACCCGGTCTGACCCGGAGATATATTATGCCAGCCCGGAGAACACCATTCAAACCCGTAGAGTCCGGGTCGAACCCGGAGAGGTGCAGCCCTACACATGTCTAGAGAATTAAAACGTTCTAGTAAATTATGTATTAGATATTACTTACTTCCACAAAAATTAATAAAACCTAATAGTGTATTATTTTGTTGAAAACAGCGAAAACTCAAGATTAGTGTGCCTCTTCACATACCTATAAGGTCTACTTATAAGAAGTATCTACTTATAAGAAGTAACTGTCTGATTGTAGGGCCAACTACCTGGTTTCTATCTGTCTCACACTCGGAGGACTTCACTTAATAGGATCAAACTGGATGAGGCCACATGGCCTATAAATGGGTATGATGGATGACTGACGAATGGCACCCTAAACAGACCATACCAAGATCCCATACACCTCCATACTACAACAGTTTTGGGGACAATGAGTTCTGGGTACACATGTTTGGGCGAACCTCGCCGCCTTCGTACTCAATTTCCTTAAGAATCCATAAAGACTTGGCTTCTGTTGTGTTACAATACGCAAATATTCCGATTGTTGTGCCTAAGTGTGAGTTTTATCGACATGTCATGCGAAAAAACAAGGGCGATTGTAAACATAAGCTATCAAAATGAAGATCTGTAACACGCCTGAATCTTTGATTTTATAACAACGCAGTAGGTATTGAACCAATTGAACTGCGGTGTACCTCGACACGTTGTAATGTAGAGGAATCGTCGTGTAATTTGATAACAATAAAGTAAAATCTGCGAAATGTCTAGTAGGTACGTTCGACTTACTTTTTTTGCGATTCAAGCCAATGAATGACAGGAACAGAAATCCAGCTCGATGCACACACGAGGTATAAAAAGTTCAGACACAATATAATATTCAATCACTTGCTGACGAACAATTGCTTCGCTTTGCTGGTTGCCGCGTCCGCCTGTTGACAAAATAATGATAGAAAATGAAAATGGCGGATGCCAAGAAAAAATCAGCTGTCGACCATAGAAAAAAAACACGATGTTGCCAGCACAAACTTTATTTTTGATATTTTTGTTTTACAGTGATACATATTTCTAGCGATTTGTACCTACCTACCTAACCTACCTAGCTATTTTTTTAAATTATAATAATCGTAATAAAATTCAACTATCACTTCAGTGTCGATAAATTCGATCATTTAACGAGTACCTACCTGTAGATTTTAATGCATTCTCGTTTCTCGGAAACAATAAAATATTAAGTAGATACTATAGGTACGTTATTTTTGTAATCTTCCACACCTCTCATTTAATGAGGATAATATTATATATATATACAACATGCCTGTAAGTGAAATCAGACGATATAATATAATAATATTTTTATTAATAATACAATAGGTAGCTATAATCTAAGACAAAATACTGTGTAAACTAACGTGACACGACAAAATGTCCAAACGACAAATTGTCAAGACGACAAAACGTCCAACGACATAAGGTCCAAACGATAAAATGTCCAAACGACAAAATGTCTAAACGATAAAATGTCTAAACGACAAAATGTCCAATGAAATTACTGAATTTACTTTTCAATGGCTTTTCATACCATACTAAACATGGCGGTATGCGGTGACTGGATCCTCTCGATCGCTCGAAATCCCCTAAAATTCTATGCGTCTTTTTTGTCATGTTTTAAACATATTTTTGTCATGTTGTAAACATGTTTTAATGTCATATTCTATAGTTTACACATTTAGTAAAAGTTTCAGAGATTAATTAGAGAGAAAAAGGAATCGTAGTGTGTCTATGACAAATAGCATGAATATGACGGGAGCACTTAACTAGTGTGTGTAACGATATGAAGTTGGCGATCTGTTCCCTCTGCCTACGCCACAAGGGATGCGTGAGAGGGTTGAAAAGAAAATTGCGTGAATATGACGGAAACATGAGTGTGTGTAAGGATAAGAAAGTCTGGCGATCTTTTCCCTCTTCCTTCCCCCCAAGGGAAGCGGCATGAGAAGATAGAATAGAAAAAAGGAAAAAAATGTAGGCCATTTTTTCGTTGGTTGTATTGTCCTTGGAAATTTTGTCTTTTGACATTTTGTCGTTTGGAAATTTTATTGTTTAGACATTTTGTCGTTTGGACCTTATGACGTTGGACATTTTGTCATTTGGACCTTATGTCGTTGGACGTTTTGTCGTCTGGACATTATGTCCATGGACATTTTGTCGTGAAATCCACGAATATTAAAAATTAATGAATATTGTAATTTCGCCATATATATCATAAATTAATTATTTGGCAACATGTGGATATCAACAACAATGACGAAAATATAAATAGGTATTGTGAAATCAAAATAATCGCCTTTCCATATAAAATGGGAGTCCCCCTACGTGACCTCGATACATTCTCGTTTCGTCGACCTCTCTTTCAAGATACAATCAACCCTCATTTATTTGTAGTGACTTCTATAATATACGCAATTATGCAATATACCTGCCTGGGACCCAACTTCACGATGTTTTAGATTACCTACATACCAAATACCTTTTTTTTTTGTATTGTACCTATATGCAGAGGCACCTCATCTACTTTCCATACACGAAAAATTCATGATTTTTTAAGACTCAAAAAAACTCGCCTGCGGCGATAATCTATAGTTTGCGGTAAAAGTTTCAGGGAGCAGGGATAGGAGGAACTTCTGTTTTCTTTTTCAATACATCTGGGTAGGTAAAATAAAAAGTAAGGCTGCTTCGCGGTCTTCAACAATCTTCGAACAGTATCGAGAAGCAAATATTTACTTTATCGTGGGTTGCCTGTAATGACGTGTTCATAACAGATTGTTTCTAGAAAATTCTATAAACTTCCAAAGAGCCAAAGAATTTTCTAGAACACGTCATAATATTTTCTTTCTATCAGGCAAATGCGCGACATCTTTGGAAAAGTTCGATAAACTTTGTTGAGAGGAAACGAGATAAGTAGGTATCTACAATACAACCAACCGGCACGTAAATTCTATTACGACAGTAATTCAATAGATGTCTCGTTGTTATTTTGCCATGCTAAGAATTGGGGATCGTATTGAAAATACAACAGTTCGAGAACAAAAGTGCAAAAAGGAGGGCTTATTAAATATTTTGTAATATCTTACAGCCAACCGTTTATTATGCAGCAGCAGGCAGCAGTGAGCTAATAAACTAGTAGCATATATTCAGGAGTGAGTTTGATAATCTGGTAGCATATATTCAGGGGTAACTTTGATAAACTGGTAGCATATATTCAGGGGTAACTTTGATAAACTGGTAGCATATATTCAGGGGTAACTTTGATAAACTGGTAGCATATATTCAGGGGTAACTTTGATAAACTGGTAGCATATATTCAGGGGTAACTTTGATAAACTGGTAGCATATATTCGGGAGTGAGTTTGATAAACTATGAGCATAAATTCAGTAAATGTTACACTGATAGCGTATATTATTATACTGACATAATACCTACATACGAGTAAGTATACCTATCCATGGGCGTCGTCAGATCGACGATAGATTGGAATAGATATTTAATTTTTCATACTAAATTATGAAACCTCACAAAAAATCACATTATTACCACACATTTTCTCATCATATCGTATATTTTACAAAAATTAGTATTAAAAATTCATCAAAATACAATTGTTTCACAAAAAATTGCTTGCGGCGCTATTTTTTTTATTACTTTTTACAGAAAACATTTTTCATTCATAATCCCTATTGTGCAAATTATTATGTACATTTTCAAATAAACCAAACCACATCATGACGTTCTTCACTATATCTCACAAAAAAATTCGTCTGCGGCGCTATTTACGCGTTTTTCATCCTATATAAATTTTGTAAATTTTTGTTGCCCCCCCCCCCCCGCCCCCCCACCCCCCCTAGCTCCGAGGCTGGTGACGCCCATGTACCTAGTACCTATATATCGTTAGTCTGCCTAATACCAATAGGTATCTAATAGTAAGCAAGTAGTAGGTATAGTAATCTATGTTCGTGATGTAGTCTATTAGGTCGACAGATGCTTCCTTGCTACCTATAGAATATTACAAGTTTGAATTTTTCGACTTTTAAAGCCTTTTTTTGAAGTTCTTGATTAATATATTGAAAATATTTATAGCCTATGTCACCCGGTCGCCTTTAACGTTTCTAAAGAGGTATACTTAACATTGTTTAATCAGATCTTTAATAACTCTTACAAATCCTTGCATAGAAAAACAAGTGACTATCCTCTTTATAATAGTGTAGATTATCCAAATAATGCTTGTAGGTACGTTGAAAACATTTTCAATTATTATGCAAAATGCACAAAAACAGGCATACCTACCTATACCAAAGAAGCAATATATGTTGTAAGTATAGTATCTTAGAATGTGCATGGCTGGTCATGTGGCCAAAACCACAGACTCTAGGTGGACAAAGAAAGTCCTGTTGAAAGTCCAGTTGGTAAATAAAGTAGTTTTATTAAAAAATTACTAATCGCAAATTTACAAAAAAAACTAAATTTTATGACTTCGCATCGTAGAACTGTTTTTCGCGGTCTTCCAAACGATACCAAACACAAATGATATAAAAATTAATTTAAATAAAATTGTGTAATACCGGTAATTTGTAGTGTTTATTTAAAGAGCAGATTTGAAGGTCATGCACAAGGGGATGGAAGACCTCAGATCGGCCATTCTCACTCTAAACGCTCGTTGTGACGATATAGAACACAAGATGCATGAATACAGAACTGCAGCTGTTGATGTGAGAAAACGTTGTGATGCTTTGGATGACAAGATTAAACTTATAGACACCAAGATTGAGCGGGTGGATGTCCTAGAGGAGAAAATCTCTGGCATCGATCAGAAAATTACGTCATTGGGATCGGCCGATTTTCTGCCTCGAGATAATAATGCGAAGGACCAACGCGAGAGAGCAAACAACATCGAAATCAAGGGAGTGACACAAACTGGTAATGAGAGGCTACCTGATATTATAACATCATTATCCAAAGCGCTGGGATATGATTTGGATCTAAAAGAGGTGGATTATATAGTGCGGGCCAGATCTAGGAATAAAACATCTCCAAAACCAATAGTTATGAGATTCTTACGGAAAATGGCAAGAGATGACTTTTTAGCCCTTGTTAGAAGTAAGAAAAAAACTTTATCTACAAACGATATTGGTATCCATGGAAGCCCCAGCAACATCTTAATTAACGAACACTTGACTCTGTACTACAAGGATCTCCTATATAAAACTAGGCTGTTAGCGAAGGAAAAAAATTACAAATATGTATGGGTGCGGAACGGAAACATATTCATCAGACGTAGCGATTCTTCTCCAAAAAACTATATAAGGTGCGAGGAGGACTTAAAGAAGCTCAACACTTAGATGTATGGCACTGGAGCGACCTGTTTCGTGTAATGATGGATGTGTTATATTATTGTATTATTTCTTATATTGTATTCATCCTCATTTCCCTACCACCACTTTCCTTATTACCATTTAACATCCCATCCAAACCCTTCCTAACCTATTCAATAACCTTACGCAGTACAGCTGAACTCAACCCGCGGTGTGGCTCGTTGGCGTGCGGCGCGTTGGCCCGGCCGGCTCCGGTTCCGTCGATCGATTCTAGACTTCTGCTGTACCGAATCACATTTCAAATTAATAGAATTATCATCTATCTATTACCGGCGCGTACGTACAAAATATAAACGTTTTTTATCAGAATACCAGAGGCCTTCGTACTAAAACGGAGGAGGCTCTCTTGAACTGTTTGTCTAATGATTTCGATATAATTTGTGTAGCAGAATCATGGCTACACGACGGCATCTATACCTCAGAGATAATAGACCCCAGATATACAGTTTTCAGAAGAGATAGAGACGTGTCTATTTCAGGTGTGGGTGGCGGAGTGTTTATAGCGACCAAGCCTGGTCTCAATCCCGTGCATCAACCAACGTGGCAATCCTCGGCTGAGGATATTTGGATCTCTATACCCCTTAACTCAAATAAAAAATTACACGTTTGCTGCGCGTACATTACCTCATGTAGCAATCATTTAAATTTACTACGAGCTCATCTGGACAAAGTTGACGAGATTTTATTGAATAATTGTGAGGATAAATTCATATTAATTGGAGACTATAATTTGCCGCAAATAGATTGGGGGTCGGTACATGGCGAATCTTACTTAGAAATTCTTAATCATAATGATGGTCCGGCTTACAGGTTGATCATAGATTTCCTTTCTTTTTCTGGATTGAACCAATATAACTCCATACCAAATGATCATAATAAAATTCTCGATCTTGTTATATCGAACGTACAGAGTCTCGTTACTCCGTCTGACGCAATGCTTGTTAACCCTGACTCTTACCACCCCACTTTGGAAATTAATTTAAAGGATTGCTTGACACGTAACACTTCTATGAAAAATAATTCCCGAGAGATTGCTCTCTATCATAAAGCTGACTATGTCCAAATTCGAAATAGGCTCTCGCATTACGACTGGAATCAAGAACTATCTAATCTCAATACAGAAGATGGTGTTTCGAGATTTTACGATATAGTGTTTGGTATTGTTAAGGATTGCGTTCCTATAAAGAAAATAAGGCCAAATAACTCTTTCCCCTCTTGGTATTCTCCCGCTCTAATTAATGTGATAAAGGAAAAAACAATGTATCACAAAAAATGGAAAAAATATAAAAATCGATTGGACTATCTGACATTCTCTTCGCTTAGAAGTAGACAAAAGCGTTTGACTGCTGAATGTTATTCGAAATATGTGTCCAACATAGAAAATAATTTAGTAAGTAATCCCAAATCCCTATTTTCATTCGTTAAGTCAAAACGCAGAGAGGAAGGTGTGCCTAATACAATGTCCTATAGGGATGTCACATACTCTGATGAATTTGCAATATGCGATGCATTTAATACTTTTTTCACATCTGTACACATTACTGATACAAACTCAGTCTCTACACCCCAACAGAATAATATATCAGTGGCAGAAACTGTAGACTCGATAACTAATCTGCAAACCAATCCCTCTATCGTGCAAAAATATATCGAAAAAATAGACGTTAACAAGGGTCCGGGTTCGGACAAATTGCCTGGTATATTTGTGAAGAACTGTGCAAAAGAATTGTCCGTACCTCTCTCCATTATATTCAACATGTCGCTAGCTGAGGGTTGCTTCCCATCGCGTTGGAAAAAAGCCTTTATAACACCCATTTTTAAAAGTGGAGATCGACACAACGTTGAAAACTATCGACCCATATCCAAACTACCTATCTTAAGCAAACTGTTAGAAAAAATTGTCATCGATCATATTAATCCCTTGCTTAATCCAATTATAATACCAAATCAACACGGTTTCAGGAGTGGAAAATCGGTGGAATCTAATATGCTTGAATTTACTAACATCTTAACGAATGAAATACACAAAAATGGCCAGGTTGACGCTATATATACCGATATGTCCAAAGCGTTCGACAAACTCAATCACAATTTATTACTTAAAAAACTTTACGGTGCGGGGATACGAGGAGATCTGCTTGGATGGTTCAAGTCATACGTGACCAACAGACTCCAGGCTGTCGTGGTCCATGGATACGAATCCAACTACAGGGCTATTGCTTCAGGTGTTCCGCAAGGTTCCCATCTGGGACCTCTTTTATTCCTATTATACATAAATGACATTAAAAATTGCCTGAAGCACTCGGAAATTTTACTTTTTGCAGACGACGCAAAAATATTTAAAGTTATTCATGACTTATCCGATTGTATTAATCTTCAAAGGGATTTACTGGATTTTGAAAATTAGTGCCGGGAAAACCAATTGTTTTTAAACAGTGACAAATGTAATGTTATTACTTACACACGCAATAAAAAGAAAATTACATTTAATTACTCGATCAATGATGAAACTCTATCATACAAAAGAGAGGTAAGGGATCTTGGAATAATAATGGACGAACAACTCACTTTCACCAAGCACTACGACAACATAAGTTCTAGAGCCTTCAAAACTCTGGGCTTTGTTATTAGAAACACAAAGGTTTTCAAAAAATCCAAATCATTGGTCATACTTTTTAACTCCCTGATTAGAAGTCTTCTGGAATTCGGTTCTACTGTCTGGAATCCAAACTACATCGTCCACATAAATACTATAGAAAAGTTACAAAGAAAATGCGTAAAACATCTCAATTATCGCAATAGATTACACTTTGACTCGTACATCCAAGCATTAAAACACTACAAAATCAAATCTCTCGAAACTAGAAGACAAATAATCGACCTTTGTTTCCTACATAAAATTATTAATAATAAAGTAGATAGTATTCCTCTTGTGGAATCATTGCCTTTCCATTGCCCTTCCAGAAATGTTAGACATCAAACACTTTTCTACGTCAGCCATTCAAGAACAAATTATATGCAAAACTCATACATAAAAAGAGCATGTATATCTTTTAACAAGAATTGTATGAAGGATCCAGCTCTGGATCCCTTTGGCTCTGGTCTGAATACTTATAAAAATAAACTGTTGAAAATAGTGGACGTTTAGCGGGGGGGTCGTGCCGGCGCGTTGAGTGTACCGTTGGGTCTGAGGGTTTCAGCGTAAAACTAAAATGAAAAGAACTATTGTCACTTCCTTTCTCCATTTTCCTTCCTATTCCTGGATCCATTCCTATCCTATTTCCCCTATTTTTCTTGCTTATATATAATGTACCTTTTTATACTTATATTAATAAAACGAAGAATACTATAATTGGCGCCATAAAATGTAAATATGTATATATAAAATATCATATTATGTATTTAGCTGTTGTATTCTCAATAAATAAATAAATAAAAATAAAAAAATAAAATTTATCTTGCATATATTTTAATACTTTTTGGTGACTTTGATGCATATTTGGAGCATGAGGTGGTCGGTAGCCTGGTTGGTAACGCGCTTGACTGTTAATACAGTGGACGCGGGTTCAATCCCCGGCTTACTCCACTTCACAACACAAGCTTTAAAGCTTTCTGTGAGGTGTACAAAGATTAGTTTTATAAATATATATATATATGATGAATTTTGCATGCATATTTTAAGGGCATGGCACCAGGAATGACGTCACAGACATTTCCCACGGCATTAAGGTTCAAAATCGCATGATAAAATGGTAAAAATAGCGTTTTTTCCATTTTTTGGGGTTAATTTTGCGTCTATCAAAAAACTTTTACGGTTATTCCCTAGATTTTGATGCATATTATCAGTACAAAAAAAAATTTTACCCCGCGACTTTCGGGAAACGAGTTTCCGTCTTTCCGAAAAAAGTATAGAGGTGTTTTTAAATATTTTTTTTGAGACATCTATACAAGATATAAAAAATATTTTACGGTTATTCCCTAGATAAAGGTTCAATGCATCTACCCTATTTTGTTCCAAAGCATATTTAGTAACGGTTGTCTAGATATAAGGTCTCCCGTTTACAGAAATTTTTGAAATGTCGGTATGCACACTCTTAACCATTTTAAGTTGCATATAATCCGGTCTCTAGTTATAAGATAATAGGTGTTACACATTCGGATGTAAGTTACGAGTATGTTGGTAGGTACAACTTATTATCAACTATATAGAGTAGGTAGTATGTTTAATGTTCATACCCGCCCATCACCTAGTAAGTACCAACTTACTATTTTCGTTTTACTAAACTATCATACTTTCATTTTCGAACGAACAGGTTTGTTAAATTATTATTGGAGCGAAATTATTAGTCATTTCGTGTGACAGCATACATGCTACAGTTTTTTATGGCATACGATACGTTATACATGGCAGATAAATATGTACTATTATTATAGGTATTGGAGTTTTTTCGTCATTATGTTGTACGAATAATGCTAAATTACATAACAGTATAATAGTTAGATGAAACATGAAACCAAAAGTACCTACCTACATTAAATTATAACAACCAATTTTTACTGTATATACAGTCAGTAAAATACTAAGGATGGACGCGTTGTGAGTAAAAGAAATCATAGAGCGTGTATGAGGAGAAATTGCATGAATGTGACTGAGGCAAGGAGTGTGTGTAGGGATAAGGCGTTCTGGCATTCTGTCCTCTCTGCCTACCCCCCCCCCCCCCAAGGGAGGCGTCATGAAGGGAGATACAATTTGTCAAGAAAAAGATGTTCACAATCTGCCAAGAAAAAGATATTCTTGAATTAACTTTGAACTATATAGTTTTATTTTCTGGCTATAGTGACATTTTTGTTGAAATTCTATACTGAGATGGCCCCAGGGTTAGCCTGAAGGACACCCTCCAACAACACCGTCCGGAAGGGCTCATTCACTGTATTCAATATCCCTGCTACAAGGAGAAAAAGTAAAAAATACATACAAACTTACAAATACCTAATTACAGGTTGAATAAATATGAACATATTGACTTCTCGACTGAGCTGGAGGCAGCAAAATTAAGGGATCTTGACGACTCTTTGCGCCGCCCCTTAAAATATGTGTAAATTAACTAAAAGACATACCTACCTAGATAATGTCGGAAACGGTTTTCAAATTCTAAAGTACAGAGAGCAACACTAAGATTTTAATATTGATTTGACACGAAAACAAGTAATAAATAGCGCTGCAGGCGAAATGTTTTTAAAAGAAATGGGAGTGCTAATGAACATGTTTGCATTTAATTATATTATTGTACACGACAAATGATGATGAAACTAATAACTATAGCGATGTAATTTTTTATACATTAGTGTTCATTCAGATTGCCACCTCCTCGATTTGTCGCTCCTTCAGAGTGCCGCCATTAAGATTTGCCTAACTTGCCAATTATGTAGGGACGGCCCTGTTTACACTGTACACAACGTATTTTTGATTAAGTAAATAAGTACATATATTAAGTTTTTTCCTCAACAGAGACGAGAGGCATCTTCATTCACATAATGCAACCTTATGTGAACTCTCTTAGGGAGGAAGCAGGATGGGTGTTCCGACGCTTACGAGTCGGAACCGTCGGAACACCCATCCTGCTTCCTCCCTAAGAGAGTTCACATAACGCTGCATTATGTGAATGAAGATGCCTCTCGTCTCTGTTGAGGGAAAAACTTAATGTACTTAATTCCGTCTGTGCTATAGGTAAGTACAGATAAATCCAGTTCCATACCTAAATAATTTAGGTAAACCTCAAATCAAATAAGTATAATTCATCATCTTTTATCCGAAGCTCCACCATCATCTGAAGATCTTCCGCAATACCACTGAAGAGATAGAAAGACAGAGTATCAAACTGGATGAAATTATGGCAAACATAAACCTCAATTTTTATTGCATAGATAAGTGGAGTAAACCGCAGAATTATGGTATTATTATCTAATCTTATACAAAAACATAATATTCATGTCGGTGTAACTTAAAATTGCCATATCATTTAGGTCTTATTATCGTATTCAACTTACAGTAAACTTTTTGACGTTGTCGTCTACTTGGGTGTAGGTATTAAAATTTGTGGAAGGAGTAGGTAAATTAAGGTGACCAACCGTCCTCCTTTTGGAAAGACAGTCCTCCTTTTCTAGGTTCTGTCCTCCCTCCAAAAGTGTCCTCCTTTTTTACTTTTTGACATTTTAAAGCTAATCAGTTAATCTCAAAACCAAGCGTTTTTTCATTATACCATGAATTAACTAGTACCTAGTATAAAATTACATTAAAATGCAATTGTTTCCTAAAAAAAATGTCTGCGGCGCTAATTACCTTTATCTTTTGACAAATATTCCACTTGCAGCGCTATTTTTTGATACTTTTTTTATGGAAAATATTTTCAAGAAAATAAATCAAACAACATAGCGACCTTCTTCACTGTCCCAAAAAAAAATTCGCAGTGCTATTTACGCGTTTTTTGTTCTCCTTTTTATTTTAAAAAAACTATGGTCACCTTAGGTATATTGTTGAAAATATAGTCGATTCACTTTCTTTTAACTGAGATAAGAGTTCATTTGTCTCTTGAACTAGTACATAACGATATCTTTGATATTGTGTTTATATTTTGATTCATCAGTTTACCGCGAGAAAGCATCGAGAGCGGATGAATCGGTCGAATAAATTGTAGAAATTTATCATTGAACTGATCGATATATTTTACATAGTTGTTTATTTAATTTAATAATTATACCTAATTAATTTTAATACAAATTGTCTAAATTTAATTTAATTTGATTTTTTTTTTTGTTAAAAAAATTGAGCAAGTTTTTTTTAGTTTTTATTCTAAATATTTTCGGTGCCTTTGGATGACAACTGTTTGTTGATAAGGTATATTTTTTATTTTCTTTGTTTATTTATTTATCATATAGTATTTGTACGTATTTAGGTACCTTGGGGACTTGGCTCTCCCAAGCCGAAGGTGCCGACGACAAATAAGGTTTTAATCACGATACAGGCTTTTAACGTAGAGAATAGCTTGCAGGAAAGTATTTAGGTTTCCATCAGTGAGTGTTTTGTCGGGTTTTCTCACTGCGTGTACTTCTAATGACTGATCGAGCTTTCGTTACCGTTGTTGGTAACATCGTCAGGGTTTGGGGTGTGTTTGCAAGGTCCTTTTTAAAAACGTACTTATTACTTACGCAGGTTTGTAGACACAGATATATAATTTCACTAAGGATTTCCCAACTAAGTGAACTTATGTTTGGGTCAACCCCACAAAAAAGTAGATAAAATATATTATTACTATAGTACCTATTGAAAAGCTTGTTAAATAGTTTCAATATTGGCATAACAGCATGCGTTTTTGAAACATTATCACAAGAAATATATTGCGGCTTTGAAAGTAAGAAGAACCACACTGAAAAAATCTTGCAATAAGGCGTTTTTTGTTTTTCTCACATATTTTTGTTTTGTTTTATTATTTTAGGGATTTTTGTATAAAATATTGTTCACGATCAATTTTTTTTATATTCTTGTATTAAAAGCTGCAAAATTGTCCACTTAATGATATAATAAATGTATGAAAAATAACACCACATTTTACCAAAATTGTGAGAAATAATACCTCTTTTGCAAAATATAGCACCATATTTCCCGAAAAATAATACCGATATTTTCCAGTCCCTACTTATGAGATATTCAATGTTAAAAATACCCTTTTGGCGATACCCACTACCTGCCTTAAAATGAGTATGCTGTGTGTATTTATGTATTCCATTTTGGGTAGCGCACAGACAAAACTAGCAAAACAATAGGAAATATCTAATACGTAGGTATGTGCCGAATTATGTTTTTCTCTGTTGTTTTCACTTTCCGTATAACCAATGCTCCTCCAGCCCAATACTACATTGAATAATAGATAGTGTTGTAATGACAATAACATTTGTTGCCTTTAGTTTTCAATAAAAACACTTTGTTTTCTTTGTTTCCTATTCGTTGTTAAAAAATCAAAAGCTATAGAATAAAATTACGTAGGTACAAAGAAAATAACGATATCAATAGTGAAATAGCGATATGAATACCGCGACATTATGTATGGGTAATAAATGTAATAATAATATGTATGAGTGTGACCATTATTCAAAGAACGCCAAGCTATTTTTTAACGGGTAGTTATACTTGGATATACAGCTATGAATGATGGACTTTTCATAGCGCTCATGACTTTTGAATTATATCTTTACACCTAAGCGAAAGGACGATGGGCTAAAATGTATAAAACTTGGTGCAAGAATTTCCACTAAGGAGACTTGGAGGAAATTAAAGTACATACTTGCATCATTATTCTGGCAAAATACTATCAAATTCTGTCCTGGGGATACTCGCTATGATATTTTTTTGTTTTTAAAAATTTAGTGCCCAGATTTTGTCAAAGATCTAGAATCGCCTATATCTTCCTCTTCTTGTTCAGCCGTTCCTCCACTGCTGGATATAAGCCTCTTCTAACGTTTTCCAATTTCTTCTACTTTGAGCTTTGCTCAACCAGTTCCTTTCTGCGACTGGGACTATATAATCTACCTATCTTTTTTGGAGCCGTCCTACAGGCCTTCTGTTCGTGCATATATACGGGTTTGAAATTAGGAGTTACGTATGTATGGAAATTCTGACATCTTAAGGGTATGCATATTTAGATTTCAAAAATTTCAAAAAACGGGAGACGTAATATCTCGACAGCCTTACTAGATTTGTTTAGGAAAAAAATAGGGTAAATACATTGAACCTTTATCTAGGAAATAACCGTAAAAGATTTGTTATATCTTTTACAGATTTCTCAAAAAAAATGTGTAAAACACCTCTGCCCTTTTTTCCGAAGGCTAGAAACTCGTTTCCCGAAAGTCGCAGAGATTTTTTTTGTATTAATAAAATACATTAAAATCTAGGGAATTACCGTAAGGGTTTTTTTATTGAAGCAAAATTAACCCCAAAAAAATGGAAAAAACCCTATTTCTAAGATTTCATTCACGGGCTATATAATGAAATGTCGCCAAAAAAACTCAAAGTTGGGTTAAACACTTTCTTATACTTAGGACGGTAGGCTTTACGGTCACCCGATGACTTAAGGCGAAGATACACATGAGAGATTTTGACCTCCCGGATACCAAAATGACAGGTCTCTTGTGTGTAAACACATCGGAGACGCGAGATATCTCTCGATACCGCGCGCCTCCTGAGACGGTCTGCGCACGCAAGTCTCGCGTCGTGTATTTTACATATTTTCGTCTCAGGGGACGCGTCTCCGGTCTTTTGACATGTTCAATTTTAATCTGAGGTCTCTTGGAGATGTTTGCAACTGAATTGGATTGGCGCGCGTGGGCACGTGGTTTTTGTATTGACATATAATTTTAAACATTCCTGCGATTGTGACGATATTAGTACATTGTTAATAATAAAATTGTTTGTTGATTATAATTATAATATTATTTTTAAATAATGGCGGATTAATAACAGAGTTGCATTTGCATTTGAAATATGAATACAGTTGTGAAAAATACATTAACATTACGTGTTTTGTTATTCCCTTAATGTCCTACAACATTTATAGCAAACTATGTAGTTACCATTTCACCCTTTAATATTCATCGAAATAACATAAGGAGGAAACAAAATTTCGCTACTCACAACGGTTTCGGGTATGTAGTGCATACCGATACTTGCTTTGGCTTATGTCACTGATGTCATAGGAATGGTGTACATTAAAAGAAGGTCTAATTAAGTATTCTATTTAATTTACTAACGTAGAAAAGGAAATATATACACATACGCATGTAAGTAAAGTACTGACCGACATATGTACATTACTGAATCGATAAATAATTTCAAAGCGGTATATTATTATATTTTTTAATCACAATACTCGTAAATACATGACACTAGAGTATGTACACAAAACCAAACGCCATTATGGCGCCAAAAATACTAATAGAATGAATGCAGCAACAGACCAAAGTCTCGCGTCTCGAGATAGTCCCGTGTATTTTAGAATTTGATGACAGGAGGCGATTGTCGGCCATTTTTACTAGAGATGCCGTCTCTAGAAACGAAAATCTCCCGTCGTGTATTTCACTGAAGAGGCTGACGCCATTTTGTCAGTGCCTGGAGGCGCGTCTCCTGAGACCCCGTATATCCACACCTTTACACTTACAGCATATATAATATAATAGATAATAGCCATGATGCATTGTCCACAATCAATAGTTTTCAACACAAGAGTTAATGATCGGTGTCTGTCTTAATATGGAAACCTTATTCTATAACTCTGTGATTATATTATTATGGTGTATGTCTAGAATTATTAGCAATACGAATGATAGTGTTATTGATACGATATAAACTAGTTGTTTTTTTGCTGCCAGCTGTCCACATTTCTATAACGAAAGAGAAAACAATACGCAATATTACCTGCAATCATTATATCAGACATTGATCTCGTTAAGCATAATATTAGCCAGATTCTTGCCAGTTTTGCCGAAAAGCGATGCCTACGTTTACCTTCCCAGAGAGTCTGATGTAATGCCGTCATAAGAAATAATTCCACATTTAGTGCAGTAACGAGAGCAAATTTAATGGCATTTTCAGGAAAAAAATACAGTAGTCTACTTCCCTTTCATACTTTACGTATTTGGGGGCGCTGAATTCGAATTTCAACTTTGCCACCTCGTAAATGTGATGCGTTCTGAGATATTCGAGAAAAACTCAGAAGAAAACGTTCTTTTTAGAGACTTTCGCTCATAACTCGAAAAGTATACATTTTAGAGAAAAGAATCTCGAGACAAGAATAAACTAGAGTAAATTTCCTAGAAATAGCGATGATATTCATTTTTCTGAAATAAAACGCTTACGCGCTACTATGCGCTAAAAAAGGGCATAAATTCCACTCTTGGAAAAAATTGTTGTATATAAATAAAGTACACTATATTTTCTACAATTAGTGCTAAGAAGGTTTCTGAGACAGACTAACCTCTATTACGTTAGAGCGCATTGAAGTTCACTATAGTACATTAGAAGCAAATTCTTCATTATTTAAAATGGATATATAACATTAAAAAAAATAAAAAAATCTACTAAACTTTCTTGATGCTATAAACACAAGGCTGAAATTTTTATATTTAAATGTTTGCTACCCCTCAATAGCGATGGGTTGGTAGAAATTTGAGAATTCCTTAGAAACAAAAGCTCATTCTCCAGTTTTTTGTCCATAATGTGAAAATTAAAAACAATAGGGACAATTATACTAAGACAATAATAAAGTACATTTTATTATCTATGAACAACCTTAATAACTTTTTTTAGTCAAATAGACGATTCAGCAGCCAGAGTCCGTTAAAAATTTTCCATATCTCGAAAATATTCTAAAATCTCTACTTATTTTAGTTTACCGCCTGCAAATAAGAATCTAAACATTTTTAAGAAACAAAATGTGAAAATTCATTAAATTTCCTACAAATTATGTCTCATTCGTTTTCGCTCAGGCGAACTGGTTCGCTGTTAAAATGCATCGAAATTTGGTATAAAATTGTATATTAATTAAGCGTTGATAATACGAACTACGACTATGGTATGTGTGTAACGTATAAACCCCCAAATACGTAAAGTATGAAAGGGAAGTAGACTACTGTATTTATTTCTCCGCGAAAACACCATATGACTAGACTAATTTCCGCAATTTCATTATTTGAATTTTCTATCGAAATTGCTATTAAAAGTCAGAGTTTCCATATAACCCGTTACTCCACGATATTTTTCGCGATGATCTAAGTCTGAGTTCTATTTTTTTGGTTTAGGTATTCGTGGTTCTCTTGAGACAATGTAGACATATGCTGGATTTCACCAACTTCTTAGGTGAGGAATAGTGGAGATAGGAGCCAGGTAGCACAAATTTTGTATGAAAAATAATGATAAGTGGCTCCTATCTTCACTATTCCTCGCCTAAGAAGTTGGTGAAATCCAGCATTATACTCGTACAATACAAATTAAAGATGTACCAAACACCAAACAAATAGTACCTAAGCATTGTTTACTAAAGCGCAAACTTACCGCAAAGCTGCGCTTACTTCCAGTTAAAATATTATTCCCTAAACGTCCAATTTTCTATAAGGAATTTCTTTTCAATCATAAAGGGCTAACTGGTAATAAAGTACCTACCTATCTACAATAATTGAAAGTAAAGAATAAAGCAATTAATTTATTCATAAAATTCAATCAAGGCAGTTGTTACTGAGATCAACATAACTACATAATAAGTCATGATAATATTGTAGATTATACTGCCCACTAGGGTACTACGAGTATATCTACCTATGTCACTGTCTATAAGAAAAGAATGTTACATATACATAAGTAACTATTTATTTCACTTGTCATACGAGATCTTTCTGTACGTACGAACAACTTCACAGTGAAACAAACATCGAAATGATTCGTCAATAAAATATCGACTATTTTCAAATTATATGCCTACACCAAAGGATGAACTTTTGACTGACGAATCGTCGATTGGCTTAACGGTAACATTCACCACAGTTCTTCCAAAGGCCACGGCTGGATGAATCAGCTGCTCAAAGTGATCAGATTAAGCCAGACGACTAGCAGTCTGTAAATGTTGAAGGTCTTCACTATGTGCGATTGACTATGTTTCTTGGTTTTTCGGGTGAACCGTGCGTAGATTAACTTTATCAACGTTTCGACACTCCTACTGGTGCCTCCCTCTTCGGATGTGTGAGAAATGTGCTGTGCAGTGTGGAGTGTTAACTTGTGCAGCGTGAGCAGTCTGATGGAGTTCACTCTCCAAGCTAAAAAAAAACATAGGATATTAAATTAAGGTTTTCTTCAAAAAGAAAATTGAAGTGCAAATCTGTAAAATAAATTTAATTATTAGGGCCATGTTGAAATATAATAATGAGCTGTATCTATTATGTATTTACTTTAATAATTGCACCTAGTTTACAACTTTCCGTGTGTTTTTAAACTCTAAACTATTAAAACGAATCACGATGTATAGACATTAGGCACCCGGAAGATTCATAAATGCCTTGTCTGTCTATCAAGTCTATAATGTATGTACTTCAAAGGTTTCATTTTATAGTTTAAAATCAATATAAAAACAAAAATAATAATCACATTTCCTTTAATGTACATTACAGATTTTTTTCTCAACAGAAGCGAAAGCTACATTCACATAATGTAGCTCTATGTGAACTCCCTTTGGATGATCCGACGCTTACGAGTCCGCTTTTGATTGGCAACGTTCACCAATTCCACCACATCCTGCTCTAAGCGTCGGAACATCCTTCCTGCTTTCCTCCCAAAGGGAATTCACATAAATCTACATTATGTGAATGTACATACTTCTTGTTTCTGTCGAGGAAGTATTATTTGTTGTAAGAGGATGTATTTCCATCTGCGCAATGCAGAAAAATCCAGTTCCAATACCTTAAATAATTTGGGTACATCACCATTCATGCTTGAAATAAATAAATCGATGCACACATTTCACATCTCTATATTATCTTCGATTCAACAAAGTTGAACGTAATAGTGACGTTCAACTTTGAAGAAAAAAAATGCGAGATCGTTGAACGTACAAACGTAGAGAAATAAGAGTAAGTTGTAAATACTATATCATTATTGTTATGCTAGGTCTATATACATTCATATCAATAATCAATAACATTATATCTATATGACAAATCATGCTTTATCTTGTATAATTATATAGACAAGTATTTTCAATCTGTTTTATATGCATCCCATATTAGGTGTATTGCTTCTTACACAAGTAGGTATACATAATGTTATATGCCTATAATAATTATTACTTAGATATATATATAGACAATTTTATATCATGAATTAGCAGTAGAAAATGTATTATTAATAAAAAGAGTTAGTAAATAATTTAAGGTCGGCGTTATCAATGATTCAACCTCTGATACTGAAACTTTCATTTTTAATTATTTTATTCCTTCTTTTTCTTCTTCTTCTTCATCTTGTTCTAGATCATTGATCTGTTTGTGAACGGATGCCTTCCTCTTGGGATGTGGAACACCAACTATCCTTCCACCTTTTTGGCGGTCTCTGGCTGTCGTTTTCCCACGGGTGTATTGAGGGCAACGATGTGGGGTATTCTGCCCTCATCAATCCTGTCCACATGGTCTCTCCAGTATCGTCACCTTTTCCTACGCCATCTCACGATATCTTCCGTCTGACAGGTCTCTCTAATCTCTGTGTTCCTCACCCTGTCTCTGAGAGTTCTTCCTGCTATTGTTCTTAGTACTCTCATTTCAGACGTTCGAAGCAGGTTCTTTATTATTATTTTATTCCCATCGGTTCAATTGATTTGTTTTCTTTGCGATTATTTAGTGTTTCACCCTTCAATGTTCTTCTTAAGAACACAAGAAGGTCGTTCGGCATTGACACTCTGAACGATGTTGTCTATTGCATAATGTTGAAAACCCGTTGACAATTTGGAATCTAATGTTTTCATTAGGTGCCAAATTATCAATGTCATATTTTTCGTTTTTACGTTTTACGCAATGTTTTTACGTTTTAAAAAATAGTTGTTTATTTATTGATAATGTTGTGGAAAGTTGCTGCCATCTGCTGTAAATCTTCTAGACATACTAAAGCTTTTCGTTTTGTGTTTTTTGCATGTATATTGTACTTATAATATGTTTTGACAAATTTATATCATCTATATTTTTTTATCTTAAGCGTCTTCACACACGCCCCGAAGTTCAGTTAACGGAATCGACCGTTTGTAAAAAAGTTCCGACCAAAACCTCTTTCTGAATTCAAAATTGGGGTTGACGCTGAATTCGGAGAGAGGTTTTGGTCGGAACTTTTTTGCTAACGGTCGATTCCGTCAACTGAACTTCGGGACGTATGTGGAGACGCTAATTGAAAACTTCGCACCTATGTTTTTTATTTCACTTATATAGTCCGACAAGTCAGTAATGTGCATACGTACACCAAAATTCTCTCTCACACACTTATAGCTGGTTACTCCATTTGTATAAAATGATACAACGGTATGGATAGACGGAAGGGTCACTCCCGACTGATTGGTATTTCTTTTAAAAAACATACTGCAGAAAAATGTTCCGTTTCTCTGTAAAATTTCTCCACATCTCTGGGGGCTATGAATAACATACAAGGTGGCATGTTGTACTGAGGTGTACCTACATAGTATAGGCACATAAGTACGTCTGATACTACCATGATTACCTACAGTCAAAGTTGATCTATAAAAGGTACACAATATGTAAATAGATGGGCTAATATTATGATACATATTCATTGAATGAAAGTACATTTATGTAGGTACTGTAGTAGATCAGTACACCATTCCCATGCTTTACGCACCTGGATCGCATTTAAAATAAGTGTTGTAATGAAAGTTAAATGCTATGTTTATTTTGGATTTGTATCGAGTTATTCTTCTCGAACCACGAATATATTGTCTCATCTGGGTTGTAGATCGAATCTTATCCAAGTTTCAACGCCTCAGATAAAAATGCACAAGGCCAACGCTTCCACCTAGATGATTTTACATAATTGACTTAGGTATGCCTCAACCCCGTTATAATTTTCTTCTTGTTCAGCCGTCTGTCCTCAACTGCTGGATATAGGCCTCTTCCATGTCCTTATTTATTCCATTTCTTACTGTCGTTTGCTGTTTGCAGCCAATTTTTACCTCCCACAGCGGCTCTGTCGTCGGACCATCTTACCTTCTCACCATTATAATTTTACCATATATTATTCTTCTTCCTAGTCGGTCCCTGATCCCTACTCAGTCTCAGTCTCAGATCAGTCTCGCCTACCCTGGTCTGTTTTCTGCCCGACGCACTGTCTCTACAAAAGTCGTCTCTGGTAGCCTCCACATTTTATCACACAACACAAAAAAATAAAAACGTTAACAGAGACAATGTTGAAAAGGTGTTGTAGTGTATTATCAAATTAATACCTTCGATGTACCTTCATTTCTATCATTTAATCGATCGCTTATCGATATTATAATTAGGTATTATAATTTGACGTTAATTTCCCTTCCTAAATCAATAAATCATTTTTTTATGGCTTCCATTTAAAAATAATGGTGGGCAAATAGAAAATATGTGAAATTAATCAAAATGTATAACACGGCTACTTACAAAATTTTATTTATACTAATACAA
This sequence comes from Ceraclea dissimilis, assembly GCA_963576895.1. Taxonomy (NCBI): domain Eukaryota; kingdom Metazoa; phylum Arthropoda; class Insecta; order Trichoptera; family Leptoceridae; genus Ceraclea; species Ceraclea dissimilis. The sequence goes on from OY756375.1 coordinate 6,544,950, forward strand.
CCAATTAAATACAATGATTATCTACATCTGCACTGGGAAAATCCCTTAGGCATTTTAAAGTGTTTATATTATAGGCAGACTGTACTGATTAGAGTGCTCCCTTTGTACCAAAAAAGCTCTGAGTTCAAGTCTGCGTATGTCCTAAGCATAAGTAATAAGTAATCTAAACTATACACTTCTGCTGGGGTTATAATTTCGCTCTAGTAAACAATATTGCATTTATAATAAATTTATAGCAAAGTGTTGACAATGAGGAGTACAGAACAATGACAGCCTTTTACATACCAAGTTTTTCACATCAAATTTTATATTTTTGAAACGATTTTGAGATCAGGCTCCGACTTAACGAGCTTTCTGTCAATTTTACTTCTGCGCTTCTAGCTGTCTGTCCAGCCCGTATCCACTTTTGGGGTCGCTATGTGGTGAATAATGATCGTAACTTTAGTTCAGATAATATTAGTTAATGTAATTGATAGGTAATACCTAATTTTCCTAGATCATTATTTGTTCATCAATCAAATAAATAAACGCAAAGTAAATTTATCTCAATGTGAATTCTGTTAGCATTAGGCCGCTAACACCAATGAATATAGGTACTAATTATTTGATACATAATTAAGTAATACGAAATTTCTCCAATTAAATTAACGTTAGTTTGATCAATGATCATTATATAAAAATCACAGAAAATTATTTATTGATTTCTCATTAACAATTTACACAATTCAAAATAAATAGGCTGTAGTTTATACGATTTTTATGAAGAAAGCTAATATTTTAGTTTGCGACCTCCGTATTTTTTTTATTTTTTTATTTATTTAAACTTAAAGTAAACAACAAACACATATAAATATACAAAATGGACATAGTACAGATTATAAAACGTTGTTCACTAGGGCGAACTTATCGAAGAACTGCGATTTCTTCCAGTTATCCCCCGTATATTTTTTTTATAAAAAGAATCTGGGCATGCATACACAAACCCAAATACTTTCCTGCACACCTTGCACTAGGCTAAAAGCCTGTATCTCAAAGTGTGGAATACATCGCCAGCGCCGGGGTTTGAACCTGGCACCTCCCGCTCGAGAAACTGCAGCCTCAACCAACTGCGCCAACCATGTACTCTTTATAATGGTATAATTCCTAGGCATTTTTTTACCATGAATCTTTGATCTTTCAAACCAACACTAGTCTGCAAAAGCTCGTTTCGTTCTATCTTTTTCATGGACTTGTTTAGAAAACATGCCTAATCTTATTCCATATTTGGTTCAGTTTGTAATATAGGAAATATAACATTTCTTCACATTTTACTAATTAACTGTGCGAATGCAAAATATTTAAAACGGGTAATAATTACCTACTAATTATTAAGTAAACCTAATTTGGTATAAATAATTATCAATTGCCTCTTACCTGTCGCCTGAGAGTAATATATGTTGCAAAATAATATGCAATCATTAATCCATTCCGACAAAAATCTAGATCAATTTCTAGCGCACACATCCTGCATCAAGATGATGTAATATTATACCTCTTGTATATACACATGGTGACCTAATACATATCATGCAATAGTTTTCTAGATAAATTTATTTTATGGAGTGGATTTAACTGTCAGTTCGATATTATACATTATTATTACACCCTTTATTTAACTTCACTTTTTGTTATTGTCTCCAATTTTTGCTACACAATTTTAACTAATTTACAAACTGGCTAGAGAAAGGTCTGAAACTTATATGATCTAGATAATATAACGATTCAGAACCGCATCGGATCAGCGTTCTTTAGAGACAAAAAATATGTCAAGCAATTTAGAGAAGCCAAGTATTGTGTGGGGTCGTGTGTGATATCGTATGAAAGGGCGTTGGATAATTAATTAACATCGAAACTCAGATTTTGTCCAAATAAAGTCATTGGGAGACACCGAGCATCCGGTCACTGCATAGCTCCTGTTTGGTGTCTCATGAAAGTGCTTTACGAGTAAAAATCAGATCTTTAAAAGATCAAATCGGATCAATCAGATCAATTCAGATCTTTTTTTTACGAAAGCTTGTCATATTTTTTAAAATTTTACTTGTTTAATTTATCCTTGATTTTGAAATTAATGTTTAATCACCTTTTTTCACGCATACTAGTAGGTGTGCGTAATTTGTTTCCGATTCGACGTCTAACGTGAGACTTCATGTGTATGTATTTCCGTAGATCGGCGCACGACTCACCGCGCAGTAATCAGTGTAAGTAATTCTGTAATTACAGGTACAAGAGATGGCTATGATCAGTAATAACAGTGATAATGCCAATTGCCAACACATTTTCAATTACAGGAATTATAAAATACCTACATTGCGTCGTGTAACTCGAGTAGTCGTTTGCTTATCGAATATCAATGCTGAACTTATAGATAGAGTAATTTCTAATTCTTATCGATTATCGATATTTAAGGCGCAACACCGAAAGGCATTAGGCATAGGCGTCACCAAGGAGGGGCAGGAGGGGCAGCTGTCCCTCCCTAGAGATTGGAATAGGTATATTTTTTTCATAATAAATTATAAAACCTCACAAAAAATCACATTACTATACGACACATTTTTTCATCATATATCATAAATTTTCTAAAATTAGTATGAAAATCCATCAGTTTCATTAAAAAAATCTACTATTTATTATTGCTTTCATATAAGGAAAACATTTTTCATACATATTATTGGGCAAATTATTACATACACTTTCAAAAAAACTAACCTCATCACGACCTTCTTCGATAAGTCTCACTAAAGAAATTTCGCCTGCGGCGCTACTCAGGCCTTTTTTATGCTACATTTTTTTTTCATTTTTTGTTACCCCCCTGAGGCTGGCGATGCCCATATGGCATTAGGTATAAGCACGCGCGGCCGCTGATAAAGGCAAAGGCGCACTGCGCTGCCACATTAAACATAAGAATATGCCTATAAATAAATCAATATTAAATTGAAAACGTTAAAAAAAAATAATTGTACCTCATACATTCATCTTTATAATATTGCACGTACGCGTACTCATACTACTGTGAAACTACTCTAGTGTGATAGTGTATGTGTGCGGTGTAGGTGGAGTAAATCTCACGCATGTGTATTGAAGGCCGCGTGCAGAATTTCAAATGCACAAAAAAATATCGATATTTGTACTAAAATCTCGAATCCTTCGCGAACGGTGAAATGAGGGAGAGAGTGTATGTTTGATAGAGAAATTAACGCGCTAGAAAGAGACGGAGGCGGCAGTGCCTGAGTCAGCGATATAATTTAAAACATGCGTGATTCGCGACGCACCGGTCAAAAAATGATTTATTTGTAGGTAAGTTTTTAGCGTTAATTAACGCAATTACAATGTTAGAACCGATTAATATTGTGTTGCGTCGAACACCGCACAACACATTTGACGCGTATTTTCATTGTTTACAAGTTGCACTCAGTCACTATTTTAGGTTGAATAAATACACTAATAATTAATATCGATAGTATTAAGAATAATTGAAGTGCAATCGAACAAAAATTGAGCAGGTAAATGGTTTTATAGCATAGGTTACTGAAATATTAAATAAATAAAGATATATTTTCTCAATACTTTAACATTATTTTCATAGCATAATATGTATACTCGTATAGCAAATGAACAATCGATTTATTAGATCGAACCGTAATTCGACAACTATTATTTATAATATGGTTTTCGTACAGTGTGAGTCGAAACATGGTTACTCTTAGAGTACTGCGGCCTCACTCGCAGCTGAGTAAGAAGTGTTGGAAAATCCTTTTCTTGTCTATGAATGTATCTACATACCTAGTAGGTTTTATTCATATTTTGTCAACGGTTGATTATAGGTTTACTACATTCTTTTTAATAAACACGACTACTATACGACTTTTTCTGCCACCTCCGTGGTCGGGTGGGGCCGCGATAGTGGAATAGTGCCGAATATTTTTGTGGAATTTATTACTGTTAGTCTGCAGTCGATGTGGGACGAGGGTACGATACAGTCAGATCAATTTCTATTTATCCCTTTACGTCGCATCCCTTGCGGGGTAGATAGAGAGGACAAAAATCTCTATACCTAAACACACTCTTGCACATATAGCTTACTATATATACCTACCTACACACATTAATATCTTTTTGAGATGGTCGGTAGCCTGGTTGGTAACGCGTTCGACTGTTAATCCAGTAAGCGCGGGTTCGATTCCTGATGCCGACCTACTCCACTACACGACACAAGCTTTTCAAGCTTACGCTTAAGCGTGTAATTGGGTTTATTTCGATAAACCCAGATTCATTAAAAATAATATATAAGGCTTTCTACTCGGCTGCGAGTAGTATGCGCTCCCTAAAATAATTTCACGAGCCGCCACTGGGTATAAGTGTGCGCACATATTTGTGCCAAAATATCAATAACGCGGCAAGGAGGCTTGTTTCTTGTCGCTTAGTGTTCCTTCGTGGGGTCAATTTTGTAACAAATTAAGAGTATGAATACCGACATATCAAAAATTTCTAAGAACGGGAGACCTTCTATCTCGACAACCGTTGCTAAATTTGCTTTGGTACAAAATAGGGTAGATGCATTGAACCTTTATCTAGGGAATAACCGTAAAAGATTTTTTATATCTGGTATAGATTTCTCAAAAAAAATTTTTAAAAACACCTCTGACCTTTTTTCCGAAAGACGGAAACTCGTTTCCCGAAAGTCGCGGAGTAATTTTTTTTTCTCGTACTGATAATATGCATTAAAATCTAGGGAATAACCGTAAAAGTTTTTTGATAGACGCAAAATTAATCCCAGAAAATGGAAAAAAAAACGTTATTTTTACCATTTTATCATGCGATTGTCACGCGATTTTAAACCTTAATGCCGTGGGAAAAGACTGTCACGTCATTCCTGGTGCCATGCCCTTAAGCGCGTATTAACTAAAATAAGACGTTCTTTTTTCAATATTTTTAAGTAAAATAAATATAAAACACACTTATTTTTTCATAAAAATGAATCAAATCAGTACATCTTTGTACACTTCACAGTAGGTAAGCTTGAATAGTTTGTATCGTAAAATGGATTAAGTCGACATCTGGGATCGAACCCGCGCCCACTCGATTGACAGTCTAGCGCTTTGCCAGCCGACTACCTCAAAATTTTAGTTCGAAAAGTTACAGAATTGGATCTATTATGTTCTTATCTGTTAGTTTAGTACCTACACCTATATGACGTCACAGTAATTTCCCACGGCATTAAGGTTCAAAATCGCGTGAACAATCGCACGACAAAATGGTAAAAATAGCGTTTTATCCATTTTTTGGGGTTAATTTTGCGTCTATCAAAAAACTTTTACGGTTATTCCCTAGATTTTAATCCATATTATCACTATAAAAAAAATTACTACGCGACTTTCGGGAAACGTGTTTCCGTCTTTAGGAAAAAAAGATCAGAAATGTTTTTGCAATTTTTTTTGAGAAATTTATACAAGATATAAAAAATCTTTTACGGTTATTCCCTAGATAAAGGTTCAATGCATCTACCTTATTTTGTTCCGAAGCATATTTAGTAACGGTTGTCGAGATATAAGGTCTCCCGTTTTTAGAAATTTTTGAAATGTCGGTGTGCATACTCTTAATTTTCTCTTTCCGAACGAACGAATCTCTTTCCGAGAATTTGGTGTATTGGACGTAAGACAGACGTATACAAAGACCATAATTTTGCATTACATTAAACATAAGCACCTACAGACACAAATAACGCACAACCTATCGACAAGAGCAAGAAACAGACAATTCTATAAAGTACCAAGAACAAGAACAGTATTTGCACAAAGACATTTTACTTTTCAGGCACCAAGACTCCTTAACAAAATCCAGGACAGGGTACTGACTAAACGACAAATGACGAATAGACCCTTACCTAAAAAACTAATTACTGAATGGTTACTCAAGATCGGACGACACGAGACAGAAACCATTCTCAATTATATACCTGTGTAGGTCTCCTCGAATGCCTAACAGACTTTAATCAAACCTAGTTTGTATATGTGTGTATATGTGTATGTGTGTGTCCTCTATGTGTGTGTATGTGTATGTGTGTGTTCTATGTATTTGTATGTTGAGTGTACCTGTGAAATTGTGAAGTACATACTAGATGGTAGTTATTGGTAGAATGGCATATCTATGTGTATATGTGTACGTATGTGTGTGTGTGTGTGTATGTGGGTGTGTGTGTGTGTGTGTGAGGGTGTGTGTGTGTGTGTGTGTGTGTGTTGTATGTGTTATCGTATTGCATAAGGATTGCTACAATTGATTGGATGAAAAACAAAAAAAAAAAACATAATTACATAAAGAAAATAACTAATTTTATATACTTGGGTAAATGAGATGTATAAATGAAATACATAAATGAAATATATAAATGAAATACTTAAATGAAATATATAAGTGAAATACATGAATGAAATATATAAGTGTAATACATAATATGGAAATGTAATGCCACCTTAGTACGGGCTTTGCCTAGTTAGGTGGCAAAATTGTGAATGTATTTATTATGTCTGTTTATGAAATAAAGTATTTATTTATTATTATTATTATTATTATTAATAAGAAATGTCGTAGGTTGAATTTAATTAAGTTTTGTATGTAAGAAAATGAGTGAAAGGTACGAGTATATGGCGTCGCGTCTTAGGGTCGTGATACAAATATTTCATTAGCTAGGTACCTACGATCAATCTACATTATAATAATTAATAGAGCCGTTGTTATTCAAAGATTAATTTTGTTACAAGTGCATATCATTTATTAAAAATAATTCAAGTACTTAATATTATTCAGAGTAAAATGATTGTATGTTTGTATAAATGTCTAGTACCTACCTGGTTGTACCAACGAGAATGAGTTAATAAAAAAGTAAAAATTTCACACCCCTCTCTCCCGTATCTGCACCGTGTTTTTTTTATTTTCTCTCTTTCGGCGAGGCATCCGATCGCGAGTGATATATGCCATACAGAGACAAAGTGTGTTCTTACATTGTATATATACAGCGACAAAAAAATCGTGTTATTAGTTCCTGGAACCTTGAACAAAAATGATCATAGCGAGAATTCCCGGAGATAGAATTTGATATGACTTACTATACATCTTCTTCCCCTTCTATATCTTTGGTTGGGTCGGGGGCTCAAAGCACATGTGTATCTTCGCCAGATGCCACTGTTACTTGCAGTTTTCAGGACAACTGGCCACTCCAATCACAGTCTTTCCTCGCACATCTTTGTCACCTGCTTCTCCCACCTATTTCTGGGGCGATCCACCGGTCTTCTGCCTGCACCTTTGGCTTCCAGAGCTTTTAACGGAAGCCGCTCCTCTGTATAGTATTTTGCCAAAATTATAAAGCAAGTATGTACTTTCATTTCCCCCAAGTCTCATTAGTGGAAGCTTTTGGGCCAATTTTATCCATTGTCCTTTATAATATTATGTTTGTTAGTCTGTCTTTATCCGAACTAGTCAGGCTACAAAAACTACTATAAAATAATAATATCAATGAGGGCTGATTGATTCTTCACGATCCATATTTTATACTCACTCATGACTGGATCAGTCTCTCGTATCACGAGAAAACTTTCGTTTTCGTTCGCAGCTTAATTTTTATACATTATTAATTTATTATTGTTTTATAGTCAAAGAATAAAGTCGTGGACCATTATTACCATTTATTTATTAGTTTACAGTTAGTTAGATTGTTATATATTTTTAATGATGTTCTTTTACTGAATTAACAGTATTCGGGCAGTAATTTATTTTAGACCTCCATGAAAAGTTAAAGGATGAACAAGAGAAAATAGAGTAATATTCAACCCCCTTTTTAATTTTTCAGTTATGAGGTTCGCCACCCATAAATGTTTGGGTAGTGAAAATGTTGTATGTTTTCATATTATTTCCATATAGGTTTATTGTTATGGAATAGTATTAATAGTATAAAAAATTATGGTATTCAACTTTCATGTAGGTAGGTTTTCGGGTTGTCAGCCACAATATATTGAAGGTCCATCTTTCATCCTACGTTTCGACCCGCCGTTTAAGCCATCCTCAGGGTCAGGAGATATGATTAATGAATCCATTATTTACTTCCAACATCTTACATTTCTAACATTGAGAATCCCACATATCACATTTGTTTATTAACTCTTCCTTTTCATTGAAAATATAAACATGCGTGAAATATAAAAATAAATAAAATTAATGAGATATTTTTTCTATTTCATAATCGTAATAAGAGGTTGACCGTCGGTACATGGTGGATGTCCATTTTCAAGGTGAAATGAAATACTAAATATTTAGTTTCAAATTAACAAAAATGACTTTCGATTACGCGACTAGTGTTCGAGGATTTGCACCCTCATCATAAAGCGATTGTGAATAACTTTATTTTAAAGTAATCTAAATCTAAGGTGTAATATAAAATTATTTTTGTGGATTTTAAACTAAATATTTAGTCTTTCATTTTACCTTAGAAAATAGAGTGTTAAAAAAACAGCAAAACATTAAACTCATGAAAACTTATCCGCTGGAAGACAAGGTTAAATTCTATAGAAATGAGGGGTATTAAGAAGAATGTATGGAGAAACTGAGATATTATCAAGAAATTGATATTTAGTTTAGTTTTGCTTAGAAACAATTATTTATTAATTAATTACCAGATAACCAAAGAAGAGATCGCCGTATAGATATAAGTTTACCCTACTGAACATTAGTAGTAATTTCCAAATCATACTGTATGTAAAGTTCACATTCATAAGTATTATTAATAATTGCAATATTGTAAGACGATTTCTAAATACTGATATTTCAGGCACCATGCTTGTATTTTAGGCCCCGCGTTGAGCCTGATCCTGTGATATCCGTGATATCTGGATAGGTGAATTTTTCCCAGTATTAGGCTGATGAATTTTTAATATGTGAATCATGAATGATAATATGTAGACTCTTCTGGCTGATAACACTGAGAAGTGTGTTGGCAAAGTCATGCCTACGCGTATAAAAAAATAGAATTGTGTAAATACTGTAATTATTTATTGTAGGAAGAGTAACGCATCAATAGAAATGTTTTGCCGTCCCTATAATTTTACATGTTTTACGATTACTTACTGTTAATCAGCTGTTGATTATTAATTAATCCATATTTAATCGGACCCTTGTTCCTAATCTACAAAACCTGAATGTTATGTTCTGAGAAAGTTAACATACACTACACTACTCAAACAACATGTGTAGCTACGCACTGCTCAGCTATTAGACGCAGTAGGTACGGCGAACATCTTATCTTAGTACACATATTAATACAACCTTGTTTATTGACCAGAATAATATATACCTTTATAGATTTTTTGATACATTTGCATCCATTACCTATGCAGAACTATGTCATTGAAAGTGAAGCACGGATTTTTAATAACGCTTTGTCCATCATTTATTCATTTATTTATTTTGACAGTACCTAATAATATTGTGGGACATTATACAATATACATACAGTGTTAAACACCTTTGCACCACACAATGTCGTGAGTGACTTATTTTTTTTTCTCTTATTCTCTTTTTAATGTATAGTATAAGTACTTAAGAGTGTGCATACAGACATTTAAAAAAATTTCTAAACTTAAAAAATTTAAGACCTTCTATCTCGACAACCGTTACTAAATATGCTTTGGAACAAAATAGGGTAGATGCATTGAACCTTTATCTAGGGAATAACCGTAATAGATTTTGTATATCTTGTACAGATTTCGCAAAAAAAATATTTATAAACACCTCTGACCTTTTTTCCGAAAGACGGAAACTCGTTTCCCGAAAGTCGCGGGGTAAATTTTTTTGTTTGTACTGATAATATGCATCAAAATCTAGGGAATAACCGTAAAAGTTTTTTGATAGACGCAAAATTAACCCCGAAAAATGGAAAAAACGCTATTTTTATCATTTTATTATGCGATTGTCATGCGATTTTGAACCTTAATGCCGTGGGAAATGTCTGTGACGTCATAAGCGGTGCCAAGCCCTTAATGTGTTTATTATGTGAAATGTAAAAGCAACTATGCTGCGTGGAACATAAATAAATTAATGTGAGGTTACAATTTTACTTATGCTAAATACAAAAACATACACATATCCATATAACACTATTATAACAAATTATAATACTAAAAATTTAATATAAAATAAACTGAGATTAGATCCCCATCACCATCATAAGCTCGACAGACTTGGCTGCCTCATCCATACCTATTTGTTTGCTGATTTTTTGAAACACTTCGAAAATCTCACGGTTTTCGTCCAATTCGGAATACGAGTAGATTGAACAGAAAGTTTCGAACCTATTTTTTATTTGTCTATTTTATTCACACAAAGATTCATAATATTACAAATTTCTAAAAAATTCTGCATAGTTTTTTATACAAACTTTTATCTTGCTGTGAAGTGTGCAGGAAAGTATTTTGGGTTTGTATAGGTATATGCAAGCTTTTTTTGTTAAGATAAAACTGTGTAGTATAAATCGAAAACGTATTGAAAATCCGTACATTGTATTAAATGTCAAGTTTATAATCTTGTAGTACTTACATGCTCTTATGATAGAATAGGCTTAGCATTAGTTGTATGCATATAATTTTATATCAAACTATACAACATACTCGTACATTCATTCATCACCACTCCGGGCAGTTACACGATAGTGAAGTATTATACTCGCACATAGGAATATTAAGTTGTACTTTCGAGACGCTGTTGTAGTACTACGGTGAATAGTGATAGTACTCTGTACAGTGAATAGTGTAGGGCATGCATTCTGGAATCCTGAAATATCGCAACTCCGGAATCTCTGAAAGATTCTTCCTGAATTGTAGGATCCTAATACCATAATAATACCAGACGCTCAGATTCTAGATGGACCAGAAAGATTCTCGAGTGGCAACCTAGAACAAGCAATAGGAGGGTAGGAAGACCTCAGGCAAGATGGTCTGACGATGTGAAGCGAATCGCAGGAAGCAAGTTGATGCAGCATGCCCAGGATAGGGATCTGTGGAAAGTCAAAGGGAAGGCAAATGTTCAGCATTGGAATTATAGCGGCTGAGAAAGAATAAAGAAGAATATCACAATTCCTATATCGTATTTACTTCTCAAAATGTCCTATTAATATGAATTGTATACTCAATGTCTTCGTCTTTATAATCTTACATAGTCACATCATGCGGGTCGTATGTATGTATGATCTCTCGAGTGTATAAACTAGCTGTTTTGTTTTATTGTTTAAACTGTTTGTTATTTAAATGTTACTTAGCTATAAGCTCAAACGATTAAAAGTCTAATTCAGATTAAGTTGTTTAAAAAGGCTGATATTTCTATACATGTTTTATTCGTTAATATGGTCTCGTTTAAATGGAATTAAAAAAATACAGAAACAGCCACTGGGGAATTCCGAAATCGAGTCTCCAGTATTTTTAGTTCCGACTTAGTTCCGGAGTTAAAAACACCGCGATGTTGCATACCCTAACACTGTATGTACTCGTATAAAGTAATATCCGATCTCTATACAAAGGCTCAGTAGGTAAGGCGAGGGCCAGTGCCAGTATTGCTGCAAGTAAATACTATGGGATTAAACTTGATTTGGTGTATTGACCGTAATAATATTTTACATCTGCGGAGTTCTCAACCATTTTTTATTAATTTACACTTTACGTAAACAAAATAAATAAATTATGGTTAAATTAGGTGGTCGGTAAGCTGGTTGGTAACGCGCTCGACTTTTAATCCGATGGGCGTGGATTCGATCCCCGATGTCGACTTACTCCACCTCACGACACAAGCTTTTCAAGCTTACTGTGAAATGTGCAAATGTATATGCTAATACATATTATATAATCAACGACTAGTGTTTAAAAACGCTCGTTGAATTATAAAATATATGTATGTGTAGTAGTGTACCATTTTTTCAAATCATAATATTGTACCTAACCTATGTAATATTTCCTTAAAGAATATACATAAAAATAAATAAATAAAATACGTCGTCGTCACTGAGATTTGAAGAGGTAATAGTTCAATTTCAAATTACCAGTAATTCATTTCTATTTAAAATATTGTTTTACAAAAATGGAAACAATAGTAAAATTTCGAGTATGCACAAAAATAAACTGTGTGTTTATTCAATGTGATTTTTAAAGCTTTATGTTTTTTATTACTCATTGTCTCTAACTGTACGTACCTATATAGTCACTAATTAATTAATTAGTTTAGTAAGTTAGTAGAAACTTTATTGCTTACTGGTATGTAATTATTGTATCGTTGAACAATCAACAATTTTCGTCAATGAGTACTCACTGTTGGTAAAAATTTCTTAATTAAAATAGGCAGGCACCTATTTAAGAAAATAATACCTTCTCTTCTTCTTCGATAACTCTATCAACATCTGGACTTCATCAAGCTTCACCTCCAAGAAACTCTCTTCTCCCCCGCTGCGATCTTCCAGTCCTTCGCCTGCATGGAGCATTTCGGTTGCGTCCTTCCTGAACTCATCCTCTTATGGCCTCAACTGGCCTCCCAACTTTCCTTCTTTCACCTGGCTGCCGGGATTTATTTTGGCACCCATGATGACGGCATCCTCTGCATTTTTTCATAACAATTAGTGTTTTCCCAATAATAGATCTTAGAACCTACATCACGAACTGAGAAGTCCTTCAGTTCATACAGTGACAGCCCGTCCCAGCAAACATAATAGGTTGTAATTTGGAGTTAATCACCTTTATTATGTCACGCGTACTTTGGTAACCTCACCTAAATTAGATTCGATGTTAATTCAACCAAATTGGCACGCGGAAGCACGTGCCTATGACGTCTAATTTAGGTAATGTAAGTAACTCTAACCAGACATTTTACAACCAATTTGGTGACTTCAACCAGTACGACGTAAATTTCACGTAAACTTTACCGATTAATTAAAGAGACACGTGTCTTTACAGCATACGGCATTAAAGGTCGCAAGCATGTCTGATGGGTACTCCTGACGCTTTAATGACTTGTTCTCGGACTTATTAGACTCCGACTCAGACAATTATTATTCTCCGGACTAAAATGTTGTCAACCCGCGTGATAGAGGCAAGGCGAAGTACGCAAGTGCATATTTTATGTTGTATGATCTTATTATATTTTGTTGATATGTACATTTCATAAAACCGGTCACAGCCGACATGTTGTGGAGCAGATCACCATCTCGCTAACAACTTTCATCTTGACTAAAAACTGACAAGGGCGCGTCCTAAACTAACCTAACCTATTGTAATTATATTAATATCATTAGATTGTACTGAGTACCTATACACTTTAATTACATCTTTATCAAATAATGTGAACTTAATGATTTGCATTTAATGTCAATAAATACATCCGCCCATCTACATAAGTACTGATAGCATCTCTAATTTCCTTTTTTCATTAGTTTTATTATCGATAAATCCGTCGGGATGCATTTGATGTACAATAATTACAAATTTGATGTACCTTTGTAATTACATTCTGTCAAAATAGACTTGGGGTCGGATTAAATTGGAACTACAATTTTGTTTGCTGGCAATGAGGCCGCTTGTATTGAAATTATACTATTGTTGCCATTATGGTTGCCAAAAAGCTACATGTGGCGCCCTCATCGAACACCAACTCTTTTTCGACAGACTGTAGGTATATTTTGAGAGGTACCTACTTAAACGATACTGTATTAATGGAGTAGGTTTAAAAGTATTAAAACATTTTTTTTTAAATACCAAAATCTACGAAACCAGTGAGTAGGTTGTTCTGAATTCAGGGTTCAGTGGAATATTTTTACCTAGTAAAACTGGATTTCCACCATGAAGCGTCAGTCTCAACTGTGAATAACATAAACTAAACCTAAATTAGGTATTAGGCTCATAGTTCTTGATGGTTTTCACGATGGTCCATGATATACTATGCAGAGCTTTCGGGTTTGATCGTGTGTAGAAGGTGAAATCATAAATCCGTGACCAAGGCGGCAGTAGGTTCACCGAAACGTCGGTAAAAATCACGTACTTCACACGATCAAGCACAGAAGCTCTTCAGTTTACATGTGTATATGTACCTTTTAAGACTTGTCTGCGAGTGATGTAGGTAGGGTGTTGAAATAAAACAAAAAAAAATATTACCTACCTATAAATTCTAAAATAGTTAATCTAAGCTATATAGCCTCCTATCAACTATACCCCACAAGGAAAGTGACGTTTGCAGATGGACAAAAATATTTCATTTTTACCGATTGAAATTAATTATAAATATTACCGCATGCCTAATATTCTTTTGAACGTATGACCGCTAATTAACGAAAGTATATATCTGCAATTTTATATACTACCTTCGCTCTTAAAAAGCAGTTATTATTACGACTAAAGATATTATTATAATATGCTTAATAATAATACCTAGTAGTATAATGTTATGTTACGTAAAAAAAGTAAAATTTCACCGGAATTACCCGTCATACTTATATAGTATAATATAAGACAATGATTATTATGACGTATGTGAAGTTTATCCCAAGGCCAAACAACGTTTAAGAGTGTGCATACCGACATTCCAAAAATTTCTAAAAACGGGAGACCTTCTATCTCGACAACCGTTACTAAATATGCTTTGGAACAAAATAGGGTAGATGCATTGAACCTTTATCTAGGGAATAACCGTAATAGATTTTTTTATATCTTGTATTCTTGTATAGATTTCGCAAAAAAAAAATTTAAAACACCTCTGACCTTTTTTCCGAAAGACGGAAACTTGTTTCCCAAAAGTCGCGGAGTAAATTTTTTTTCTTGTACTGATAATATACATTAAAATCTAGGGAATAACTGTAAAAGTTTTTTGATATACGCAAAATTAACTCCAGAAAATGGAAAAAAAACGCTATTTTTACCATTTTATCATGCGATTGTCACGCAATTTTGAACCTTAATGCCGTGGGAAAAGACTGTGACGTCATTCCTGGTGCCTTGCCCTTAAATGTTATAAAAGTATATCATAACAATTCATAGTATACACAGCCAATTGTTTTATATACGCACGAGTGCAATAAACTGTGTATAAACTTGACTTTTGTTTTTCCCCTGCTGCCAAATCTCTTTTTTATTATGGTAAACTTAAAAAAAATATATTACGCATTATGTAAACCACAAACTGAAGCCAAGAGTGAAGACAATGCACTTATTTAAAATTTAATTGGCAGTTTGCACGCATAAATAATTTTGTGTGAAATTTGTTCTTTTAATCAAATTAAGTCGTACAATTAATTAATGTCTAATGAGCGTGGGATGGCCACAGTTGAGATGGAGAGACGACCTGGTCCGACATGTCGGTGCAACCAGGATGCAGTCTGCACAGGACAGGACATCATGGAGGCAGATGGAGCAGGCCTTCGTTCAGGAGTGGGTGGGATAGGCTGATGAAGAAGAAGAAGAGCATATAACGCCCACATGGTTTTAACTCATGCTCCTTAAGATTCACTGGAGGGACCACATCACATCAAACAGCGAGGTGTTAATTAAGGCCGGAGAGACAAGACACATCTTCAATAAGAATGCCCAACAGAGAGCGCGATGGATAGGCCATAACCTCAGGCACACCGGCCTGCTCATCACCATAGTAGATGGAATGGTAGAGGACAGTAATGTGAGAGGTCGCCCAAGAAGCGGTTATATGGATCAGATTATTGAAAGCGTGCGCTGTAGCACCCTACACGTAAGTTGAGAGATTGGCAAGTGACAGGACGGCGTGGAAAGAAAGAACGAAAATGCTTGGTACAAACCAATCTGCAAGATTGTATAAACACGTACAATATTAGTTTTAGCTAAATTTCCTGAACAATGAATCTCAAAGCATTTTCGTTTCATGCAACCATTATTCGATATAAACATGAATACCTACATGCTTGGCGCAGTTGATTGGGGCACGAACCTTTAATCAAAAGGTGTCGGATTCGAATCTCGGTACCGACGATATATTCCGCATTTCGCTACACAAGTTTTTAGCTTACTGCGAAGTGTGCATCAGGGAAGTACTTGGGTACACAAAACTAAATACTTTTCTTTTAAACTAGATTGTCTAGAAGACTAATGAACGTCATGCCCGAAGAGCTCTATAGATTTTTTTATATTGTCATTTTAAAATGGCTATGTTTATTTCTACGATTAATTATGTGGCAGCCAAGTCATAAGTGTGTCCAAGTCAATTAAAACAAAAGAGTTTGGAATCTATTGCACATTGTTTTTTTTTAGTTGTCACCCTAATCATTAAATATTTCTGTATGCCATCAAACTGTCTTAGTAAGTATCAGGTACTTATACTACTTATAGCATAACTATTTCATTTCATTTTCAGTTCTATACATGTTTTACCTGTAATGATAATAAAAAATATATACAGTGATGTCGTAATAAAAAACATTTCATCGGTGTGTAAAATTGCAATAGGAAGCGTTTTCACGTATTTGTGGTATTAGACTAATAAAATAAAACCAATTAAATTAAAACATACGTAACAACATTATTTATTATCTTTAAACAGAAGACATGAGGAATTGCTAGTGCCATAATTGGAGTACAGAAATAAAAATAATTATTGATAATTGTTTTACTTACTTAGGTGTGGCAATACTTAAGCGTATAATATCCATTTAAAAAATAATCATAATTATACGATTGAGAGAGACATGTTTCGGTTGCGAATAAATTTCTTTTTTATTTATCTCCGTGCACCGAACCAATTTGTCATGTATAGAAATTTTTCGGTTGCGTAACGTTGTCATATGACAGACAGCGATAGGTATGTAATAAAATTTGAGTATATATACTTATTTACACATGTTATGTTTTTGAAAGGTAATTTATTATATCTCCATATGTTTTGGAGCAATTAACTATTATCTATTTGATATCTTATATTGTATTACGTGAGAGATTGATAATAATCGTCGTCTACTTCTAATAGATTGCACGTAATAATTTCGTTACATTAAAATACTCAGGAACTATAATTTAACTTTAATTTAGTCCGATGTAACCCATGCTAACGAATTAACTAACAAACGAATTAAAACACCTGTATACCTACATACGTTATAATTAATTAATTACTAAGTAGGCATATTAAAAATAATTAAAAAGTACCTATGATTTTGTTTGCTGGCAACTATGACATATCTTTTGGAATTCCAGAAATATTTTGTTTCTTGTGCCGAGCCCACACGCTTGCTAAACCTCGACAAGTCATCACAAATTCAAACGCGCGGATAGAGCATTTGGCTTGGCTTGTGTATATAGGCTTGCTAGCACTTGTAGCCTATCCGACCGAGCGTCGGTGTTCTCACAAATCAAAGAAAGTTTGCGGCAAGCGCTTGCGAAGTGCCTATAATACAATACCTACTATACATGTTTGACATTTTGTCGAGACTTGGAGTTCGCGACGACTGCCAAACGTGTGACCAAAAAGCTACAACTTGCGCCCTCATCGAACTCTCTTGTATAATAGTGTAAAATAAACGATTTAATGAATTCGCTGTTTGTTATTGAACCATGTTACTAAAGTTTCATTTGCATATTAAAGTTATCATACCAAACACCAACCAATACAGATATACCTACTTACAATGATCTCTGATAAATTTTCTTTTTATTATAGTGTAAAGTATTAAATAACAATAGACGATATAAAATAATTCTACTGGGTACTGAATAGTAAATAACTTCATATAATAACGGAAAGCAATTGAATGAAAGTACAATTTGATCTTTATAACAGATAATCCAATCGAGCGCTAAATAATACGACTATTGCTTGCTGTATACATTTCCACTTAGTGACTGCATCTAATATACTTTTATATCGAGAATTATTGTTGTAAATACAAATGATATTATTTTAGCCTTTATTTTGAATTACAGTCAACACCATTTATCAGATTTTAATTTTTATCTATAAACACATAATTATTGGTATGTTGGATATATTGGTTACCTTTTTATTTATACCTTTTAATACTGCTTTGTTTGTTAATTAAATAAAATGAAATAATAAAAAAAATGGCATACAGTACGATATTGTAAGCTATGGTATATAGTATTGTATAAACTTTGTTTTGACATGTTGTAACATAATACGTATATTTTTTAAAAGGTTTTGTAGCCGTATATTAAATAAATAAATATATTATGTATATTGTCATGCTCAATACTACATCATTTATGTTTTGTATTGTTTATTGTTTTTTTTAATATTTTTTTGCTATGCTTGCTTTAATTTCTTCTTTGATATAATGTCTGTCAACTATTTATGTATTAATGGCCTTGCGCCGTATATTATTTAAAAAAATATAAATAAAATAAAATAGTAAAAAAATGCCCGGCCTGATTTGGTAACAGCATCAATTCACCAATCACCCCACATAATATGGAGCAATTAATTTGTAACTACTATAACTAGCATTGAAGCTAGTGACACCCATGACATGATGTTCCTTGGAACTTGCTGAGGCCTTTAATATTTCTTTTGTTTGTTTTATTTCTTCTGTTTGTCATCAGGCTGTGGTTTTCTTCGCACGTGGGCCGGGGACAACAGGTAAGTATGGATGACTATTGGTAAGAAGCTGTGTTTTGTTTTCTGTATTCCGTGTATGTGCTGTCTGAATTGTAAAATGTTGTCCTCTAGATTAAGATTTAGTACGTAGAAATACGTAATTTTAAGATGATAGTTTCTAAGAAAAAAAATGTAGTAGTGTGTAGATCCTTGCAGTGAGAGTCTCCTCCAAGGAACATTAAGGGTGTTCAGAGTAGTTTCGGGAGGGGTTTGTTGAGGGGAGCCCTTCCGGCGAACCTTGAGCCCTCCTCTGAAAAAAATGTTTTGCTTAAAAGACTGGATGATATAGGAGCTAAAGCTCCTGAAACATCCAGGGGTGGAGGTGGGTTTACCCTTAATGGCTTAGTGACACCCATTGAATTAATTATTATTTTCTCTGGTCCAGAGCTCGAACACCCCACCCAAAAAGAATTCCTGGCTACGGCCTTGTACCTACTGTACAAAATCGCTTTGAGGAGTACCTAGAGCGAAGCACATAGAGGACAACAAGTGTTTACTGTAACGCTATTGTCCATTCTCTTTGTTGAGTGAATTTCATAAAATAACACTCTTATTGCATTTACTATAGATCAGTATCTATACAAAGGTATAATATTAAACAATGATAGAAATTATAAGCATTTCTAGTAACAGATATTACAATTCGATTATCGCTTTATTGTTTCTGTAATACTTCCGGATTTCGTGTTATTAAAAAAAACTTCTTCTTCTTTGTCAGCCTCTCAAATCCGTTATCGGATAGAGGCCTCCCCTTTGGTCATCCACAGCTACCTATGTCCTGGGCACACTGCATCCCTCCGGCACATTTCCTTACATCATCAGACTATGTCGCATGGGGTTTACCGAAGCTTCTTCAGCTTATTCTTGGTCGGCATTCCTTTATCTTCTTAGTTCATAATATAGTTCAATAGTCTTGGCTAAATATAAATAAAAAAAAACTTAATGGTTTTGCCAACAAAAAATACATCGTGTGGTTCGAGAAACCCAAAAAAGATGACAGATCAATGAGTCAATTGAATAAATTTTTAGTACACACCAACTCTAATAGTAGATATTACCAAATTTGGTGTTAGGAATATCAAGATAATATACAGAGGTGGTAGGTAGCCTGGTTGGTAACGCGCTCGACTGTTAATCCAGTGGGCGCGGGTTCAATCCTCGACCTACTCCATTTCACAACACAAGTTTTTAAGCTTTCTGTGAAGTGTACAAAAATGTATTTGAATTTATTTCGATAAACCCAGATTCATTTAAAAAAATAATAATAAGATGTCACAGTTCATATATCTTTACTAGTCCTCACCAACTAGATGAAAATCCGCGATAAATGAAGGTATTGTATGAATTTTTCTATTGATTTCTTCGATATATTGTTCGGAGATAAACCGACAGGTGGTTATTATTATCTAATTGTTTTATCTGTAGTATTATTAACAGTGAAAGAATAACAAACATCTCGAGTCCATTGGCTGGACAGGTTTTATTTATTGTGAATTTGATATCGCGTCATAGACTTTCATTATGGCAAATAAGAATTCGATAATAGCAATACATTTATGTATAACAGCGCCGGTTATTGCATTACCACTTGTATCATTATTTATTATATCAAAACAAATTACGAGCAACTATAATACCTCTTATACGATTAACACTTTTTAGTTGCGTAACGGCGGATGTTTTGGTTTTTTTAGGGTGTGGTCGAGTCCACAATGAGTTAACAATAGTACTTATAAGAATTAGATTGTCCTACCATATATTATTTATACAGTTGAATGTTTAAACTAAGTACAAGCTTTTACGATCCTTTTACTTCGTTAGCCAATTAGAAAGTTTGCAACTTTACTCGTACCATCTAAAAGTACTTGCATCTAGCCTATAGAAAGGATTTGCTTTGCTGAATTGTACTAAACGATACTATACCCTCACGCCACCTACCTTGCGGGGTTGGCAGAGAGAACGGATCTATATATAGATAACGGATGAATTGTGATTCTAAATATTGCATAATTTTTTTTAAAAAAAGGTCATATTATGTATCGAACAAAGTCTCACCAGGCTCTACGTTTTTGCGCAGCCTTTCAAACTTATCCAGGTCTGACCATTCTCCATGAGATCCGCATTATAATTTGATACAGAATACATTCCTAAAACCAGGATTCGCACCCGGCATTTGGAAGATCCGCCCTCCAGAAACAATTGAGCCAAACGTTTCAGATATATAATCGTAGATAATTACTTATAATGTGTTCTAATTTGTTTCAGATGCTTTTCATCCGATTATTGACGATCGGGTTGGCTATTAGTATATGCAGAGCAACAAAGCCCCCAGGATACATAGAGAAACCAAAACCATACGATCCCGTAAGTAGATATTCAATAAAAATGAATAAGACATTAAGTAATCAATATAAAAGATACAAATTTTTAAAGACTGTATCTCAGTTTGTAATATTAAAAAATACGCTATAAATGGATTATGATTAGATTTATCTATCTTTAAAACAAACCGTCTACTACTAATTTTGAAATAAAAGGGATTTAAGAAAGTATAAGTGTTGTTGAAACATATTTTTACAAAGCTTAAAATGCTTAAATTAATCACAAAGTTACAATATAAACACTATAATTTAAAAAAAGAAAAAGATTTACTCCCCAATAAGAAACGGATCTCGTAGTTTTGTGAGAAATTTCGAAAAAAGGCTATATCAAATGTGATGATGAGTTTGATGTGATCACATACACCAACATACACCAATTCCAGTCATTCTAGTCACCAATCCTTCACTACACCAGCTGACGATCAGTCATTAGCCTGAATGTGGAAAGTCCATCTTTCGCTGCATACCTATGTGTTGAGATAAGTTTCAAAAATAAAGGATATAAGTGTTTTCGATACCAATAATAATTGGACTAACTAAAATATCACTAACGAAAAAAGCTCAACACTAACAACGTCCCAAAAACTAGAAAATTCCTGACCTTTTGCATAGCAAACTATACAATTTTAATGACCTAAAGCGTGCCTGAATAATAGTTTAATTACGAACGTATTGAATACATTCGTTAGTACTCAATAACTAATACTTATTATCTGGATACATTGTATGGTTAATAGTAATAGTTTGTATCGCAAATTGCAGTTAAATGGTTTAAATAAATGCCTACAATACAACTATTTTGTGTTTTAATAATATAATTTATTATAATTCTGTGTTATTTGTGCACATATGTAAAACTAAATGAATAAGAAATATATAATTATTGTGGATAGCCAGTGGGGATTCAGGGAGTGTCGTTAAATACCGAATGTTGGGTTTCAATTGTAAATTATTGATAAAAGCAAACATTCTAATACCATAGTATTATTGTACTAGGTATACTGTAAACAATAATCCATTCTGAATTAAGAAACCTAGAAATCTCCAAATGTTATTAAGAAGTCAGTGTAAGTGGAAATGGCGAAAGCTAAGCTACTGATAAGATTTTCCGAAATTTTGAAAATATTTATTAACTAGGTATACGGGGTTAACTTACTGGGAGAAATCGCAGCTTTAGAAAAAGTTCGTCCTAGTGATCAATGCTTCATGATTTTTTATACTTTGTTCACTTTTTTGTTTGTGTATGCTTTGTTCCGTAAAGAATAAATAAAAATTAAATATAAAAAATATAAAAATTATATATAAACAAGCTTTTAGCTGAATGTGAAGTGTAAAAAATATCGTACCAAAGATAAGATAAAAAAATGGTGTGACTTTGTTAAAAGATTTAATTAAAAAATAACTTATAAATGATATAGAGATTTAGAATAATTGTCCCCAAATTCTAATGAGTATATCCGCTCTGAGTGGTGAAAACCCTTTGCTTCATTTTGTTCCCATGAGGAACATTAAAGGTTGAAGTAAATAAAGTAATCAAAAGACGTATAAAGATTTTCTAGAAGTACTGCCGTAGATAATTTAATAGAGATGTATTATTATTCGGAGAAATCCGTTGTTATTTCTTGTATTACTACTACAAACAACGAATTAATTCGATTGGTCATGACCTCTGAATCTGATCATTTTCATACCTACACCAAAATGTTAAAACATTATATTCTTTTATTAGCATACAATGAATTGTTGGTAATTACTACAATCTCCATCTACCTTAGGGTTGCCAAACGTATTTATATTCAAATTTGAAAAAGTTTTGCAACTTTCAAATATGTATAGCCGCAGATTTTTTTTTTTTGAAGCGAAAGCTTTGTAGGAAAAACAGTGATGAATGTATTTATAATAAGATAATTCTATTTTTTTTTATACATTATGACATTTTATCACTTATTGATGTGGTCGGTAGCCTGGTTAGTAACGCGCTCGACTGTTAATCCAGTGGGCGCGGGTTCAATCCCCGACTTACTCCACTTCACGACACAAGCTTTTAAGCTTTCTGTGAAGTGTACAAATATGTATTTGATTCATTTCATATATCAGATTCATTTATATATAAAAAAAATACCACAGAAAACTAATTATTTACGAGAGCTCCGGTTCTTTCATATGACAGAAAGACATTAAACGAAAATAAGGAAATCTGTCTAACAATAACGTCAGACTTATGACTTATCGTCGACTGGCTAAATGTGATAACTTTTCACACAAGGAACATTCACCAATTCCAGTCCATCCATTTGTCGCGGCCGGGAAACGAACCCAGACCTGACATGCCGGTATTCGTCCGCTGTGCTATGACAGTTGGTAGTTGAGTCAAGAAAAAACGTGCATAACATGTATATTGTACGCCAGCCCCCTATTGACTTTTTTTTGGTATTTAGTAGTTTTACTACAGGAAAAATACCATATTCGACGAAGTCTAACTTTTAATTCTATGAAGGAAATAAATACCACAACCAACAGACATATTATTTCTCTAAAATGAATAGACAGTTTGCATTTTTTTCTTTGGCCAATAAAGATTTATTTATTTACTTATTTATTATTTTTCATTGATATATATTTGGCAACCCTAGTTTACCAGTTGAACTCTCACATTCGTTATACTTTTCACACGATTCACTACTTTTGATCATTACCACTACCACTATATAAAGCTATAGATATTTATTGTCTATATTTTAATGCAAACAATAAACTGTACGACGCTATTGTAAATTTTTGGCACAAATCACTATTAATGATCGAGATGTTAATCATTAAACTATACCTACCTACATATATATCAAAGTGTATTATAATGATAGGTACTATTAATTTCTAATTCACAGTGGGGATCCCCGAATAGAAAATTGACACCTCCCCCCCACCATTTTTTAAAGACATTTTTCCCTATATCTTCTTTTTCTTTTCCCTTTTTCAATAAAATCAGCTTCCACACCTATATCTATGTGGCGAACTTTGATTATCGAAGTACCTCATATCGAAGTACCCATCAAAATATATTCATACATTTTGTGGCGAAACATTTGTAACAAAAAAGTTTTTCATTAGTAACTTTTCACACTGAAATAAGTGCGTTTTAAATCATAAGTAGGTACGTGGTATCGTTTGAAAAAATAAACAAATTTTAATTGTATTAGGGCTAATTCTATTACTGTATGAACTAAAATAATTGCATTTTAAACCATAAGTACGTGTACTGAATAATTTTTTATTGTATAAGGACCAATTCTGCATATAGGTAACTATATGAACCAAAATAAGTCCCTACCTATGTTTTTTTTTTACTATGATATAATTTTAAAACGAACGTTTCGTTTTAGTTAGTACGCAATTAATTAGTTTCAGAATTGACCCCTGTTTTAGAATAAGACCTTTTGCTTTTTCAGGAACTAACTATTTTGACGTGTTTCCGTAAATATGATAAACCAAGATGATGAATTATCTCTGTACTCTCACACACAATACTAGAGTATGGTTCACTTATATAATTAACACTTCTAACTAATTGATTTTTTCACCTGTAAAGTTCACGTCTGTTTTCCAAAAAAAAAACACTAAGAATTATGTATGAATGGAGTCTATTGTCTCTATACGATGTGATAATGATTTTAATGAATAACAAACTGCATTTACAATAGTATACGGGTACCTACCTAATGGTAACTTTCATTAACTTTTACGTAAAGAATTGCGAACCATGAGAACGCGGATGGAATAATTTCTACCGCGCTCTGGTATGCAAATATTTTTTGCTTTTGTCTCACCTTATCTACTAGTTAAAACTCGTAAACTTCATTACCTATCTACCCATTCATTAACAGCTGACTGGGTTGGCTGTGAGATATTACATGTAATGAGCCTCCCTTATGATATTATTATGTCAAACGGTTGTGATGTTTGCTGTTTCTGGTTTTCGAGCAAACGTTGTGTAGGTAGGTAGTTTTGTTTTTGATCGACGTTTCGACACCTTTGCTGGTGTTTTTAGCTCTGAAGAAACAAACCAGCAGGAGTGTCGAAACATACAAAAATAACACTACACTGAAAAAAATAAAAATAAAGCTGCACACAGTGCACACGGTTCGCTCAAAAATCATAAGCAAAATGTCAAGTTTTTACTGTGAAAATCTTCAAGAATTACTTTTGTGTTGTTTTCTCATTTCCTCCAATAAAGTTTTATTTGTTTATCACATCCATTAATACAAATAATCTTGTAGGTTTTCGCAGCGTGGTGAATCCATATCTTCGTTGTTGGTCCTCCGGGTTTCCTCACTGCGTGTAGAGAACCACTCTACACGCAGTAAGAAAAGGTATCAAGGAAACCCGAAGAACCAACAACGAAGATATGGATCCATTAATATCTTTACAATAATTAATTAAACGTAATTTGATTGAGCCAGCCATGTAGCACCTTCTCATATTTTCCCAATTTTCCAGCACCCACCGAACTACGACTACAGCTACTCAGTGGCTGACCACCATGGAGGACAGCAGGGCCATCTGGAAAAGAGGAATGGTGAACATACGCAAGGCCACTACTTTGTGGATGACCCAAAGGTGACTAATAACATTTTTTTCTATTCTATTCTATCCCTGTATATAAAATACTAAATGAAAATGATGGCTTTCGAGGTGGTCGGTAGCCTGGTTGGGAACGCTCTCGACTGTTAATCCAGTGGGCGCGGGTTCAGTCCCTGACTTACTCCACTTCACAACACAAGCTTATAAGCTTCCTGTGAAGTGTACAAAGATGTATTTGGGTTTATTTCTATAAACCCAGATTTATTTTAAAAAAAATATGACCTCCCGATATTAACTTGTGTACCTATCAGGAGCGAAGCTACCTAAGAACACGATTCCCATCGAGTTACCTTTTGGAAGAAATGATAGGTATAATAGTGTTAATGTGACGTAACCCCATAAGAAATGTTAGCCCCAGCTTCCCTTCTTCCCAATAGGTAATTCTGTTTTAATGTTCTAAGCAATCGTGTACTTAATATACTCAAATGAGATAATACAACCGTACATAGTGGAGATCCATATTTTAAGGAAAAATGCTGGAGAAAGTGGGTACATAATAGGAAGAAAAGTCTGTACACACGGTACTCTTTTGTGATGGTTTTTCATCATTGTAGTTGTTATTTTGGTTTGCTAAATTACTTACATTTTTTAATCACGGACTTCTCCCACTATATTGTTTCAATTTCTATAAATACTTACTGTCTCTGTCTTCTTCTTGTTCAGCCATCCCTCCACTGCTGGATATCGGCCTCTTCTAACACTTTCCAAGTTTTTCTACTTTGGGATTTGCTCACCCAGTTTCTTCCTGCGACTGGGACTATATCATCTACCCATCTCTTTTGGGGTCGTCCCACAGGTCTTCTATTCTCCCATGGTCGCCATCTTAGGATTCTGGGTGCCCATCTCTCATTCCCCTGTCTCGCAACGTGGCCCGCCCATTGCCATTTTAACCCAGCGATCGATACTGTCTCTGTATTCCTAACTTATTGTCAAACGCCTGATGATGAGGATGAAAATCCTCTAACATTAGTTGCATCTATTAGAAGTCATGTGGATTTTAAACTAAGTATATTACATACTAGTCTTTCATACTCAAATGAGATTTCAACTTTAACAGACAACATTAGTGAAAGCTTTTGCAACATTATTAATATGCTCAAATTCAAGAGTGTGTGTATGTAAACTCGTTGCGATACTCGCAATGATGTGCCTTTAGGGCTAAGTTTTGCAACATGGCATGGGGCGAAGAATAAATGACCCGGTTGATATAATAATTTATATATGCACAAAAAAAAGTACAACTCGTTTGGCTACACGCAATATAAATAGGTTTGATTATTTGACATATGTTCCTACATTCAGTCATGTCTTTCAATGCTTCCTTGTTGCATGTCGTCTATAGACATGATATTTATTTTCCTATTGGCAATACAGCCAACTTAAACATGTTATAAGTTCATATGTTACATTTAGTTTATGTCATAATATTCTCTTTCACTATTCACTCATACAATCGTACTCTTGCGTTGCGCCAAAACATGAATTGCATTGCAATATTGTATGTATTGATATTCAAAAGCTATTCAATATTATCATTTACAAATTGACAAAATGAGCCAGCGACAGAATATATACAGGGTGTTTGATAGATGGATACAGATATCTTCAGGAGTGATAGTAGAGGTCCTTTAGCATCTTTTGAGCCAAACTTAGCTTAGTCAAAAGTCGCACGGTTCTCGAGATATTCGAGATTTTAACTCTTTTTCGAAATACCCCGAATCACTCAAGTTTTAGCCCGATAGCATCGTAAGTAAAAGTACCTACTTAGTTCTATCATTCTTTTTTGTTACCTGAATATGTGTTTAGTCTATTTAAATCATAAGTTTCAATCTGAAAAACAATCATGTTAAAAAAATATCGGATTAAAGTTTCGAGAAAGAGATATTTCAAAAACGAGTTACGACTTTGGAGAGGATTTTAGATAAGAAAAAAATGTTCAAAGATTCAGAAATCTGGAAAAAAACTTCTCTGGTTTATGCTCTTTCAAATGATATACAAAACATTATAAAAAACATTAGTTTCATAAATCTATCTATACCGATTATTCAAAAGCTTTTGACAAGGTAAACCATCGGATCTTACTTTTAAAATTACAACATGTCGGCATACATGGTGACCTGTACCGTTGGTTTACATCGTATATACATAATCGCTGTCAGTCGGTCGTAATAAGCGGTTATAGATCAGCATCCACTGTCGCATCCTCAGGAGTCCCGCAAGGATCACACCTAGGTCCTCTACTATTTAACATTTATATACATGACATCGGCACATGTTTCGAACACTCCCAATTCTTAGCATATGCCGATGACATGAAAATACTTTTACCCATTAAAAGTTCATCTGATTGCCAGAAACTACAGTCTGACCTTGATAGACTAAGTAAATATTGCACCAACAATAAACTACTCTTGAACATAGCTAAATGTTCAAAAATTACATTCACAAGAAATCACCGACCCGTACAATATAACTACACTATAGATAACATAAACATTGAACACACCAACAAAGTCCGCGATCTCGGTGTCATCTTAGACAGCAAGATTCAGCTTGACCACAATATGAACCATATAATTGATAAGGCCAATAGAATGCTCGGTTTCACAATAAGAAATTGTCAACCATTCAAGAAAGTTTCCACAGTAAAAACTGTTTATTTCGCATATGTCAGAAGCATATTAGAATTCGCCTCCACACTATGGTCTCCTCATCAGATTACATACAAAGCAAGACTAGAAAAAATACAAAACAAACTACTGAAATATCTGAACTACAAAGCCCACGTACGATTTCAAAGCCATTCTGAATCTGCGAACTTTCACGGGATACCCAACTTAGAAAAAAGGCGAACCTCCGCTGACATGCGACTTCTTCATGACATAGTTCACAACAACATAGACTCACAATACATGAACTCTACAATAAAACTTAGAATCCCTCAAAGAAATACGCGCACACAAGCTCTGTTTCACATAAAAACACATAACACAAACTACATCCGAAACACAGTACTTAATAGAATTTACGAAACATATAACACTTCCTTCAATAATTTAGATATCTTCAACACAACTAAAAACACATTCATCAACTCGGTCAATAAAATCTTACACACATCACCCCTATAAAAATAAAAATGAAAATAAATAACATTGAACTACCTACACATAAAATACCTAATATATAGTATATTATTGAAAGTAGATTGCAAATTATTAGTTTTAAATATTTTTTATAAATACGTTTGGTTTAAGTATTATAAGAACACATATTATATTTTTTTTTTTATATAAGATCGTAACCCTCCCTCTCTCCTATCCTCATCCCCTTCCCAATGCTCACTATTGATTATTAATCGATAATTACATTTATATGAATCACTTTACTTAACTAATTATATATATATTAATAAGGTAACACTATAATAGGCTTTAAGTATTTTATTATCTCTGTATATATTATAAATGTTACAAGCTGTTGTGTTATAAAAATAAAAATAAAAATAAAATAAAAATAAAAATAAGCTAAATAGATCACCTCTAATTTAAGCAAATTTCCATACAAATTTACTATAGGTACAGTTGCATAGTGGAAAACACATTTCCTTTCAATTTACTGTTTCCAAATTTGTATGGAAATTTGCTTAAATTAGAGGTGATCTATTTAAGTTTTGGTATCATAGATTTACAAAACTTATGTTTTTTATAATGTTTTGTATATCATTTGAAAGAGCATAAACCAGAGAAGTTTTTTCCAGATTTCTGAATCTTTTAACATTTTTTTTCTTATCTAAAATCTTGTCCAAAGTCGTAACTCGTTTTTGAAATATCTCTTTCTCGAAACTTTAATCCGATATTTTTTTGACATGATTGTTTTTCAGATTGAAACTTATGATTTAAATAGACTAAACACATATTCAGGTAACAAAAAAGAATGATAGAACTAAGTAGGTACCTTTACTTACGATGCTATCGGGCTAAAACTTGAGTAATTCGGGGTATTTCGAAAAAAAGTTAAAATCTCGAATATCTCGAGAACCGTGCGATTTTTGACTAAGCTAAGTTTGGCTCAAAAGATGCTAAATGACCTCTACTATCACTCCTGAAGATATCTGTATCCATCTATCAAACACCCTGTATAGAACGTTAAATTTAATTTCTGACGACCAAGCTTGCTTGCGAAATTTATCATTGCCCAATGCCCAACCTCCAAACTTTTTCCTTTGAGGGATGTGATGTACTTCCTTTGACCATACGATAAATAAATAAATTTACAAATTACAATACGACAAACAGATTTCAGTCTTTTGAAAATAATCTGTTTTCTCTCTGTCTCAGAGTCCTGTATCTCGCTCGGCAAGCCTAATGGCCTTAATCAATACAAATCGACCGCCGAGCATATAGTCCAAGAGCCCGCTGCTTAATTTATGACGTATCTGTTTTTTGATCGAAATGTGGTATAAATGATAGCTTACCAATAGGGTATTACATCGCACTAGGGTTGCCTATCAAAATCTTGCCGCAACCCCCCCTGCCCCCCCCGAAAAGGTCCCTCTTCGCAGTTTTTCGCATTTTATAGGAATATGGTTAGAGATAGGAGAAAGTAGTCAATGACAAAAATAATCCTTGCTAAATTCTCTACAAAAAATGTTACGTCAATTTTTTCGTAGAACTAGCAGTTTACCCGCAATAGCCGGTCCAAAACCGAAATTCATTTAAAAAACTAAAAAAATGAATTTAAACTAAATTGGTTGAAAATTGATAAGAGCTACAGGAAAATAGTCAAAAAACGAATTAATTACCATAGTCTTAGCTACAAAACGAGCTATAATTTATGTTCATACATCTAATAATTTCGGAGTTATTACAATAAAACTCAGTGACCAAAATTCTTAAAATTTAGATTTTCATAAAATAACCAGTGATATAGCGCCGCAGGCCAAATTTTTTTTTCCATAAAATGTTAGTAGTAATGGGTGGAAGAATGTGAAAGAAAAAAAATCAAACTTTTTTTTTAATTTTTTCAAAAAATATCCTGTTTTTTGACCGGCCATTACGGGTAAACTACTAGTCCTATGAAAAAATTGACTTAACATTTTTTGTAGAGAATTTAGCAAGGATTATTTTTGTGATTGACTACTTTCGTCTATCTCTTACCATATTCCTACAAAATGCAAAAAACCGCGAAGAGGGACCTTTTCGGGGGGGGCTGAGGGGGTTGCGGCAAGATTTTGATAGGCAACCCTAGTGCGATGTTAAACCCTATTGGTAAGCTATCATTTGTACCACATTTCGATCAAAAAACAGATACGTCATAAATTAAGCAGCGGGCTCTCGGACTAATAAGAATCCCTGCCTTTCCCGATTAGTTGTTCTAGGTATGTCGCTCCTAATAAAGTTTCATACCTCGAGTGTAGTGTACATCTAAATTGTATAGGTAGGTACTTAAAATAGTTTTGTAAAAGGTATATTTCAACCGCCTCATAATGGTGTACGACTGTAAAAAGGCTGTTACTTACCGCGACATATAATTAAAATAATTATCAGAATTTAACTGTTATAAATTATTAAATGTCTTTCTACATTAGATCAACCTACACGTACACTCGTATGTAGTCATATTATTAATCGACAAAATAGTTTAAAAGACAGTCATAAAATTGCATCACGTTTTTATAGCGTAAGATCAATTAGATAACTAACGAGTGATAAGTTTCACCTGATTTGGTCGACAATTCACAGCAGGTGCGCCTGCGACTCTCTTTTCCTCAGCGAAGTGTTTAATGTTAGGTAGGTATCAATTTTATCTTTGATCAGTATAAACGAAGTGTTTTTTAATCAACTATAGCTTGGTAACTGTAACACTACTACTATTATTATTTTTCCCCTTAATGTTTTATAAGTAAACACAGAGACTTTACAAAGTTTCGCAATTCTCGAAGCGATCATTATCATTGTCAATCACTATCATTGTCGGACAAAATGTGTGGTGCATCCTTTTCATAAATTACACCCATGGATCTGTCACTGGTTACCCCAAATTGTGGAAATCTCATGATATCCTGTGTTGTCATTGACGTAATGTAGTACTGGACAAGTTATATCCAGACCTGCATCGAACTAATCCACATCTTCTTTTATAATCTCGTTTTGTCACCATGTAATTATTGTTTCCATTCTTATCTTGCTGTAACTGTTTATATGTTTCCAGTTTATAAGTTTGCAATGTATAAATTTTGTTCAATATGAAAAGACGAATTCAAATGCCTTAAGTAAGTCCTACGGATGATTTAAAACTAATAAACCAATACCTCCATAAGTCTAAAATAATTAGATATATAGGATAGGAATGCGTGTCCACTGTCCATATAATCTTTTTGACACCTGGTATGATTGTATAATTCTCATAATTATATTTCAGGAATCTTCCTCGCAAGAAGTTCGCTACTTGGCTGACGACTGGGGCTTCCATCCACTTGTAAAGTACAGCAGTAAAACTCCTTCTGGATACTACAGTGCAAGGTTCGCTCTTGGAGAACAAGCGGTGAAGGAGTTCAGTCAAGAACAAAATATCCCAAAGGTAACAAGAAGACGACTTCAAAATATTATCAACATTGACTCCACGAAGACCATTACGTATTCTACTTACTAAAATGTAATTTATTCCTCATTTTGTTTCCAGGGCACAACTCCGATAGCTCCATTACTAGCCGGAACTGTGCTACCTGCTGGGACTTCAACGGATGGATTTATCCATTACGATAATAAAAATGGTGTCCAAACTCTCCATCCAATGGCTCTTCAATCTCATGCTCCATCTGCTAACGTATTCCCACAACAATCAGTCGACGACCCTAGACACCAGAATGTTCTTCAACTTGTTCCTGTACTACCAACCATACCGCAACCCCAATTCTATGAAACCCAACCATTGACTACAGTTCTTAGTCCTGTTCAACCAGAATCGTACAACTATGTCCAGAATATCAATTCCTCTCCCAACGGCAATGTGCAGTACTATTCAAATATAAACGGACACAATTCAAAATCAAACGTCAATGTAGAACTTGGACCACGAGGGCCACCAAATACAAACTCCTTAGAGGATCCGGATAAATCTAACAATGAAAATTACAATAAGTTACCGACAAATCTAATAGAAAATAATTACGACGAAAACTCTGATGGAGATGAAGATGGAAATTTGCCTATTCCTGAAGGGCTCATCTCAGAATCAATTAATGCTGGAATCACAGGATACGATTCAGAAACCTTAAATCTTCATAACAACGGAGGATTTGGGTCTAAGTTAACAGTTTCAACCAAGTCCGATTTTAAGTCAAACATTAAAAACTCCCCTATTAAAAAACCTCAAAAACCTTCATATTATGTTGTATCATCGACAACTTCACGTCCTATATCGAGTACTACCAAGAAAACGGTTCTGGATAGTAAACAATACTCCAAACTAGTTGAGACGACACAAAATCTTGTTTCAAACGAAGATCTGCTGAGCATTAATGGAGCAGCTGAACCGTATTTCGTTAACCAAGGTGGAAAAGTTGAAGATTCTATACATTACGCTCAAATTCAAAACTCAGGAAACGCTGGACAAAAAGTCGTTACAATTCAACCGTCCCCGACTGTTTTTACTTTGCAAGGAACTGTTCGAGTTGCTGATAATCCAGCTTCGAAGAAACCTTCTGGAGCCGGTATAATCTCGATTGAACACGAAGGAAGATTTAGAAACACTCACGGTGATGTCTTCAAAAGCCCTATAGTTGTTGCAGACTTTGACTATACTAACAATTTCGCTACATCCACACCAGCAACATATGTTGAAAATGGAAATATTTATTCTACTACTCAGAGAACAGTTGAATTGGAAGGTCAGAATTCTGTCGAATATATTCCATTACAAGGATATACCGGTCAGCCATCAAGTACTACAATACTCGTGACACCAAGACCAGTGAGCCAAAAGTTCCTTGCCCCACTAAATGCCGGTTTAAGGCTTGTGACCAACAACAATGTTGAAAAATTCTTAGATTGTCCGAATCCACCCCATTCTTCTGATGTTAAAGAAGTTGAAGACGATGTCATTGAACAAGAAAATGTTGAAAATAATGCATTGAAAACGGTTGTCGAATTATTTAAATCCGTTCCATTAGAAAATGTTAACGACTCAGAAAGTTCGAGTATTTCTCAGGTCAAACAATTAGCTGAAAGTCTAAGAAACCACCAAACAAACACAAATAATTTGCAAGAATATCCAAGCGCTCTGGAAGATTCAAAGAGAATACAACAAACTTCAAATCAACAACTTTATCAATACGGAGCTCAGCAAGTCTTGATCCATCCAGCAGAGCAACAAAACCAATTAGCTGCCGAAGAATTACATCAGCAACTCGAGGAAAGTAATGAAGAATCCATAAAGCATGAATCAATTCAAAATCAAGTCCAAAGGGGCGTAGATAAGGATCAAGTCGTCTTACATTATCCAACCAACAACCTTTTGCCAGTTGCCCAACCTCTTGTTCACCAACATGTAATATATCACAATGATAACGAATACAAATCATCTCAGTCAGTTGTTAATTTACATAATAATCAAATTGAAAATCACAATCAACTGAATAGTATTAACGTCCAGCCACACACAATTAGCTACCAACATTATAACAACCATTTACAGTCCAATAATAATCACGGACAGCAACAATCGGTTCATGTTCAAAACAACGAAGTACAAGCTTCTCAACCAATTTACCAACAAACTCAACAATATCTCGTCTACGGTGTACCGCAACATAATATTCACTACTCCCAACAAAGTTATCCTATACACGTTGCACAATCATATCGTCAGGATAAAAAAATTACAGTGCCATATGTTTCAAATTACCAAGACGTGAATTCTGTGCCATATTACGTTGACCAACAAGTCAACATCGCTCATAAGCCACAACCATTGCCTGTCTACGTACAGCAGTCTTCAGTGGTAGAAACAAATATCCCTTATCCTGTACCAGTGCAACAAGTTGTGGAAAAGAAAATTCCTGTCGGAGTGAAGGTACCCGTGAAAGTTGAAGTCTTGAAGCCATATCCTGTAGAAAAAAATGTTGAAAAACCAGTTGAAGTAACAAAATATATAAACACGCCGTATCCTGTTGAAAAACCTGTACCATATCCAGCGGAAGTTGAGAAGGTTGTTGAAAATAAAGTACCATACAAGGTGGAAGTTGCAAAGCCTTATCCTGTACCGGTTCAAGTTCCGTACGCTGTTGCATATTCTGGACATAGTATCCCTCAAGCAAATCAACACATATTTTCAACTCAGAATTCATTCTTACCCAATGCTTGGGCAATCGGATACAACTTGAATCAACAATTCTTCAATAACATCAAACAACACAGTCAACCAATAAAACAAGCAGAACCTTCAAAGTATCCTCCAATAGCTGATTCATACTATAGGAAGAATTTAGGTCCATATGGACAAAGTCATACTTACACTCGTCCTACCAC
This sequence comes from Ceraclea dissimilis, assembly GCA_963576895.1. Lineage (NCBI taxonomy): Eukaryota > Metazoa > Arthropoda > Insecta > Trichoptera > Leptoceridae > Ceraclea > Ceraclea dissimilis. The sequence continues at coordinate 6,580,183 of OY756375.1, forward strand.
TTATCTAGTTTCTGTAGCTGATAATAATGCTCAACATTCACATAATGTCAATCAATACTACAAACATACTCCATCATCCAAACCTGTAAACGATTATTTTAATTTGAAAAATACACAACTGGATCTCCTCAACAACAACAATTACAATGGTTTCAATAATCATTACAATAGCCCTAGTAGTTTTAACGTAGGATCCAGTCAATATTCTTCCAATTTACATCACTTTAGTAACAGTCACCACAATTTAGGCAACAATAATAATTATAACAACCACCAATTCGTAAATCCTCACTTTAGACAAAAGAAGGAGAGAGAAGCTAAAGGTTTAAGGGTTGAATACGGATTCAAACCTCCTCTTATTCCAAGTCTAGAAATTGATATGGAAGGAAGACCAATAAAAAGAGAAAAGCCATAATGTAAAATCTTTGTACTCTGCAAATATTTCCAGTCAAGCAAGAGGAGGCTTACATAGAAGTCATTGAAGTATTTAATTTATAAATAGTATTATAGTTGTTAATTTAATGACAATGTATTTTGACGGGAACGGTTGGGACATGAGTAAGTTCTTAACTTATCACTCCATGTTTTGTGTTGGGAGGCTAATGATGAGTCCGAATAACATCAATATGCAAAAGCACAAAAATAATATTCTGTGTTTACTTTCTTATAAAATGTATTTCACAGATTTGCCATATTATAAGATTAATGAAATAAGAAGTATAGAACTTTGTACCTATTTTGTTTATAAGGCATTTATATGTATATCTGTTTAAAATTATTGTACGTAAGTTAATTTAAAAATATGTATATTAAAAAATGTGAGGTGGGGATAAAGACAGAGAAGTTAATTTTGGTTTGGTTTGGTTAACATTTTATAATATATTTTTTTTAAATAATTTTTTTCATAGTGGGTATTTATTTTTTTCTTCAAATCATCACCTTTTTTAACAATTTTTGCCTTTTCTTATGAATCATCATTTTCTAAATTATCTTCTTCTCATTCTTAATTTTTTCTCCTTATAAACTATCACTTTCTAAATCATCACCTTCTTCAACAAAATTTCCCTCTTTTTCGTCACCGTTTTCTAAGTTATATTCTTCTTTATCTAGATTTCCTTCTCCTTTTAAATTTCCTCTTTCTTATTAATTTTCTTATTCTAAATCTAAATCATAATCTTCTTTATAGATATAATTTCCACATTCTTCTAAATTTTCTTATTGCTCAGTGATTTCTTTCTACTGCTTTTACTTTTTTTCTAAATTTGCAGTTTTCTTATGATTTTCCTTCGTTTTTCCTTAGAATTAGGTCTGTGCTTGTTGCCTCGAACATTATGTGAAAAATTTACGTTATTACGTAACAAGGTATTATAATTATGATTATATAGTGTGTAAATAAGAATTTAGGTAAATATATATTTTAAATGCATACCTACATAGGTTATAAATTAATTATTAACATAAGTAAAGTATAAGAAAATTGTTAAGTTTGTCTATTATGTATTAATATATTTTTACACGTATAAAAGTTACCTTCGTAAATATAATATTATGTAATAAAAATATCTTTGAATAATATATCTACTTGTGTTTTTTTTTAATATAAAACCTGCCTAAATTATTTTTATGACAGTTTTTTCAGACAGCAGAGACATCTATTGGCGATGTTTAACAATTTTAAGCTTTCGCTATCCACCAATAGATGACGCGTTTATTAATTACTAAATTCATTGAAACATAACACTGGTTGTTTATAAGTAGTTGGAAAAGCATTTTCTGTGGTAAATGGAATAGATCACGTTGGTATTTGAAGCCTCAAGCCAGCAAACTAAACGATACATAATTGAATCCGCCTAGTGGACAATACCACAAGCAGGTAGTATCAAAATACAATGTTTTGAAATTCCCTCAACAGAGGTCTCTTTGTTAATTTAGATTTTATATTTATTACATTTTATTTATAAAGATGATTATATAAACACTTATTCTGAATCTACTTTCGTTATACTTGTAAAAAAAGAACCCTAGATGTGCTGAAAAAAAATGAGTTGTGATAATTAACCGGGCAAGACCGGGGCTTCAGGATGACAATTATTCTCGGCCCCACCGAAGCCATGGACAAACAAACCTACGTGGGGAAAGAGTTGAAACAAGTGGAAGGTCTACATCCAGACTTGGCTGATGAAGATGAAAAAATAAGATTAACAAATAGCACAATAATTTCAAAGACATCAACCATGTGTGTTTTTATGAGATCAAACATTGGTCAAAGTGATAAGAATGTGTTGTCTGAGTAAATTCAGTCTTGAGACAATCTGTCACCTTTTGAGAAAAATTAAGTAGATTAGATAACAAGTAATACCTAACTGCTACTGTGTACCAGGTACCAGGTACCTGTTATTTATAACAGGTATACATTGTACAAATAAACGCCTTTAAAAATTATTGTTTAACCAATGAACTTAAATACCTAGTATAACATCTACGTAGGTATAATACAACGAATTATAATTACTACCAAACCAACCAAGATAAGATGTCCAAGCATAGGCGTCGCCAGGGGGGGGCAACAAAAAATAAAAAAATATATACTTAGCATAAATACGCGTAAATAGCGCCTCAGGCCAATTTTTTTTGTGAGATATAGTGAAGAAGGCCGTGATGTGGTTTGTTTATTCGAAAATGCATAGATAATATGTATGAAAAATAGCGCCGCAGGCAAGTTTTTATAACAAAACTGATTATGATATGATGAGAAAATGTGTGGTACTGATGTGATTAATTGCGAGGTTTTATTATTTAGTATGAAAAAATATATACCTATTCCAATATCTAGGGGGGGGCACCAACCCCCCTTAGTCGACGCCCATGTATCCAACCAGAATACATGGTCGGCACAATGATTCGAACCCCCACCTCGTGATTAAAATATGATCAAAATGAAGTTTTCTAATTCAGGTGACCTCCCTATGTTTTTCGAGGAACATTAAAGGGCGAATTAATACTAGTAATAATTTGTATAATCCACTCCCTAATATTCAAAGACCAACCCATATTTTAATCAAATGTTTTTCGTGCTATTTGATAGTATAACTTTACTATCCAATGGGACCACATCCATTAATGGCAAAAACACCCATAAAATATTACCTACTCGCACCATGTTTCATTATCTGTGATGATCATTGGACACAACATACAACCTGCGTTGCCTGGTGCTAGATTCTGTAACTATAATAAAAAAAAAAATGAAAATTCACCCGGAAATCGAGTAGCTTGTACTTCGTGTTCGGCTCAATTATTGTACAGCTAGGCGTATGATAGAATCTTAATACCGAAATGCAATATGAAATACATTTTTTTTAGATTTAAAAATATTTTTTCTACACTTAGACACACCTGGTCAGACATGTCGGTGCAACCTGGATGCAGTCTACACAGGACAGGACAACATGGAGGCAGATGGACGAGGCCTTCGTTCAGGAGTGGACGGGATAGGCTGAAGAAGAAGAAGACACATTTAGTTCCTTATGATGCTCTTGTAACATGTTCGGTTTTTGGAATCAAGAAAAAAAAAATCTTTTTGACATTTCACCTTCTAATTTCAAATCTGTTGAATGCTAGAACTGTTCTGTTTTTAAAAGAACCATGGAATAATTTCATGGTTCCTAAAAGCCGCACGTGGAGAATTTTTTTTTGTAATATAACTTCCTAGTGGCGCGCCCCACATTCATCCAACACTGTTTTCAGTTATTACATTTTGGATTAAAAACGCTGAAATATGTTTTCAGAATATTAAAGGCTGTTTTACACGAATTAGTATTCCGAACTACGTCTGTCGTAAAACGTTGTTTTGGAGGATTACATATTTTTATGGCACTTAATACTCACTAGACACATTATATTAGTAGTATTAGTAGGCAACAAAATATTAAACGAATTCTCAGACTAATGATATTAAAGATTAACGTATTCGAAATCTCTACTGATTAAAGCCCTTTCTAATCGTCATAAAAATTTTATAAGCTAGAGGTGCAATCCAAAATAATTTGCTTCTGAAGACGTACTTCATAGAGACGTTGCATAAATTTAATGGAATCAAAAAATATTGTGTATTAATTTATTTTATGTTGCTCGCCTTTCGCACACACTGTCTACCCGCTACCGAGGTTACATCGTCCGATCATGTCTTCTGTAGCCATCTGACTGCTCTTTTGTTTGCCCATGGACACCTACTATCGTCTTGCCATGCTGTGTGCCCTGCCCATTGCCATTTCAGTGTAGCTATCTTCTTCTCCAGTTTCAATCGTTGTTATTGATTTGCAGTAAAACCCCATATCTCCTTCTCCACTCATCATTGTCCTGTGCGGTTCTTTTAACTCTTTATATGAGTCGAAGCCCATATCCTGGCACAGGTCAACTAGGTATTCTTTCCTTGGTTGTCCTCCGTAGTTTGTACCCTCGTTCATTCCTTCAAATAATTAAAATAGTAGAACCTCTTGACGCACTTTGTGGCCGATTCATCTGACACGTCTTTCTGATATCGCATTGAGCAGGTGTCTCTGCCTTTGAATTTGTTGAGAACTTCTTCTTTCGTTATGTGATCCCTCCAAGAAATTCCTAAAATTCTCCTGTAGGACCACATCTCAAAAGCTTCCAGTCTGTTTTAATCTCGTTCAGATAACCACCACGTGTAGTTGAACGATCCATGAAGTCCACATCTTTCCATCATGACATTCTACGCCAGATTTCCTTATCCCTTATTACAGGATTGTAATTCATGAGTCACATTTATATATAATATTTTATTTTATTCATTTATTTATTTATTGTAAGAGACACTGACAGATGGTTGACAAAACATTCACAAAATAAAATTTAACATAATAATCAAGTCAACCCTACAATATTAGGAGTGTCTACTGCATACATACGTGAGCTAACTATTGAAAAAAAAGTATATACAACATATACAACAAACACTGAAAACACTTAAAATTAAAAGAAAGATACGAGTATTTACATTATACTATTTGCAAGCATAGTTTTAGGTAGCTAATATCGCAATATCAGTACATACTAATACAGTAAGATCATAATAATAATAATAATAATTTGGATAATTTATATCCCGCCGTTTTGTGGGTATTCCCACCTCAAGGGCGCTCTGTGTTCCTCCCTACGTTGTTGGGAAGGATTTCTTAAACAAAAATGTTTTTAGTTGACCTTTGAACCCGGTTAACGTTTTTGCCTCTCTGATGTCTGCAGGAAGTCCATTCCAGGCTGAAGGACCTGCCGCAATGAATGCGCGGCTCAAATAATTAGGTTTCGCGTTTAGGTTTACGACTTCTAGCTTCGAGGTTTTATCCGAGTGGGATCTAAGGGTGGCGTGCCTGCGGTTTATGGGTTGTCGGAGACAGAGCTCTGAAATATACTCTGGGGCCATATTTTGAAGTGCCTTAAAGATCAAAAGGCAAAGCTTGAATTCAATCCTTTGTGGACATTTAAGCCAGTGAAGGGTTCGGAGTGTGGAGGATATATGAGAGGAACGATCCATTTGGTAGATGAAACGTGCAGCAGCATTGAAGATGGATTGAATTCTTAAGAGTTGGACTTGCGGTAAATATGGCTAGCAATAATGGCACCTAGCTGTACAACAACAATGTTGAAACATTTCTGCATGCACCGCATCAACAAAAATAATAAAACTATAAAATTAGTGGTCAGTACTTCAAACATAAGAAATTATAAAGAAAAGGTTATCTTATACAACAGTATGATGTAACTATGTATGTACAAGTATGTGTGGCTTCTGGTATTTTTCTACTAAATTGACTCTACAGCACTAAAGACTTATAAATAGAATTCAAGATAACTGTAAGATAACTGTAAGATAAGCCTGTGTACATAACAACAACCTTCATACGTGGCCACTGATAATAAATGTTTATTTTGTTTGAATTCGAATCTCTACTTCTTCTTCTTCCCTATGTGTCCTGTCGGGTCCCCCCAACGTTGACGACCATTTGGGAGAACGCCTCTCTGTCCTGGACAGTGCGAAACAGCTCCTCCACAGTTCTGATCCCGGTCCACTGCCGAATGTTTCGAAGCCATGATAGCTGCTTCCTTCCGACCCCTTTACGGTCTTCTATCTTCCCCTTCATAACGAGATGGACAAGATCTCTACTTACATACTTATAAAATAATTATAGTTACTGAAAAATGTCCATACTGTAAAATGTAAAAATGTCAACATTCAGGGTGTCAATAGATCTTGCATGGGCTGGACCAAATTTACAAAACTGGTCTCGACCAACGAGATGGATCGACAGCTGGGAATCGACTTCACAGGAGGCTAGCTAACAGGTTACAGAGCCTTGCTAAGAAAAAGAAGAACAATAATGAAATATTATATAGGAAAGTAATATTGATTTACAACAACTCTCCCCGTAGAGGAGAGTGGTGTAGCAATAACAGTAATGTGAGATGAGAACCCAGACGTTGGTGCTAAGTTCAACAGAGAATGATTACTTTCTGAATAGTGGCGACAGAACGGTTAGATATCAACCGTTTCTTAAGTAGTTTACGATACGATTAGTGACTCCAAGCATCCGTACCAGGAAATTTTCTTGTAATTATTATAATTTTGAACATGAAAATATAAATATAACCGAATTCCTCCTCTAAAAATCATATACGAGTATAGTACCATAACTTTTTGACTATCTGAACTAGCCGGAAATAGCCGTATGCGGGGTCAGTTTTGGATTTTCAAATGGAAAGTGGGATATCGTTGGGTAACTCTTATAAAAAGGAACGGTTTATCCGACTCAGCCAAAAAATATCAAATTCTTGATGTAGGTAGGTATATTTATATAAATTGCCACAACTCAGTAATAAACTAGACACTACAGGGATTTGAATCTGAATCTTAAATTATACAGGTCATTGTTTGGTGTTGGCTCCTATCCCAAACAACTCATACAATGTTGCTGAATATATAGTATGACTACTGAATAAATGTACAGACCTATTATATTATACAAACTGTGTATTGAGAATAGACATTGCAACGTGTTCCACAGTATTAAAGATGTAAGTTGTTGCTTCATAGCCAAACTCTATATCCAGACATTGTGGCGACTCCATGATGGCCATTTCACGCTATTTGCTACATTTTACCCCATCATCTACTTGTAATAAATTACAGTGATGCTAACATAAAAATGTATTTTAGTTTGCAACTATGCCACCAGCAGTGCAATAGCGTTGGTGGCAGGTTTGTGTTTAAATTGGGTGTAATTTTTATTTTTTAAACTATAATCACCTAAAAATTTATTTATCTGTTTATTCTTTCAGTGAACAATCTCATAGAATAGTCCATGTTTTAATGTGTTATAAATATAATGAAATACAGAAATGCTCACCATGGCGAGCTTCTCGCGATCTCTTCCAGCTAACGTTGTCACATGAATTTGAGGAATACTTATTGTCCGGGCGTCACAGACATTTAATGATTATAAATTATAAATTAAAACAAATACGACGCACCGAAATGGAGATAGAAAGGAGGGGAAAGAAAGGTCAATAGGATGAATAATTAGGGGTATAATCAACAAATATACTTTTTTTTTTTTTTTGTTTTTAAAGTAAATGAATCTGGGTTTAACGAGATAAACCCAAATACATCTTTGTACACTTCACAGAAAGCTAAAAAGCTTGTGCTGTTTCAATTAATATTGTATTAAGCTTCCGCTATAAACACTCAACACTGTGTATTAATTTTGTCTACTTCAGGACATCGTGCCACATACAACTGAATTATCAAATTGAGGTTAATAGCCCCAATGTTTGTCAGGAATAAAATAACATCTCACTCACAGTCCTAAGTCAACAACGAAATCCCCCAAAGAAAACAATACGATGTGACTCTATACAGATGCTCACAATCCAATACGTTTGATTAAGACAAAGAACAAAACACCAACTAATAAATAATACCTAATGAAAGATATATTTGGCTTCAGGAGGGGCAGAAGCATGGAAAGGATCTCAATATTAGGCGGATTCTATAACTTACTAAACTAAAATAAGGTGTTTTCAATTTATTTTGATACTACGTTTTAACGTCTTATCTTAGTTGGTACTTCAGGGAAGTTTAAAATTTCAGGAAATGTTGTTACATGCACATACCCTGCTCATATAATATCTAATGAAATGCTGGTCAAAATATTTTACATTCCGATTAGAATTGATCTTGGATCATATATTTTTCTATTGAAACTTTTCCCTGTTAATCGTACCTCATTGTTAAAATCCATCGTCTATACATTTTTTTGTTCAAATGATGATTCCAATTGTCCAGATATACCTATGGTTGATCTTCTTCTTCTTCTTTCTCAGCCGTTTAAACTCCAATGCTGGATATAGGCCACCCCTTTGAATTTCCACAGATCCCTATCCTGGGCATACTGCATCCACTTGCTTCCTGCGATTCGCCTCACATCGTTAGACCATCTTGCCTGAGGATGACAAAACAAAATAAATACTATGTTATTTGTTTTCGAAAGGTGTAGGTATATTTATGCATTTTTACATATTTGTAGGAAGGCTATCTGTTGAATCTTCTTCTTCTTCTCCCTAGCCTTTGTCCCATTTACTTGGGGTCGGCTCTCCTAGTCCTCATCCTCCAAGTCTTTGGCTATCTGTTGAATGAAACTATGATATCTGGGGCGGTGAATGTTACGTGATCGATTCGCAAATGTACGTAGTCAGCGAAAACACTATTGTTATTGTAATCAAAATAGGTATATAGATAGTTCAAGTTTCCAATTTCGTCACTATAATATGGGGTGGAGACATGGAACAACGAAGAACGGAGACAACAATAGGAAATGAGAGAGACACGAAATGTCACCAGCCTGGAAATACGACACGAAGGAAGTAGATAATAGTTTTATTGAGCGGATATAAAACTAGTAGTTATATCAATTGTTATGTTTCATAAATAAACTCAACACAGCCTCTAAAGTTCCCAACAGCAGTCCAATAAAAATAGGCATAAAACTTTTCTATGGGATGTAATAACATCCATCATTTTGCTATAAATAAAATCCCTATTTTCCATACTATAAAAATCAGGTACTTGTACGTAAAAGAGAATCTACATGAGAAATGATATAGCCTCAAGAACTTTTTTTTATCTCGAGGTAAAGTTATATAATAATATGTAGGCGCCTACGATAAGCTCTTCCTAGTAAACAAATGTAACTGTTAATATCTATTAGGTATTTGCAATATTGATAGATTTCTGTATTAGGTTTGTAATGTCGACGCTACACGCTTGCGAGCTTCCACAAGTTTTTTTGAGTATTTGAGTTTTTTGAGTAAAAAGGCGTGTGGAATGTAGATGGAACGTTTGTCTTGGCCCGTCTACGTAACCGACCGTTGACGCCTTTTTACTCATAAACACAAAAAACTTATGGACGCTCGCAAGCGTGTGCCGGCGACATAAGACAGTTTTCCGAAAGCTTTATTTGCAGTGATGTGGTATTCGGTTGAAAATATGTTTCTTAAACTATGCAAACTCTCAAAAAAATAAAAAAAATATCAAATACCATAAAATGACTTTCACCTCACATATAATCTTAGAACTTTGCTCCTACGTACGTTTCTTACTTAACGAATACCTACCCAGTGAACCACAAACGAATATCTATCCCTACAAACAACATTATTTCCACAATGACGTATTTTCCACAGCAAGCCTCTATATTTTAACACATCAATCGTATGAATATTTAATTAGGCGTGTTCAAGGAAAATTCGTCATAATGACGATAGTATTAGTGTTATACATATCTACAGCTGTAGTTTCTGACATATTGGATGAAATTGTATTGGAAAGGAATTAATTAGAAACAGAAGTAAGTAATTTACTCTATTATTATATTAGGGTGTGCCAACCAACCAAATCATCCATCATACGTCGCCAACCCGTATTAGGTGTTTATTTTACTTAATTTTTAGACAAGCTATGTATTCCATTACAGTTCTAACAAAAACACGTCCAGAAAATATGGCGTCAGGTAACTAGCTGAAGAAAAACGGTCAATGGTTTAAAAAGCACTTGAAAATTGAAGTTATAATTTGAATGGTCTACAGAAGTACGCCTCCCCTTTGGTCCTCCACAACTCCTTCGCAAACTGCATCCATCTCCCACCGGCACATTTCCTTACATTTTAAGACCACCTTGAAGTCTACCGACACTTCTTGGGCTTTTTCTTGGTCACCATTCCACTACCTTTTTAGTCCATCGGAATTGGCATCTGGCAATATGCCCAACCCAGCTGCCATTAAGGCTAGTGACTCTTTCCGCCACATAGGTTACCTACTTCCGTTCTCTCTCTAATGAAAACGATTGGTGCCATATTCCATAAAGATATACCCAGCATCTTCCTCTCCATAGCTATGCTATATCTATAATGTTATCTGAGATGATTTTATTAGACACATTTTGCTAAAAGAACCACTCAATGATTCGACATAAACGGTAGTCATTTGCAACAAATATAATTTTAGTTCATAACTTTCCCACAGTCATTCAAGTTTATCGCTAGTTCATTATTTTACTACAACACAATACGAGTCTAAGCTTTCATTTTCTATCTATTCTGACATTTCATGTTCTAATGATGACAGCAATAGAATAAATTAACTTTTTATTTATAAATCTAAATAACGCTGTAGGTGCACAGTAATTTTCACATCATTGCGGACGCCGATCGATATAATAAAATGACATTGTACAATACACGATAATTTACACAATAAAGGTAATTTTTCTTTTATATACGAGTATATTTACTATTTATGATATAAATGCATAAGTACCGGCCTGACGATACAAACAAATGTCCAGGGGGAGATAGCTGCAGTGTGCCCAGGACAGGGAGTGATCATTGAGGGATAGGGAGGAATCCGATATCCGATAAGAGGCTGAGGAAGAAGAAGTCTTAAAAAATGACGTCGTTGACCAATTTTTTTCGCAATTTTCAATGCGCATGTTTTTTTTGCAGTACTCTTTTAAAAAAGTCGTATTGGTAAACAAATATTTTCCATTTTATTGCGTTTCTATTTAAGTAATTTGAAAAAAAATCTGTCTTCAACGATAAAGAAATAAAAAATAATGCGACATTTAATAAGGATGTCCGTGCTTGATATCCGGTATTCCTGTAAATATTTTTATATATACAAATGGTGTCATGTAAAGCTCAAAAACCTTAGATTTGTCATTGATGACAATATAACAAGGGCAGAATATAGGGCATTGGGAATGAATATAGCTTTGCGTGTAAGATATAATAAGCTTCTTTAAGGACACTAAATGAAGTTGGCGTGTGGACAATATATTATGTATTATATGGAATGGAAGTAATTACTTTAGGTGTGACGAAAAAAGATTAAAAAATAAAATACAATCACGTTTCATAGATAAGCGAAGTATGATTGTAATAATTTATTATTAACAAGGGAAAAATAATTAAGTATTATTAATTTAGTAGTTGAAAGATTGAGTGATTACTTTGTACTTTGTAGTACAGTGGTTGATGGAAATGTTGGGTTCGAGTACTATACAAACTTCTAGGGAAAGACTCTTAAAACATCTAATGAAAAATGTCAAGGGCAGTCCTGTTGAGATTATGATTTTATTCTGACATTTTCAGTGTGGTTGATCGAAACTGTTGACCATATAGTAGAGAGGTGTCCTGACAAGAAGTTTGCAGGGGTTCTTGAGGAAATCCATAAGGTGACGCCAAGGGCAATAGATTACTTGCAGAATATTGACGCGGACTCCAAGATAACTTTACAATGGTCGTGTGCATACGAAAGAAGAAGTGTGGTGGTGAAAGATGAAATCTATAGTGTATATTTATTTATTTATCCCTTCTTGCCCTGTCCCTTGCGAGGTACGCAGAGATTACCTTGTCACTAGATACACTCCTTGCTTCCATCACATCCAAGCAATTCGTCACACGTTCCTTCTTCAGCATGCGACCGTCCTTGAGAATCTGGACGTCACGGTGAAGCCAGAATAGTCTTGGATGGCCACGATTCCTGACACCTCGTCTTTCAGTCATGTACACTATTTTCATAATCCTGTTTTCGCTCATTCTTTCAACATGTCCAATCTACTTATCTTAAGTTATTCACTTCCATTCTTGTGCTTAATGTTGAAATAAAAATTTCTTTCATCCTTATCATTGCACTAATTGCATGGTGATCTTTCCATATATTATATTATTCACTATTGTTCTTGCATGCATGTCAAATATATATAAATTGGTAATGTTTGAGCCTTTACTGGTCCACTTGTTGTTAATGTTCTACTGTATATGATTTTTGTAAGACTGTCTGCGCTCTAGAAAATAAAATAAAAAAAAATAAAATAAAATCATCCTTTCATCCACACAAACATTTGGTTGCTTAAGGAGGGCAGTATCGAAAATAATAAAGATCTTAATTTATTTCAAATATTTCTTTACGAATGCAGTTTATGTTTTGCCGTTACAATATTTCCAGACACAATCTTAAACACACCCTTTAATATCAGATTTTAGTTATTTTTTAAAGTATTAACATTCTCCAAAAAATCAAAGGACAATGCGAATCGTATTATTTTATCATCGTGAGCTTTTTCAGCAAAACTATTCAGAGTAAAATAGCGGCCGACGGTATTTTGTATTCGGCAATCCACCACACACCAGTCAGCTTGCAACTTTCGCGGTGTCGCGTTGTCTGTACAGAAATTTTCTTTATCAAAGACAAAACACAAAAACAAAGTTGTTTCCCATACTACGCTTTTAAAAGAAAAACAATATTTGTTTACGAGTAGACCTTTTACTTAGGTGAATTGTTATTGGTTCAGAAAAACATGTGATTATGGAAATTGTGACATAGTATTATTTGCAAGTTACATGAATTGTGTGGTTACTTTTTTTTTTCATACATGTACCTTATCATATTGTGACAAGTGGTAGTTTAATAATTTTAAGTGACTTTTTTGAATTCGGAACGCGTACTTTATTTAATACAATTTGAATATTTATGTTCTTCTAACGTAAGTTATAATTTATAGTTACCTACTTACTATACGCACGTGCTATTTTATGTATACTTTATACTTGTAGCTATATATGTAATATATTGTTTTGAGTCTACGTACAAATATGTATATTTCGATAGCATTGCAACACCAATATTGCCTATTGATAGTTCTAGGTTCAAAAATAACACAGGTATAATAATCCTACAATTAATAAACAATTATTATTCCACCCGATGTCGAGTGATTCAGACGTCACATTACATTCATTCAGTATTTTATAGTACTTATTGAATTGTAAAATGCATTATTTACTAGGTGGTGGTAGGTTCAAATCCCGGTTATGATGATGTGTTGCTGACGTAGTAATGTATTTATACAGGTTATATTTTTTTCAAGTGTTTAAATTATATTGCTTAGTTAATACCTTTCGCAATTTTTATGAAATAGTGCTCTGTGGTTTCCTAGGGCTCCCACACATGTTCTAATATTCAGTTAATTGAATCGACCGTTTGCAAAAAGCTTCAACCAAAACCTCTTTCTGAATTTAAAATCAGGATAGCACTGAATTCAGAGAGAGGTTTTGGTTGGAGCTTTTTCGCAAACTGTCGATTCATCTAACTGAACGTGTGTGACCGCCCTTAGAGTGCTCGGTAGATTCCTAGGTTTCTCACACACGTTCTAACATTCAGTTAACCGAATCGACCGTTTGCAAAAAAGTTCCGACCAAAACCTCTATCTGAATTCAAAATCAGGGTAACACTGAATTCAGGGAGAGGTTTTGGTCGAAGCTCTCTTGCAAATGGTCGATTCAGTTAACTGAATGTCAGATAATGTGTGACCTCCTATAATTTATTAGAACGTGGCATTAGAAAACAGTTAACATATATTATTTTTGGGCAGTTTACTGTCATATAGGTATATCCTTAGAATATTATATTCCGTTTTGTTATGTATTACATATGCTTTTTCGCACTTCAGGAACCCCAGAGCACTAATCATATAGATTATATGCGATCGCGTTCACTTACACTCATTTTGGAAACCGGAAATATAATAAAGCGATTAAGATTATTCTGAAGAACCGTTTATTTCATGTGAATTATAGAGACACCTGTTATTGTATTGCTTTAATCTCGTGGTATTAGGGCCGTTCTTTTTACATAAAAAAAATGCTCATGTTTCGACGTTGAGTGAAAGGGGATTAACTCTGTTCGGGGATCGGTCCTAGCTAAGTCCGTTATTATATCGTACATATTTTCCTGAAAATGAAAAATATAAGTCAGTTAATGCATTTCTTATTTGTAGGTATATTTTATTTAATAATGAAATTATGGTGTACTTTTTTCTATGCATTTTTGCACCTTTTATCTCTAATAATAAGCGAAAGTGTCCTGACTGACTGACTGACTGACTGACTGACTGACATACTCACTCATCAACGCAGAGCCGAATTGGCAAATCCTAGAGAAGTGAAATTTTGAAGACAGATAGGTTTTAATACAAAAGCTTCCACTAAGAAGGGATTTTTGGAAATTCCACCTCTAAGGGGGTGAAAAATAGGGTTGAAAGTTTTTTAGAGTATACGAATATCTCGGAAACCAGACATTGTACGAAGTTGAAATTTGGCATATAGATTCTACTATTAAAATTAGTAATAGGCTGTTTGGCCGTTTTTTTTTAATTTTTATTTAAAGGGGTGAAAAAGGACATAAAGAAAAGGGGTGATTTTTAAATGCCTCTTAATACGGTAAAAAATAATTTTATAGGAATTTCCAAAAAATGGATTCCTAAGAAAGGGTCAAAATATGATATTCTGTCCAGAAAAAGAGTTAATCCTTAAGGGTTAGGGCGTGGGATTAAATTTGATTTGATAGTAACGTATCTCGGTAAACACTGAAGCTACAAAGCTGTAGTTAAACAGTTGCATCCTTCTTTTAAAATAAAAAAATAATTCCTTCACCGTTTTGTCAAAAATTGAGGATAAGGGCATGAAAAGGGTAGTTTCTTAGTTGTTAGTTGATATATGTACTCTCCTGTGTACGTAAATATACACATGTTTTCATTGCTGGTGAAATACGAGTATTATTATGCGTTCAGTGAGGGAGGGACTACGTGTAAAAAAATATTTGCAATTTCGTTAATTGTATTTTTTTTATCATCGGTACTAACTGTATTGCCTGGCGTTGCCCGTGTAGCCATGTTCTACTTGAGAAGTTCTTTTATGAGACACCCAACAATGTGGTATGCGGTGACTGGATTCTCTCGATCACTATGTGTCTCCCGATGGTTTGAGGAGGCATAAAAATGACTTTCTGAAGATTTGAATTTCTTTTCTAACGTCTTTTCATACCATACCACACATGCTCCACACAACCCTTGAATCCCTTCATTAGTAAAATTTCACAGAAGGTTCTGAATTTCCAGAAGTTTCTACCACACAGTATTGGTTTCCATATATAGCAAGGCATTTGCGAATATTTAACGCAAATATTAAGTTGTAGTTGGTATTTTGCTGGACTGACTATACAATATTTTACCATACTACACACGTTTATACTTATGTACACAGGTGGGCACACAGTCATCAGTCTGTTTTTACATACATATATTGCATAGTGTGTTTTATCGATTGTGAAATACATATTATTAACCCCGCCCGTGAGAACACCAACGGCGGGAAATTCAAATGGCAAAATATAAACTTTTAAGTAAAATAATGTTCTAAATTTTGTTGATTTGTTAATTTCAGAAAAAATGTAGCTATATAAATTTTGATGATACGTTTTAATTAATTCAGACAATTTAGATGACAGATTGTGATGAGTCCCAATACTTTTGGTTTAGACAAAAATATAGTTACCCGGGCAACGCTGGGTAATACAGCAATCCCATATAAATATTTTAGTTCGTACCTATGGTATGTACCTAACATTTTTCAACTTCTCCTTTATAGACACCTAAACCGTTCATCCAATTGAGATGAAACTTTGCAAAATTATTGTGCTTGCCCCAGGGAATGTTCTTATTGTGGTAGGGGGTACGAGGAGGGGGACACGAAGGGGGCACGAAGGCGGGGGGGGGGAAGAAATAAAAAACTTTTTTTTCAAATCCATATAGCTTTTGTTGCCGAAAAGATAAATAGTAACCCTCCCGACATCTGCAGGAAAAAGGGGAGGGCTGGGGGAAGAGGGTCGGAATGAAAAGAGTGATATAAGTGTCGAATCCATGGTTTTCCGCATTAATAAGATGAATAGTAACCCTCCCGACATCTGCAAGAATAAGGGGAGGCGGTTAGGGGGGCTGGGGGGGGGTCGGAATGAAAAAAGTGATATTAGTGTCGAATATTAGGGGGATAAGTTTTCCGCCTCAATAAATGAACAGTAACCCCCCCATTATTTACATAGTATGCCTTCGTACCTTTCTGCAGAGCCACCAAAACTGTTGTGAGTTTTAGTGGCTCTGCAGTACTTTGACTGATACATGATGGTTCCACTGATTTTGGGTTCCACTTCACCATTCACACAATTTTTTCCGTTGCGAAGCACGGGTAATACAGCTAGTTATTTATATGGGGTTAACTGGCAGAGATATGCTCGTCCTAGTGAATAAGTATTATAGCATCTATAAAAACATCTAACGTTAACTGTTGAAATTGTGGAAAGGAAGAAAAGTTCCATGTAGAAGGGACACTTTCCTTTTTAGTGAACAATGATCTAATTATAATAATTAATGGGGCATATGCACTGAGCAAAAAACGTGCTATTTTTGCTTCAACTTTTTCAAATTTTGTATGAGAATGTTAGCGCGAAATAAGAATAACGTAAGCGACAAAGTGAATTATACCTTTTTAAAATAAATGTGGGAAGAAATTTAAAAATTCAAAACAGCAGATTTGTTAAGAATTACCAGTATTTTGGCTAAATTATACTTTCATATCTGAAAAACTGAACGGAAAATCTTCAGATCCCGTAAATTTTAGGGGTACTTTAGGAATATTTTTTATTCAAGGAATTTCCAAATCCTCTTATTCTAAAACAGCCGATCTGTAGTCCATACTTTCATCTATCACTGTCTTCAGTTTCAAGACGATTCCCTTAGTATTAGCTGAGTACAATTCAGGGCGCCGAAGCACAATGACAGCATATAGGACCTTTTTTTTTAGGCATTCCACCCATAAAGAACGAGTGTACTGTTTTTTATTCAATTAAAGTGTAAATAAATAAATATAATGAAAAATATTTCAGACCATTGAGATCGTAAACTATGATCCAGACTTCTATGGTGTTAATATTTCTACCTATTACTAAGGTTTGATTCGTTTAAATTACAATTCACAACGCTATAACCTCAATATCGGCAGGTATTAATTTCCTAAATGGTGTGTCTAAGAATAGAGTTTTTTAAATAGTTTAAATACAAATGCGTGTAAACTTGTTACGGGGGTAATTTATTTCAGCCGTTCAGTCTTTTGATCACGTTGATATTATGTGCGACACGATAACCTGTTCACGTATTCGAAATAATTTTGAAAACGTGAAAAAATATCTCTTTAGTATAATTATTATAATAATACATGCCACCTATAGAAATTTGATAATGACAGTTTTTAGTTAGAATAAGTATATAACCAAAAATCCATTTGGATTAGGCACCACACCAATGATTTATACTTTGTTACAATAATCTGCAATAAATAAAAAAAAAAACGATATTTTGATGATAAGTTCACCGCAATTAACGTTTTAAGAAAAGATTATGTGAATCTTTGGTTATTTTATCCCTCGTACTACCTTGTTTAATCATATTATTTTAAAGGGTTTCCAATAGGTTTGAAGAGCCTTTTTCATTGTAACTACAGTGTTCCGGGTTCCTATGACAATGTACCCGGAAAGGCATGAAATGAAAAACAGTAACTTTAATTTATTAATCACGTGATTAGTTTACGGACACAAGGGAAATTTAATCGTACAAACAAAAAACGTAATCAACTTCATTTCTAAAATTTAATCATACGATTGTGCGTGCGAGGAACATGGGACTGCTCGCTGTAAACAGTTTGACCTGAGGTTGACGACATAGAGAAGAAGAAGCCGGTAAGACTATAGCGACACATGATCATCCTACGAAATGAGTACAGGGAAGAACAAGTACGAATATTAGCTGAGAGCTGATTCCATGGTCACACTTAGATAATATGCTCACACAATAAAGCTTTTTATATCAGACTCGATACTATCGACAACATCGGTGAATGCACTACGTGGCTTCTATTGATACTCCTACGATTATTGTGTCCCCTCGACAGACTACAGTCTACGTGGGTAGCTCTACGTCTGTCTATATGCAATCTATGTACATAACATTGATAATGATAAGAAATCGATGTTGAAGGGGTCAAATATCTATACCGTAGGCAGCAAACCTTTTGTAAATATAAGATGACAATATTTTTTCTCATCTAATGTTTTTTTTTCAAAAGGTACTGCTACTGCTTTTCCTACTAAGTATATTCCAATAATAGCGTAATCAGCGAATAACTCTGTATCTGTATCGAAATACACACAACATTATATTTGCGCCAACGTGTATGTACGGCTTTCACAATGGGTGGCGAACCTCATCACTGAAAAAAAAGAGGGCCTTATGGGAGTTTTATAAAGACCTGAATCTTGTAGAACACTCCAAAAATATGTTACAGGGTCGAAGTAAATTGAAAGTCATGAAGAAATTTAATGTGTGTGCTTGTTAAGAATATTGTTGGAAATCTGTTGTAACCAATGTGGGAATATAAGAATCAGATATTAGTGAATTCTAACTATAGTTAGAACTCATCACTATCTTTAGCAGAAAAAAATATTTAAGGGATCTGGGCTAATATAATACTTAACCTAACATCCCATAAAGCTATAACCAAGTAGACCGATTGATAGAAATTCTCCGAATGACCAATCCCCTACAGTCGTGTGTACGAATCATTCATAAGCCCCTTAAATTAATTAGGGAAATGTGACCCGCTCAACAATTTCTACATTATTTTCTTACCTTGCCTTGAGTAGGTAACATAAAAATTATAATTAGATAAGTGAGGAAAACATTTTATACTTTGGTAACGTAAACAAATTGTTTCTAATCGATAATTTATAGTATCGGCTACTGACTAATTGTGATTGTGTTGCGTGTCGCATATCGATATCATACATCTCGTTCACCGATACAATCCTTGCGATCAATATTCATAAACTTTTGCATTAGCATTAGCATTAGCAGAATACATAATAATGCTAAATTCTATGCTAGGTATAATTATAATGGATTATATGGCGCTCCTACTAACCATGGACACACGTTTATAATGATCACCCTGTAGTTATACTATTAACTGTCGTCATGTTGAGACAGTTGTTGGCTATTTTAATAACGTTTATTTTTTGACAGAATTAGTAAAATTATTTTCGACCCTTAAGGGCTTGGCACCAAGAATGACGTCACAATCTTTTCCCACGGCATTAAGTTTCAAAATCGCGTGATAAAATGGTAAAAATAGCGTTTTTTCAACGTTAACGTCAACGGGTTAATTTTGCGTCTATCAAAAAACTTTTACGGTTATTCCCTAGATGAAGGTTCAATGCATCTACCCTATTTTGTTCCAAAGCATATTTAGTAACGGTTTTCGAGATAGAAGGTCTCCCGTTTTTAGAAATTTTTGAAATGTCGGTATACACACTCTTAATAAATAATCTCTATCTACAAAATTATGTTGTCATTGACGTAATGTAGTTCTGGACAATTAACATCCAGCCCTGCATCGAACTAATCCACACCTTTTTAATAGTTTTGTTTTGTCACCATGTAATTATTGTTTCCATTCTTTGTTTTACTGTAACCGTTTATAAGTTTCCAGTTTATAAGTTTGCAATGTGTAAATTTTGTTCAATATGTAAACCTGACGATTCCAATTGCCTAAAATAAGGCCTACGGATGATTTAAAACCAACAAACTAATCAAATAAAGGATCCGAACTGGTCACAGTAGATGGGGGTCCCTGCTCCATACTCCATACCTGGGGCAAGAGGGACCACCCCCTTTGTAAATGTGGCCAGATCGAGAGTGTGGAACATAATATATTGAAGAGATGTCCTGACAAAATGTTTGTAGGGACTTTTGAGGAAACCAAAAGATGAAGCCAAGGACAATAGACTATGCTTGAAGAATATTGTCACAGAGCCAAGACTCTTAGATAATTCGTATATAGCACATCTTTTATAGATTCAAAAATAAAATTGTGGAATATAGCTCTGATTTTTTTTATTTTTCAAAGCAAATAACTGCTTTTGAAAAGTCGCAGAGGAGAATTATTTCACCTATGTATACTGTCCATTAAAAAATCTAGTGATTACCATACAACTTTTTTGAAAAAAAGCTGAACTCTACCCAAAAACCGTAAAAAAGAACCTATTTTTATAATTTGACCTTGCGATTTTATGACCACGAGATAATTATCTTCTAAAGGACGAATATATTCATATAATTTAAAAAAATATATATAAACTAACATGATATCAGGAAAAATGCAAGCGCTTAATTAAAAACTTCTCTATGAAAGGCAATTTATCTGCTATTTATTTATTTATCGTATGGTCAATAATGGTACATCACATCAATTTACAATAATAGAGCTCATGTTTGATTGTCAGAAATTAAAAATTAAAAGTATTGTTTCTCAAATATTCAGTCGCCGATTCGTTGAGTGTAAAGAAATCCTCCGGGTTTCCTCCATACGCTGTGAGACAGCACTCCGACACAACATGGCTCACGGTCTGCCTCTCCGCACCGCAATCACATCTTGGAGAATCCGACCACCCGCACTTAAAGAAGAAGTCGGCACACCTGCCGTGGCCCGTCCGGATTCTGTTCAGTGCAGTCCAAATTCTTCTTGGTAGGTCAAAGCCGGGTGGTTTCTCCGTGATGCAGGGCAGGGAATGAGTTGCTGGGCTCCCACTTTATTAATTATTAATGACAAATTCAGCGTGCGTCCATTAGTTAAAATATTTATAACCTAATGTTCATCTAATATTGCCTGGCTGTACAGTGTACATGTACAAGCTTATTGCCATTTCGCGTGTCATAGCGTGCAAAAAATCATACAAACCTGCCTTGTAATATTGAAAACACAATCGAATGTAGTTTTAAATTCAAATTTTAAACATTGAATAGAAAAATATTTGTTAGAGCAAAACAACATTTCTGAATTGAACGTTTTTGAATTAGGATTCATGTTGTTCCATATTAATACGGTGCTTTTAGATTTCTCGATGGAAAGTTGTGGGGTAGTCTGTTTTTCTTTCATTCTATACGTATTTTGGGGTGCTGAATCCGAATCCGAGATTTGCCAACAAAATTTCGTCACGGAACATGGCAAAAAATTGGTAAAATGGCGAATATTTACATTTCCTGGTGAATTCTGGATTTGAACTTAAAAACCATCAACTTTTTGTGGGTCATCTTTTTAGCAGAATGAAAGCATATAAAATTTCCTACAAATTTGGTATATAATTCTTTTTTCTAAAATAACTAGCAGCGGAGCTATCAAGCTCCAAAAATTGGCCAAATTTTCTTGTTATTTTAAATTGTCTGAATGGAAAATGTATGGAGAATAGGTCACCTTGTTCGAATTATCACCAAATTTTGACAATTATTCTTCAGATTTATGATACATATCACCTCGTTGGAATCAGTCAACATGGAGAAAGGTTTCAGGATAAATTTTATTTAAAAATGTTTAGAGTGTTTAAGCTAAAAAGGTTTAAACATTTTTAGCCTTAACAAATTACTATATTTTTTAATAAAAATATTTAAACATGTCTAGTTCAAATATATCTCGGTGTTTTTAAATAAAAATTTCGTTAATAGCTTTCTTTGTGTTTTCTGATTCCAAGGAGGTAAAATATGACTCATGAATTCAAAGAATAATTGTTGAAATTTGCTTATGAAGGCAACAAGGTAAACTTTTTCAATACATTTTTGATTCTCGTAATGTAAAACATTAAGAAAATTGGCCATTTCTTGGACCTTGACAGCTCCGTTCCTATTTGTTTTAGAGAAAAATTTTATATGGCAATTTTGTAGTAAATTTTACGTACTTTCATTTTTCGTAGAAAAACAACTTACGAAAGTTGTCAGTTTTCGAGTTCTCACAAAGAAATTGCCAGAAAATGAATATTTTCGCAATTTTTTGAATTTTGCGCCATGTTCCGTATCGAAATTTTGTTGGCAAACCTCGGATTCGGATTCAGCATCACAAAAAACGTATAGAATGAAAGAAATACCTACTACCCCACAGCTTTCCGTCGAGGAACTGTTTTGTGTTTAAAGTTACCGGATTATATTCTAAATCATAAATTCTTGCCAAGACAACTGAAAATAACTGTAGAACCCTATAAAGTAATAATTTAATTTTTTGTTCTGTAGCAAGACAACGTAAACTTTAATACTTATGTTTTTTTTAATATGACGCGCTATTCGCTCAGACTCTAATCAATAGACCATTAGGTACTAATATTTTTTATGATTCTGGAGCATGCATTTAATTGAGGAGTATTATAATGTCAAATTACATAATATCTATTATCTACATTAACGATAATAAAAATAGGTATCTTACAAAACAACTTATTATCAGTATAGGTAAACATTAATTGTTTGTAATTAGATACGTATGATAATTTGATAACAAAATATGCAAAGAAAATTGGAAACATTCGGGTTTAGACCAAAGTAATATTATCTCTTGTTCTTAATTATCTTTTAGGCACCCAGGTGAATTGGTTTTTTAACTTCGAACATACACAGTAAGACTACCTGGACTTCTTATCTGGAGGTGCCGAGATCGGATCTCGCTGATGACGATGTATTCTAACTTCGCTGACGTATCATGACATTTTCATCAATTTCATTTAATCAATTTTTATAATATTTTAAATAAAATGAATCTAGGTTTATCGAAATAAACCCAAATACATCTTTGTACACTTCACAGAAAGCTTAAAAGCTTGTGTTGTGAAGTGGGGTGAGTCGGGGATTGAACCCGCGCCCACTGAATTAACAGTTGAGCGCGTCACCAACCAGGCCACCGTTCACCTCATTTTATTTTATTTAAACCTTGAGTTAACAACAAATACATATATAAATATAAAAAATTGACATAGTACATATTATAAATCGTTGTTCACTAGTTATCTCCATTTTACGTCTCATCACAGAAATTATAGACAATTTATTTTTACCAAACCATAGATAACACAAACACATTATAAAAAATAATGTTGCTAAAGCTATTTTCTTCTTTGATATACCATAGAGAGGCTGAAAAAAATAATAAAAATCTAGTAATTATTGCAGGATTCAACCGGGCTCCCTTACACCTATTCTATATCCCAGGTATGCATTATTTGTTATTCCTTCATCACTCATCATTTCTACATGTCCCAATCATCTTAACTTGTTTACTTTCATTCTTGTCACAGCATATTAACAATCACTGAACTTTCTGATCACTACCTCTCACTCAACCTCTTGGCGTTTTTCTTTGGCGTCCTTATCTTTATTTCTCTATCAATATTTCCACAAGCTCTAGGAGGGCTTTGAATATCTATAAGCAGTTGTGCTTGTATTGGTATAATAATATGTCAATATTGTCTATTGTTGTGACAGGAAGTAGGCTATATTTTGATCTAGAGCTTTCTATACTATTCCGTATTGGACTACCTCACTGTAGAGTATATATGTTACAGTTATAGCATTATTTTAGTGAAGGCATTCACTAACTAGCCAATTGATGTATACGTTGTATGACACGCTTAGTTAATGTGTTCACAGTCATTCTAGTTTACACTTTGACTAGTTAGTGCGTACATTTATGAAGTTATTCAGTCAAAGCTTGTATAATGTTTTTAACAAGTAAAATAGACGCCATTCGCGAACAGCTGTTATCCTATACGCACAGTTGTCAGCTAACAGTGAGAATTATGTTTGATTGATTTCATGTCTCGTAGCAGGATTACCTCAATAAAAATACATTTGTTTAACAAAACTCTCATGTTAAATAGAATACTTTTCGAAAATGCATCTTAAAGCTATAAAAAATATCGTGTTGGTTGTTGTTTATGCTTTATCAAATACTCAGCAGTTGACTACCGAATATGTATACCCCCTAGTTTTTTTTTTAAAGGATCTGGGCCTGCATACACAAACCCAAATACTTTCCTGCACACCTTGCACTAGGCTAAAAGCCTTATAAGTTATAGCATTAATTTTTATACGAAGTTAATACTTCAGTTAAAATCATCAGTTAATGCATACATTGACTAGTGAATGCATACATTAGCTGCTGTTTAAGCTTTAACTGTAACATATACAATATACATACATTATTACTATCGACTCGAATCAGCTGTTGAAGTCTTTGTATACAAATGCTCTTTAGATCACTGGAATTAGGCGAGCATTGTATTCACGAAGACCTTTCAACCCAAATCTACACGTTGTCATGGGAATATCGAATAAATACATTTCTATTACAAGGTACATTTTGTATACAAATTCACGTTATTATAGTGTCTATAATCGCAATAAATTTATACGATGAGATAGTTCAGCAAACGTATTTTGCTAGCGACAAAAGAATTATTTGATTAGATTTAGTTCAACTCTTCTGGTTATTTTCTCCGACTGATTTTCGTTCCCTAATTCGATCTTATATCCGATAAGGTATTCCCTAATTGCTTCTTTAGTCTTGTTATCCAATTTGATATTGCTGACAGAAGAACAAAAATATGTGCCAATCATATTGACCTCGTAACAGGTAATGGGTGGATTAAATAAGCTTAGAAACGAGAAAACTGGCAAAGATACTAATCTTTTAGAGGCATAAAATATTTTTTCTAAGGGAGGGCTCACGGTTTGCCGAAAGGGCTTCCCTAATTAAACTCTTCTCGAAGCAATTACTTTGATATGGACTCTGAATATCTCTTGAAGGAGACTCTCACTGCACAAACTTACAGAACCCAGGACATGGAGAAAAATAATTTGTTGGCTGGGAACCTACCCATAAAAAAGGCGTAAAATACATCATCAGCTTCCGTATCTTCCGCTTGAGAGAATAGTACTTAAACCAATTGCACAAGCTTTGTACCTACTTTTTATACGCAGAGGCATGACTTTGCCAATTCGCTTCTTAGTATTATCAGCCAGAAGAGTCTACAATCTACATATTATCATTCATGATTCACATATAAACTCATCAGCCTAATACTGGGAAAAATTATCCAGATATCATGGATATCACAGGATATCCATGAATTTTCCGGTAAGTAAATCTTTTTTTAATTATATATACCGACCTAGAATGCCAAATATTTTTTATTTCGCCTGCTAATTCTGTATATTTACGATTTTTTCTGCGACGGTTGTTTGAATGTTAAATGTATTTGGTACAGGGATTATTTTGAACACTGACAATTTTCTTAAAATATTTTCCAAAACGATAATGTTACAATTAAGACTTTTACAATATTATGAAGCTTCATTGCTTCTGTCTATGCATAAGAAACTACGTGGAATTACTTCAAGAAACTTTGACCTGATAAAACTTATAATACCTAAACCCATTAAGTTTGGTGCCTTACAGATATACAGGGTGATTGGTTCCGCTATTCAGATATTTTGAGAGGTGATAGAGGGTGTTCTAAAACGTAGATCTCCCAAAGGGATGTCATCCCAATTGTTAAGGGTTGCGGAGTTACACCCTTTTAAAAAAATTCTACCCCCGGCATCGACCACCATCACATTTCACTGAATAACTCTGATGCTATGAATCCAAAATTAATAAAAA
Source organism: Ceraclea dissimilis (assembly GCA_963576895.1). NCBI lineage: Eukaryota > Metazoa > Arthropoda > Insecta > Trichoptera > Leptoceridae > Ceraclea > Ceraclea dissimilis. The sequence goes on from OY756375.1 coordinate 6,606,177, forward strand.
AAATAATTTTGTATTGTAATAAAACAAGCTTTAAATTGATGTCAAAAATATTAAATAATAATAATAATAACTTTGCTAAAATTAAACACAAAAACAAAATTTCATTTTTTTCTGTTGAAAGTTTTGACATCTTTTAATTTTTTTTCAATAAAAACTATAATTAACTAGTACTTTTTTTTCTTTTAATAAATACACCAGACCCTTGTGAATAAAAATGCCGAACATTATCTATCCATATTTTGAACCAGTTTTTCCAAATCTTCGATTTTGTAAGTACATATTCGATAAAAAATGTATACTTCGCTACTGATTACCAGGTACATGTACCTACTTAAAGAGGTAATTGGTAGCGAAGTATACATTTTTTATCGAATATGTACTTACAAAATCGAAGATTTGGAAAAACTGGTTCAAAATATGGATAGATAATGTTCGGCATTTTTATTCACAAGGGTCTAGTGTATTTATTAAAAGAAAAAAAAGTACTAGTTAATTATAGTTTTTATTGAAAAAAAAAAAATATATGTCAGAAAATTCAACAAAAAAAATGAAATTTTGTTTTTGTGTTTAATTTTAGCAAAGTTGTTATTATTATTATTTAATATTTTTGACATCAATTTAAAGCTTGTTTTATTACAATACAAAATTATTTTTTTTATTAATTTTAGGACTCATAGCATCAGAGTTATTCAATGAAATGTGATGGTGGTCAATGCCGGGGGTGGAATTTTTTAAAAAGGGTGTAACTCCGCAACCCTTAACAATTGGGATGACATCCCTTTGGCAGATCTACGTTTTAGAACACCCTCTATCACCTCTCAAAATATCTGAATAGCGGAACCAATCACCCTGTATACAAAATATAACTTTAAATTTAGCGATCGTTTACCATGCCAACGGAATGCATTTATTATAATTTAATCGTTTCTATCTATCTATCTATCTATACCCTCACGCCACATCCCTTGCAGGGTAGGCAGAGAGGACAGAGCGCCAGACAGCCCTATCCTTACACACACTCCTAGCTTCCGTCACATTCATGCAATTAGTCATACACGCTCTCCGATTCCTTTTACTCAAAACGCGTCCATCCTTGAGGATCTGGTCGACATGATCGGACCAGGTCAGTCTCGGACGGCCGCGCTTTCTCACCCCTCTTCGCTCATTCAGATATATCTTTTTTGTCATCCTGTCATCATTCATTCTCTCAACATGCCCAAACCATCTTAGTTTGTTTACTTTCATTCTTGTCACTACACCAGTCTTGCAGTCACTCATTTCCCTAATAACCTCATTCCTTATCTTATCTCTCAGCGTTTTCCCGCACATTCTTCTTAATGACCTCATTTCTACTGCATTCAACCCTGATTCATCCTTCTTCATCCACGTCCACGTCTCACTAGCATACATCAGGGTCGGCACCAAGACAGCATTGTGCACTAGCACTTTTGCTTTCATAGACACATTGCTACTACTAACAATCGGACCGAGCGCACCATTCGTCCTAGTACCGGCCAGCTTCCTTCTTTCAATGTCTCCATCACAGCGTCCATCTCTAGTAAACAAACTTCCCAGATATACATACTCATCCACTTGCTCCAGACAGTCATTACCAACCTTTATCACACAATTTGTCCTTATTTCCTCTCTTTCGAACACTAATACTTTCGTTTTATTTACATTCATTTTCATACCATTCATATCGCAGCTTTCGTACACACAGGATACTATCCGTTGTAACTCACATTCATCATCAGCCATCAACACTAAATCATCTGCAAACATTAACGCACATACTTTCACTCCATTTAGGTCCACACCAACATTCAGCTCATTCAGAGGACGCATGCAGTAGTCGAAGAACAGGTTGAACAACCAAGGCGACATGACGCAACCCTGTTTAACCCCTTTTGTGAGAGCGAACCACTGCGACAACGCAGCATTCACCCTGACACAAGCAGAGCTCTCCGTATATAGAGACGCGATTGCGCCAATCAGTCGGTCGCTCACCCCATATTCCGACAGTACACGCCACAGTCTTTCTCGGTCCACACGATCGTATGCCTTCTCCAGATCCACGAACGCGCAGAAGAGCCTCTGGTGTTTAGCCAGAAGCTTCTCCACGACCATCCGTAGGGAGAAGATCTGATCGGTGCACCCCCTGCCACTCATGAAAGCACCCTGCACATCCCATACTTTACTTTCAGTCACTTTTCTTACTCTTTCAATCAATACCTTTCCATACAGTTTGCCCACAGAGCTCAGCAAACTGATAGCCCGATAACTGCCGCATTCCAACCTTGAGCCTTTCCCCTTGTACAAAGGGCAGATGACTGCCCTCCTCCAATCCTCAGGAGTGCAGCCACTCTCCCAGCACAAGTTGAAGAGCCTCAGGCACCACTCGAGAATCTTCGGGCCACCTTGCTTGATGAACTCTATGGCCACACAGTCATGTCCCGCAGCTTTACCATTCTTTGCTTTTTTCAATGCAAGCACAACTTCATTCATACGTATTTCCTCGTCCTCAGCAATATTTACATTCATACTATCTGCTACATTCGTCTGGTTTGTACTAGTACCACTTTCATACAATTCTTCGAAGTATTCTTTCCATCTTTCAACAACTTCTTCTCCATTCATCACTAAATCACCATTCTTATCTTTGATGCAATTCATACTGTTTTTCTCACTTCCAGATCTCTTTCTTTTTACTTCCTTCCAGAATATTTTCAAATTCTCCTCGGCGTTCCTCGATAATTTCATACATTCCTCTTCCTCAAGTTTTCTCTTTTTCTGGCAAACCATTTCTTTCACTTCTTTCCTACACGCTTTATATATATTCTTCTTTCTTTCTTTCTCACCTCCATCATCTGGTTTCGCACCAAGCACATCATTCCACGCTTTCTTTTTCCTCACTACAGCATCTTTCACCTCATCATCCCACCAGGCATCACCTTTTTTCCTTCCTACCAACGCTTCTCCACATACTTCTCTTGCACTCTTTACTAGCACCTCCTTCATAACATTCCATAGTTCACTCGTCGAGCGTTCCTCATCATCATGTACTTCTAGCCTTTCGTTAGTCAGTCTTTCATATTCATCCCTAACATTCGTCTCTTTCAGTTTTTCGACCCTGATTCTCCGGACAGGCTCCAACTTCCGAGCCCTCGAGCGCCAACCGGAGAAAAGATTAATCCTTGTTATCACAAGGAAGTGATCCGTCCACAGTCCGGCGCCCCGAAATGCCCGGGTGTCCTTTGTCGCCTTCCGGAGCTCAGAGTCCACACATACAAAGTCAATCATCGACCTTTCAATACGATCAACTCTCTCTCTTTGCCAAGTGTACTTTTTTTCACAGCAAAAAATATCGTTTTCTACCCTCCAAGGTTGTTTGCAGAAAGAGTGTAATTAACTGAATAATATGGGTTACTTGTAACATACTTACATAATCGTATTTATGAAGTAATAGGTAATTATAATGTAGGTATTCATGTCCTATAACTTTAAAATTAAGTATACTTTCAGGTCTCCCCGAAATGTGACGAAAGTAATGGATTAAGTTTAGATAAAGTTGGTGTTTTTTTTAATTAACATTACAATGCAATAGAATTAAAGTATAATAGGTAATTAAATGATTTAGTAATTATAATACCTGTGTTCAGCCAATATATATATATATATAGCCTTTAACTCGAATACGGGTATCATTGTGGTATACCTTGAGCAACACGAGCAGCGTCTCTGTCGTGGGCACGTTGGTGGCTGTACAGGCCAATGCGGGACTTAATTACCCTATTGCACGTTTCGCAGATGAAACTCTCTTGGGGTCTATTATACTGTCTGTAGGATCGGGGGGCGCTTTCAAAGGTCTTTATAACATTTATCCACGCTGGTCTGTCTCTGGCTGTTGCTTCCCAGTTACCAGCAAGACTTTTTCCTTTTAAAGTTTCATGGAGAATGTCTTTATAGCGCTTGTAATGCCATATGGAATCGAATCAAGGGCCGACACAACCAGAACAAAAGATTTGCTTAGAACTTCGGAAATGAGAACACTTCGCGCTATTCTGGGAAAAACACTGAGAATCAGGAATACAGGCATACGTGAAGCCTGCAACACGGAAAACATCGTAAGGAAAAGAAGAAGATTTTGACGCGACCACGTGGAGAGAATGGACAATAACAGACTTTCACACGTGGTGGCTAATAACATCCCAAAAGGCAACCGCCAATCAGGAAGACCAGCAAAAAGGTGACGAAATAGTTGGAGTTCACTGTCCCAGGAGACCCATGTGCAAGAAACAGATCCCCGAATCCAATGCAAGAGAAAGAGTAAAAAATAATAATTATAATTACATATGTTCACTATGGCGAGCTTATCGTCATACAGCGATATCTTACAACTTACGAGTATATAACGAGGAAAGCCGTAGATATGTTGCCAATGTGGTTGCATACAGATAGGAGCATTACTTCGCTAGACGCGTCGTCTAGTCAGTAGTGTCCTAAAATGAATATACATATTATGTAGGTTTTCTAGTTCTTTTACGGCAATGCACCCGTTGTCGAGTGATTCATGTATATGTAAGTTTCTATAAGAGTAAACATAACAGACGCCAATCATTTACACAAAGCGAACCAATTCTGTAAATATCTATAAGGGCTTGGTACCAAGAATGACGTCACAGTCATTTCCCACGGCATTAAGGTTCAATATCGCGAGAACAATCGCATGATAAAATGGTAAAAATAGCGTTTTTTTCCATTTTTGGGGTTAATTTTGCATCTATCAAAAATCTTTTACGGTTATTCCCTAGATAAAGGTTCAATGCATTTATCCTATTTTGTTCCAAAGCATATTTAGTAATCGTTGTCGAGATATAAGGTCTCCCGCTTTTAGAAATTTTTGAAATGTCGGTACGCATTCTCTTAACTGTATGAAATCATTTTAAGAATTTAATAATATCTCGTCCATGAGAAATGTTGAAGGGCAAAGTGTATCGTAATTATATATGGTAGTAGGTATATATTTAGTATTATTGCTGACATAATTAGTGATGTATTATTTAGACTCGTTAACTTTATATCAACATAATTAGCAAAGTATCAAATAAACTTTTGTCTATGTGTGCGATTATGATAAGCTGTAAATTACTCATAATATACAACAAAGAAGAGAAAGCCGCGCTTAGATTACTTTTTTATTATATTTTATTGAGAGCACAAACAGTTTTTACAGAGTAGGTATATGTACGATGTACATGTAAACATTATCACCAAACAAACCAGCGAAGGCTCAAGATTTACCATGCACGAGTATAATAAGCTCAAAATGTTTCCTGGAACTTTATTGGTACAGGAGTGTTTCTTCTCGACTATTTCGCAGTATTGATAAATAACTAGTGGGACTTTGTATCAAGTGATGGCATGAAGTAATTACGCGGGATTCATTAATTCGATTTACTGACGATTTTGGATTCACCATTCCTCGTCAAATTATTTGTTGTCAATTTTTTACGTCCTATTTATTTAAATGCTTACGCAGCAATAGTTATTTTACTTTCGTTAATCTATGTCGTTCACCCAACACACACAAACGACATTCACACTCACACACAGATACACAAAACTCACACTCAAACACAGTAAGCAAGTTCTTCTTCTTATTTAAATATGGCACGCACCCGTCTACGGGTGATTTTGCCATTGTCAAGTGTTTTGGTTATTTACTTATTTATTTATACTGAGAGTGACGAATCATAGTAATTTCTATTTAGGTAACAAAAAATTGGAAAACAAATCTGCCGCATAACTAAATGCAGTGTTATAAAATGTTCCAATATCTTTAACATCATTCAATGTTCACAGTAAGCAAGTTTTATCACACGAAACTCACACATCACTCATTGGGTGCGATACTACACAAAATATTGTAATAAATATGAGTGGCTCATGTCACGCTCAAGTATGATACTTAATAGATATAACAAATGAATACAACACATTCACAACATACGGAAGTATGAGTGGATCGTGAAAAAACATTATATCTATCTGACTCCCAGTTGTACTTGTGTACATTTAAAAGACTTTTAATAGCTTCTATTGTTGATACAGAAAGAAGCGTTCCGTGTTGTAGCATTTTATTTATAGCACTTAATACCATTACATAGCAGTTAACCTTTTCAAACGAATGGTTTGCAAAATGACAACAAAACGTGTCTTTTAACATTAGCGCAATATTAAGTACTTAGCTGAATGTTGAATACTGTCAACCATAGAATAATAATATCTATTTGTACTAGACGTACGTACATCTTTTACGTATTTTTTCGGATGACTTCGTGAGCACTTGGTTATTGTCGTGTGTTGTATTTTTTTTAATTCACGTCGTCCATTATCAAAATATTTCAAAACAATTTCGGATAGTCTTTCACTTACATTTTTATTATTTTATTATTTTTATTTTCCTTTTAGTTATATAAGAACATAGTTACTTCGCTTTCAAAACACGGCTGAAAACGCATCAGGCAATTGTACCAATATTGACGTCTATTAAGCAGGCTTTTGACCCAACAATATCATGGAAACTAACATTGCTATATATTTATATTTCTGAATACTTATTCATCTGTCTTTGTTTCAGGTTTCTCGTGTCAACCATTTCATGGACATCTTCCCTATAAGTTATACCTAAATGCATTGATTGCGAAAAAAGTGTTCTCTATTTTTTAGAGAAAGTACATGCTGCATAATTCAAGTATGAGATAGTATAAGTGAAAAGAAAACATGAGACATTTATAACATGCAAAATGGTTTATAAAACACGCATGACAAACTTTTGTAGTACTTTGTGATTTGTTTATTGTGAACTCAAACTTCAGAATTTTAAGTGTCGTTTATCAGAAGACTGAAAATGGGTTGCAACAGCAGTCAAGATGCAAAGAAGGTGGAGGACGCAGCAGCGAATGGGAAGAAAGAAAGTGCCAATTCAATTAACCATGTGCCAGATAGTCCGGGTAAGTTTTTTAATGGAAATCTTCTTACATAAAACTATTGTAAAGTTTAATATTCTGCTGGAAAAAACAAACATTAGCGTCAGTTTCCCAATATTGAGATATACAGATGTTAACGTAAAGGTAACAATTGTCGTTAATACTATTGTAATGAGGATTCATTGAAGGACTCCCATGGGCTTAAGGCCCTAAGCATCCCCGGGTAGCACAGGCGCATATAACGTCCTCTTTACCCGCACTTCTTGGCAAAATATTTTTAAGAGGTGGGCTCATGGCCAGCTAGAAGGGGGCCCCCCGACAAACCCCACCCCTAAATTACATTCCTTCAGTGTCCTTGTCCAAGGATGGAAACATATTTGTAATGAGGAGTGAATTTCTGTAGCAGGGAAGCCAGGGCCAACAAGTTTTACAGTATTGTATTGTGTCAGATTAGACCTATAATTTTGTGACTAGCATCACGCGCGGAATGCTTGCGTCCGGATTTCAGTTTTTATTCAAGCATCAATGCTTAAATTTATTGTTTTTTAATGTAGTTTTTCCCTTAATCGTAATAGGTATTTGATTTTTAATAGCCTTTTTTCCTAGCCAGGATTCTGTTCAATCTTCGCTCAAAATATGTGTAACCTGATGAGAGCTCACACATGTAAAACTGATTCCTGGACATAGATGATTTAGAACGCTCTTACTAAAGTATTACGGCATCAAATCAAAAGGTAACTTATGACTCTTATGTATGAGTAAGGTCCTAGGTCAAAAGTTAACTCGATGGGAATCATATTCCATAAGGAATCATCGCGCCTGATTCGTAGGTACACAGATACCACTTGAAAAGGAGAATGGGCAAATTTGTATGGAGCCTGGTCCATCCGCGGCCAGAAATAATATTGATATTTTCTAGTATATTTTATACCTACAATTACTGTGTAGAAGTTTTATCGCCGTGGTTGACATAGGAAGTGAGTAAATCGCATTTAAGTTTTAGAGCTTTTGCATCGTTTTACTAAGTAATCTGGCTTATTTAAAGGGCAAAAATGAAAAATAAAAATGAAATAACACAAATAGAATATATTTATTTCAATTAAGTATGTTTTACTTCTACTACCATCACGGTATATCCCAATTGTCTATTGTTTATTTTCGTCCTTGACCTCATATTAGGCACCTGGCATATCAGACATCAAAGATATACAATATGGTAAATATACTAACAATATATGCATTTACAAGAATAGTAGAAATATAACAAACCCTAAAGTATATAATTCAAGGATAATAATATAACACAAACAAAATATATCGAAAGAGTTTATCATATTATCATTGAGTTAGGAGAGAGAGCAAAAAATAAAGGGGTAATCAACGAACGCTGTGTGCATCAATAATGTATTGAGCACTTGCGGTATTTTCCTCAAAAAATGCATGAGTTATTTCGTATCGTCTTCTGTTGATCACTGATCGATTACATGAAACACAAACTGGATGATTTGCAGCCATATTTAGCGCATCGCTCGCTCACGTTGTTCACAAGGTTTGTCATCGATCTGAGCAAGTAAAATCCAGATTCAAATCCAAAATCTAGTCGATTCCTACGAAGCCAGGACCACAAGCGATTTCCATCCTTGCTGTTGGTGCTATATCGTGGACTCTTAGGCGTATATTTCTCTGAGGAATTACTTTAAGTGTAACAATAACAGCACTTTAAGGCAAGTCTTTTATTGTGTCTTTTAGAGTAAAAATAAGTAGATTTTAGTGATGTACAGTGATCGGATGTAGTGAAAATAGTAAGATTAGGGTTTAGGGCATAAGTACTGTTTATTTGTATTATTTATCTCTACAAAACATTTAGAATTAGGATCGCGTTAGTAGTTTTTTGATTATCCCTTTAACGGGCAAACATCCCTTAATACTACCTTTCCCTGATGGATTACAGCGTAACGTCCATAGTAAAAGTTAGTCCTTAGGAGGTGTACTTTCGTTTGACATACCTTTCGTTGATGGCCGCCGATGGACCAAAATGCCCATTCTCCTTTGTGAATATTCCTTGTAAAGATATTACATTTCAGAAGGACATCTTCCATATTGGGATAACTACTTGTTATCCTAACGACTGTTATGGACATCTTCCTGACAAAACACATTTGTCTGTTTTGTCTCTTGGAACATAATTATATTAAGCTATAAGAACATCGTATAATGGAAACTTATTTGTTTTTCCCTTTTTTAATTCAATTACAATTATGGGAAATAATGTTTCTGTTTTCTCATGTGTATACAGACAAGGTTACAATATCTTTCTAATGGAAAAAAACATGGGTTGATACAGGGCTGGATTTAGTTTAACAAATATATCTATTAGTATTCCGAATGTGACGAACTTTTCTATTCACAAAATTTTGTTAGATATTTTTTGAAAATTCTTGGGTATATTTTTTAAGTGGCGTCAAGATTGTTATGCTTCATCCACATGCTCGTGTAGGGTCGTGAAGGCTCGGTATACATGAGTAGAAAGGCGTCAACGGTCGATTATGTACACGTCAAGACGAACATTTTCAACCACACGCCTTTTTACTCATTCACGGCGAGGTCGTCGAGGGTCGGCGAGCGTGAAGCGGCCGCATTACATTTCTGGTTTCCTTGACAATAATTTAAATAGGTATGTCTGATTGAAAAATCTCTAAGAAGTAAAAATAATCTACAAAATTATTTTCTACTAGTGTCCACTAGTGTCCATGTGGCTGATAAACAGGACGTGTCGATATGGCATAATCGCCTGCGTCTTTTAACAAGGCTCTGAAGGCAAATTAACTACTTGATGAATTGAAGGAATAAATAAAATACAAATACAAATAAATCACATTCCATCGTTTCCGAAATTATTTCAAAATTTTTGGGTGTGAAACTTTTAATAATGGACAAAATTTTAAGAAAAATTGCAGACGTACGTATAGTAAATGATGTAATAGGTTTTCCAAAATGTTTGAGTACGGCCAAAGTAGAATAGAATGCCCTATTACTTGACAGTATGTAAGATTCGCATCATTGATTTGTCTATATACTCGCACAAAACTCCATGTATGTATATATTCTATCACCCTGAATCCCTTTTTGATTATTATATCACGTACATCACATTGTATCATCGAAAACTACGTGAAAAGTTTTCATAATAATAGTACGTACGTGTGTAGGTAGATTAAAATCCATCACAATACGTATAAATCCATAAATAATCTATTGAAAGATTCCCCCATTATTAGGATGTCTGGGTTGTAGCTTTAACAATACAAACCTTGGAGTCACCCTGGATGAGCCTACGTGACGAAAATAATAAAAAATAAATAGCCTTTATTACAATGCACACTAAATAAATTTCATCTATCCAAAACTAGAGCTAGAAAAACGATTTTAATGTCATCTGGTGGGAAAATGGTGAAATGTTTTTCCGCGAAGTAAAACACGTTGATTCGAGATTCAAACCACATTTTCCTGAAAAATGTTATGAACGTATATCAATGTTTTGACTATTCACGAAGAGATGGCGTTATTTATTCTTATGTTTTATCGCATCTGTTATTTCCTTTTAAAACAGGTGAACCTTTGATTATTGAAGTACTTAATCAAATATATTTCGTCAGGTGAACAATAAAAAAATAAAATGTATTTATTATATTTATTTATTTATTACGTGAGATTAATTTAAAATATGAAGCAATTGTCAAAGAAAGAAAAAGACAAAGGCGTAACTCGTTATTGAAATAACTATTTCTTGAAACTTTAATCTTATTTTTTTTTCATTATTGTTTCTTCAGATTGAAACGGATAAGTTAAATAGGCTACACACATATAGTATACTCAAGTAAGAAAAAATTGATAGAACTAAGTAGGTACCTTGTGATAATATTTTAGTAAAATTTGAGCAATCCAGGTACTCATTTTGTTTCTCGAAAAAATCTCGAACATCTCAAAAACCGTGAGACTTTGAAGTACCAACTTAAAGTTTGACTCAAAAGATCCCAATACACTACCAGCTTCGAGATATCTCCACTTTTCTTCATAACCTCTATAGTACATCATATACGTCATGTGACGCGAGAGACAGTGGTAGGTAGTAACAAAATATTTCCATCAGTGTCCGTATTTTTATGTTTTATTCCAACACCTGATGCTTCTCACCCCCTCCCCCTCTCCGCAGCGTAATGCGGGTAATTGTCGTTTATTTTTACGTAGGCACTCTAAAGTGGTGGATTTCTATTCTCAAAGGAATTACATTACACATTCACTGTGTACAATACGGAATGGCACTTTGTATCTTATAACTCACGTGACAGTAAACTCACCCACATCTCAGTTTCACCAAAGTTATAATAGGACTTGTATCTCGCACCAGTGACAATCTTGACGCTCCTTCGATCCTATTGGTTAACATCTGACCAATCACAACGCCTCAGATTTCAAGGAATATTTTTTTATGGAAATCCACTGTTTGTGAACTGCATGTTTGCGTTTTCACTGTTGCTATTACAACGGAGATGTTTTTTATTTTAGAGAAATCACTTTAAACAGATCTATCTAATTTAAGCGGGCCCTAAAGGACACCACAACCAATCAGGGCTTGAAAGTAATACTTCTAGGTTGCGTACGTCTAAACTTCACATGAAATCTGAGGCGTTGTGATTGGTCAGATGTTGACCAATAGGATCGAAGGAGCGTCAAGATTGCACTGGCGCGAGACGCATGTATAATAGGTCGGTATAAATAAAGGTTTGCTCACCACTTCCAAGATACAAAAAATATAATATATTGCCAATTAAATTTTATTTTGTTTATTTACTAGCTGTGCCCTGCGCGCCTTGCTACGCTATAGAAATCTAAATCCATGAAAATGTATGAAATACACTTATGCTCGCCACGGAAAACTATGGATCCGTCACTAATATCATTTTTTTCACTCAAGCCCCCCTCTTCCCAGCCCTTAACCCCCCTTATTCCTGCGGATGTCGGGAGGGTTACTATTCATCTTATTGACACCGAAAACTATGGATTTATGTCACTTTTTTCACTAATATCACTTTTTTTTACTATTCATCTTTTCGACAGCAAAAGCCATATTGATTCCACAAAAAAAGCTTTTTTCATGACCCTCTTCGTTCCCCCCTCGTACCTACTACCCCGCCACAAACAATCCCCGGGGCAATCACAACAATTTTCAAAAGTTTCATCTCAATCGGACGAACGGTTTAGGAGTCTATTTTGATAAAATGGTAAAAATACATAATAAATACATAAAAATAACATATATTTTATTAATTCTACAATTAATTTACAGAAATTCAGACGTAGGCCATAATTAGGAAAGGAGGCCATCCCAGAACATTTCCTCAAGGACGAACGTATTTTGAATAAAAGGAATCGTAGAATGTGTATGACGAATTGCTTTAATATGACGGAAACGTGTTTAAAATAGAACTTTGCTCTCTCTGCTTACTCTGCAAAGGACGTGGCGCAAGGGGATAGAAAAAATTATTATTAAAAAAATATAGGTATTACAAAAAATTATACCAATTTTTCTTTCCTCGGCTTTGTACTGGGCTAACAATACAACGAAGAAAAAAATGATTACTATAATTAGGTACCTAAAATAAAATGAAAATAAATGTACTAAATTGAATACCAAAACTCAATACCAACGTCGGAAAATGATAAAAGGAATCTTGTTTTACCGTTATCGCAAGGTGCAATTTACCTTGCTCAAGTAAGTATTCGCTTTTCGTTTTCAGTTGAAATTTTCACGTGACGTCACAAAGGAGTTTCACCTTTAATGTTTCCTTGTTAAAGCTTATGATTACGTGTACGATATTTTATCATATAACCTAGTTTTGTATCATTTTCAGAGCACGCGATAACCGCCCCTATTATTAGTGGACTGTAAATTGTATTTGCTTTGTAGCATACGCCATCAACATTTTCTAATATTCTACAACTTTTTTACTATGGGTCCCCAACTTTTTTTTTATTACGAAACTAATATTATCTATTGATAATTTTTTGCACGTCTATTTCTCATCTGTCCAAAATAACTCAACGATATCCAGCCAATAAAATAATTATTAAAAAATATACTTTTTTTTTTTACTCTTTTATATAACTACTAAATTTAATGACAGTAAATGCATTCACCTTACAATTTTCTACTCCCATTAAATGGATATTACTCGCTGTCAGATAAATTGCGTTAAAAAAATAATTAAATGTATTTTTGGCCGGCTCTAGACTATACGTCAACACTGTTTAGATTGTTTAGTTGTCACGTCTATCCTTTCACCGAAAATCATCACGGTGAGTCGCAGTTTAGACCACTGTCGCTGCGAGCTGAGAATATTTACTTACACGAGTCATTGATTAAATAATGATCCCTTCTCTCCATACGCCTTCTTACCGAAACCTTTGCGTATGCGTAGTCACGGAATTTCTGCATGGTTTTAGATGTTCTGCACAATTCACATTCTATAATAATTGTAATAATATTGCATTCCTAGTTTTATTCTTTTTGACAAAATTCATATCGTGAGCATAAGTTATGAAAATCTACAACATTTTTTTTATTTATTTATGGCATACCATCCACATGGGATAATTTGTGCCCTTATACATATGTACATACATATATACATATCCACGTCCGCTCCATACGTGAAGCATGTGGTCGTCACCCAGTTTTTCCAGGCTTTTCTGTCCTGGGCCAACTCCGTTGCCTGTTCCCATGTCATTCCAGCCTGGCGCAGCTCTGATGTGAACAGCCTCTGGATGGTTATTGCAGGCCTGCCCTGACGTCCGCCGTGCCCTTATACACGAGATTTTATTAACCAAACGACAACAATAATGATCATGCTCAAATCGTTGGCAACTTATATAAAATTACTGAGGTGCCTACACAATGCTATAAATTTATTCGCCTCGCAGTTTAAGGAGTGCTTTACACATACTACCCCAAACAGTATGGCGTTGTCTGTATGGAATTTTGTTATTCCTTGTTGAACTGTCGGAGAAGCAGGGCGCCAGTCTAGCTTTCCCCATCCACTCGTGTATTATATACATCGAATCGATTTTGAATTAGAAAGGTGTTCCAAACTTGAAAAGAGAAAAACAAATTATTATTCCTCTCAACTGGCAACATTGTCTCTAGTAAATTATTTCCCGCACATTTTTAAATTATTGCATTTTGTTTCGTGCGAATATTAACATTCAGAGTAGGCCCCCCCGTCGCGTACAATTTGAAATTTTGAATTCGAACGCATTCGTTTGAGTAAAGTGTTTCGCTTTTCCCTCCAATAGGATTCAGAAGACGATAGCAATAACAATGTAAGTCCAATTTTAACATGATTAATTATTGTTTAATTGAAATTGTATTTTTCCTAGGCGTATTAAAAATGTTTTATTTGATTATAATTATTTCAAAAAGTAAATTTTGATTACTATCATATTTTATCGTAATTAGAATCGGTGTTTTTATATGTATACTGTGCGGGTAATATCTCTAATATGCATATTACTAAACTTTTTCTTCGATTATCAACAATTCAGTTACCAGGAAATTAAGTATATTTTAATTAAATTTCAAAAATATAGATGGCGGTAGTTAATATACCTACTATAGTATTGCCAAATACAAAACTTTCTTGAAATAAAAGAAAACGTTCTTTCTACGTAGAAATATTTTAAATATTCATTTTAATACAAAAATGAATTATTTGCAGCCAGACTTCTAAGAGATATTTTTTTTACCAAAAATCTTTTGAATGTAGCAACACTACCCCCGCGGGATTCCCGCGGACTGTAGAATAACGCCCCGCTGTTTTTCAATATTTTTTCCGAGTGTTCTGTAAGAGTTGGGTGTTTGTAAAAATTTAATAAGGTATTCCACATATTTTTCAGCAAGGAGGTTCACCACCCATTCTGAATGTCACAATATAAAAATGTTTACGGGAAACCCCATTATTGAAATAACCCGTGATACCACATTTTCTATTGTTAGTAACATCGCTAATATCATATTTTCAAAACCACGTCTAACCACATTTTGATTTTTAGTGGTACTGAAAGTTCACAATATTTTCAGCTCGATTACGATTTTTATTTTATTTTGAAAATAAAAATACCTAGGTATTAATGAATATTGGTGAATAGGTATTTTTCGGAAACAATAATGTTACAGCGCGTGTTAAAAATAATAATTTGAAAACTTGGAAAGTCCTCTGATTAATAATTCTTACAATTTTTCTTTTTATCCACTTCACTTTAACTCGTAATTTGAAAAAAGTTTTTCAAGAGAAAAAAATCACTTGGTGCGAAATTGGAACATTTATGTTTTGAATAATCGCGCTTGATTAAAATTCTAGGTACCTACTCCATAAAGGAATACCAACTTTTTTCGCTAACAGCCTCAATTTAAAATATCATCGATTTCGTCGGAAAGTTGCGAACATTAGAGTACTTTTTCATAGTGGAAATATTGTCTATTCAACCGTCGAATTGTAACGTGTTACAGGGTATTTCAACGTCAACGAGCAAAGAGAGTTTTTAACATTATATCATGCAGTACATTTTCAAAATTTGTACTTGCATGTGTATTCCCACTGCCACCTTAACATTTCTCTAGTCATGATGTAGGATAAATACATAAAACGTTATAGGCGAGGTTGCCGTCACCGTCGCTAAGGAAATGTATGGAGTATCAGTCCCTTAACAACGAGTATGACGGACCACGTATTATATTTTGTTACAAGATTTGACAGGAGTGGTGGTCCCGTCATTATGCTATGTTGCCAACTGTTACAACATGGCTAGAGTACCTACTCTAGGGGGCGGTGGTATTGCCCCAATTCATTATTTCAAATGTATTTTTTATTCAAACGTTTTTCAGAAACAATATAAATAAACTTCTTTAGTACTTTAGTGTTGCGGCCTTTTTGGGGCTAGGGTAGAATATTTAAATACATATTAACTTCTTAACGTCTTGCATAAAAACCTCATCTCATATCGCAGCGGAAATGAAGTAAAAAGAACTCATCTTGTATTTCAAATACAAATTTATATTCCGGAAGTCCGTTGTTTTAAAAGTTTATCTTATTATGAGGTTTACCTTTCTGGAAAATGAAACGGCACCGCGTGCTAACGACTTTCTCATGCATGTTTCCTGCATTTCAAATTACAAAATTCCCAACTAAACATTGGTTTGTTTGCATTACAACAATAAACTTCATAGTTTTTCATCTTTGTGTATATTTCTATTTTATCCCCAACAAATAGAACAGAATGCCAGACACATTCATGCAATTTATTCATCATACAATTCCGTTTGCTCAAAACATGCAGGTAGCTGGTCTTCGTGGTTGAGTCAGGTGGTAAATTGACGACCTAGTTTCCCGACACTTATGAGTAAGTATAATACACTCTCCCCCGTTTTCACCAACTTTTACCTAAGAAGGAGACCCCTAAGAAATTTCCATACAAAAACAGAGATAATATTCTATTTTTTGACACGCAGGCCCACCAACCACACCCTAATTCCATACAAAATGCAACACGCAACTCACCTAGCCTGGGCATAGATATTTGGGCACCTAACGTAGGTGAGTTGCGTGTTGCATTTTGTATGGAATTAGGGTGTGGTTGGTAGGCCTGCGTGTCAAAAAATAGAATATTATCTCTGTTTTTGTATGGAAAATTCTTAGGAATCTCCTTCTTAGGTAAAAGTTGGTGAAAACGGGGGTCTATATATTTTTCTTATTCTCAGCCCTCGTTTGTCCAATGTTGGGTAGAGGTCTTCCTTCCCGACTTCAATAACTACCTCTCTGTTGCCACTTCGTGCCAGTGGTAACCGACGACCGCTAATTTTTTATCATCAGACCATCTTGACTGGTCTTTCTGGGTTTCTGTGTCCGATTCTCGGTCGCCACTCCTAAGTTATTTTGGTCCAGCCATCATCTGTTGTCCTGATTACGAGTATATAACCAGCCCAATTCTATTTACGCAAGGGGACGACATAGTACATATGTGACATTCATTGTGATAAATTTTAAATCAGTACCACCTGCTTCATTATATTTGTAAGAGAGTATTTTAATTCTTTATTCAGTTATCAGTCGAAAACATACAAAATACAACTTTCCGACTCTTAATCCATAGGCAGGATGTAAGATCGAAGATTTTGTATATCTTCTCCAATAACTCTTGTCTCTTTTCACACACGTTTGTTGGAAATTCCTATCAGCTAATGATGCGTTGGTTCATCAGTCTCCTACTTCTCTAAGGATAACCCTTCATTGCATAGAAAAATTGTAACAATAGATTGTACTATTATATCCAAGTATATTTATATCCGTCAATTTATCATCTCTTCTATAGGGAATTTATAAAATTTATTAATCAAATTAATTCTCCTTGACTAATTGATGAGAAAAGTTATGGAAAGCTATTAATTAAAAACGTTACAACCAACTTTATCTACAGGTTTTCATATTAAAATTTAAGTTAATGTAATTTACAATTAATCATTGGGAATTATAACTTCCTGTTCTTTCTTTTTAATTAATACTTTCCAGGAAACATTGATTCGAAAGGTTAATAAGTTAAGGATGATTTTGACTGAGGATTTATAGAGTTTTTTTTTTTTATTCTCTTTCGGCAAGGCACCCGATCGCGAGTGATATATGCTATAGAGTAACTTTATTGTTAATAATATCAGTAAAAAAGAAACCAAATTTTTGGTTTCAGCAGGTGTAACTCTCAGAAAATTTGATTTATCGATTGGGGCGCAATACACATTAAGGGGCGCACCTTGGCAAAAATTAGAAGAATCAGTTTACAAACACCGACTTTTATCGTTTCCTTCCTCATTACAAAAGAAAAAATCTACCTAGATGACCTTTCATATCTTCCAATCATGCTTCTATAATTGCTACAGAAAAATCTTTTTTCTATATCTTCTTCTTCTTCTTCATGAGCCCTGCAGCTTCCATTTCTGGATATAGGCCTCCCTCATTCGTCTCCATCTCTTTCTGGATTTTGCCTAGGATGTCCATTTGAGGCCAGCTGTAACCTTCAGGTCATCTGTCCAACGCATCTGTGGCCGGCCACTAGGGCGTTCACCGAGCCACGGACGCCAGAACAGGAGCTTGTTGCTCCATTTGCCATCCGTTGCTCTCTCCACATGACCTGCATAGTCCCACTTCAGCCCTTGTACAACATCCGCAACTCTGGTCTTATTCCTTATCCACTCGTTTGTTTTCCTGTTTCTGAGAGTAATGCCAAGCATCACTCTCTCCATGTATCTCCATCTATACACCTATAATAATTATTTTTTTTATTTTCTTTTATTTCATGAATTTATACTTACTGAAAATAAAAATAGCAACTTGATGTCCGGAAAATTAGTAGTCCCCTACCAAATTACTTAATTATTTGGGGAATAAATATTCGAGTAAATAATTTAATTTTCCTCGCCCATCTTCGTGTAAACAAAATTATTATTTGGCATCTACTTATTTTTATCTCAATCAGAGATATCTCTTTGTATGTCTTCCAGCGTTACTACCACGAAGCGTTAAAGACCGAGTCACACTAATCTGTAACGGTACAGTTACGTATCCGTGCAGTGCTGAAAGGGTATCATGGGTTTACTCACCGTGAGAAATAATATATATATATATATAAAGAATCAATTTTGGGTGACAGTGACGTGAAGGTGAAAAAAACTTACGTGAGTCAATAAATACGTTGTAACGATCCTGTTACACCATTTCAATGATTTTATAAATTATGCAACTCATCCAATAAACCCTAACCAATAAAATATCGTTAAGAGTATGCATACCGACATTTCAAAAATTTCTTAAAACGGGTGACCTTATATCTCGACAACCGTTACTAAATATGCTTTGGAACGAAAAAGGGTAGATGCACTGAACATTTATCTAGGGATTTCTCAAAAAAAAATTGAGAAACACCTCTGATCTTTTTTCTGAAAGACGGAAACTCGTTTCCCGAAAATCGCGGGTAAATTTTTTTCTACTGATAATATGCATTAAAATCTAGGTATAAGTTTTTTGATAGACGCAAAATAAACCCTAAAAATTGGAAAAATGCTATTTTTACCATTTTATCATGCGATTGTTCACGCGATTTTGAACCTTAATGCCGAGGGAAATTACTGTGACGTCATTCTTGGTACTTAGCCCTTAACTCTTTTTCACGGTTACGGCACTGTACCGTTACGGTTACGAACATTACTAGAAAATATTATTTCAGTCCTTTATCGTCTTCTGTACAAGATAATGGATCATTTCACGCCTTATAATAATAAGAATTCGTAAATACGAAAAACGAAAAAAAAAAAAACAATTTTTACTCCATCAAAGAAACTCATTCTCTCTCTGCTTCATTTTTTAACAACGGCCTTGAAAACGTTCAGTGGTTCTCAAAATATTTCGTTTATACATTAATCAACAATATATTTTAGACTCAAATTATATTTCTGTATATGTATGTGAGTGGATACACTGAATATTTTTTTATATATAATTGATTGGGAAAATATTTTTCATACACTCTAAGAAATGATTCACCAGAATTCCTGTTATTATAGTGATATTCCTGCTATATTCGGGACCGTAAGAATTTCTCGTTGATTCTGCAGGAAAGCTTACCGCTGATTTAACAGGAAAGTATTCCCGTTAACATGCAGGATTATACCGATATTTCTCTATTGCTACACTGTCGTAACGACATTCTTTCCTGTTAAATTTGCAGGTTAGGACTGATATTTCTCAATTGCGGCACTGTCATAACAACATTCTTTCTTTTTAAATCTGCAGGTTTTTAGTGATATTTCTCAATTACTATACTATCATCTCTAAGTTCTTTCCCAGAAATTTGGCATTGTTGGCCCAATATTTCCTTAGTATTATTAATGTTAATTATACAATAGGTATTTACAATAAAATTTATCATTCCATATAAAAACTTGTAGGTATCTCTGATATTCCCTTTAATAATTGCCAATAATCTAGCACTTGCATATGTCAAACGCTGTCACATCAAAAGTATTATTTGTTGTATTATTCTGTTTAATTATTATATAAGATGTGCAGCAATTAACAAAATTAACACAATAAGCATATTATTATTGAGATTGCACGTATCTATTGCAAATGGGATTATCAGAGCACACGTTACAAGTATTTCTATGGAAATAAATATATTTTACAGCAAAAAAGAATTATTAACACACAAATACATAAGAGAAATATAATAGTAATGAGATTATTTGAGGATAAGATGATATATTCTAACTATAATTATTTTTACACCCAGGCGCTTTATGGATATAGTACATATATTTACTTGCCTTAATGAATTAATCACACAAGAAAATGTAACCGTTAGATAATATCATCTAGTCCCAAATGGTAGGTATAATAATGAATATGGTCAAGGTAAATAACAGAAAGAAACATGGTTTACAATGTATATTTATTAATGGAATGAAATATACATAGTTTATAATTTATTATTACTTTATAAATAAGCAATTAGGTACAATATTCATGCTGGAATAGGTACATAATTTTTCACAGTAGGTATATGATAAAACCTCACAAAAATCACATTATTTAATTACAACATGCCGTTTTCCCATTATATCAAAAAAACATTCCCCACTTCGTCAAAGATTCGCAGTAGTCGCGTCCATTTTTATAGCCAACTTAATTTTAATTCGCACAGTAAGTAAGTGTATAGGAAGGAATACACACGATAGTTATTACAAATTAATTATTAAGAATTGTCCAAACAACGCTTTAAATAAATTCACCACAGCGAGAGTATTGTAAAAAGTGTGTTAGACAATAGATAGATCGCGCCATAATGCACTCTCTGCGTATACGCGTCTGTCAGTAGACGCATGCGCATAGAACCGAGAAACGTTCGTTGAGAGTAGCAAGAATTCCTGCGTTTTCCACGAGAATAATGTTATTTATGCGTCCCGCGTTATGATATTTTGTAATGAATCCTGATAACTTAGCATTAAGCCCGCATTTTCGTTTAAACTCATTATGTTAAGTTAACAGCAAATTAGCTTTGGATTAGCATTAGCTATTAATGTTATTTTTGTATGATATTCTTGCATTTATAAACGTTCGGACCTTTATATTATCTTTTTGGGGAATACTACTGTTAAATTGAAGTGACGAGTCATTATAAATTAAACAGAAATCGTGTAATGTCGTATATTACGGGAAAATACTGTTAGGAATACAATTTATCGTGTTAATATGTACGTAGAGATTTTATAATTTGTTAGTATAAATTCTGCTTTTTTGAAATAATAGTTATTAATGTAGTTTTAACAGGAAACCCTAATAAATAGACATCGACATGATATAAAACTGTTGTTTTTAAAGTAATTCTCCATACATTATGATTTTACGTAATTTCAAATCTACAGTTTACTCATATATTAGCAAAACTGCAGTAAAATGTTGCGGGGAAGACCACTAATTCGACGTTATTCTAGGATTTTCTACCAAACAACTGATACATTAACAAGAATCAAAAATATGATTTCTTTCAGTGTACGATCATCAATCAAACAACTTTATTGACAAAGGGCAAATATCTTCTGTCAACATGGACTAGACAAAAAATTATTCAAGTTTAATAATATACTATTTTCGTAAAAAAATAACATTACTTTATAAATATTTTCCATTAATCCAAACCGTCACACGACCATCAGTATAATATTTGTCGGGTTCGAGTCCTATATGGGGTCAATTTTGTAACGAATTTAATGCGTACGAAAATAAGACGTTCCTTGTTCAATTCTACCGTAGTGTAATAAATAAAAAAAACACATTTTTTTAGTTCAATAAGTTTTAGAAGTGGACCTAATATTTTTTGTTTATGGTATGGTAGTCGGATAAAAAGTAGTTATCTCAACAGATATGAAGCAAAAGATGGAAATTTATTCATGTTTTTGACTGATTACTTAAAATTATCAGGTTAAACCAGTCGAGGATCAGTCATAAGTCTGACGGAAAGATCATCCTCCGCTTTATATCTGTTGAGATAACTACATGTTTTAAGGATGCAAGGATCCTTCTTCTTCTTCTTCTCAATCTTAATGTAGGCCTGATGGCCTGTTATTTAAGAGGGGTTAGCCTCCTGCGAAGTCGACTCCCAGCTGTTGATCCATCTCTTTGGTGGTCTGCCTGGGGGTCGCCTACTTTTGGGTTGGCCATGGAGCACAATGTGAGCAAGGATCCGAATGTCATTAAA
Source organism: Ceraclea dissimilis (assembly GCA_963576895.1). Classification (NCBI taxonomy): domain Eukaryota; kingdom Metazoa; phylum Arthropoda; class Insecta; order Trichoptera; family Leptoceridae; genus Ceraclea; species Ceraclea dissimilis. The sequence goes on from OY756375.1 coordinate 6,628,526, forward strand.
CATTAATCCATCTATCTACCTGGGCAATGCTGGGTTGAGAAAGCTACTAACATAATAATACAGTGAGAGATATGCAAATTACCTTCATAAAATAAAGTATAAAATTTCCCCGTAAAGGAAAACACTAAAGTAAATATTTTATTTAGAGCCATACATTTTATTTATGGGCTATGTACGGAACATTCTTATTTTTTTTGCAATACGATAGGCACTTAAATATACAGGTATTTGTTAATTTTATCTTTATTGTTAGTGTTTCCAATTTTCTTATAAGTAAATAATTACATACATACTACGGTAAATATGGTATTGATCGGGAAAAAGTAATTTAAAGAAATCAGTAATATGGGTAATATTAAGGTTGAGTACTGTGTCAAGTTTTTAAGCATGACATATAGTATTTTTATTAACAGGACGAGATGCTGAGGGATTGGGAGGCCTTTGAGAGATTTGACATATGTTTTTCAAGATTTGTGAAACCATGTAAAATTTTATGAGTCCAAGTAGCTTACAAGGGCCTATTGGCGATACATAAACAATAAAAAACGATATTACACCATATAAATTTTAAGGGATTGGTACCAAGAATGACGTCACAGTCATTTCCCACGGCATTGAGGTTCAAAATCGTGTGAACAATCGCATGATAAAATGGTACAAATAGCGTTTTTTTCATTTTTTGGAGTGAATTTTGCGTCAATCAAAAAACTTTTACGGTTATTCCCTAGATTTTAATGCATTTTATCAGTACAAAAAAATTACTCCTCGACTTTCGGGAAACGAGTTTCCGTCTTTCGGAAAAAAGGTCAGGGTGTTTTTGTTTTTTTTTTTTTTTAAATCTATACAAGATATAAAAAATCTTTTACGGTTATTCCCTAGATAAAGGTTCAGTGCATCAACCCTATTTTGTTCCTAAGCATATTTAGTAACGGTTGTCGAGATATAAGTTCTCCCGTTTATAGAAATTTTTGAAATGTCGGTGTGCGACGTGCGTACTCTTAATATAAAATTGCCTAAAATTTATTAATTAAATGTTATTTAATATTGAGGGAAATTTTATTAAAATATTTCGCATGATATCGCAGAATCATGATATTTCATTAATATTTGACATATCGACAGGTCACCCAATAATAAACACAATTCATCTATAAATACCGATAGGGTTTTGAATTTAATGGGGCTTTTCGTCGACTCAACCCTTTTTTAATGAATCCACGTTCTATATTTGATTTTAATTACCAACGCCATCCGATCGGGGGTAGTTTTAATTGAATCTCGTTTTTGCCATTATAATAAAAACAGAATTTTAATAAGTTTTTCGCTATGAGTAGAAATAATAATAATCCCCTGATTGCCAACGAATATTACTTGAAAAATCAATTAGTTGGAAAGCTATTTTTGTACCTGGAGTAGATATTTTTTTTTGGGTAAAACTCTCAAGGCAAATATTTGGAAAATGGAAAGAGTGTAATCGTGACTATGACACGACTGTGGATTCAAAAAAATAAATAAAAAAAGGATTACGATTAAAGAGAAAATCAGTTTTATAGACAAATCGCAATAGTGTTTGCAAAAATATGGATTTCCAGTTGCAGGCTCGCCGGCACCGAATTAACTAGTTATGAATATTTACAGAGAAATAATATTAGGTCCAATTCTGTATTCTGTATACAATTAATTTAGTTCCAAAAGTTAAAGAATTGGATCTATTGTTTATCAAAAACATATCTTTGTAATTTTTATGAGTATAGGAATATACATCAGGTAAATTACTGACGTTTATTGCCCAATCAAAATATTCGATTAGTGGTAATAATTAAGTTTGAGGGTTGAATTATTACACAAACTGGCTTATGAAATTTATGATTCTGTTTAACATAGTTGAGTAATATCTTAATGTTTTAGCTTAGCAGTATTCTCATATATAATGACCCTCCCGAGTTTATGATTCTTTACTTAAGTAGGGATGTTCTAGTCCAAGAGCCCGCTGCTTAATTTATGACGTATCTGTTTTTTGATCGAAATGTGGTACAAATGATAGCTTACCAATAGGGTATTACATCGCACTAGGGTTGCCTATCAAAATCTTGCCGCAACCCCCCCTGCCCCCCCCGAAAAGGTCCCTCTTCGCGGTTTTTCGCATTTTATAGGAATATCGTAAGAGATAGGAGAAAATAGTCAATGACAAAAATAATCCTTGCTAAATTCTCTACAAAAAATTTTAAGTCAATTTTTTCGTAGAACTAGCAGTTTACCCGCAATGGCCGGCCCAAAACCGAAATTCATTTAAAATATAAAAAAAATGTATTTAAACTAAATTGGTTGAAAATTGATAAGAGCTACAGGAAAATAGTCAAAGAACGAATTAATTACCATAGTCTTAGCTACAAAACGAGCTATAACTTATGTTCATACATCTAATAATTTCGGAGTTATTACAATAAAACTCAGTGACGAAAATTCTTAAAATTTAGTTTTTCATAAAATAGCCAGTGATATAGCGCCGCAGGCCAAATTTTTTTTCCATAAAATGTTAGTAATAATGGGTGGAAGAATGTGAAAGAAAAAAAATCAAACTTTTTTTTTTATTTTTTCAAAAAATATCCTGTTTTTTGACCGGCCATTACGGGTAAACTACTAGTCCTATGAAAAAAATACTTGAACGTTTTTTGTAGAGAATTTAACAAGGATTATTTTTGTCATTGACTACTTTCTCCTATCTCTTACCATATTCATATAAAATGCGAAAAACCGCGAAGAGGGACCTTTTCGGGGGGGGGCAGGGGGGGTTGCGGCAAGATTTTGATAGGCAACCCTAGTGCGATGTAATACCCTATTGGTAAGCTATCGTTTATACCACATTTCGATCAAAAAACAGATACGTCATAAATTAAGCAGCGGGCTCTCGGACTATTCGAAGTTATGTGTTTTCTATCCTAAACTTTGCTGATTTGCTTAACACATTCCTTTCTAAAGCTTCTACGTTGATTAAGCATCTTAGTGACGGCAAATACTACATCGATCAAATACACCTACATCGATATATTGCGTCGTTTTCATTTAATATAACTCTAGTAAAAAGACGGTGAAAGAAATTTACATCTACCAAAAATCTAGCCGCATCCATCTGCATAGTTGAGAATAATTGTTTGTCCCTCACTTGTTTTTAAACTTTTATTATAATTCTTTGATTTTACGTAAAAGTGTTGTAATTGAATTAAATATAACTGGCGAATGAAGTCATAAAATGTGACCGAGAAGGGACGACTACCTTCTTTATTCACACTTATGGCTCTGGCAAAACAAATAGTCCGAGAGCCCGCTGCTTAATTTATGACGTATCTGTTTTTTGATCGAAATGTGGTATAAACGGTAGCTTACTAATAGGGTATTACATCGCACTAGGGTTGCCTATCAAAATCTTGCCGCAACCCCCTCTGCCCCCCCCCCGAAAAGGTCCCTCTTCGCGGTTTTTCGCATTTTATAGGAAAATGGTAAGAGATAGGAGAAAGTTGTCAATGACAAAAATAATCCTTGCTAAATTCTCTACAAAAAACGTGAAATTAATTTTTTCATAGGACTAGTAGTTTACCCGTAATGGCCGGTCAAAAAACAGGATATTTTTTGAAAAAATAAAAAAAAAAGTTTGTTTTTTTTTCTTTCACATTCTTCCACCCATTATTACTAACATTTTATGGGAAAAAAAATATGGCCTGCGGCGCTATATCACTGGTTATTTTATGAAAAACTGAGTTTTATTGTAATAACTCCGAAATTATTAGATGTATGAACATAAGTTATAGCTCGTTTTGTAGCTAAGACTATGGTAATTAATTCGTTCTCTGACTATTTTCCTGTAGCTCTTATCGATTTTCAACCAATTTAGTTTAAATACATTTTTTTTGTATTTTAAATGAATTTCGGTTTTGGACCGGCCATTTCGGGTAAACTGCTAGTTCTACGAAAAATTGACTTAACATTTTTTGTAGAGAATTTAGCAAGGATTATTTTTGTCATTGACTACTTTCTCCTATCTCTTACCATATTCCTATAAAATGCGAAAAACCGCGAAGAGGGACCTTTTCGGGGGGGGGGGGCAGAGGGGGTTGCGGCAAGATTTTGATAGGCAACCCTAGTGCGATGTAAAACCCTATTGGTAAGCTATCATTTATACCACATTTCGATCAAAAAACAGATACGTCATAAATTAAGCAGCGGGCTCTTGGACTAAAATAAAAATAAATGATACATGGCGAAGAACGAACAACATAGAAATGATGCATAGCTTTAGATTCCTGCTTCAAAAGTTGTCATCTTCTATATTTGACATCGACATAATTTAAGAGATATCATCATCCCTATTACCACAACTTTGCACAATTTATGCAGCATGAATAACAACTAGGTAGATGGGAATAAAGCTTTCTTCCTCAGATAATAAAGTTAAACTTTCAACCAACTAATACATTATTTAATACTCAAGATATACCTTCACACCTTCTACTGATGCTGAAATACCTAGCAAAAATAATGGATTATAAAATAATTTGAAAGTATCAATATTTGTAATTTAAGACTATCAATAGGTATCAATGACAATGGACCATGCATTAGTAATGATAACGAATCTTCAATATCCATGAAATTCTGTCCTTTTTTTAAATATATGGTATTTTTGAGAACAAATATCTGGAAACTTTAATAAATATGGGTAGTAAAAAATAAGTTGGATAAATTGAACCATTGAATTTCCTACCATCTTTAGTTCAATTTTTGCACAGACCTTTCATGTGTTTTATAAATTCTTGAAAAAAATCACTCGCTAATAAAGTCATTATCTAGCTTTTAAATTCAGGCTACAATTAGCTTAGATCTTCAAAATTTGAGAAGAATTATCGCGCACCAATTCAAAAGAGAAATCCATGCAAAATATAAAAAGTCTAACAAAATATATCCATCTTTTCCAACCCTAGGACCTTCAGGTCTTGGGTTGCGAAAATATTTAAATTACTTTTACCCATCCGTCTTCGGAATTCTTGGAATTCTTTTTTCATACATACATAGTTCGTGCCCTTGTTGTAAGCGTAATAGAAACCTTCATTTATAACAAAGAGAAAACAATGTAGCTACACAGCTATAAATAATAATTCTTGAAACACGTATTAATCTTCGTACCTGTCACTGTTATCCCAGAATTCATATCCTTGAAGTTTTTTGAAGAGTTGTAATATCCTGTGCGATGGAAACTTTCAACAATCACCCCCAGGGGAAGATTAGTTTCATCTGGAACTATCTTATCTTTATTACATTCAAAACTCTGTCGTAAAATATTAGAAACATAATGTACCTACTACAACGAAGAATAAACTCAAATCGTGACACACTTTGCAAAACTTCGATTTTGATTATTATGTACATGTACTCACTGAAATCCGTAATCCGTATGTATCGACTTTACCTTGTAACTCGGGTATGTGTGGTGTTGCCACTGTGTGTGGCGCTAGTTTCGCCTTAAAGATTAACTTGTGCGCCTTCACTCACGGTAGTACAGTAGTGTGCGAATTAATGTGAACACAGGCAGATTTTGGTAAATATCGTTTATTGTTATATAAATATACATTAAGTACTAATTTACTTAAGATTTACGTGGTATTCGATAGGAGATGTGTCCTCCTTTGACTTGAATTAGGCTTTTACTCGTTTTGGTATAGAGTCATTTATTTTTTAAAATTTTCTTTCATTTGCTCATCTCAAAAACACACCTAAATTACTGCTTCAATCGTCTTTGTTTTCGCTGTGGAATCCATTTTAAGCAATCTAGCCTTGCGAATCGACCACAAATCCTCAATAGGATTAATATCTGATGAATTTCCAGGCCAATCTACAATAGTCACCTTTTTGTTCCTGAAATATTTCAACATTCTCATGGAAACATGACATGGTGCTGAATCTTGTTGAAATATTGGTTCGCAACATCCAGTAAAAAAAATGTTTTGGGGCTGTTTTTCATATATGGGAACAGGAAAACTAATACCCATCGAAGGCATGATGGACAGCGGTAAATATAAAGCAATGTTGTAAACATGCTTGCCCAAAAACTTAAAAGAATTCATGTAATAGGCGAACCAATATTTCAGCAAGATTCAGCACCATGTCATGTTTCCATGAGAATGTTGAAATATTTCAGGAACAAGAAGGTGACTGTTGTAGATTGGCCTGGAAATTCATCAGATATTAATCCTATTGAGGATTTGTGGTCGATTTGCAAGGCTAGATTGCTTAAAATGGATTCCACAGCAAAAACAAAGACGATTGAAGCAGTAATTTAGGTGTGTTTTTGAGATGACCAAATGAAAGAAAATTGTAAAAAAATAAATGACTCTATGCCAAAACAAGTAAAAACCTCATTCAAGTCAAAGGAGGACACATCTCCTATCGAATACCACGTAAATCTTAAGTAAATTAGTACTCTATGTATATTTTTATAAGAGTTAACGATATTTACCAAAAATCTGCCTGTGTTCACATTAATTCGCACACTACTGTAGCTCTGCACTTTACCACTTCAATATTATTTTTTTCTTATTGTTTTTATTGCGTTGTTTATTGAAACGCCCTTTCTTGTAGTGGTTTCGTACGTATAAGTAAATAAATATATCTCCTTCATTTCTATACTCTGTCAAGGCGTCAGTGTCAAAGTCAATCTACTCGTAACAAGCTTGTGACAACTGACGATCCTATGTGGTTTTATATCAGCGTATACTTACAGAATGTAAGGTCTTTTTGGGGCGGTATCTATCGCTAAACGGCGCCAATAAGAGGTCCGATTATTATTATTATTTATCTATCAATTTTAAGCTACGAATAAACTGTCGTCAAATCTGATTTCTGAAGCTAACCTAACACCACAATTTCATTATACTATTACCGTATAATAATATCCCGACCCCAACCCACATTATTTACACTACACCTACTTGAGGGTTTAGTTAGGTCATAAGATCATTAGTTATTCAAGAGCTGTGAAAGGGTTGTATTCATTTGAACAGAAAAATGACAAGTAGGTATTAAATAACCTTCCTGGTTAGAGACGATAAAGGGATTAGCCGTAAAAAGGCTATACGTTTTCTAAGTATGGAAATTTTAATTCAGTAAGTACCTGCTTATTTCTGGTACATAACCTCAAAATTATACTGATGATCCCTCAAGGCCAAGTCCTGTCCCGTTTTAAGATTAAAATTATTTTTAGGTTTTTTATTGATTTATATAGAATATACGTACGAATTAATTATAGACATCATTATCAGGTGCAGAAAATTTCACTTCACTTATTATTATCCATCGTTAACAGTGATTTCGCCACTTGTAGGAAATCAATAGGTATAATTTTAATACTCATATGATTGTCGAGTGACCGCAGCGCCACTATCTGCAGAACTTGTTTGTTGGATAAACAACAAACAAAGTTTACCCGATCATTGGCAAGTTTAATGAAATTGTAAGTAGAGTAGATACCAATATAACAAACAACGGAATGATAATATTATCATCACCGAAGAACGGGTGGGATCGAAAGTAAAGAGAGAGATACATTTACGGATATAATAATGGAGCAAGGGGGATAACACGATAATAGCATTATGTATCTATTCAGAATATAATAATATTATATGAATAAATAATAATCCTAACGGAAGAAGTGAGAAGGAAGTCAATAATAATATTATTTTTTGTTTTGTGTTGGTGGAATTTGTATGCAGTGCCGTTACCACAAATAAATAATTTAATTTGGCTCTACGTATGTAGAATCAAAGTCACTAACATTGCGACTTTAGTAATGGAAGTGGGCAGGACACGTGGCCAGAAGCAAGTGGAAAAAGAACCTCCTAAGTCAGAGTTGTCCAGTTCGAGTAGAAGTGAAGGACGATCACAAATAATATGAAGGGACGATCTGATCCGACGTGTCGGCGTAACACTAGGACAGGGCGACATGGATACAAATGGAGGAGGTATTCGTCCAGAATAGGACGGAGATAGAATGACGAAAAAGAGATGAATGTTGATAATCCATTAATTTAAGTAGTACTATACCTTAATTGATCTCCATCATTTTTCATTGGAAAATAAAAATAAAACAATTCTCAAAATTCAAAAGCAAGAGTTGATGTGACGTTAAAAACTACGCGTGTCGAAAGTATATCACAGAGTACATCATAGGTGTTTGAAATAACGTAAAGCTGTTCTCTAGGGATGCAGAAAGTTTTTGTGATGCATAAACAAGTGAGTTTTGATGTATTTCAAAACAGTATTATTTTATATTGAGACCATGTAATGAATCATATTTTACGCACGTGTGAATAAAACACTTTGTGTACAAAATAATTGATGTGAATATAGCTGTATGAATAAATCATAAATAAAGATGAAAAAATTGAGCATACTCGTAAAATATGAGCAATATACACAAAAGCGTAATTTTTAATGAGTGATTGAAGAGGTATCTATGTATGTAAAAGTGGTTGACGAAGAAGAAGAAGATAGTGATACAAAAACACTTGTTTTTCTTTGATTACACTGCAATATAAAATATGAATAAACTCAATTGTAATTCAGTAATACCTAGAGTAATGAATAACTATGGTGGAATATGGATAAAAACTCTCCGTAATCTTCCATAAACAAGCTTCATCAGTTTCATATAAGCTCTTTACATTAAAACAAAACGCTCAAAAGTACAAAGCATCACCGTGTTCATAATTAATAATGGATGTACATTTTTAATTTTTATATTCGCATGAGCAGTAAAGTGTAATATTTTGTTATGTGTTACGACACTCGTTTCCACTGTTTGTTTATCTCTCTCAATCTCACCATTTGACCGTTAGAAAAGTCATCGGATATCTCATTCTATTTCAGTTGATATTGTTATAATAATATTATATTTTACTAGAGGGAAATGGTTTCCGAAATTCTTCGCAATATTAACAATTAATAATGGCCCGGGACAGTGGGAATAATTTTGAATTCATTTGCATATGATTTGCCTGCTGAAACATTTTAACCGCTTGAAAATATTCAGAAGTCTAACTAATTATTTATGTTTTTTATTTTCTTATTTCTTTAACTTTGATAATAAATCTTACAACCTACGTATCTACTTTCGACACCCAGAATATAGTTTTATAGATAATATATACCCAAGTATAATTATTACTTTCTCCTACGTCATTCCAATAATACCATTCCATTCTGATATGTAAATGTCTCCATTTTGGGGGAACGAGGCATAGTTGTATAATAAGCACACACATAATTCACGAATTGTATACACTGTATAATAATGTATATAATGCCCTGCAGCAGCACACCAATCGCTGTTTAGCAAAATGGAAAGCCCTGATTGTAGATTGATGTTATATTTTACTTTGATAATTTATTATTTTGCGTTAAATAGAAACCAACTTTTCCTTTTCTGAGTACTAATTAATTTTATTGAACCAAGCAGAAATATTACCAAAACTTTTGCTCGTCGGTATCTACGAATGGTATTTTGTAATACTAATTAGCGGGAAATAAAATAAACGAATATTTGATATATTTAATTTATTTTTGAATATTCACAGACCTTCCCAGTAAGCGGATTGCTTTCTTAGTAACGTTTAGAATACGCACGTCTTTAAATTACTAGGTACAGCTCATTTACATCAAAATTAACATTGTGATATTGATATAAGTGCCCAGTATGAGTCATCATTCCTAAAAACGTCTCTCCATTGGTCTGTATTCTCGACCATGGTCCTGACATCCGTCTTGTCACTAATGTAACTCTTCCCCCCTCAACTCTACAACAATGGAGCGCCCCATGTGAAAATTTGGGCGTCTTATTCGATGACAAGTGGAAGTGAGGTTCTGATCCAATGCTTGTTTTGGGATATTTTCTTGCCACTCCACTCGGATGTCTCCTGTGACATGCCTCTGGTTTGTCATGGTCCGCCGTAAGTCGCTTGTATGAGTAGGCATGTATTAACCCATATATTAATGACACGAAAAATAATTTGTAATTTACGAGAATATAATAAAAGCCAACATTCAGCAATTTTGTATTAACGAAACATTAATGAAATGTAAGCGTATTCAAGCGTATGTATGTAGGTAGGCACACAGCCTGTTTATTCGGCTTTTCATAGAAATTTGTGAAGCGAATACAGAATGATATTCTTAAGTACATAGTGATAACAAAATACTTTAGCCTGTAGGTAAATATTATCAGAAAAAGCGCTCATAAAGCACAATAGTGAACAAACTTTACCAAATTAATGAATGCCGCTTGTTTACATTGCCTACTACTACTGGGTACCAGTACCTACAACGTAACTCCTGTTTCCGATGAGTTTAATTCAACCGAATATTTTTGTACAGTCTATGTTTATTTATTCAATTTTATTTATTTACAGTTAATGAATGTGTTATTTAATAGTAATTACAAACAAAAACCAGGAACAAATAAAAATTATGCTTGTTGTAACTTATTTTTTTTCTCTCGTATGAGAGCGACCATTGTACAGTGTATCTGAGAGTCAAAGCTTCGCGTCAATATTTCTCAAATATTCCATTGCCCTTGACGTCACCTCATGGATTTCCCCAAAATCCCCTTGGAACTTCTTGTTAGGACAGTGCCCCACGATGTGATCCATCGACTCGATCTCGCCACACTCGCAGTAAGGATAACTATCCTTATTGTATTGGAAATGACTGTGACGTCATTCTTGGTACCAAACCCTTAATATTCGGAAAATAAAATATAATGGGGATGTTATTAAAGGGTAGATCATTCTTGACATGAACGGAAATTTTGGCATCATGTAGCTAAATTATTAAGCGACGTTACAATAATAGACGACCTTTTGACCGTAACAATAATTCGTTTATAAAATTCATAAACCGCATTCCGTTTCATGGTTCACCTCAACCCGTTACTCAACTGCTCCACGTTGACGATAAATATTTCATTATGTTGAGTCGCCCGGGGGTTTTCTTAGTTTCGCCCGGTACAATACTCTAAATCAATTGAATTAAAATGCTTGAGTTATATTGTATTCAACCCTAAAATAAATTCGCAACAATGTATATAAACTTAGACCAGATAGTTTTTTTTATATTTTCAACAAGTATTTGTCCCCTTTATATGAATTCTTTGTGTACACTGTATAAGAGGGCTTTGAATGAACTATATTTAATGTAATGTTTTTCTTTAGGCTAATTTGTGTTCAATGTCTGTAAGTGTGCCTTGCAGATAAATAAATACATAGATAGAGAGTAGATAAAAATGTAATGTGTAATAAATGGGCCACCATAAGAGCCACCTAACACAAATTTTGTATGAAAAATAATGATATGTGGCTCCTAGCTTCGCTATTCCTCACCTCAGAAATTGGTGAAATCCTGCATTAGTGTTTCTGAAATCACCCGAATTCGTTCCAATGCAGAATTTTACTAGGCAGATGAATATTAGAAAAAAAACAGTAATCCTTTTTTATTTAACAATTTTTTCAGTAATATAAGAGTCACGTACTCCAGATTTCTCATTTTAACCTTAGTCATATGTTTTATGATATTCTGACATTGCTGTTTACCATATTCATCTGAGTAAGCTTAATATAAAATAATTAGTATTTACCATACACCTACGTATTACATTAATTATTCAAAACATCATCAAATCAAATTCAGGAACATTTGATAACGTATAATATTGTAATGGTTATAGCAGGTAGGCTTACCTAATGTACCACAGCTTTTAGATAATTAAAAACTCTGTGTTTTTACAAGGTAAAAACAAAATCTGTTTCCAAAACCTTGTAAGTGGTTTTGTATACCTACACTTCTCATTAAAATATTCGTATATCAAAAATTAAATAATATATAAATGAAATGTAGCACGAATAAGTTTATTTTTAGATCCTTTATTCAAAGAGAATATAAAAGTAGCTATTATTCAAATACTTAAAGAATTCTCGAATGAAATTTTCAAATTTAAATGTAAAAGAAAAATTCCATATTCGAGTAGAGCGAGAAACATTCTAAAATGGTATTTGTGAAACTTGGAAAAAAATTAAGCTATAAAATCTAACTTTATAAAAATATTACTTGACTAATTTAACTACATATACCTGAGTGTATAGGCGACTTTTTAGGGAAGTTGTCGAAGTTGAAGAACTTTTAAGAGGATTTTAGCGTTTTTTCACAAATTTAAGAATACTCGCAAAGGTATCTCAATTTGATAACAACAGGAATTGAAAACAGCGTTGGTTAAAACAGGATACCTGTTCTATGACACAAGAACAAAGTCGGCGGTAGGTAATTTAGAGATTTTGTTATTGTGAAAAGTTGATACTTCTTACCAAGAGAGGTCGCGAAAAATATCGCAAAATAGTCTGATTAGATATGAAGAGATTCCGCTCATTAACTTGACCTATTCGATTAGAAATATTCATTGCTCCCTCCTTTTGACCCACGCATATTGAAAGAGTGTCAGTTCTCAGGGTCCGCCAAAAGTTCTCCCCTAAAAAAACCCTTTTCTTTTCTTTTTGGAAACATTTTACAAATTAAAACATACATTATAAATCAAATCAGCGATTTAATACGATATACCTTTATTCTAAGGCTATTGCTTGTGCGAAGGAAAAGCATCCCCTTCTCCAATAAGTTTCAGCACTTAGCACTTCTCCAAAGATGGCTTCTTCTTCTTTTGCCTTATCTTGGACTGCGTCCTATCTCGGAGGCTGTTCCTGAGATACGGATGTCCAACTACCATACCATATTTCTAGTGATGTAGAGGAGTCTAGGAAACGACGACAGCTCGTTCGCCGCTTTGCTTATCACTCCCTCAGAACAAGATCTATCCAGTAACGGCTTCCTGATCTTCCCCACTGGACAATATATTTGACGTCGCAAAAGTCTTTCGTATTCCAGAGATGGCAGGAAGATAAAATCATATATTTGAGTTTAGTAAACTTGTACCCTCAGATGGTACGAACAAAATCTATCAAGTAGGGACATTTAACTTAATTTTGTAAACTTACTTAAAAAAATCGCATTATGTTTCCAGCCCTCGTCCAATTCACAAGAGTTTTTCTTTATGGTGTTAGGTGATTTCGTGCATTATGTAAGTCACACAATTCTACCTGTTAGTATATAGGTTTTTAGTATCGTTATGTAGGGACGTTACTATACGAATAACAATGAAGCAAAACGAAAATAATCAATAGCAGTCGTTGAAAAAATAACTGTTATATTGTAGAGTTGATTAAAAACAGCAATCACTTTTATCAAAAAAGATTTGCCACCTCATTAGTTAAGTAATTAAAAAAACTTTCCGTAGAATAGCAAAAATGTACCAAAAAAGGTATTCTGTAACTTAATTCACTATTTAATTTTTATTAAATATCACAATTATTATTTTTTTGTGAGAAACATCGGAGTTTCGACATGTCGTAGTTGAAATAATTTTGGTCATCTCAACAAATATATAGCAAATGATAGACTTTCCATCAGACTTGTAATCGATCGTCGGCTTGTTTATTATGATCGCTTTATACTTAAGAAACTTTCACCAATTTCAGACCATCCATCTGCTGCGGCCGGAAATCGAACCCAGACCTCCAATACACCGGTATTCTATCCGCTGTGCCATGAAGACTGATGATCGAAACGAGAAAGAAACGCTATATATTTTTTTTTGAAAATAAATACAAAATTTCTTCAACGGATCTGATCTTACTTATGTTATAATAAGTATCAAATACAAAATCACATTAGTTCTCATGTGTGAAGAGATTTCAGAACATATCATTTTGTTTACAATATTTCTCTTCCTTCGCTAATGCTACTTCCACAGTTCCACTATACGCACAATGGGGAGAAGCATCGATACTGTGGTGTGAGATTGTTTGGAGAAACGAAAAACTTTGTGAAAGCGAACGAAGGGTCGTACGTTGAGGTCAAGGTCTGCACGTGAAGCAGAATAAAAAGGGGTAGAAAGGAATTTAACAGTCGATTCATTTCTATACTGATATGATAACCTAGTTTTAGTAATGATATGAAGTATCTATGAATTTAGGTACCCAGCTCTCTCCATTATTATAAAGGGGATGTTCTGTTATCTCTACGATACCATCAGATCTTTTCCCACGATGTGGGGTAACTAGCGATAAGTTTAACATTACATTTATATTAGTTTTTGCATGTTTCATAAACACTTTGATTTTAATTTTAAAATGTGGTTTAAAATGTAGGTATAATGCGATGTTTTGGCAAACATTTTCATTGCAACCGTGGTATAAAGTTTCGCTACAATTTAGCCAAACACTAAAAAAGCCGAAACGCTGCAATATCTTTGAATGCATCATTCCGAAAATTGCTTAAATAGGGAGGTCTAGAACTCTTTTTAAAGGTGTTCATTGATCCAAATAAAATAAAAATAACTCTAGCTCAATTAATTTAATACTCCATTTGAATTAATGCGCCGATTAAACATACTCGTACGACACAATTCATTACATTTCTACATCCCAAAGGATTAATTTGTTGACTCGACATTGATAACATGAAACCCCGTACTAAATATCACTTAACAAGTATCATAACATAAGGTAACAATATTCAAACTGACTGTAGATTTTCCAAGCCCCTCGCCTGTAACGAAGTTTTCATGACGATTATTATAATAAGCATAATGAACTTAGTTTTTTCATGATTTTCTAATTCAAAACGGATATCCGAACAGGACGTTGTTGTACATAATCTGTTTTGTATTATTATTTTTTTGCCTACACAAGTTTTTATGCTCGACTTAGCTCAGTTAAACAGACAAACTAATGAATAAATTAAGCTCAAGGTTTGTGCCGTGCGTTAAGTGTAGAATACATGCCTACCACATCATTAAACAAGCGTAAAAGCAAAAACATAGGTGTGCACTGTGAAATACCTTTTCTGTAAAGATTTTATTTATTTATTCATTGACGGCCGTATGCTACTGGTTGCCTTGTGAATCGAAGCAAATGTTGACTTAGTACGAGCGCTTTCCCTGAGAAACTCGCTGTAAAAGAAAACTCGCACGGTTTTCGAGAATCATACAGCAGTACGAGGTAAAAATGAAATAATCACTCATGTTTGACGACTTTCGTACGACAGTCAGAATGTTTTGTATGATGTACCGAGCGTACAAGAAAGAGTATGTCGAAGCGTAGTAAATTAACGTCCTATAAATTGCTAAAACCTTGTAAATTTCCTGCGATAAAAGCAGTATTATTAGAGATGTACCGATTAGTCGGGAAAGCCGACTATCTAGCCAAAGATGCCGACTATTATATAGTCGTCCGACTAATCGGTCATTTGATTGCCAACAAGTCTTCAAGTCGGCCACATCCATAGTCGGCCCAATACTAAGTAGTATTTGTTTTAGAGCCTATATGTCGAATCTGACGTTTAACTCTTACTATCCCCATCATACCTACAGAGTTTAATAGTTTTGTTGTTGGTATAATAAGTACTACCAAATACAAACATTCGTACATTTCTTATAGTACGAATAATATATATAGTCTAAATATAATTTATGTTGATTTTATTCCCTTTCATAGTATTAAGTTATGTGCATATAATATACTTTAGTTTTTTCTTTCGGCTTTCTAACAGTACCTATTACACGCAAAGGTATTGTAATAAAATAATTATTATTTATTAAAAATAAATTATGTTTCGCCTAACAATGTGAAAACTTTATGAACTTATTCCAATAAGTATAATACAGTATCTTAAATTAAATTAAAAATTCGTTATAATTTCCAAAGATATTATATTCTGGCAACGATATGTCAGCCAATCATCGACCGATAAATATTTAAATTTTTCATAGAGTTTTATGATCCAATAGAGAAAAATGTTGTCGTTTGTCATTCAATAATCTATCGATACTTATTTGTTGATGTTAATTGTCTATGGAAAATATTTTATTGAATTTGAAAGTCAATAGGTACGTTTTTTCATTGATTTGATCATTTAAGTCAATGATTTTTTTATTCGCTGCAATGTGGATTTTTTGTTACTAATGCTTGATTTGTTTAGGGGGGCAAAAATCATCAATGGAATTAAACAGTAACATGTCAAGAAGCGTTTGGTGCGCTGAAAAACAGGATTATTTTCAGCCAACATTTCATTGAGCGTTCTCAAAACGTGACCGTAGATGACACAAAATAAAAGTACAAACACATATTTTTGTTCACAAGACTATCACGTGTAGAACATTAGTATTCAATATCTATTCATGTACTAACAAACAAATAACTTATTAACACTTCCCCTTATTTTTATACCGTAAATGTCAAAATATTATATTGTAAGGCATATAAATAGGACAGGGGTTCGATATTATTCTTCTATAACCTTGTGCTACGGTTCTACGCCTCTACGACAGCGGGGTGAATGAATGTAACACGAGGTAAGTAACTACTTTTATATTATAAGATAAACACAAAGACTCACCCTTTTATGTAACTTAAATGTTACAATGAAGTCAACACGGAAACTTTCTACTAGTGGGGATTATCGAAGAAGAAGGAGCAAATCAAATAAATTTTAAATTGACACAACTCTATACAGGGTGTTTGATAGATGGATGTATATATTTTCAGGAGTGGTAGTAGAGGTCATTTGGGATCTTTTGAGCTAAACTTAGCATAGTCCAAAGTCGCACGGTTCTCGAGTTATTCGAGATTTTAACTTTTTATCGAAAAACCCCGAATTACTCAAAATTTACCCCAATAGTTTCGTAAGTATAGGTACCTACTCAGTTCTGTAATTATTTTATGTTTCTTGAATATGTGTTTGGTCTGTTAAACTCATAAGTTTCAATCTAAAGAAACAATAATGATAAAAAATATCGAATTAAAGTTTCGATAAATAGTTATTTCAAAAACGAGTCACGACTTTAGGTGAGATTTTCCTTAAGAAAAAAATTGCCTTCAGATTCAGAAATTTGGAAAAAACTTCTCTGATTTATGCTCTTTCAAATGATGTACAACACTTAATAATAAAACATTAGTTTCATAAAGATATGATACAATAACTCCATGAGATCACTGCTAATTTAAGAGAATTTCCATACAAGTTTGAAAACATGAAATCGAAAGAAATGTATTGTTCAATATGCGACCTGTTCCTATGGTAAATTTGTATGGAAGTTTGCTTTAAGTTGTAGTGATCTCATGAAGTTATTCTATCATATCTTTATGAAACTAATGTTTTATTATTAAGTGTTGTACATCATTTGAAAGAGCATAAATCAGAGAAGTTTTTTCCAAATTTCTGAATCTGAAGGCAATTTTCTTCTTAAGGAAAATCTCACCTAAAGTCGTGACTCGTTTTTGAAATAACTATTTATCGAAACTTTAATTCGATATTTTTTATCATTATTGTTTCTTTAGATTGAAACTTATGAGTTTAACAGACCAAACACATATTCAAGAAACACAAAATAATTACAGAACTGAGTAGGTACCTATGCTTACGAAACTATTGGGGTAAATCTTGAGTAATTCGGGGTTTTTCGATAAAAAGTTAAAATCTCTAATAACTCGAGAACCGTGCGACTTTGGACTAAGCTAAGTTTGGCTCAAAAGATCCCAAATGACCTCTACTATCACCCCTGAAGATATATACATCCATCTATCAAACACCCTGTATAATTAGATGAGTAGTGTACAATTCTTATTCTAAGTTCGTAGAAAAAAATGCAATACTCAATATAAGGCATAGTTTCCTGTATTAAAAACTGTGCTTGCGAAGGTATGTCTTTCAGTAGTTAAGGAATTTACAAAATGTATTTTGGTATTTGTTAATAAATGGAATTTACAAAATGTACGTATTCGTATTTGTAGATAAAGTAAATTTACAAAATGTATTTTGGTATTTGTTAATAAATGGAATTTACAAAATGTACGTATTCGTATTTGTAGATAAAGTAAATTTACAAAATGTCTTTGTTGATAATTAGAATTTATAACGTGTAGTTGGCTTACGAAATGAATACAATAAAACAACGTTTATCTTGGTAATTCCCAAAAATCTTTTCCTCTATAAATTTGCTAAGTTGTGATAGCAGGTATCTATGTAGACAACGACAGTTAATAGTATGTACATACATATATGATAATGAAATGTAGGTACACCTTGTATGGCGCCTGTACTATTAAAGATTACCGTAATAAAAATTAATTAAAGCAAACATTGTTACGTACCGATGGTAGCTTATTCAGACCATATTAATTTTTTCAATAAAACTAAACAATAATAGCCCAACCGCAGTACTTGGACCATGTTCACGAGGATATGAACTTCGCCACGTATGTCGAGTTGAAGAGAGCTGCAGAAGACATAAAAGAATGGAGATATAGATGCAAAAATTTGCTGCAAACTAATCCGCAGGACTGAAACTGAAGAAGAAGTATGCTAGTAATTTTCTTTTCAGAGTTCTTAGAGAGTAAAGCTCTCTAAAATACAGCTCGTGGCCCTCGGGCGGCCCCGCATGTGGCCCTTCAAGATTTTGTGCTCTATATATTAGCTGGTTACCATTCCCTTCTTTCTTATGTCATTATAATGCGTACAGTTAAATAAGGTAGACAGGGACTACGCACGTACGAAATAGCGCTGAATCCAAAGAACACTTAATAATAAAATATAAGAGGGGACAATGAGACGCTCGTCCCTTGAGTTCACTAGTTAATGAGATCCATTTTAACTTGATATATAGACAAGACCAGAATATTTTATTACAGGTCAAATCTTATCACAGGCCATCCACTTAATAGACTGTCACAGTTTCTGCTCAGGTATTCACAAAAAGGGAATATTAACACAAATTCTTATGCTTCTATTAAGGGAACGCTAAAGGGCGGATGTAAAAAGTCCCAACATAGTCTAACAGTGAAAATATATTACATAATAATATTCCATGGGTTTAATTCCTATTTATATGATCACCCTTCACCCTTTGTTTCATCCTAAATAATGATATCAGATTATGAATATAGGTACTACCCCATATATTATGTTGTCTGAACTTTGATCTAGGGCCTAGGGTATTATTATATGCCGATATCTTATTAGGCCTGCAGGCAATCTTGATAACAAACATGTATGAATGAGATGCCAATTATTATAAAAAAAATGTTTAATGTTCGTCGTTCTGTAGCCTAAGTCCTTATTTGTAATTTTGGACTATCGTTTTGAATACATACACCTACTGTATTTTTTTCTACTGTTTTTGTATTTTTAGTCTTGATTCGTGCATTTTGTACAGAATAGTTTTCATTACCCAATGTAAGAGGTGGTCGGTAGCCTGGTTGGTAACGCGCGCGACTGTTAATCCAGTGGGCGCGGGTTCAATCCCCGACCTACTCCACTTCACAACACAAACTTTTAAGCTTTCTGTAAAGTGTGCGAAGATGTATTTGGGTTTATTTCGATAAACCCAGATTCATTTACTAAAAAAAAAGTCATAAAATGTTATCTTGGTATTTGGCAGATGATCGCTTTTCACTATTGTTCGTATCAAATTAATTAGTCGATTAACTATATGGAATTCAGTCTCTAAAATGTCTCCGGTAAGAGAGTAGAAAACTACGCTTCAAAGTACAACACATCTAACAACTGCATTAAACCATTTTGAAAAAAAAAACATAAAAAATGTTTTCATATGTGACCCCTTATTGTCTGTTTAAACCTATTTTTCTATAATAACGTGCCAAAGGGAATAGTTGTAAAGAATGTAAATTATCTATAATAAGGATACTGTTCATCCTGTCATCCGGATCTTCAATAAATATATTATATAGCAATAAAGTTTGTCGTAAAAAGTGAACTTTATGCATTCCTTTATTTTCTATTAGATTCAGAGATCTTTTTCCTTCGCCCTATATTCTATTATAGTGAAATACAGGTGAGGTCGCGTATATTGTAATATATTAGTCCCACAACCACACATTTATTAGAAGGGCGTACCTAATATATAAAGACTACCTATACGCATAGTATTACAACGCTGTATTTTACTTTGATAAATTGACATCAATTATATGAACTTATCACGACCGGCATTTTAATAAAATTGTAACTTTAGCTATACGAAAAGAAGAGTAAGTACTTTTATTTGAAAACCTTTGAAAATTTTCGCAAAACGTCCGAGCGTAAAGGTAGGTAATCAATTATTTCCAAACAATAAAACTGACACGTTGAAGCTAACTTGACGTAACCACCGAAAGCCTTTGTCTCGCTATTTTATATTCTAAAAGCTTCACGTATAAAGGTTGTAATTGAATATTTCCATTCAGGTGGTTTGGTTAAATAGCTTTTAAAAGTTTACGATGATAATAACTCAGTGTACGTGCTCATACTTACAGGATATTTAACATTCACGATTATGTCAATCATTGAACAAAAAGCGTAGTGAAATTTTTGTTAAACTTTCAGGCCACCTGACGCACGAGGTTGTGTAGGACGAGTGAGTAGTGTAAAGTAAATAAACCCTTTTGTGTACATCATTAAATATAACCCTCTTGAAAACCAGCTACCGCCTCCTAAACCCTTAAATAGGCCACACGATGTTTATACAGACAATATACTGTGTGTTCTATGAGAATAACAAAATGCTATACCTATTTGTTCAAAATGTAGACATGTGTACACTTATATAGCATACCTACTTGAGACGGGAACGTAAGAGGATTCACAAACATGGTTTCTTAGATTACAATCTTGAGTTGTTTGTTTGTCGTTTTCTCTTACGGTGACATATTACTACTTTGCCCCTAAAGTTCCTCGAGATATCACATAGAGATCACAAGGCCCCGCCACTCAGAACTGTTTTAGGCAATGCATATCACCCCTTCCCACGTCGTTCTTGTGGTTTTAATGGCGTAAGGGAAAGACACTTTGCCAACAGTTTCAAATAATGAATAAATATATTACATGGACTTTTTTTATGTGTAAAAGCAAATAAAATTGCAAGTCAACGTCCACTAAAGGTCGTCGAATAGAAGAGATAACCATGATTTGACAAAAAATAACCAAAAACTATTAGATTGATAGAATGTCGACCTGAAAACAGTTTGGAAAATAGTGAACCATGTCATTTATTCAATTTTCAATTAAATTGTCTTCAACAAAGCTCTATAGAGAGTGTAAAATAGATTTATCACAAAAAATCTATTCGATGATTTCATTCAATTTATTACCTGAAATGAAACATCGATCGAAAAATCATAACGAATGCACACGAACGAACATGTTATTATTTTTGTATTGTCAATGAAAACCAATTACTACCCTACATTGTTTTTTGATATGTATAGGATATGTTTTTTGTGTTCGTATATTATTTAAGCATTGGTACATTAATGGAATAAAACACAAAGTTATGTCTAAAACTGGCACGAAATTTAACTATAGATATGAAGATTTTCCAGCCAGTAAACTATGGCAGTATTGACATTGGCCTTTCCTATATCAATGGATTCAGAACCCTAGGAATGACGGGGGAATGGATACACATGATGGCATCTTTTCACTTCCGAGAAAGTGAACCAAGGATGAAAATGTTACTTAGAAGTTGAAAATACGAAGTCAAAATTGAGCCAAGCTTTGAATTGAAGTAGGAACATTTCGAATATTATCAACTGTTTTCCCTTTCGCCATGTGGGTTTTAAAGTTGATATATTTACATTTTAGCTTGTCATCTTGGATAAACCCCACATTAGACTGTAGAAAGGTAAGGGTAAACCTGGTTGTCCGGAAAAAAATACTAAATACTTAAGTCTGCGAGCTTTACCCTTTGAAAATACTTGGTCAGACTATGTGAAGTGGTTTCGCTCGAACATCTTTTTCAGAAGAATTTTACGTTGTGAACTCATACAAATTATACAAAATGTCCGCAATACATTTAGTTTGGCGGAGTCTCTTTGGCTATCCTATAACTTATATATTACATTGGCTTCGCTCTCTGTGCAATTTATTGGCGTTTCTCTCTAATGGCGTTAATTTTTATGACCGAATCAGAAAATAGTTTGGTCTCTGTGCCAAGAACTTACAATTTTAAAAATTGGATGAAATAAATCACATTAAAAACATATATTTCTCAAATAGGTTTTTGGATAAATGTATCGATCCACTACAAGATAATTCTCTGTCATTTTTGCGAGCATTTAGGTACCCCGTGGAGCAATAGTAGTTTGTTTATGTACCTCCCTAATTAAATGTAATATTCACAATCATTCACAGAAAACATACTATAAATTTTCGTATATTGCAGTATGAAATCAAGTAGCAGTATTAGAATCAGATTCGCTCTAAGGTTTTGGGATCGCAGGTGCAATTACCAGTCACCGTACAAACCTTTTTTGATCTTGAAGAAAGTAAACGAACCTTGACGAATGAACTGTATATACGTCTATACCTACGTACAATCAGTGCTAGGTGTTCCGACGGCTTGGGCTGGTTTATGTACCCATGGCAATGTGCAGGTCACCTGTGATATTGTGGAACCGTGTATTGAAATTCAAATTCACGTATGTTCCAAGTGAGATCGTTTATAGAGGGAGATTTCAGAATGAGATGGTGTTACGATAGTTCATATTACTCTCTTTTATAAAGAGTGAGTTGAGATACGAAATGCCACTCTTGGCTCGCGTTACGTTTTACATCATATAGAACGGAATCTAGATTCTAGCTGAAGGTAAATTTATAATTATAGTTACTTACAACGTTTAATCTATGATTATACTCTGTAACATTTTGCTCCGTAAGCCGTAGAAAGCTATTAGATATCTCTAGTGCTAATTTTTCTCTCGAGGCTTCACATGGATTCTAGGCATCACCTGGATACCTGACACGTCTCAGATTAATGGATTCACGTTCGCTTTCATTATTTCTGCGACTCATTCTCTTTAGAAAATTCATTTCAAGTAGACACTTATAGAATATCAGTTTTTGTAGCAAACAATAACCTTTCTTCTCATATTTTCCATCAATCAACACCAATCTAATCCTAGACACGTGGGTAGTAAACATTACCTGATCAGAGATCACTCGTTCTTTATGGGTGAAATGCCTAAAAAAAAAAAAAAAAAAAAAAAACATTACCTGATAATATACATATTAATTATGTTAGTGATCCATGGTAATGTAAGTGTCTTAAACCGATTGAAACAGAAGTTCTTCACTTTCTCTTAATCTTAATGCAGGCCTGATGGCCTGTTGACTCCTAGCTGTTAATCATATCTTTGGTAGTCTGCCTGGGAGTCGCCTACTTTGAGGTTGGCCATACAGCACAATGTGAGGGAGCCTGGATGGTTCCATTCTCCCCACATGCGCGTACCAATATCTTCTCATTTGCCTTCCCCACAGAAGATGTCTGGGAAGAAATTACTGTATCGAGATAAGTTTTCCTTCTTCTGTCTTAACCTCTCAAAACCATTGTTGGATATAGACCTCGCCTTATGTCCTGTACTGTATTCTACAGTTTGCCCTACAATAATAATAATATGTATTTTATAAACCTCTTTTTTCCACAAATCACCCAGTTCGCGTGGACTGCTGAATTATTGATAAAAGAATGCATATTTGTTGCTTGACTAAATATCTGTGTTTGTTCACTTCAAGAATAAAATTTTAAATACCGTGAGAGAAATCTAGAAACATGAATAGACATCGAGTGTATATTATACGTCGCATGAATCTGAGGGTTTCAACATAAAGTACGAGTAATTTAATATTATTAAATTTCATGCATTGTCTGAAAACTTTGTATTTATTTTAATCAATTGAAATATTTATTCAGATATTTCTACAAAGGCCAGTATTCAATAATGTTGATTAAGTTTATCATTCGACCATACAGTTTGTATACAATTAATTAGTATAATATTCATCGATTCAGTAATTGTGTTGTTAATAATGTGGTTGATGTGGAATAATTCCAAATAATAAATTGGTAGTTTCATTTAAGAGTATGCATACTGATATTTAAAAAATTTTAAAATTGGAGACCTCAATTATTAAATATGCTTTAGAAAAAATAGAGTAGATACATTGAACCTTTATCTAGGGAATAAATGTAAAAGATGTTTATTATCTTGTGTAGATTTCCCAAAAAAAATGTGAAAAACACCTCTGATCTTTTTTCCGAAAGACAGAAACTCGTTTCTCGAAAGTCGCGGAGAATAATTTATTTTCGTACTGATAATATGCATTAAAATCTCTCAAAGCGAAATTAACCCCAAAAAATGGAAAAAGCGCTATTTTCACAATTTTATCATGCGATTGTTCACGCGATTTTGGACCTCAATGGCATGGGAAATGACCGTGACGTCATAGTTGGGTCGCGAGCTTTAATGCATCTATTGTATACACGTGGGCATTTACATTGCGTAAATTTAAAATATTTTACATAGGTTCATAACTTATACATACCTAAGTTGTATTCAAATATATGTAATGCTATAACCTATATATTGGGGTTAACATAGGTAATGTCAGTTTTTTCCAAATCGAAAAATGAGTGCCAAAAGTTTCACAAAAAAAAAGTTTTCTTTCGTAAGAAGATTTTCCGCTCTTGTGTTTGATTTTGGGTTACATTTTGGTATTAATTTATTTGATCACAATCCTTCAAAGTGGACTGGCAAGTACACGAAAGTGAACATTTTCGACGAATCTTTCTGTTCGCATCAATCGAGGGAATCAAGTATCCAAAACCGCTCGCGATATTTGCGCTGAATAGAGATGAAGCTGATTTTGCTTTACTTTTGACATCCCATTTTTGATTAAGGCGAAATGGACACGACCTATGTTATTATGATATTATAAAATTTGTAATTCACAAAAAAATGGGGAGATTTATATTACGGATATTACGCACAATGATTCCTAATAGCCATTTTTAAAAAGACATGACTTTTTGATTCTAAACCTTATAACATTTAAAGAGATTAGAATCCATTGAATTTTTCCAAGAAAAGTTAAAAAATATTCTCTTTACACCTCATTTCATAGAAAAATTCAATAAGTCAAAGATTTAGTGGGGACATTTATTACATTTCCACCAAAAAACTTATTGTTGAAAGAAAAATTTACGATTGAATATTTTGTACGCGGCAAATTTTACAGAAATATTTTCATCTATGTGGACAATTTATCATCATATAATTTTCATATTCACAGCTATGACGGTTACATACTTACTTCAACTTTGGCTTAAGAAATCTAGAACAAAGTTTATGTTTTATTAATTATTTTCTGTAAAAGAATTTGGATATGTCATTACAAAGTACATAATAATGCATTCATACGTAGTAAACAAATAACTTGTCAGCGAAGTACTGCAAAATTCATCATCAAAGAACGAATTATGCTCCCCATTTTGCTTAAGCACACAAGGCGTCCATCCCACTGACAGCTAACTTAACTCAAGACATCGAGCTCTTTTAATGGAATCTCCATATTCGTTGGAAATTGACTTAATTCTATACATTGAAATTCGTGCACAAAATGCTTTGATGAATATTTAATTCATACACATATTTAACATACCTGACTATCTCGAAAACTTCAAGTACTCTCATGTAATACCCGTAAATCAAAAATTGATTATGTACCATACTTCATTTGTACTTTGTAAAATGAAGAGGGAACTCTTTGTTCTTTTATATTAAAGTGCCATGTCTCAAAGAAACATACATGTGATTTTATTTGTTGTGGAAGTAAATCACTCTCTTTGAGTTCCTCAAACTCGAGAAATTCGAGTGAGTAATATGTTTCGCAGTAGAACCTTTGTTGTAAAAAGTTTCGTTAATGTTTAGATCTCGGTAGCTTGGTAAAAATAACTTCTCATGTTTACTATTGATCTCGAATTCACAAATATACCTACCATAAAGCTTTTTTTGTTATGCGAAAACGTCTGAAAAAAACATTGTGGTAATGTAGAGAAATATATTATAGATGGATTCGGGCAGTGTGGTTGGGTGAATAATATTATTAAAGGACGCTTTCTCCTGGGAGATCTGAAGGTTTTTTTCTTTATTATCTAGATTTGTCACAGCGCTCCCCTTTTCAGCGTTTATCATTTTGCTTCTTTATGTACGCAATGTATTTTCCACCTAATAATGTAGTGAATTTTACGATGTTTTGTCATTCTGTGAAAAAGTAAAATAATAGTAATTTTTTTACAAAAATATTTCACATTAGACAAACATTTTTATAGGTACGTAATTAAATTATTCGTGAGTGTATAAACTGATGATTTAAACTACTACTATATTAATTTATATATTTGTATATGAGCATTTATTTGACAAACAGAAAAGCAGTAAATAATAATTTAAATAGTCTTAATTTTAGGAAGTCGACCCCATCTTTCACTTTGATTTTGTAATTAGAAAAAACATGAGGCGTTGGAAACTGGCGAGATTTTGGCAAATGACAAATGGTAACCTCAGAGATATATTTTACCGGAAAACCTGCAATAGATTTTGTTTACGTAAATAACACCTTTGTAATATATTTTAGTGAGAATATAATAAAAAAGTAGACCAAACATGTAACGTGACAGAATTTACAATTGAGACAATATTTTTTACATACGTGTTCCTAATGCTATATTTGGACAATCTTTTCACGTTTTGTGATTTCCTTTAGTAACATAATACGAGTAAGTATAGTTCTTATTATAATTATCTAATCCCGGCAAATTTCCCATTATCAACTGTCCAACTTAATCACATCATATATATGAAATAAAAACAAAATCTCGAAGGGCCATCTAATAAGAAAAGTCAATATGAAAGGGTATCAGAAAATTCCGAAGCAGATGTCGTAATGAACCTTGTGGGATTTCCCTGGCAGTTTCCAATCAGTTTTAATAATCTATTTGCATTGTATAATGGGCAGGAGTAGTTATAAATAGAATTACATCAAATAATACAGAAGGGGTTTACCAATATACCTTCATCACAAACCGTTGATTAAGGAAACCAAGATTTACTACTGGATCAGAAGGAAATCTTACCTACTGACACCCACATCTACCCACACCACTTCTATAATGACGTGGTCTTTTGTCCTAAAACGTCTAACTGATCTTTACAAATTCAATAAATTTTACGAAAATATATTAAATCGTTACGACAAAATTATTGAACAAGCTTGGTCATTCGTAAAAAGAGAAATTTGTAGGTCAATTATATAATTTTGCTTAATGTTATTAAAACTGTTACTATTTGAGAACATTTTCATTTGATGGAAACATGGTCGCGAAATGTTCTCGTTCAGTTCTCAAGACATTGTAATCTACAAGTTTGCTTCAAGTGAAGACGAAATCTATTATTTTAAAATCGAATACCGTCTCTTACATTCTTTCGTTTGGGTCAATTTTTCGACATGGATTAAACTCGTGAACCACCTTACAATATTATAATTCCAGTCTTAAGCCCACTAATATCTGACAACAATATCAGGTACACAATATACATTATACCTAATGCTATGGAACTCAGTAGGTAAACCGAGAAAGAGAAGATTTAAAAACATGCTTTGTTTCTTCTACCCTTTATGTTTAACCAACCATGGTTTAACCATACATGTTGATATAGTACCACAACAAAATTGATTTATACGTAGAAATAATCCGACAAGTATGATATTATATGAACGTAATATGATTTCCTCCATACTCGTATGTTGTTCAATTCGATTATTCATATGACATAATAAATTATTACATTAGAAAACGTACGCCCCAAAGATCTCAGAATAAATTTTATTTCTTTTACAGAAATCTTGTTTCGTTATATTCATGGACCACATATATTACACAACGAAAAAAATAAACATATTTGATGTAGGTAACAAATACTGAGAAAAAATAATAAATTCCTGATGTTTTTTCTTAAATCCGAGATATTTTATCAACAGGCCTAATTCGGAAATACTTATATAATACCTACATATTATCTAACATTCGCGTTCTTGCTACATTGAATAATGTTACTCGACAATTTGACTGAAATTAACAACTTTCATCTGAAAATGAAAACGTTGATAATGTTTGATAAGAGTCTAATTAAAACTTTCAGACATTTTAATTACGGCGATAATCCGTATTACGAAACTTTCCTCTCAGATATTAACAATAATTTTAAAATGACAAAACCTTTTTAGACTAAATTGTAATTAGTCATAATTACTATTGTTTTGAGAAGGGTGAATCGTGTTGAAACCGGCAGCGTATAATAATGAACGACGCGCGACGTTAGACCTATAATTACATTTAATTTTTAAGGGCTTGGCACCAAGAATGACGTCACAGTCATTTCCCACGGCATTAAGGTTCAAAATCGCGTGAACAATCGCACGATAAAATGGTATAAATAGCGTTTTTTCCATTTTTTGGGGTTAATTTTGCGTCTATCAAAAAACTTTTACGGTTTTTCCCTAGATTTTGATGTATATTACAGTAAAAAAAAAATTTTTACTCCGCGTCTTTCGGGAAACGAGTTTCCGTCTTTCGGAAAAAAGAACAGAGGTGTTTTTAATACTTTTCTTTGAGAAATCTATACACGATAAAAAAAACTTTTACGGTTGTTCCCTAGATAAATGTTCAATGCATCTACCCCATTTTGTTCCAAAGCATATTTAGTAACTGTTGTGGAGATATAAGGTCTCCCGTTTTTAGAAATTTTTGAAATGTCGGTATGCATGCTCTTAAGACTTAATTAAAATAAAATGAACTTCAATTAATTAAAATATGCTTTGAAAACTTGTTGTAGTTTCAGAAAAATCCGGAGATATTATCGACAAAAATTTATTGAGAAATTAACTTAACTGGAAGCTCCGAGTTGACATCATAAGCCTTTTCTAGAATCCCCTCTTTGTGCGAACTTTTGGCGTTTGATAAATCTCGTAGAAACGAAAATTCCCCGCATAAATCCTTCAGATCTAAGACTTTTGTAGATGGAACAATTGGCTTTTTTCTAGAAAAAGTCTGTGTGAAAGTAATGTACGTACGTACGAAAGTACGTACTTATTATTTTTTACATCCAATCGTTATAATAATGGATTAGGAAGGAAAGAACATAGGGGAACATTTAAGAATTTATATGTGCGACAAAAAGTATGGTTTTACTGTTAAAACACTAACGCTAATAATACACACAATATTCCTATCATATCGAAAATAAATGTGTATGAAAAGTATTACACAAGTTCATACATAGGATACGGGTAATATAAAACATTTTTGATCGTGAAAATCTGAGTTAGTTGAAGAATGATTCGTTATCCAGAGCAATTAGGTACACTTAGGTAAAGCACTTACCTATCATACTTGAAACTGGAAAGAAATTTTACCAGTATATTCTAAAAAAAATCGGGCGTTATTTTGGCATTTGCTATGTGACTGTTTCTAGAAATGTTGAAAAATTTTGAGTTTTTTTAACAATGTATCAAGCCACCATAAATTTATAAAAACCAATTAGTTGACACATTATTGTAATAAACAATTGTTTCAAAAAAATATTATTTTCTGGAGAATTAAGAACCATTTCTAATGCCAATCTGAAGTATGTTGCTGTACTAGTAGCCGCAATATCCGAAGAAGAAAATAAATTCAATATTATTTTATCCTTTAATTTCTAAATGTTGTATTTTTCTTGTAATTCGATAACAACAAGACATTAAGATATCTCTAATTTTCTATACTCATTCTTCTCGAGGAAATTTATCGATCTCCTCGCCTTTCAGGACCATTGCTACTTATTTATTTATATAATGGACTATAAATTCCTATTGCTTTTCAGGAAGGATCTATCTTCAATATAACCTCCATCTGTCTTCCCGTAGAATAGAATTAAGGTAATTTTAGGTTTATTATACTCGAACCGGACATTACAAATTCAAATGCGAACCGTTTTCATTTTTCAGATTTCTTTAATAGACACATCCCACTCAGGTAAGGGATATGTTGGTTGAATAGTGAAGTAGTCCGTATTTTATTACATGTTTTGGACCTGAAATAAAGAGTATGTATTTATCGTATGGTCACAAGTTCATTTCATATTTTTCTGCTTACATTGTACCGATACTTTCAAATCGGTAAACACCCTTATTACATGTAGAATGCCCTATGGAAGAAAGCAAACATTAGGTTCCTGTAGAGCCCTTGAGTTTTTATATAACATATCAAAATGTAGAAGGTACAATATCTACCTTTTTTTTTATTTACAAAGAAGGTCAAGGAACCAAGTATGCCTCGTATCTCTGCGACCTATTGTGACAGAGTCTAACGGCAGATTTAAAGAGTCTCAAAATCCAGTTATTCTTTCCTATTTTAGTTTTAATACACTCGAAACCGAGTGATCTATTTAACCAATTATTATCATATTAAGAAGTTTCGACCAACCAGCCGTTATATGTAATTATCAGACAAAATAATAGTATGTGATTAAAATAATTCATCATTCTATTATTCACTACCTGCTCTAGTTTTACAACAACTATTTTAATCAAGTAATAGAGACATGAATAAATGTATGCCTTCAAAAGTATATTAGTTTTTTCTAATGTAAAAATAACTGATTAGTATTCCAATAGTACCTATAAGTACTTAGTAATTAAAGCATTTCGTACGTAAATATTATAATTATCGATTTCCTCGCGTGCTTCGCAATATTTGTATTATAATGGTATCATTACCATAGAAATATTAGAGTTATGTTACCTATAACGATATCTATTAAAACGAAAATGGGATTAGTAAAGTTATTTCATATGATTCGCGTGATTTCCATATTATATAAGTACTAACAGAAACACAAGCACAGCATTCCGTGGGACATGCAAAAAAATCTGTGCTGATAATGTGGGCACGTTAAATCGCACAGAAAAAATATCTTAATTACTCGTAATTCTAACTAAATATATAACGCTGAGAAGAATCAGGACTTCAGTTCCCTAACCAGTGCACAAGTTCTCTTTGTCAAGCTATTAGTTTGTTTGTGCAAAATAATGGTATTATTTTAATGTTAGATTTATTTCAATGATAAACGACCCTACAACAATGCCGCCATCTTTAGTGCAAATTGAACCGAATCTGAACTGGACATGGAAGGTGCGACTTTCTCCTTTGAATGTGAGATAAGCGAGATAACTCAAAATGCCCCCGTCGTGGGATGGATTTCGTTAACCACATTGTCGAGGAATATAGGTTCACTAGGTTCAACGGCAAAAGACAATCACAACTTGTGTCCTGAAGCACATCAATACCTGAGTTTTCACGATCTTGATCTCTGACTCTGATATCTCAATTGCCATACGATGTACAAAAGTACATGATTTATAGTATATCTTGTAACTTACGTTCCTTGAATGTGTGCTAATTCACAAACAATGAGTCAATTGACAGTCAAAAAAATAATTTGTCAAATGATGATACTTCGATGTTTCTACGTTTATTCATATCGTCACTACTTGTATGAGGGTGCTGCTTCGATTCTAGCATTTCAATGATGTCCACACAACATTAACAACACCGAATGGTAATTTCTTAAAACTAATTTGTACTTTTGAAATCATTCAAACACTAGGTATATCAATTTCTATAGCTGTATAGTTATTAGGTATATCATTATTAGAAACGAAAATAGCGTGCGCGATACAATATGGTATTGTGACAGGAAAAATAATGATAATATTTGTTATACTTGTGTTATTCAAAGTCTGGTTATAAAGATATTACGGGCTGCCTACCTACGTACTACGTTACGTAATCGTTGAAGCCTGATTAGTGTATTATACAAATTATTTTGTACATAAAAGGTATTGTATTATGATCGTTTGGGAGAAAACAGACAGGCAATTATCGCGTAAAATTGTTAGAAGCACATCTGAGAAATAAGACAGTTGCGAAACATTTGTAGGATTAATAAAATTCTGAATTTAAAAATGAAAGTCTATCTAAGAACCATTTTCACAGAATTTTCTGAAAAAATACATCTTGGAATATGGATATAGACTTAACCACATCTTCAATCTTTCATAGTAAGACAGAAAACTTGTGTCGTGCAGTACAATCGAGGATCGGATCCGCGTTCATCCAATCCAGCCAAAGAACATCCACAAGCCAATGAGTTGATCAAAGATGTCGATGAGTGCACGACAGAACTGTGGTGCATATGCTTAAAAAAAAACACTCAGAATTAGTGGCTTAAGAGTATACATACTGACATTTCAAAAATTTCTAAAAACGGGAGACCTTATATCTCGACAACTGGTACTAAATATGCTTTGGAACAAAATAGAGTAGATGCATTGAACATTTATTTAGGGAATAACCGTAAAAGATATTTTATATCTTGTATAGAAAAATTGAAAAACACCTTGATGTTTTTTTTTTCGAAAGATGGAAACTCGTTTCCCGAAAGTCGCGGAGTATTTTTTTTTTGTACTGAAAATATGCATTAAAATCTACGGAATAACCGTAAAAGTTTTTTGATAGACGCAAAATTAACCCTAAAAAATGGAAAAGCCCTATTTTTACAATTTTATCATGCAATTGTTCACGTGATTTTGAACCTTAATGCCGTGAGAAATGACTGTGACGTCATTCTCGGTACCAAGCCCTTTTAAGTTTATGAGATGTGAGATATTTAGTATGTTAAGTATTTATTCGAACTGACACTACATGGATATAATAGTCCAAGAGCCCGCAGCTTAAATTATGACGTATCTGTTTTTTGATCGAAATGTGGTATAAATAATAGCTTACCAATAAGATATTACATCGCACTAGGGTTGCCTATCAAAATCATGCCGCAACCCCACCTGCCCCCCCCCCCGAAAAGGTCCCTCTTCGCGGTTTTTCGCATTTTATAGGAATATGGTAAGAGATATGAGAAAGTAGTCAATGACAAAAATAATCTTCGCTAAATTCTCTACAAAAAATGTTCCGTCATTTTTTTTGTAGAACTAGCACTTTACCCGCGATGACCACATTTCGATCAAAAAACAGATACGTCATAATTTATAAGCAGCGGGCTCTCGGACTATAAGGGTACAAACATATACACATTATAAAATAATGTTTTGTTAATTTTGGTGGTTCTACTACAACCTTCTTCACATTTGATATTAACTGCGGAAGACAGCGTCAACATTAATTTACGTCGAGCGTATATTAAATATGATTACAAACGCCTACCCCTTAAGGGACGAGATGAAACACGAGTAGATTAACAAATATCTTTGAACATTTTTCAGAATATTTCAGATATGTACATACTATCATTTTTTATTTCAGATATGTACATAATTATCATTTTTACTGTTTGTGACGATCCTATATGGTGAAAAGAAAAATGTAAGGTGCCCTTGGGGTGATTTTATCGCCAAACGGCGCCTAAAGTTGTCCGATTATTATTATTATTACTGTACATACTTATAAAACTAAACTTATTTAATTTATTTATTTATTACACATGGAACAGATACAGTCACAAAAACAAACATTGACAGGTACATTAGTACAGAATATCAATACAAAAGACCAATAACATCCGTTCACAATTAGCACACACGCAAAACAAATTGATTACACTACATGGTTAAAAATATATATCTTATATCTATAAAACATTTATGGTAGGGAAGGAGGAAGCATGGGAAGAGGAAGAAGAAGAGGAAGAAAGGAGGGGGAAATGAAGGAAACAACGAAAGAAGAGTCAAGAACTGATATCAAGAACAATAAGATAATCTGTTAAGCAATTGCCAATCATTAAATATTACTCACTAATCATTAAGAAAGCAACAAGATTACACTACCAACATCATAAGGACATAATCAGTGCTCAACACACAATCTGTATAGGGATGCCCTATACGCCGACAATGTACTTGCAAATAAATCAGCATGCCCTGCTCTACCTGACAATTTTCTGTTGTAGTAAGTACATGCCCTGTTGATATATTCGTTTTGATAGGCATTAGTATTTGTTGCACCTATGTAAAAGAGGGTGTGGTGTCTTCCAATACGCGATGGAGCGTGAAATCTCAAACTTTCTATCAAGTAAGGGCAGTCAATCAGCGAGTTGGAAATTTTATATAGAAGAATTTGATCGGCAATCGCTCTCCTCTCCAAGAGCTTCGCCATTTTGAAGTGCTTCATGACGTCATCAAGCGATTCATAGACGTGATAAGATCGAAAGTTCAAAAATTTAAGAAATTTTTCCTGAACCCTCTCAAGCCTGTTTACGTAAACAATGTACCGAGGGTTCCAGACTTGAGATGAATATTCAAGATGCGGACGAACAAATGAATTGTATAGGAGCAAAAACGTTTTAAAATTGTTAAATGATTTGCATGTCCTCAGCACGAACCCCAGACTTCTCATAGCCCTAGACACCACCCCATCAATATGCCTTTCGTAGGTCAGCTTCGAGTCCAACAATACACCCAAATCACGGACACAGTCCTTTCTAATGATCGACGAACCTCCAACAGTATAATCGTGAACAATCTTGTTTCGATTGCGAGTAAAAGAAATAGTATAACACTTAGAAGCGTTGATATGGAGTTTGTTGCGAAGGCAGTAGTCAGACAGACTCGCAAGGTCAGCCTGAAGTCTTAGGCAATACGAATCGTCGTATATTGGCAAGTAAATCTTCATGTCATCAGCGAAAAGCAGGATATTAGCATTTTTAAAGCAGGTTGGTATATCATTTATGTAAATCGTGAAGAGGAGTGGTCCCAGAATTGAGCCCTGAGGCACACCGGAAGTAATAGTTCTCCAACTCGAGCTAAAACCCGATAAAGCAACTGCCTGAGTTCTATCAACCACATAAGAAGAGAGCCAACGAAGTAAATCACCATGGATACCGATCTCAGCAATTTTTCTGCACAAAATATCATGGTTTACCTTGTCAAAGGCTTTACTGTAGTCGGTGTAAATCACGTCAACCTGGACCTGGTTGTCCATATGGCTCGCAACAAAATTTGTAAACGCCGTAAGATTAGTAGCTGTTGAGCGATCTCTGAAGAAACCATGCTGGTATTCACTAATCGACCCCTTCAGAAGGGGAAATATTTGGTCAAATATTAATCTCTCGAAAACCTTTGAGAATACAGACAACTTTGATATTGGACGATAATTGGTAACGTCAGCCCTTGAACCCGCCTTATGAATAGGGGTGATGTAAGCCCTTTTCCATTGAGAAGGAAAATATCCCTCATTAAGAGACATCCTAAATAGCGTCGCTAATGGAGTACACAATTGGGCAGCACAATTCTTTACGAATAGCGGCGACATTCCATCAGGACCCGCACCCTTCGCAGCATCCACATCACGCAAGTATTTAAGAACAAGGTCTCTATTTATAGTTACTGTGGGAATACTGTTCACATAGTTCGCACCAGCCAGACTGTCCCTAGGAGGATCCGTACATCGGCCACTCGACGGCTCGTAGACCGAGCCAAAGAAGTCCGCGAAGAGATCACAAACAGCCTGGCCACTTACCTATTATAACACTAACACTATTGATTCATTATTGTAATGTATTATATTGTTATATACTTCATGCAACTGTGTTATTTTATTTTTTTTTTGCTTTCAAATGTGTACATCATATACATACTTACCTATTTTTATGTATTTATTTTTTGACATACTGAATAATTTTGAATTGTATTATGGTGAAAATCATGATTAAGTACTTCAATAATCAAAGGTGAAAATTGATATACCTATTTGTAATATGTTAAAGGCCATATGGCCGTTTATAAAACAAAATAAAATAAATAAATAAACTGAAAAGAATCCATGTTGAAATATTGAGCTTGGAAGAGTCGCCACTCGGAAGGATATTATTAGCATAAAAGTTCCAAGTTTGCGTGAAGTTTGTCATAGTGTATTTTTTAATAGGGAATGTAAATGTCTCTTGTTATCTCACATTGTGTGTATTTTAATATTTAGTACGTGTGAACTTTTTGTTGAATATTGCATTGTTTTTGTAGCAAATGTGAAAAAAATCAATGATCTAGTAATTAGTAACGTCAATAATATACAGATTAAGACACGAATATAATGCAGTGGAGTCTCTTTAATCCGGAACTTCAGTACATAGACACGTCCAGTAATCCGGCACCCTTGGCCTGCGGGCTCTCCACTCCCGCCTCTGTCGATAAAATAGTCAAGTTATAGTGAATGCAATATTGAATTTTATAGTAAATAAATACATATCTCCTTATGTCTACTTAGATATGTCAGGTTTAATTTTATTTATCTTGAATTTCCCTATACAATCCAGTAGTCCGAACTTTCCAGTAATCTGGCACCCCTTGGTTTTTATTTGTGCCAGGTTAGTGAGACTCTACTGTATAGAGAAAATTGTTTACCGAAAAGGAAAAAATAAGAAAAATAAGTTTTGTACTTAATGTAGTTTATTTACTTATTTTCCTACATCAATTTTCATTAATAAGACGACATTTTCATAATTACAATTTCTTTTTCCCTTTTTTCCAATAAATAAACAAGCATCTTACACATTTTCTTTCAGAATAAAGAAACAAGACAAACTGAGTTTCTATAATTACTTGCTGTTTCTTGTAAATATATTTTACTTTTTTTTTATATCCCTCTCAACTTCCGGTAACCTTTGTTGATATTATTATCGAAGCGAAATTCTGTAGAATAAATGGAATATAGAAACGCTTCAGGGTCAATCCGATAACATTATGGCACAATATTTGTTTTTTTTTTTTCTACAATATGTTCACAGAATAAATAATACCTACTTATATATGGCCAATTCATTTTCGGAATACTAAAAAGCTTCACAAATCCCGTTACTTTTATTTTTAGATCTCAATCATCTTTATTCAACTTTGCCCAGTGTGTTGGAGATCAGCTGTCAATTTTTGGTTCATTTGAGGTTAATCCAACTCTTTTTGGGGTGGCCTCTAAGGCATTTCTCAAACCCCAAACGCTTCTTCTTTATATGGGAATGACCATTGTATGGGGTATCTGAGAGTCAAAAGTTCCGCGTCAATTTTTTTCAAGTATTCTAGCCAGTTCCAGGTGTTTGCTGGAGTGATGTCAGCAGGGTTGCGCGACTTAACAACGGCCTCTCTCAGGACTTCGAAATTGCTCCGCTCTTTTATCTTGTTTACGAGCTACGTGCCACAAACACCGGGGTTAACTGGAAGAAATCGCAGTTCTGCGATAAGTTCGCCCTAGTGAACAACGTTTTATAATCTGTACTATGTCCATTTTGTATATTTATATGTGTTTGTTGTTTACTTTAAGTTTAAATAAATACAAAAAAAATAAAAAAAACACACTGCAAAAAATTATCAACGCCTGACGCTAAACCGACAATATGATTTTATGTGTCAAACATCCTTAGTTCTCGCTACATTGTATGCTGTACAGGTATGCTGTAGTGCATTCGCAAAGATTTTTAAATAAAATTGAAAACAGTGGGTGTAGACTATAGATCTACAATGCCAGCTATGCCTATTATAAGGATGAAAGCAAAAGGGTGAAAGGACAGAAAAAAAATTTGATTCCTGAATACTTCCTTCTCCGAGTATAATCGTAATAAGTCATAAGCGATCGCAGCCCAATATATTATTACAATTGGTAATAATTCTCATTCATATTATACCTACATACATAATTTATTGATGCTGATAAATCATATTTCATTTAGATTGCCTCCCATTATTGTTTGCTTTTTTCGATATTGATCTCTTTACGGTAACCTCCTTGGTCTCCTATTCCATTTCTCTTTGTGAAATATTCTATCGTAAAATTCAGATACCTATGATAAAGTATCTAAAGTATTAAACCTGTTAGAAATATTACAAAAGATAGAGAAACTTTGGAATGAGAGTTTCAGTTTTGTACGAGTATAGACTATGGAGAATAGAAATAAAATTCTTATCTTCTTAATCAAAACTTCGGAAAGAATACTAAGCATAAATAGGAGGAATTTCTCGTCTACCAGGTGTACAAGATTTTAAGTGTGTCGAAGTTATCCAGATTTTATTTGTTTAAAATATTATAAGACAAGTGTTTTTCACAATTGTGATATAATTAAACGAAATACGAAAAAGTTTTCACGTATGATATTTCGCCTTTTCTCAGAGATATACTGTCGAACTTTTTACTACGACGAACTTTATTTTTGTCAATCAACCAGCCCCAATTTGTTCTTAAGCATGAAGCCACCATTCTAATATTTCTTCATAAATCTAGGCGAAAGTTGACTCAGTAACCTCTTAAATGTGGGCGAGTAGTCGACCTTGCTAATAATTATCTCAATCGAAACACTTTTTCACACAATTACATTCTTGCAAATCCATCTTCATTAATCAATGTCAATAATTCATTTATTTAAATAAATTCCAATTTCTACAATGATCATGTCATTAATATGTCTCCCCTTTGTAAACATATAACTACTTATACAAATAACATTATTTCAATAAAATATTACATTAGCATTTACATCATTTCTTTCCAATAGACAAGCTCTGTTTCAATACGTCGTAATCATTAATTATTACTAAAATAATCCATTCATTATATTATCAATTCTTTCGATTAGGTAACTGTACGAGTATACAACACCGTTTACACTTTAAAACAATTCACAACAACACAAAAAAAAAACTTGAAGAAAAATCATTTGCAAATTTTCACTTTGAGAACAACGTCTCAAATGAACTAATCCTAATTACAGCTCCAATAGATTATCTTCGAATTATTTTTTTCTGTAATTAGGCTAAAAACATTTCGAATTTCTCCGAAACAAGGAAGCAGATAATAAACAATACAACAACCAAAAATCATTTGCCAAATTACCGATAAACACTTTTTTTCTAAAAATCTTATAATGATGTTATTTCCTTTCTGCAGACTCTCTAAGTGAAAGAGTGTTATTAGTCTTTGATGGCAAATATAAAAACAAGATTAATCTTAGTATAAGAGAGAAGTAATAGTGGAATGATTTATATTATGACCCATTTCCTCAAGCATTACGTAGAGTTTCTCATTTAATGTTTTTCTTTAGGTTTTGTTTGTTTTGGTTATCGAATTTTCTACAATAATACTATTGTATTTTACGAAGCTACAACGTATTTATTTTAATACTAGGTTTAGAGTCAAAAGCCTGCAAAACAGGCGTCAATATTAGCATGAAAATCTGCACTTATCAACAGAGTCCTGAAGACAAAATGACTACTAGATTAATTGAAAGTTTAAATAAACACCATCGCTTCCGAAATTATAAAAAAATAGGTTTCAAACTTTTATATTTAAAAAAATCACGACAACCAACCAGATTTTTTTAAATATACGGATGACAACTGAGTATGCACCCAGTCCTTCGGAATTCTTTGAGCATAGGCTTTATTATGACTTTGCAGTTGAGTACTTACTTGATTATATCCCCAGTAACTCTATTGAAAAATATAGTATCCATCGTGGTCTATGCAACAAATAACGGAGAATGGGGATTAGACCTACGCACCTCTTGTCTATAAATAGTTATGTATAGGTAGTTAAGTAATAAATTCTCTAAAATGATTTTTATTTGTAGTCTTTGACGGTGGTCAGAATTTTTTAAACGTCTACGTCTGTCCATCAATAAATAAAAAATGCTCCAATTGTATATTATGAAAGGAATATTTTTTACTGACCTTTATGAAATATTCTAAATATTTTCGCAAAGGTATCTACCACATTTGTTTTCTGTTACTTTTACATGCTGAAACCGTCGATAAATCAAATTGACATATTGTTATTGTTTTGTTTTTTTTGGAATGTTATGAAACCCTTAAATCCGTGCCTACTTGAATATTATATACGAGCAAAACATTATCCCGCTTATTTCATTTCTTTGATTTATTTGCCGGTAAGTGAGTGTTTTTTTATGGAATTATGTTTTACGTCATTCAAATCTGTTTAATATAGAATTATCTCGTAAAAAGTACTTTTTTTACCTTTTGCGCCGTAGGATAATGACTTGGAATTTAGGGACTCTTAAACATTTTTTGTCCTCTATCCTGTCGTCTCAACTCGTCCTTACATACACAATTTATTTTGTCTCTTTTAGAGTACCACGGATCAATTATGTGGGCAGCTAGGCATACCTACACAATATACCTGGAATGCGTTGTCTGCGCATTTTTTTACAAATTAACCTACATATCTATCCATACATACATTTTGAGATTCCTTAATAGGTTTGATAGAAATACATCTATAACACCCAAATTTTTCCAATCGATAGAATTATCGAGGGTACAGTAAGATTTGGTTCATCTTCATATAGAAAAAAACAATAATCGATACCTACGTCCTGCATTCACATAGATATCACATTATGAAGAAACATCTACTGAAGTCGTTTTGACCAATTGAAGAGATGCTTTTTATCGACGATTCATAAATTTCTTTTCCTAAAATATAACATAATAAAAAAACCTTCAGCAAAATAACATATTTTAGTAACCAATTTAGCCACATTACATCTTTATTGTCGGGTTGTATACAAACTTTTAATCGACTTTTCGATATTACGTTCGCCATTGAAAATATATGGGATTACATTTTTCTGACCATAATTTGTTACTTGTATGTTATTTGGTTCTACCTTGTGGCGTGCCATCTTTGGGTGCGGTACATCCGTGCAATATCTGTTCAGAGTTCCGACTGATATTATCGTAATTATTTTTATTATTA
This sequence comes from Ceraclea dissimilis, assembly GCA_963576895.1. Taxonomy (NCBI): domain Eukaryota; kingdom Metazoa; phylum Arthropoda; class Insecta; order Trichoptera; family Leptoceridae; genus Ceraclea; species Ceraclea dissimilis. The sequence goes on from OY756375.1 coordinate 6,669,369, forward strand.
TTGTTATAGCGATTTCTGAACACGAAGATATTTCCCATCATAAATCTGAATTGTGTCTAGTTAGCCATCTTGAAATGAAACCCACAGCCCACCTTAATTTATATCAGATTTCTCTTAATCATTTTACTGATAATTGTATCATATTGCAGCCCTCTGTATGTATCAACCTTAATGGGATGATAGAAGCTCATCTCTAAATAACAATCAGCCCGTATATATTCAGTGCTTTTGGTAGTACACAATCATAAGACATAATATACATATCTCTGTACACATTACACAATCAGTTCCGGATTAGGCCCGACCTGGCCCCACAATAAACATATTATCACCCTTCGCCCTTCCCTTTGAAAAGCAAAGTTTGTTATTTATTAACTGGCTATTTAACTATTGACTATCTTTGAAAAATGAGTTACGTAGCTATGAGAAAATGTTTTTACAGTTCGAAACTATTTAATTGTAATAAATGTATGAACTTCGATGTTTCTTTTTCACCTCTTAATAGCGCCGCAGGCAATATTGTTTTGGGTCGTAGTTCTCCGCTAAAGTTTACACTACAGAATTCTATTTCAAACAAAGAATATACCTGACGCTGTGCTAGTTGGATAACATTTTGTTAAAGACAGCATAAAACTCGTAAATGTTATAAAAAAAAAACTATTTATAGTATCTGCGTCATGATAAGTATTCTTCAAGCTTTGGAAGCATTTTTTAATACTCAATTCAAATTCGCCGAGCTTTGCGTACCGTTATAAACTTTTATCCAACTTTTACAGGTAACGACACGTACAATAATATACGCCGGGTGGACCATTAGTCCATGCACTTTTGAAATGGCCCTAAAAATAAAATTAAAGTTGGTATTTATTTATTTTTTTGTTAAGAAGAACAATAATAAATGGTAAATTTATTTTCTAGACACAATATCACCAAGATATCTGCCATATTGCCGCTGACGTTCCTCAAATCTGGCTATGATTATTTTCAAAAAAAAATTGGCCTTGAGCGTGAAGTATTGACAATTTCCCCTCAAATATTCAATTTTGGTTTAATGTATTATCGCTGATTTATTCACGTAAAACCTGACTTTTGAAATAACATCATAAAAAACTAGGTAGGATTAGATCCGGGCTGTTGAGAAGTGGTGGATTATCTCTATAGAGTAGTGCGAGAAAAGTTCCTCAACAAAATGATCTCGCGGAGAGGAGATATTTCATGGCCTTCCCGCAGCCTGGACCCAACCCCAGCTATTTTTTAAGGGCTCAAAAATAGGGTCTACGTAAATAAACTAGCGATAATAATCCAACTGAAATCAAATATTCAAGAGGAAATCTGATTTTTAAATTTTCAAAATAAACCTACGCTCTGTGTCGAGAACTTTAAAATTAAGGGTCAGATTCGAGGAGGGCCAGCGGCAAGATGGAGGACACCTTGATGATATTGCGTTTAGAAAATGAATTTCCCATGAATTGTTGTGGTTATTAACAAAAAAAACACAATACCATCTGTAATTTTATTTTATGGCCATTTCAAAAGTGCAAAGACTTATGGTCCAGCCTGTATAACGGTTTGTGGGGAATCTACTTTCATTATAATCCTACGAAATAAATTTATTATAGAGCTTGCAAAATATTAGTTTATAGGAGTACCTCTACAAAATATTATATAGGCTTCACTGAACTAATAACATTCTCTACATAGGAGTGTGTTTCTAGGTTAGATATACCTGGTATATGTATTCTTATAATTTAATACCCACCTACACCTACGTCTCCAGATTCGCACCTTTTCATAATCCGCTTATATTCCTAATACCTTCGTACGAGTGAGTTAATATAATGTCGGTTAATATTCATCTACTTGACGTATCGAACGCTTTACTTTTAAGGCTTGGTACCAAGAATGAAGTCACAGTCATTTCCCACGGCATTAAGGTTCAAAATTGCATGATAAAATGGTAATAATAGCGTTTATTCCACTTTTTGAGATTAATTTTGCGTCTACCATAAAAATTTTATGGTTATTCCCTAGATTTAAATGCATATTATGAGTACAAAAAAAAATTACTCCCCGACATTCCGGAAACGGGTTTCCGTCTTTCGGAAAAAAGGTGATTTTCGTAAAGGATTTTTTTGAGAAATCTATACAAGATATAAAAAATCTTTTACGGTTATTCCCTAGAAAAATGTTCAATGTATCTACCCTATTTTATTCCAAAGCATATTTAGTAACGGTTGTCGAGATAAAAAGGTCTCCGGTTTTTAGAAATTTTTGATATGTCGGTATGCATACTTTTAATTTTCATCTACTTGACGTATCGAAAGACTCTATTAACGTGACTTATACTAGATTTAATATGCCTACTTAGATAATTTGTGCTTCTTTATACCTACCACCTACTAACCTAATAATAAAACTTTAATAAAATAAATTATTCATTTTCGATACTTCATTTAAAATGAGCTCTACTTATGGCAAGGGTTTTCAGCTTATAATCTACATGGTTCAAGTATCCCCTCTACGTTTGAAACACGATTATTAAGAAAACAATGTATTCGGTATGCCTAATGTACCAACTTTGCGTTAATTAGCTTCACCGTTATGAAAATACCACGTGAAACAAAATGCTTAAGCCTCTTTGCACGGAGGCAGTTCGCCTTCGCTTTTTAGATGTCAGGAAATGTGTATTTTCTCAACTAAAATTGAGTTTTAAAACTGTGATAAGAGATTTGGATTTTTTTAGTACCTGAAAACGTAGGCAATAATTGGAAACTCTCTTGATAAAGTAATAATCATTCATTTATTTAATTACTTTTTAAGTGCAATGTGCTAAAACATTTGTTCACTAGAGCGAGCTTATGACAGTGCTACAATCTCAGACAGCTAACCACAAAATATACCATATAAAAAGTATTCCAAAAATACCCCATGAAATCCTAAAAATTACATTATTTTATAATTTCTTAGATACAAAGCTTCGACTTGTTGAACACAATTTTAATATGAATTTAACGTCAATAGATCAAATTTTCAATATCACGTGGTAAAAATCCATAATATTTGACCAGCCCTCAACAATTAGGCGTAGTAGAAGCCTTAAACGATAAAGTAGTTTACCATACTCATAGTACCACATACTTGCTAAGTTATTTATTTATAGCATCAGTTCCTTATCCTCATAGTCCGTATTATTGAAAATGAAGTTATCCTTGTCTTGTCTATTAAGGAAGCAACTTCAAACAAACTTTGTTAGTTAGCAGAAGTAGGTGCTCTGTGGCTGATTAAAATCTATTTTAGCTGTAATTGAATCATCGTTTGAACGCTTCACTTGTTGTTATGCAAGTATTGTTTGAATCGAATAAGAAAGTATCTGATGAATATGTCATTTTAATAGGTTGTTTTCCGTTCAACTTCCAGTAACGCACACCAGGCGGCAGCACTCACGTCAGGGTCTAATGACAAACGCACACGTTACCCAGCAGACATGGGACTTGAACCGATACATACACAAATCAATGTTGGTCGGTTAAGTAAACGCCCTAAAAATTTTTTTCGCACATTAAAAAAAGAGCCTAACCGGCATGTCCGCTAAGCGTTCCAAAAGTTCCTATGTCTGCTGAGTACAAACTATTTGGCACTTGATTTTATTGCTAATAGCTCTATTGTAAAAATTCATAAATAATTTCACCCTATTTGTCAGTACGCCCCTAGCCGCCCTAGCGGCAAAAAACGAAATCAAACAGCTCACTGGAATTTCGAACTAGGCATCAACTATTTCTTTTCAAACTTTTAAAGCTATTATTGCATAAGCGTTTTCAGCCATTGACTCCAACATAATTCGCATGTTTTCTTACTATTTTATATCTGTCATTCAGTGCTTTACGCTTAAGAATAAGAGAGTTATATGTTTATTCAACAAAGAAAAATTTGAGCAAACAGTCTATAAATAGCATCAAGATTATTACAATTTATCGGTTTCACATAAAATCCTACACTTTCAGTATTGCCAACTTTCGAATTTGTACAAAAAACCATTCGATTGGAAATCCTAAACGTAATAAAAAAGCGTTGTATTATTAGGTAGGTACCATACCTTCAAATATTATTTTTTATGCGTGCGATTCTAACTTTTTCACAACATAAATTGAAAACTATTTTTATCCTGAAAGGTGTGGATAATTTACATGAAAATATGTTCAATCATCCGTAAACGTTTTATATTGTTGAGGCACTGTTAAAGTTTAGACGAAACGCGATAGTCGCCAGACGTATATTTCACCAAGTACGAAAACGTATATAATATACTACTCGTACTGTATTCTAACTAGGACAAATTGTAAAGCAAAAAAACGCCCCATACCAAAGTTAAAACTGAAAAATTAGGGTTTCCTTTAGATTAATATGTTACCATAACCTGTGGAAACCCGAAAGTAACCGATTCGGGACCGATTTTATTAATTTGTAGGTTTTTTCTCTTAAAAAAGTAGCAATGTAAAGAAATATATATATTCTTCCAGTCTTTTTTTTTATGTCACTTATTTTCGACGGATTTCGTAAACAAAAAAATGAATGAATTTTCCCTCGCGAATTGACTTGCCGCTTTGTTTTTGCGTTCTTAATTTTTGACAGCCCCCATCAGTTAGTCACATAATTTTATTTGTTTTCCCGTTTTGTGCGTAAAATATTTCCACTGTCATCTCATAGAAATGCCATAAATGAGTTATATTCCTGATAAGACGTTTGCTATCTTTTTTGCGATGAGTGATGTACTGTCAGTCTAGCTGTCATTTCTCTCCTTCTTATTATTGTCTGAAGGACGATTCTCTTAAGATATTATTTCTTTCCCATCATCTTCATGTTCCGGTTATTGACTGGCATAGAAAAAATGATTGATTAATCTCAAATACCTTGCCATGGGCGTCGCCAGCCTCGGAGCTGGGGGGGGGGGGTGGGGGCAGCAAAAATTTTAAATTCAACATATCATGAAAAAACCTTAAATAGCGCTAAATAATGTTTTATTAGACATAGTGAAAAGGGTCGTGATGGTTTGGTTTATTTAAAATTGTGTGTAATTTTTTGCACAATAGTGTGTATGAAAAATGTCTTTTATACAAAATTGAACAAAAAATGGCGCCGCAGGCAATTTTTTATTTTTTGCAATAACTGTATTTTGATGGATTTTCATGAAAATTTATGATATGATGAGAAAACGTGTGGTAATAATGTGATTTTTGTGAGCTTTTATCATTTAGTATGAAAAAATATAACCTATTCCAATCTCCCTGACGACGCCCATGACACCTTCACTTGTTTGCGTAGAAATATCTGTGCCATATTTTTTCTTTATTTATTTATTAAACTTTGTGAACAATATTTACAAAAGAAAATATAAACATACCATATTTTCTTTTCATAGTTATTTTTTTACTATTTCGACAATATTTTCGCTCGCTTTAGCAAACCTTTGAAATACAATTCGTTAATTAACTTTTGTGCCCGGCGGGCCCTCGCCTGGTTTTTAAGTTTGATGCAAACATACAATTACTTGTTATTTAGAAATTAAAGACTGTTTTACAGTAAGATGTATTTTTGGTTTTCTATAGTGTATAACCTAACCAGTTTCTGTAGTCTGAGAGTTCTCCCGTATACAATTGATTCCTAGACATAGGCGATTTCTAAACATTACAAGCTTATTAAAGTATTATGAAGAGGTGTTTGGTAGCCTGGTTGGTAAAGCGCTTGACTATTAATCCAGTGGGCGCGAGTTCGATCCCCAATGCCGACCCACTCCACTTCACGACACAAGCTTTTTTAAGCTTACTGTGAATTGTACAATGGTGTATTTGGGTTTATTTCGATTAACCCAGTTTTTTTTAAAAGTATTATTAAGTAAATATAATTGAATGATTCGCCCATAGTTCTTTTAATTCTTTTTTTTTATTTATTGAAAATTATTATAACAAAGCATAAATCATTGGTGTGGTGCCTAATCCAAATGGATTTTTGACTATATACTTATTTTTGGCTATAACTTAAAACTAAAAATTCTGTCATCAAATGGTGCTTGAAACAACTTATTTAACGAAATACAAAATTGTTCAGTTTTAATAAAATTATAAAGTTATTTTATTGTTTGTACGTATTGCATACACAATAGTAATAAAAACCTCGGGTTTGTACGGAGTAAATGAAACAAAAATATAAATTCTGTTTGCCTTCATTACATTACGAAATTAATCCCATTTGCAAACACAAAAAATACAAACAAACATTTCACTGCTAAATAAAAATGTCTGATTCTTGATTAAGTCTGTCGGTACGTAAGCAAATAATGTATTCAACACGATAAAAGTTTTTTATTCCAGAACTTGTCGTAAATTTACTCATACTCCAAACAAAATACAATATGATTCTTTCTAGTAATAGTTGCAAAAAAATCACAAAACAGACGCTTAACTACGTGAATACCAGAGACATGATAATATTATGTCGATATTATTATACCAAATAACCCAAAAATATATTGTAGATCCCATATGCCAATGTTGGGAGAATGAGTACTCAATAGATCATGTCCAGCTTGCTTGTCGATTTCGGTTAGGACTTCTACGCACAGACGACTTCGCCAGAACCTTAGGCTTTGTTTCACTTTCATCGATAAAACCTATATTAGGGAATATATCACATGATTATGAAAGGTTTCTGAAACTTAAAGCTTTTACCGTTTTTTTTTTCTCTTTAATCCCTTTTTAAATTAGTTTATGTTCTACTCGCACAAGTCTTCTTGACGTGTTCGCTGTGTCAGGCCAACCCACTCCAATACACCGCAGCATCAATTTTCTTGTCATTAGCCCCGTGGAGGTCCACTTTATCGCCCTCCTCCGCCATGTCTCGGAAGACGAGGAGGCGTTCGTCATGTTTTACCAATTAAATTCGTCGGGATAAAAAATGTGCCTTATCATAATACTCATAATCTACACCACTTAGGTATCTCTAGATATAAGTGGATAGTTGGAAATGCCAAGGTTGTTTTACATAGGTACTCATTAAAAATGTTTCCAGAAAATGCCGATATTTCTTAGATTACTCGATTATACAACATTTCTTACCTTTAAATATTTCCCCTGATGTAAATTCCCGGATAATATTTCAAGAATTTGTTAGTACGTAAGTTGATTGCCTATCGTTTGGTAAATTTATTCACTCGTGAGTTACTGGCATTATGAAAAGTTTGTAAATAAGTAGATCTATAACATCGCTTATATATTAAAATATTATGTAAATATTAGAATCGATATCCAAATTATCTACGACTACACAATGTACCTCCATTCGCAGATATTGATGAAGTACCTACTATGCCTCTATCACTCTCCTATTTTTCTTGTGGCATATACTGATATAAAAATAGGTAGTGAAAAACTTATAACATGTCTGGCTGGAATAAATCCTGCCAATCTAATATGCGGCGACAGACATCCCAGAATCAGGTCCCCAGGGGTGCAGCCTTCTCCCATCAGTGGGCATATTAGTAGGTGGCTGTCGTCCCGAGTTGCACCACAGTCACAGGGGATGCTATCATCAGATATGTTACCTTGGAAATTATTTTTACATCAAATAACACCTGGTATAGAAAAATATAAAGAAAACAGCTATACCGTATTTAATTCTTAGCTAGATCAACTGGGCAGAAAGACAATTCTGTTCAAGCAAATAGTCGAGATTCAAATATGGTTTTGACAATGTAGTCTGCACTTCCCTTGTTATGAAACTCTCAGCATTCTTTTTATGTTCCCTAAAACCAAGTTTAATTAATTTAATATTGTATTTTTAAAAATTACTCAAATGCGTTTTTATATTTTGAGAAATAAATTGAAATTGACAAAAAAATGAATAACTTAAATCTGAAGCAGAGACATCTATGTTAGAACCAATACTTACAGAAAATGCAATTCAGCCATATGTTTCGACTGAATGTCTATATTTCAAACTCCATATTCTGAAAGCTAGAAAATCAATGAAAAAGCACTTAAAACTCGGTATGAAATTTTTATACAAGCCCTCTGAAATGTCCCAAACATAAATATAATAATTGTATCGTCCTCGTGTGTATGTATGTATGTCTAAATCACTTAACCACAATATGGAAATGTCATATGGTGACCTCTGTGGTTTTCATTCCAATTTCACATGTTATTATAATGGGTTCGCTCTAACTGAGGTCAGGTGGAAAAAGTCACACAGTTATATTACAGAGAGGAGTACATATCGTTGATTTTCACCCGCGCTAGATGACAATTATTATTCTGAAACTCATATAAAAAGTCAAAGCGTTTTTATTTTCGTTCGTCGCCATGTATAAACGAGTGGCATTGTGGAAATATAGAATCGGAATATGACAAGTCTTTTAAAATGTGAAATATTCATATGAACTTTCATTCAAGTGTCCACAATATTTCAGGTTATTTTTATTTTAAAAATTCTGAGCACTGAATCGCAAAAGTAACAAGATACGAATATAAAACTTTCCTCTTATAACGAAGTCCTTGGTGAATTTCGACTAAATTTAGTTGAAATTCATTTCCTCGGTACAAATATTGTAGCTATGTGTCTTGCGAGATAGAGAGAGAACGTCAAATTGACTTATCTCACATGTATGATTCTTGTTTTTGACAAATTTTTGAAATTACGAGCTATGGTTTCAGCCTGTCGAAAACCGGAGCAAAAATTACGGGCTCCTTTTTCGATATTTTTATTCTGTTATTACCTGAAATAGGACAGTCTACTCGAAAGCGAGTGTTCTATATTCAAGTATCCTAATTTTCGCAATAATTCAATAAAATATTTTACACTCAGAATTTACTTACTGGCTTGTGCGATGTACCGTAATCAATTGTACCTAAATATTTGTATCTTCAATTAGAAAGTATAGTTAGTATTTTTTCCAATCATCGTCCTATCAAACTGTCTGAACTATCTCAAATGTACATAATTTTACATTTCATTCCATTAGTTATGACACGCGTCTTGCTGATTTTAATAATATTATCAAATATTATATAAAAAGGTAAACAAGGCCTAGGTAAACACAGTGCTAAAATAAAAAGTTTTATAAAGTTTTTCACTTTTTCCAACGTTCTTTTAGACGGCTTCTCTATCTACATTTTATTTTATTATAGGCAATCAATTCCACGAAGTTTTCCCATCTATTCCATTTAATTCTAAACTCGGCCTTTTCCAATAATGTTATTACTCTGTATTCCCTCGTGTCTCCAATCGTAATTCATTATAAAAATAGTTTTGTGACAACTCTATAGCTAATAAATTTTTCTACTTCTAATTCGTACTCTATTTCTTCGGTAACTTACAAAATAATGCAAATGATTTATTGTCTAATCATCGCGTCGGCCGGCTTAAGGCGACCACTTTACACATTTATTTATGTGTAACCTTTTATCTTTTTGCCGAAGTCTTTCAAACTGAGGAGCTAAATACTTATTTTCCGTGTCCAGTTTGACTACACCAACAGCGGTCGTGGTAGCCCGCGGAGAAATCAGACTTTATTTGAATCTTAGAACGCAGGAAAAACTACCCCTAAAAAAACATACGAATCTCGTAACACGTTTGCACTCACCTCAATTTCCCCTCTTCTCGGACTCTTTCGGCCACATTCGAGCCGTAAACATGTCATTTATTAATCTTACTGTCCCAGGGCTTATTTTCGGTTTTAGCCCAGACCAGATCTGTTCAATAAATCACCCCTCTCACTTCATTGTCATTTTCCAGCCTAAGATTGCAGATCAACACATCTCACCCGTAATAAATGTACGGTTTCTTAATTATTGTATCGAAAATTATGTAGGAATTTAAATTTTGCGTAAACAATACAAAATATGCGGAATTGAAATTCAATAATGTTGATAGGTTTCTAATAATTACTTCGCTTTGTCAGGTTTTGATATAATTAATATCTTGTCTACTTTGAATAATGATAAAGATGTGAATTGTGAGTACTATTTATATGTACGTATAATATTAAATTACCCCTTATAATAATTATCTACGTAGCCTGTCATCATTCATGTAGACACGTGACAATCCTTCGCACTTCAGGGGATCTGTATTCCGAAAACATATCTTTTAGGTTCAAATTCGCATGCCCGTCATAGAAATATTTTTATTTATGTTTTTTTTAGAGAAAATTTAGCTTTATTCAAAAAATATTTCAATATTCCACTATGATTACATAATAAATTTTCATCGTTATATTCGGGGAGCGAAATATTTAACAAAAAAAATAGAGGCATTTACATAACATTTTTTCGAAATTCAGTAAATACCAACCATTGAGTACATAGTTGGCGCAGTTGGTTGAGGCGGCATTCTCTCGAGCGGGAGGTGCCAGGTTCAAACCCCGGCGCTGGCGATGTATTCCACACTTTGCGATACAGGCTTTTAGCCTAGTGCAAGGTGTGCAGGAAAGTATTTGGGTTTGTGATAGATTTTTGTTTTAAATTTAATTGTAATTTCACATATGGCAGTCTACAAGAACTTCAAGCTTTTTTTCTGTAATTGACAGTAAATTTATTATCTATAATTTTTTGTTGGTTTGTGTGTAGTGTGTATTCAGCAGGCGCGAAGCACGATTCCCATCGAGTTACCTTTTGAATAAAATGATAGGTATAATAGTGTCTAAACTGACGTAATCCAATAAGAAAAGCCCTTCTGCAGAAATCCACTCTTCGCCACTGGTGTATTGCAGTGGCGTATATAGGATTTCATTTCGGGGGGGGGCGATCTAATATTTGACTTTGGGGGGGGGGGAGTGGAGGCAACAAAATTTTGAAGATAGATGTATAGTACAAAAATTGTAATAGCGCCGCAGCCAAAATTTTTTCGTGAATGTAAGCGAAAAAGGTCGTGTTTTAGCTTGGTATCAATATTGTATGCAGAAAATATAAAGAACAATAGCGCCGCAGGCGAAATTTTTTTGAATAATGGGTGAAGTGATGAACTTGAGTAACTTTCATGTTTTAAAATAACGTTTTTTAAAGAATTGTTTAACCTATATACACCACTGGTGTATTGTAATAACAATGTGTCTCAGTAATTCGGCATAGGCGTAACGTTAACAAGAATAATGTAAATAATTAATATTGTTGCCTTCTGTTTGTCGTTATGAGAATCGATTTGTAGAATAAAGACAATGTCTAAGATTAATGTTTGTTCTGTGGGAGATATTATTACGTCAAGTAAAGACTTTACTTGAACAATAATACCATAACAGTATAATACAAAACTTTTGGTATAAATTTTCATACATAAATAATTACAGTATAGAAATTTAGGAGACGGATTGTTTCTATGGGAGCAAGTTGAACTGTTTGTGTTCTTAAGAATGAATAAATAAATATACAAGGTCAAATAATGTCTGGATTTAAAATATAAGTGTTGTAAAAGAAATGATCAAGGTGGTGATATGTGATGATGAAAAGATGTTTTCATGCCTCAGTAAAGTTCAGTGTACGAAAGCTTGCGCTGCAGACGTCTAATCTGTAGTAAACTTCATGCCACGTACGTCGAATCATAACAGGAGTAACAGTGAAAAGGTAGAAATCCACTCTCGTAAAAGGCAGCTAGTCTGCACATACGAGTACGTTACGCATTATGTTGTGCATCAAACAAAACTTGCGTTGACCTATATTGTGAAAAAAAAATCTCGTTTAGCATAAAAAGTTTCAAGACTAAATTAATTTCAAAATCCCGGCACTCGTTTTCCATTATCATGTAAGCAGTTTCTCAGATAAAATTTACTTCATGTATTGGTATATTTAGCCTTCAACTCGTATACGAGTATCATTGTGGCATAACATAAGCAACGCGAATATTTTAAAATAAACTTTATTGTATACAGAAAAACATACAAGGGGCGGGCTTATAACCATTATAAGCCAACCCATATTTTCTCTGTCGTGGGCAAGTTAGTGGCTGTACAGGCCAATGCGGGACTTAATTACCCTATCGCACGTTCGCAGGTAAAACTCTCTTGAGGTCTATTGTATTATCTGTGAGATCGGGGGGCGTTTTCACAGTTCTCTTTTACATCACTCCTTCATGTTATTTCATGTAACCAGCTACAATGATCTCGTTTACATTTTTTCCACTACGGACACAAATCATATTGCCTTCATTTTGTTAAATAAGTCTATATATCCATTATACATTTACATTGTACATCCTATAAAACACGATGTGCCATGGGCGTCGTCAGAGGGGACAGGGGGGCAGCTGCCTCCCCCTTAGAGATTAGAATAGGTATATTTTTTTTAATACTAAATAATAAAACCTCACAAAAAATCACAATACTACCACACATTTTCTAATAATTTCATAAATTTTCTTAAATTTGTATGAAAATCCATCAGATTAAAAAAAATTACCTAGGCACTATTTTTTATTACTTAGGCAAATACATGTTTTTTTTTTATAAAAAACATTTTTCATACATATTTTTGTGCAAAGTACTATATACATTTTCAAATAAACAAACTGCATCACGACCTTCTTCACTATGTCTCTCAAAAAAAATTCGCCTGCGGCGCTATTATCGCGTTCTTTATGCTATATAATTTTTCAAAATTTTTGTTGCCTCCCGCTAGCTCCGAGGCTGGCGACGCCCATGCGGCGTGGTATTACCAACTCAATCGTCAGGTGTATGACATCACGCACCACACAGACAGAATTATCTTTTATATTACCAAAATACCCTTAATGTGATTATATTTTATCGTGGCAATTACATAAGTGACTGTATACTTACTGTAAACAGTACAGTAAATAAACTATAGACAAAGTATAATGTCTACATTTGGTCCGTCGTAAAATACCTAAGTAGTAAAATTTAACGTTCTCGTATATTTTTTCAATTCAAAGTCAAGCGGATTTTACGATTTCTTGTAGACAGAATAATGTCTGAAAAATATGGACTACGATACAATGTGGCTATAAGTTTATTATCGTTGTATGAAGTATAAATCAAATATAAAAATATTAGATTCGAGTGTAATGAAGAAAGCATCGTGTTTGCAGGTGTGGAAATTGAAATAATACTAAAATTTTGACATTTTTGGAGCTTGACAGCTCCGCTGCTATTTATTTTAGAGTTTTATTTTATACCTATTTCAAAAATTTGTATGGATAATTTATGGATCGTCAAATAACTATATTCGTCCTAAAACGTGAAACAACAAAGTTATATTGCATTGTTATTGATTACATATTTGTATTGCATACATACATAAATCTTTTTCCACTTCTTGGTTGGGTCGGGGCTCAAAGCATCTGCGTGCTTTCTCCAGAAACCCTATCACACAGCTCCAACCACAGTGTCTCCTCGCACACCTTTGTCACCTGCTTCTGCCGGCTATTTCTGGGGCGGCCCACCGGTCTTTTGCCTGTTTGAGGCATATTTATATTGTATTTTTTTACGAGTACATTCACACGGTATATTTATTTATACATGACACACACACACAGACAGCAACATATATAGACAAGACAGAAGATACACTATAAAAAAAATATCATTACCGCCCTATTTAAGGTGCGCATAAATTTATAATTTACAGATAATTAATTTTAGTTTTGCACCGTGATCGTATTCCGAGTAATTGTAAAACTAGGCCTTTTCCCGAGTATCAAGAAAGTACGTGGAAATACTTTTGTAATTATAATCCAGCACTTTATAAACTTTTTAGCCTTGACTTGGCTTAACAATATTATAAAAGATCAACTTGATAAATGATTCTCAATTCACCGGAATAATCCAATTATAAAGCTTGGCAGACATTAACTTGCCGTGGAAACTTTCTAAGAACTTCTTTTCAAATTCAATAATTTTATTAAGTAAAGGAACTTTCATTCTTTCATTTCTTTATTTTAAAATCTCTTAAATAAAGATTCTCAAATTTTTTTCTATACTACTTATGCTCCCAGTGATTGAACAATAATTGACTGTCATTGTTGACATTGATAGATTTTCAGTCGACTGAACAATTAGAACACAATCCATCAAATTCCTTCATATAGTAGAGATACTTATACTTATTGAATCTGTCTTTTGAAATCGAAATAAAGCCAACGACATTTTGGTATATTTCACAGTGAACTAGTAAAGCTTGTGTCGTGGATTAGGTATGTCAGCGTACGGGGTCAAACTTAAATACTCTTTAATAATCCTTCTTCTTCTTCTTCTTAATCTTAATGTAGGCCTGATGGCCTGTTATTTAGGAACGGTTAGCCTCCTGCGAGGTCTACTCCCAGCTGTTGATCCATCTCTTTGGTGGTCTGCCTGGGGGTCGCCTACTTTGGGGTTGGCCCTGGAGCACAATGTGAGGGAGCCTGGATGGATCCATTCTCTCCACATGCGCGTACCAATATCTAATCCCTAACGATATATTAAAGCATTGTGGAAACCACAAGGTATATACGAGTATGAAAAATACTTTTCATTCTAATACATCTCCCTTATTTATTTACTAGCTGTATTACCCGTGCTTCGCAACGGCAAAATTTGTGTATGGATGGTGAAGTAGGTCGGCAGTGGAACCCAAAATCAGTGGTACCATCATGTTTAGTTAAAGTACTGCAGGGCCAATAGAAACTCACAACAGTTTTGGGGGGTCTGCATAATTTTTTTTTTTAATTTTACCCCTCCCCCCCACCCCCTAACTCCCGCCCCTTATTCCTGCGGATGTCGGGAGGGTGACTATTCATCTTATTGAGGCAGAAAACTATGGATTCGACACTAATATCACTTTTTTCATTCCGACCCCCCCTAACTCCCTCCCCTTATTCCTGCGGATGTCGGGAGGGTGACTATTCATCTTATTGAGGTGGAAAACTATGGATTCGACACCAATATCACTTTTTCATTCCGCCTCCACCCCTCTTCCCCCTAACTCCCTCCCCTTATTCCTGCGGATGTCGGGAGGGTGACTATTCATCTTATTGAGGTGGAAAACTATGGATTCGACACCAATATCACTTTTTTCATTCCGACCCCCCCTAGCCCCCCTAACTCCCTCCCCTTATTCCTGCGGATGTCGGGAGGGTGACTATTCATCTTATTGAGGTGAAAAACTATGGATTCGACACTAATATCACTTTTTTCATTCAGACCCCCCCCCTAGCCCCCCCTTATTCCTCCGGATGTCGGGAGGGTTACTATTCATCTTATTGAGGCGGAAAACTATGGATTCGACACTAATATCACTTTTTTCATTCCGACCCCCCCTAGCCCCCCCTAACTCCCTCCCCTTATTCCTGCGGATGTCGGGAGGGTGACTTTTCATCTTATTGAGGTGGAAAACTATGGATTCGACACTAATATCACTTTTTTCATCCCGACCCCCCCAGCCCCCAATCCCCCCCCCCCCTCCTTATTCCTCCGGATGTCGGTAGGGTTACCATTTATCTTTTCGACACTAAAAGTTATATATATTTGAAAAAAAAAAGTTTTTTTCTTGCCCCCCCCTTTGTTCCCCCCTCCTTGTATCCCCTACCCCCATTAGAACACTCCTTGGGGCAAGCACAACAATTTCCCAAAGTTTCATCTCAATCGGATGAACGGTTTAGAGTCTATAAAGGATATGGTGAAAATGTTAGAAACATTGGGACGAACTAAAATATTTACAGCAGGTACCTACCTACTTACAATATATTTATTTTTTGTGGTATGGCAATTTTTTGTGGTGTAGCAACTTTGCATAAGATTTTAATAATTGTATAGAACATCGATTAACAAATATTCGGCAGCAATATAATCTATGTCAGATAGAGAAAAAATACTGCACCCATCTAGAGAATATGACATCTGTGCAACAGAGAAAATATATGAAATATTGGTATGACAAAAAGACAATATGAATATTTTGCTCTTGTCGTAAATTTTAATTTGGCAAATGGCAAAATTTCATTTACAAAACGTAAATAAAAGCCTATTTTACCTTTTACATTGCAAATAATGATAATACCACCTCTCATTAGTTTAAAAACAACTTATCATTTTAAAAAGTGACATTTGGACTAACACAACTAATGGTGGAGATTTTCTTGAAAAACCTTGAATTTTGATGTTTTGTCTAAAGAAATATCTCATTCAAGACTACAAATTATTAAACTTTTTATATCCTAAAGGCGAAGATACACACGAGAGATTTTGGCCTCCCGGATACCAAAATGACAGGTCTCTTGTGTGTAAACACATCGGAGATGCGAGATATCTCTCGATACCGCGCGCCTCCTGAGACGGTCTGCGCACGCAAGTCTCGCGTCGTGTATTTTACATATTTTCGTCTCAGGGGACGCGTCTCCGGTCTTTTGACATGTTCAATTTTAATCTGAGGTCTCTTGGAGATGTTTGCAACTGAATTGGATTGGCGCGCGTGGGCACGTGGTTTTTGTATTGATATATAATTTCAAACATTCCTGCGATTGTGACGATGTTAGTACATTGTTAATAATAAAATTGTTAGTTGATTATAATTATAATATTATTTTTAAATAATGGCGGATTAATAACAGAGTTGCATTTGCATTTGAAATATGAATACAGTTGTGAAAAATACATTGAAATTACGTGTTTTGTTATTCCCTTCATGTCCTACAACATTTATAGCAAACTATGTAGTTACCATTTCACCCTTTAATATTCATCGAAGGAACATAAGGAGGAAACAAAATTTCGCTACTCACAACAGTTTCGGGTATGTAGTGCATACCGATACTTGCTTTGGCTTATGTCACTGATGTCATAGGAATGATGTACATTAAAAGAAGGTCTAATTAAGTATTCTATTTCATTTACTAACGCAGAAAAGGAAATATACACATACGCATGTAAGTAAAGTACCGACCGACATATGTACATTACTGAATCGATAAATAATTTCATAGCGGTATATAATTATATTTTTTAATCACAATACTCGTAAATACATGACACTAGAGTATGTACACAAAACCAAACGCCATTATGGCGCCAAAAATACTAATAGAATGAATGCAGCAACAGACCAAAGTCTCGCGTCTCGAGATAGTCCCGTGTATTTTAGAATTTGATGACAGGAGGTGATTGTCGGCCATTTTTACTAGAGATGCCGTCTCTAGAGATGAAAATCTCCCGTCGTGTATTTCACTGAAGAGACTGACGCCATTTTGTCAGTGCCTGGAGGCGCGTCTCCTGAGACCCCGTATATCCACACCTTAAGTGTATTTTGAGAATGTTTACTAAATGCACTCAATAAATGAATGCACAAAACCATTTCATATAAAAGATTACCCCGGAATGAATTAACTGGAAATTGTGGAAATTGGACACAAAGTACTATCTGTTTCAAATATGTTGTACGCTGGATTAGTAGTAATTCTATGGAAAAAAATTGTATCCATGGAAACCCATGAGAGAAATGATATTAAATGGGAAGTGGTGATATAAACAAACGAACTAAAATATTTATGTGGGATTAATCGTACGGTCATACAAAGTACATGACATCAATAAAACAAGATATAATAATCAGAGAGACACTACATGTACGAGTATATTGAATAATGAAAATTGTTTGTCAAAGTCCGAAATCGAGTGTCCTTAGATATGTCGTCGCCGCTTCAATTGACACATACTCGTAAAGTCGGATGTTTCACCCCCATATGCCCTGTGGTAACAAGTACTGGGTGGAGAGGATTCGTAACTTCCCCGTGTTTTCATGAAGAGACTCATGGGCGATCTTATTTAGTTGATTTCCATGTCCGCCTCATAGACCCTCGGAACGATATTAATAAAAAAGGGGATAAAAGGCACTATTCAATTCCTACGCTTTATGATAAAAATATTAATCATTTCATATTTTGATTTATGTATTTTATTACTTCATTATTAAACCTGTCATTTTTATCAATGTATGAGGAAGTGAATTGGCGAAATTCTTATGCTATGCTTTAATAGGTGAAATAACTCGTAAAATGGTTTTCGTTATTTACGACCTTGAATAACGTACATACATACATATCCATAATGTTTTACTAAGGTTGGATATGTTCTTCTAAATCTCCTGTATCCAGGAATTCTAAGGCTACATATTTTGAGTAAAGATTGAGCAGAAAAATGACTACAATTACAAAACATGCGATAGTGGTTGCAACAAACCTCATATCCAGGAGCAAGCCCGACGGGCATATAAGCTAGCTTTTAATTATAGGCATATATTATAATACTCGTATTTTGGTTAAGCTCTTAACACATACTACACACTGCATGAAAGAATATAATATTAGGATTATGCGATCATAAACTTGTGGGTTTTCAGTCTAATAAAATTACGTAAGTACGTCATAAAGCTTGTCAAATTATTTAACATTTATGACCCTCTAGCAATTCCTTTTCTTTCCAAGAGAGTTGTATTGAGAGAAGAAAATGACCGAAAACTGGTTCCAGCTTGTCTACTGCTGAATGATTTAGAACTCAGAACTCTGTGGGTAGATTTCCATAATGAATGAATGAAGGAAGAGAAAGAGTTACAGTTATGCTTATCTTCCGCAACGTTTTTTCCAGAATTTTATATTGGCCTCTTCCGTGCCTTATCTACGAATTCTTTCATAAGAGGGTTCTTATACCCACAACTTTTTACAAATGCTTGATTGTATCTCAACATTCAAGTTCCATGTGAAACCCATTGAATTTTATTGCATTTGCTAACAAAATACTTTCTAAATAAATCGAAGCTGAATAAAATCTTGAATTCGCGATCAACTTGTTGTGGATTTAAACCCGTTTTTACAAAAACAGGACAATAAACAACTTAATAGTTTACTTATAAATTGTTGTTAAATTATATTCTCGAGATTTCGCGTTCACTCTCGCATAACTTTCTGCACATTGAAGGAATCCCGCGGGCTTAAGGCCCTCCACATCCCCGGGTAACTCAGGCACATTAATAGAGACCTCTTAACCCGCACATCTAGACAAATCTATATTAAGAGGTGGGCCCAGGGTTAGCCTTAAGGGAGCCCCCCCGGCAAACCCCACCCCCAAATTACATTCCTTCAGTGTCCTTATCCAAGGGGGTTACAATTCACACTAACAGATAAGAGACTTAACTTTCTGCACAATAACATACGAAGCATCGGTTAACATGGATTACGTGTTTAAAAAAAGAAAGAAAAAATATGCAACTTGCTTTCGTACAGCGATTTCGCGACTTCTTGTATAAAAAATTATATTTAACCACGATTTCTGTACGGTATACGGCCTTGATGAAAACTGATTACATAACGAAATTAATAAGAATGCCACTTGTCAAAGTTATCGCGATCTATTCAATGTAATATAAAAGCACGCAAAAATTTAGAACTTGAGACACATTTATAGAGTGTCTAATTATATTTACATAACATGAATATTTCATTCTAATTCTAAGTGACAATTACACAAAAGTCAAATTTTACATTAATTAATATTCTGAATTTAATTCTATGGCACAAAGTTATGAGAATATGTTGAGAATTTTCATGAAAATGAAAATAATATTTTATACTCGCACGCTCTCGATTGGAAAAGTTTCTGAATTGTTTTGAATACTCGTATAGTGAAAGTAAGTTATTTTATAACTTCCTAGTTTTCAGGATATGATTACATTTTTTTATTCTAATAACAATACAATTCATTATTTGTAGAAAACAACAGAGACCATGGTGATGTGAAACACAATTTAACGATCGACTGTAATCGTAAATTTTATTATTGATCGAATGTGTTGACCAAGAGAAATTGCGATTTCATGACAAGTTTGTCTTGCCAAGTTTTGTGAGACCATCGGATTTTTTTACATGTCGTAGTTGAATATAACAAATAGTTATATCTCAACAGATACGCAGCAAAGGATAGACCTTCCATCGGGCTTATGACTGATCGTCGGGTCACATTAAGCCAGCCGACGATCAGTCATAAGCCTGATGGAAGGTCCATCCTTTGTTGTGTATCTGTTGAGATATAACTTAGTTTGTCTTAGTTTTTCCTAGGTTGCTACCTAATTTTTACATTTTTTTTTCATTATATGTAGGTAACAAATTTATTTACTTTAAGAATGTATGAACAATTTTACAGAAAAAATAAATGTTCGATGTTGTTACTATAAAGTTATATTCACTCTACATGTATACCGAATCGATGTAACTGTTTTCAGAATCGATTTAGAGCCATCAAAATGTAACTCTCGATGTTTTTATTATCGTCCCTTCCATATATATAATATTTCCCATCACTGTATGAGGGGCAATGAATTCAGGCGTCGTATTTTGCTTCAAGGTTACATGATCGTTAAAACAAATTAATATACGCGAATGTTAACATCTGATGGCGTAACGGACATTATCGTTATTTTATTTTATTAGCAGTCTTTTTCATGTTTATTTGATCGTTTAACCATGACATGACGTCCTCATATTTCTGCGAGGAACGTCAAGAGCTTAAATAGTGCCAAGAATGACGTCACAGTCATTTCCCACGGCATTAAGGTTCAAAATCGGGTGAAAAATCGCATGATAAAATGGTAAAAATAACGTTTTTTTCCATTTTTTGAGGTTAATCAAAAAACTTTTACGGTTATTCCCTAGATTTTTATGCATATTATCAGTATAAAAAAATAGACCGCGACTTTTGGGAAACGAGTTTCCGTCGTTCGGAAAAAAGATCAGAGGTGTTTTACACATTTTTTTTAGAGATCTTGTATAGACAAGATATATAAAATATTTTACGGTTATTCCCTAGATAAAGGTTCAATGCATCTACCCTATTTTGTTCCAAAGCATATTTAGTAACGGTTGTCGAGATATAAGGTCTCTCATTTTTAGATTCTTTTGAAATGTCGGTATGAATACTCTTAAGGGGTAAAGGTCTATCATATAATTGACTCGCCCCCGTTTTCACCAACTTTTACCTAAGAAGGAAACCCCTAAGAAATTTCCATACAAAAACAGAGATAATATTCTATTTTTTGACACGCAGGCCTACCAACCACACCCTAATTCCATACAAAATGCAACACGCAACTCACCTAGCCTGGGCAGAGATATTTGGGCACCTAACGTAGGTGAGTTGCGTGTTGCATTTTGTATGGAATTAGGGTGTGGTTGGTAGGCCTGCGTGTCAAAAAATAGAATATTATCTCTGTTTTTGTATGGAAATTTCTTAGGGGTCTCCTTCTTAGGTAAAAGATGGTGAAAACGGGGGTCGGTGTCTAGTTTTAACGTACAGATAACAACATGTTGTGAAATATCCGTTACAACATCCGTTATTCTAACTGACATGACCCCGATTCGTTCAAAGAACACAAATGTTGAACATCCTAACCTCCATACTCCATTTCCCTCCATCCATCGTGACATTACAAAATGTATTTATAAAGTACGCTTCTTTTCATCAATTTTCCATGAAACTTTTCAATAATGACATAAAGGTCATGTTTGTATACCCTGTGACGAGTATATCTAATTACTTACTTTACTTTCCGTGTCCGGAACACTATCAAATTTTGTATCTCCAATGTTCGGTCAGCCGAACAACCCTGGCATTCACCAATAGTGCATCCTTGGGCGCGCATGTCACTCCTGTTTGGAGACATGTAAACAGGTGACTAATTGATATTTTGACACATTGTAAGACCTACAAAACGCTAAAATAATAATTTTTCATTTGCACTTCTTGATGCACTGATGTACCTACTCACTGCCACCTAGATAGTCTTTCTCTAGCCGTGCTGTAGAAATTTAGGACCACCTCTCGTTGCGGCGTTGCCATTTTCGTTGCTAAGGATATATCATAATGACAGAAAATAACAACTGCTTAACAACGTATAAAAAAGTCGTAATGTCGTGCAATTTGAATCTGCCGTGTTATTTTACAATAATTAAAATAAGTGTATATTGTATATTAAAATAAATATATTTTACAATATATAAAATAAATGTAATTTCTACATTTCCCAATCGAGTTAAGATAAAGGTAAGATCTCTATTAAGGTATTTATTCGTATACTATATGTTATGATGTGTAGCTGAAGTCTTAACTGGTTTGACTGAATTATTAACTATTATAATTATAAAAAAATATATACATAAATAGGGATATAACTGAAGAAAGGCAGGGTTTTTAACCATCTTATCTTTTTCTCTACCTTACCAAAACCTACCAAATGACATTTTGTTCGAGTTGATTGAACATTGTGGATCAGTGAATTCAACCTCCGGTCCGCGGCCGGATATTTTCATTTTATTTACTGTGGTGTTCTTCTCTCGGGTTTGTGCGACTTTCCAGAGCACGGTTATTATGTACATTGCGAAATTAAAGTTTTTTTCAATAAATATCAGAATATTCAAGGTCAATCGAAATCACCTATACCTACTTATCATATCCACTCCACAATTAATAAGCAATATGTATATATTTTTCCAGATGTCAGATGGTGGTGGCAATCAAATCATGACGATAAAATGTAACTTTCAATCCCAATGACAATTGATATTGTGAAGCCAGTGTCACATGGTTTTACAGCTTACACAACTGAGAGACAAGGAATATATCCTGAAGTACATTCCTTCACCAATAGCAAATTAATAGGCTGGTTAAAAAGTATATCCCTTCTTCTTGCGTATATGAAATACCTACATAGCATAATTTGTGCATTTATCTATTTTAGTAATTCCTTTTGTTAAACATTCTTCTTTACTTATTACGGCTTTGCACCCGATTTACGGGTGATGCTGCACACTTTGTTAAACATTATGAGTTCAATAAATAAATATGATTCTTTTACTTGGAAAAACCTTTGTTTTTAATTATAGCTTTGTTGGAGTTCAATTTGATGAGAATTTCTTTATATTCTGTGACTATATTTGCACCGGCGCAGATTATATATGTACCTACCTATTACCTACTCTGTTGCGTTACGAGGTTTGACAGAACTGCTTACACTTGCAGTTCACTTGCGACTTCATTACTTATTATCACAGGACCACGCATTACATATATTCTATTATGAAATTTGACAGGAGTGGTGGTCCGATTTGATCATTTTGCTATGTTGCCAACGGTTACAGCATGGCTAGAGTACCTACTCTAGGAGGCGTTGACCTACTCGATTGATTCAGATTGATTGAAAAACGGACATCATTTTCGACCTGAATTTTAAGGATCTGTGTTTGTGTGCATAAAACTCAAATACTTTTTGCATAAAGCAATAGCTTGGTACTCGTATTTTCGATTATAATTATTTTATTGTTTCTTTTTACTTATATTATTTCATATTTTTTTCAAGATTAGTATTACTCTGTAAAATTTGACGAGCTAAGTACTTGACAGGGGCCTAGGGACCTTACAGAAAAAATAAACTATAAAGGGTACTGGAAATAATAGCAAACAAAATTTGGAACGTATTTACAACCCACAAATTCCACAGGGTATCAATACGAGTACATTATGACGTAAATTTTATCAATCAATCAATACCAGAGTTTTCTGTTTACCGTGTAGACGGGTACTTCTCTAACTAATTAATTGTAAGTATATAGCTACATCTATATTGTTATGGTTTAGAGAAATTAGGTTACAAGTAGGAGGGTTATCAGCTGTTTGTTTGTTAAATTATCCAGGTGAGTATCTTTGTACTTGATGTTCCTTTGCAAGTCTCTGACGTCATTCGGGCGTCAGACTATGTGTAGATGTAGATACTTGGTATATTGGTTTTATTATATGGTAGCCTACACTTACACAAAAGTCAAGGGAAACGTAATATAAACCCGATGAAACTACTCTTAGGGTTGAGTAGATATAAAACAATATATAGTACCTACATCTCATGCTTCTATCTATTTAAAAAAAATACTCTGTTCTCCGGGAGGTTGTTTTCAAACTTGATGATGTTATGTTTTGCCATTGTTTATAATTATCTTCTATTTTTATCATTTTTTATTATCTGTCGATATGTTTTCTGTTATCGTCATTATGATAATCGCTACAAATCAGAATATAGGTATGGTAATAACAGTCATTATGCCAAATGGAAACCGAGTACTACTTTATTACTGTCACAATACACACCTATTATTATAATGTACTAAATACCTGCCTATGTTTGCAATACTGTAATAGAAACATCGAAATTTAGTAACAGACAACACAAGCGTGTAATTTACATACTAGGTTTCGATGTTACTTTAATGTGTACACAGAATGAATGAGTTCATTGGTCAGTTTGATTGTTATATTCATATTGAACTAATATGGAGAAGATACTCTGACGTCTAAACGTTGTATTCGTGACTAGCTTTTATGCCCAGCGGGCCTGCACCTTGTTAAATTTCATGCAACCACTATCGCATAATGTTGTTTGTGAAATATATTAGACTTTTTAATAGCTTATATCCTAATTATGATTTTGCAGCATTTCTTCAGTTTACAGCTCTATAGGGTACTCATTGAAGGAAAATCCCGCGGGCTTAAGGCCCTCCATATCCCCGGGTATCTCAAGCGCATTAATAGCAACCAAATCTATATTAAGACGTGGGCCCAGGGTTAGCCTTTAGGGAGCCCCCCGACAAACTTCACCCCTAAATTACATTCCTTCAGTGTCCCTATTCAAGGAGGTTACTATTCACACTCACAAAAAAGTTTTAGTCATGTAGGAATATTGTACAAATAAAAAAAGATATTTTACTCACCTCTGATTATTATTAGGCATTTTACAACCCTAAATATGGGTAGGTACAGTGTAAGGATTAAATATACTGACACGATTCGTGCTAACGTCAACAATTCAACATGAAGCTTTTAATCTATTCTATGAGGTATGGAAATCAATAAATTGCTTCGTACTGTTTTCATATTATAACACGACCTCCTACATGTTTAGCAGTTCAATTTAATTGAGTAAATTAAAAAGATTTCATACGGATTTTTTATCCACTTAGTTAAGCCTTCATATAGAAACAATCAATTAAAATTTCATATAGAAACAATCAATAAACAATTTGGTGAAGTAAACCGCATTCTTTTGCCACATACTCCGTTATGAAAAAAATGGCGTCTTGCAAATATAGTGAATGGCTGACATATCTCATGACAGAATCTCAGACATATCAAATGCAAATATTCAAGTAATAGTGGCTCAAGAACAAGAACAAGAAGAGTTCCAAAGGATGACCGTTAGGAAGTTCCAATGGAGCAGCGGTTCAGAAAAGAAAGAGATACTTATATTTTATAGGCCTTTTGTGACTGATTCATCGTGGAATCTGATGATAATTTTTCCTATCTATCTATCTATACCCTCACGCCACATCCCTTGCAGGGTAGGCAGAGAGGACAGAGCGCCAGACAGTCCTATCCTTACACACACTCCTAGTTTCCGTCACATTCATGCAATTAGTCATACACGCTCTCCGATTCCTTTTACTCAAAACGCGTCCATCCTTGAGGATCTGGTCGACATGATCGGACCAGGTCAGTCTCGGACGGCCGCGCTTCTCACCCCTCTTCGCTCATTCAGATATATCTTTTTTGTCATCCTGTCATCATTCATTCTCTCAACATGCCCAAACCATCTTAGTTTGTTTACTTTCATTCTTGTCACTACACCAGTCTTGCAGTCACTCATTTCTCTAATAACCTCATTCCTTATCTTATCTCTCAGCGTTTTCCCGCACATTCTTCTTAATGACCTCATTTCTACTGCATTCAACCCTGATTCATCCTTCTTCATCCACGTCCACGTCTCACTAGCATACATCAGGGTCGGCACCAAGACAGCATTGTGCACTAGCACTTTTGCTTTCATAGACACATTGCTACTACTAACAATGGGACCGAGCGCACCATTCGTCCTAGTACCGGCCAGCTTCCTTCTTTCAATGTCTCCATCACAGCGTCCATCTCTAGTAAACAAACTTCCCAGATATACATACTGATTCACTTGCTCCAGACAGTCATTACCAACCTTTATCACACAATTTGTCCTTATTTCCTCTCTTTCGAACACTAATACTTTCGTTTTATTTACATTCATTTTCATACCATTCATATCGCAGCTTTCGTACACACAGGATACTATCCGTTGTAACTCACATTCATCATCAGCCATCAACACTAAATCATCTGCAAACATTAACGCACATACTTTCACTCCATTTAGGTCCACACCAACATTCAGCTCATTCAGAGGACGCATGCAGTAGTCGAAGAACAGGTTGAACAACCAAGGCGACATGACGCAACCCTGTTTAACCCCTTTTGTGAGAGTGAACTACTGCGACAACGCAGCATTCACCCTGACACAAGCAGAGCTCTCCGTATATAGAGACGCGATTGCGCCAATCAGTCGGTCGCTCACCCCATATTTCGACAGTACACGCCACAGTCTTTCTCGGTCCACACGATCGTATGCCTTCTCCAGATCCACGAACGCGCAGAAGAGCCTCTGGTGTTTAGCCAGAAGCTTCTCCACGACCATCCGTAGGGAGAAGATCTGATCGGTGCACCCCCTGCCACTCATGAAAGCACCCTGCACATCCCATACTTTACTTTCAGTCACTTTTCTTACTCTTTCAATCAATACCTTTCCATACAGTTTGCCCACAGAGCTCAGCAAACTGATAGCCCGATAACTGCCGCATTCCAACCTTGAGCCTTTCCCCTTGTACAAAGGGCAGATGACTGCCCTCCTCCAATCCTCAGGAGTGCAGCCACTCTCCCAGCACAAGTTGAAGAGCCTCAGGCACCACTCGAGAATCTTCGGGCCACCTTGCTTGATGAACTCTATGGCCACACAGTCATGTCCCGCAGCTTTACCATTCTTTGCTTTTTTCAATGCAAGCACAACTTCATTCATACGTATTTCCTCGTCCTCAGCAATATTTACATTCATACTATCTGCTACATTCGTCTGGTTTGTACTAGTACCACTTTCATACAATTCTTCGAAGTATTCTTTCCATCTTTCAACAACTTCTTCTCCATTCATCACTAATTAAATAATTTTTCCAACACAATCTATTTTTCTCCGGTACCTCTTATTTGTATTTAGTGTCCATTTTCTGAAATAACACAAATAGTAGATATTTCCAATGTTGTTAAAGCCAACAGTTTTGTTTGTCATTAAAAATGTTATGAGAATAGCGTTTGTAGAGATAAGGCAGTTTCATTTTTTAATGATATGAGCTATGCGGGATTGTGTACACAAACTCAAATACTTTTTTTGCACATTTCACGGTAAGCTAAAAGCTTGTGGCACGAAGTGCAGAATATTGAAACCAAAGAGATTCAAACCAAACTGAATGTGTAAGTCTATCCTCCTCTTTTTAACAAGCTTTTCAAAACTGTGATGTGCGATATATATAGATAATATGTGATAAAAAATTAATTTGTAAATATTCTGAATTGTTTTTGCAATGTTTAGGTTGATAAGATCTCAATATTTCAAAATATTACATGCTCAGGTAGAAAAGGGTTGTTTTTAGAAAGTATGTTTCCATTGTTCCTTGGCCGGCGCCCCGAACAATGGGGCTTGCAGACGGCGAATTTCTTGGAATTCGCCTACCCCGACGTTGCAGTTAATCCCGTTAGCCCATCCTGAAGGCGTGACTTGACACAGCTGAGCGGGATAAAAGATGGCTTTAGCCAATGGCCGCTGGCCGGCGGCCATTGAAAGTTCGTTCTGGGTGAGGTGGCTGCACCCCAGGACACCGAGCAGTTCTCATCTACCTGTTGAAGGGTTCAGTCGCCTAATTGTTGTAACTAGTAATTATCTCCGGTCAAGTACATAATTATCTTCGTGTCTGTGTGTGTGTGTCGCCAACGAATGCCTCGGCAAACGAGGCGTTGGGCGCGGGGCTCTGCCCCCTCTATTGTAAGAGTCTTGTCTATCAGGGCTGACATATAATAATCACTCTGTGTGCTTCGATTGGAAGGCAGAGTTCATCGTGGGAGGTCAACGCTGACAAATATTCATACACCGCTTTTGATCAGTCAGCCAGTCTTCATGTTACGTGATTCATCCCCTCATCCGTGACCTGATCGCAAAGGTCACCATCAGGATATTCGCCTACAGGCCTACGCCCCCGAACGGATCTGGGGCTGGCTTGTAATCTCATCGCTGGATGACGTCATCATATCGATTAGCGGTTGCGTAATAATTGTGTTAATTACAATGGCCTATAGTGTTAAATGTCGATCGAACAGTGTTTTAATTGTATAAAATAAATTCAGTGAACTTCGAACGTATCGTAGGTTATACTCTAGTTACTAGTTAATTGTTTTTCTTGTGATTATTGTTTGTTTTGGTCGATGCTTTTGGTATGAGTAATACCTACTGTTTATTGTGATGTGCTTAATTGTGTAATAAATATGTAAATACAACTTGAACTTTGCTTTTGAATACACATTGCCCAACATTTATTCGCATTTTCAGATAACTTGCCAGAGTAACTATTTCTTTTGCTTTGCTTTATTTTCTCTCAATTAATTTAATCATTAGTATTTCTATTTAATGTACCCCTCATGAGCGAGGTGCTTTTGCTTTTTACCTTTAATTACCTTAGTATCATTAGTATATTTTTCATTTTAATTTTCTTTTAACCCCTCATGAGAGAGGTGAACCATGAACACAGGAGGAGAACTGGAGATTATTTTCCCGGAGAGCGGCCCCCCATGTCAAAATGGCCCCCAACAAAGGGGCGTGTTCGTTTGAGGATTTTCCGAGAACATAAAAGAGCCCACACCCTGAGGTTTTGATATTGGGGTGGTTTTTCCGGGGGGATTTTCCGGATTTTCTTTTTGTGTCATGTGTTAATGTTATGTTTATCTGGCAGGTTGTCTGAAGTGGCGATGTGTATTGTTTTGAACTTGTGCTTGTTTAATTGACTATGTTTTTATTGTGTATTAATTACGTACTGATTCGATAGACGGATAATGTCGCGATTCGTGGATATCAAATACTGTGTTCGTGATTTTTCGCCCACATTTGGAGGGTGGGCAAATCAAGACCCTGAGGTATTTATCAGGGCCTGTCAGGAACATGGGAGGATTGATGCTGATGATGAGGTGCCTGGCTGGGTCGTAAAACAGTTGCGTGGGGAGGCTAGACAGTGGTGGAGAGGGTTGGACAGACTCCACCATTGTCGATGGGGATATTTTAAAGATGAGCTTGTTTCTAGGTTTGGGGTAAATTCAGTTAGTGTATACGCTCTCAAAGGCGATTTACTGTCACGGAGGCAGGGTCTTGGAGAGCGGGGTACCCTCTTTGTGGAAAGGAAGTGGGGAATTATTAGGCGGTTGATTAAAGCAGGACCTCAAGATGGTGTGGTGGATGATGGCCTATTGGAAAGGCCGGATTTGGCGTCATACATGGTGGTTTTGATGACGCCAAGGTATCAGGAGAGGCTACGGTTTGAGAGGATAGCTAGTATGGAACAACTGAAGGAATTAGTCTCTGATGTAGACTTCCCTCAGGCTCGTCTCCCAGTTGCGCAACAGACACAGGAGATATCATCAGTATCACACGATCTTCCAGCGAATACAGTATGCGATCGCGAGGGGTGCAATGTACCCAGCCAGGATGCTGGGGAGGGGGAGGTTTCCGTGGAGACGGAAGTAATCCTCCCGGAGGAAAAAACCCTGGAAGTGATTGAACCAGGTGAGGATTGCACCGTTAAGGAGGAACACACACCTCCGTCTGTTCACGAATTAATAACATCATTCGCGTGGGTTTTACAATCAATTTTGGCAATATTAATCGTCGCGAATATTGTCATAGAAAGTTCCTTACGTTGTATGATGGGTATAATTATTATTGCAATTAAATTCGTGAATAGAAAATTACATCGTCGTCGTAAAGTAACGCTGAAATTAATAGCGAAGATAGTTCGATCCGTCCGTCGAATCAATTACGAGTGTATTGTGTCTGAATACTCATATTACCATGTGTTTGTAGATAGAGATAGTAGATGCCTGAAGGCTAGGAAGAAACGTACTTGTGGGATAGGCAAGTAGCTAGCATCAGGTCATCTAGATATAGGTTTGGTTATTCCTTGTAAAAATAACCTGGCGCTCAATGGGAAGAACGGTTTGGATTGTATATAATTAGTAGAGTGTAGGACATGTGTAGGATTAAGATAGTTGATAGTTAGGTATAATAAATATGTTGTGTTGTAAATAGGTAGCTATAAGTGGGTGCATGTAATTATTGTCGCGTCGTTTATGGTAACATCGGTATTTTGTCTAAAGAATGGTTTTATGTAACAGGGTAACAGTGGGGTTGATATAAACTGTGGTTGATCTACATGTACGCATGTTATTGTAGCAAGGGAGAGGTATGAAATGTGTATGTGCCAGGCTCGCTCCCGGTGTGAGGAGGAGTTGCTGGCTTAGCACAGGTGTATGAAGAAAGTGTGAGTCACAGAGGGCTCGTAGAGTAGTTAGAGAGTATGGATGAGTTACAGAGGACTCAGTGAGTAGACAGAGAGGTCCAGAGAGTGTAAGCAGGGAGATGCTTACGAGTAAATGTGTTGTACGAGGTTTTATAGTGTAGTTATCATGAGAGGACGGTCACGTGTGGGATAGTGGAATCGTCAATTACCTGGGATACACAGGTGACGAATGCCACAGTCTGAAAGGGTGAAGGACGTGGATGTAGCATGTAAGATCGAACCACATTGTTTTATCGAGTATTTTGGGTTATGTGTGCATTGCATATCAAACTGATTGCAGTGGAAAATATTTAAAAATGAGTAATGTTTGTTAATTGTCGCGAAGTCGTTATAAATAATTATGTACCATGTACCTACTTGTATTGCCTATCATGCGTGTACAAATTGTAAATAGTTAGTCTTAGTTCACTAGGTATATTAGTAGTTGGGTCAGTTTATCGTGTACATATGTAGGAATAATTCAGATTTATTTTGGGGTTGTATATTATGTTTTAGAATTAATTTTTCATCAAAGGAAGACGGGTTGATTTGATGTGCGATATATATAGATAATATGTGATAAAAAATTAATTTGTAAATATTCTGAATTGTTTTTGCAATGTTTAGGTTGATAAGATCTCAATATTTCAAAATATTACATGCTCAGGTAGAAAAGGGTTGTTTTTAGAAAGTATGTTTCCATTGTTCCTTGGCCGGCGCCCCGAACAATGGGGCTTGCAGACGGCGAATTTCTTGGAATTCGCCTACCCCGACGTTGCAGTTAATCCCGTTAGCCCATCCTGAAGGCGTGACTTGACACAGCTGAGCGGGATAAAAGATGGCTTTAGCCAATGGCCGCTGGCCGGCGGCCATTGAAAGTTCGTTCTGGGTGAGGTGGCTGCACCCCAGGACACCGAGCAGTTCTCATCTACCTGTTGAAGGGTTCAGTCGCCTAATTGTTGTAACTAGTAATTATCTCCGGTCAAGTACATAATTATCTTCGTGTCTGTGTGTGTGTGTCGCCAACGAATGCCTCGGCAAACGAGGCGTTGGGCGCGGGGCTCTGCCCCCTCTATTGTAAGAGTCTTGTCTATCAGGGCTGACATATAATAATCACTCTGTGTGCTTCGATTGGAAGGCAGAGTTCATCGTGGGAGGTCAACGCTGACAAATATTCATACACCGCTTTTGATCAGTCAGCCAGTCTTCATGTTACGTGATTCATCCCCTCATCCGTGACCTGATCGCAAAGGTCACCATCAGGATATTCGCCTACAGGCCTACGCCCCCGAACGGATCTGGGGCTGGCTTGTAATCTCATCGCTGGATGACGTCATCATATCGATTAGCGGTTGCGTAATAATTGTGTTAATTACAATGGCCTATAGTGTTAAATGTCGATCGAACAGTGTTTTAATTGTATAAAATAAATTCAGTGAACTTCGAACGTATCGTAGGTTATACTCTAGTTACTAGTTAATTGTTTTTCTTGTGATTATTGTTTGTTTTGGTCGATGCTTTTGGTATGAGTAATACCTACTGTTTATTGTGATGTGCTTAATTGTGTAATAAATATGTAAATACAACTTGAACTTTGCTTTTGAATACACATTGCCCAACATTTATTCGCATTTTCAGATAACTTGCCAGAGTAACTATTTCTTTTGCTTTGCTTTATTTTCTCTCAATTAATTTAATCATTAGTATTTCTATTTAATGTACCCCTCATGAGCGAGGTGCTTTTGCTTTTTACCTTTAATTACCTTAGTATCATTAGTATATTTTTCATTTTAATTTTCTTTTAACCCCTCATGAGAGAGGTGAACCATGAACACAGGAGGAGAACTGGAGATTATTTTCCCGGAGAGCGGCCCCCCATGTCAACTGTTATAAATAAATACAAACTTTCAGATTCGAAAGTTATCAATACGTCAAACTTCAAAACCCGGACGTGAAATGCGACAGATAATACTGAACAAGGTAGATATTTAGCTGTTCAAATGTTCAACCTTCATAATACATTATTGAGTAAATCAAAGCGAATCAATAATGCAGCGCTGGAGTTAGATAATATAATTATGTTTGCTCATCAAGGATAGTATCATTCTGTTATCGGAATATACATCAAGCAAATACCTGCTTCACACAATGCCTATCGAACTATTCATTCATTGACTAAGCATCACTGTTCGGACAATAGGATTATGTTAATAACCAGCTTTTGTTGCCGTTCTATGAAAATCAATGTACTAGAACAACTATTCGATACATTACCTTGATGATTCGTAGTTGTCATAATTGAATGTACGGCACTTATACCCAAAGGGTTGAAAGTAGATTCGAATCTTAGAAGGTGTAGTTTTCACAGACTTTATCCTGTCATCGGGTTGAACTTGTTTGTATCCAACATTTCCGCACAACCTCGGAGTTGGCAAAAAGGTGTTGTGATCATAGCGGCAGCAAAACGAAACAAACCGAAACATCACGCTCGAACACATGATGCAATATGAAAAAAATGAAATTGTTATGGATCTTTGTGAAAATCTCGGACATCTCTTATGTCAGATATTGGTGTTATGACATCTATTTGCCGATCGCTGTTATAGGTTCTTGTCTTACGCCCCCTTTCCTTATGTATGTGGTGTGTAGTGAAAGGTCTTCTCAGTCGTCCATCGAAAACCTAAAGTCACTCCAAACAATAGTTATCTTTTCTGCCCATAATTCATACAATTTTTTTTTTGACATTAGCACACAAAAATCTCTTGTCTTGAAGTTAAAGCACGCTGTATGTTTACGTTTCTCTCTAGTATCACACTGAATAACGTATATAATGAGTTCCATCACAGGCAAACATGCAATACATTTATATGAACATTGTACACTCTGATATCAGATGTATTAAATTGATTATATTAATGCTCCCAAGCGAATTCTCCGTAGTAACTTATAGGTACTTAATTATAATGAAATCCAATATTGTGTAGGTCAAGATATCATAACTGTTTACCTATCTAATTGTATTGAATAATATTACATCTCATGACACCTACATAAGTTTTTAATTTTTACCTTCCGAATTCCAAACTTCACGTTCTAAATTTGTACTACAACTGTTTATACCTTTGAGTATTGAACTCACCTACACCTAATGTCCTCCTACCTACAAGAGGTGCACCATCTCCTTAATAATTGTGGATTTTCGGCAGCGTTGAGTATTTGACAAAACGCCGTCACAATCACATCGGAACGTTATTTTGAAAATTGTATATATACTGTTTACAAAAAACATTTCGCATTGCACCTAATTTAATTTTGTTTTAATTATATACGTACAATACAAAAAGTAGATATTCGTATACGCCACTGACTTTGCACGAGATTGTATTGATATTTTGGATAAAAATATGTGCAACAAAGGGAATTATTGATTTATAATGATTTTTTATTTCATTTCTGATTTTATAAAACATCACTACCGCCATCTATGAATGATAAATTACCTGGGAAAGAATCTGAAAAAAATGACGATTCGCGTCCGGAGTAAACATTAATACCAGACGATTTTAGACATCCATCTATTAAATAAACTTACAAATGGAATCTCGGCTTCAACATAGGCTATTAAAATATATGATTTGTATCGTGGTTTGGTAAAATTATCAATTTTCCCAAGATACTGAATTCTATCAAGTTAGTATGAAAATGAAAGAAGCCATTTAAAGTAGTCCCATTAATATGGTTTTTAAATTTGTTTGCGTCGTTACATAATCTAGAACTAGGATATACATCTAAGGATTATTTTTATACAATGTTTTTGCTCTACAAATACTTCTGTATGACTAAAAATATGTCTATAATAATTAAAAAATAGTTTTGACATTTGCTCCGCGGCGCTTTCTGTCGTCGTCTGTTTTGACTCGCGTGGTGTAGGGGCTAGCGTACTTAACTTAAATTGAGTGTTATGCGATGCGAGGGTACGAGTTCGATCCCACTCCATACCCAACGCTTTTTTCTTCTTTTTTTTACTATCTTTTTGTGAAATTTGAATTGAGCAGAATCCTATATACAAAAAAAAAAATTTTACTAGGTAAAACAAATATATTCCTTCCTATATGCCAAAAATTTATTGCATTAGGTATTTAATTCTAAGACGATGTAACTTCACCACCCGTACACAATTTTAGCCGTTGCGAAGCACGGGAAATACAGCTAGTGATAAAATAAAGAAGCATGAAATAATCTACTCGTATGTCAAAATTCGAGTATATGATAATAAAAGACAAATACACAGTAATATTGTATTCAATGGGTGCAGAAGGTGTTATTTAACGCTATTATAACAATTAAGATCAGAGAACAGTTGTTCGCAGTTAGTGAAGTGATAGATATAAAAATCTGACAATTTAGTTAGACACTGTGTCAGTAAATTGGCTTCATTTTGAATTTATATGGACTTGTATTGAAACAATTGAATATGACTTATCTATGTCAAATAAAATTATAATTATTTTCACAACCTATAGTTTATACAGTATGTCGAGAAAGAGGTGGTCTCGATATATAACTTTTAAATTCTGTTTCTCGTCACAGGAAAATTAGCAAAGTAATATTTCATGAGTTCTGAATTTATTTATATGCAGAATGAAAAAAGTATTTCAGAATAGAATTAAGTTTTTACTTAACGACATCCTAAGTGATTGGCAACACTCTCAGCTAATATAATTTTCAGCAGCGCTTTCAGATGTTCTTAAATAATTAATGTTTCTTTTGAGATTACATATTCACATGTTGTTTTGGCGTAGAGAACGTCTTACTTTTTCGTTCCATTATTCACGGTAAAACCAAGCAAGTTAATGGTTTTGTATGGAAAATTAAACCCGTGTTCTCAAGAATATAGGCGTACCTTTTCTTTACCAATTACTAGAATTATTATGAGTAAAAACAAAACGTACTTTGTGACAGAAAGATGTAGATATAAATAAACCTAATACCTAATAATATTATGAGGATTAGAATCCTCGAACATTTGTCGTGTAAAATAAGTAGGTATTCCGTTTTTACAATTATTTAACATTTTTAATTACATTATTCATTAGCGAGAAGAAAATTTGCATTATATTATGCAACGTTGAGTTTGTGCATAGACGAGAACGAGAAATGGGTCAATATGATAAATTTTACTTAAAAGAACAAACTAAGATTTTTTCTCAGACGCTGGCATTTTGCTAATAGTAGGTACATTTTTTATTTTATTTTTCAATTAATATATTTCCCACTTTGCTATCTTATAACCTTATTTTTCATTCTCTACATGGCAACATAGCTATTAAAAGTTCACGAACACGGGAAGGTAACAAAGATACTCGTACCTATTCGTGAGTTGACTGATGATCTTGACAACTATAATGTAAAGCCAAATAGGTACAATTTGTAAATTTCAGAACACAATATTTATTTTTCATCAGCGCTAGTTTTTTCTCCTTTTTTATCAATTTACTCATCTGTCTATAAATTGAAATCCTATAATAAAGCTCCCAGGCTCTCTGTGCATGCCAGACTGAACAGGCTGAGATGGGCCAGACATGTGCAGAGAACGCCTCCATCACGGGTACCGAAGACACATCCAGGTTGCCGAAGAAGGGTCGGTAGGCCGAGACTCCGATGGGAGGACGAATTAAAAAAGGATGCTGCCAATCTACTGCAAGTGAGGGACTGGAAATCCGCTGCGGAGGACAGACAGAGTTGGAGGCGAGGTCTGATGGAGGCCAAAGCTCGATTTGAACTGTAGAGCCATCGAAAAAGAAGAATAATATTGTTTAAGGAAATGAAAATAATAATTGATAATAATTGTTAATAAATAATAATAATAATTGATAATAAATAATAATTGATGATTTTTTATTATTCTTAATTACTGCTTTAAAAAGCCACAATTATTAAAGTCAACTACCCTAGTTAAACTAATATTTAAAATGCCATTCAAATATTTTTATCGTCCTAAAGGAAATAAATGTTAAAGAACGTTTCACGTTTTAATTACTCCGTTTCATGAAAAAAAAGTTAATTAACATCCCTTGTAATAATAATTTTATTCATCTTAGAGGTTATGTATACGAAGGAAATAACTTTACAAAAATGTAAGCCTTTTGTCTTCAGGAAATAGGAGTATTACAATGCTGTGTTTATATTCTAGTAGGCATTTTATAGTCTCGCTAAAAATGAGTCCGTTTGCCTAAAAATGTTTACTTTTATTAGCTTTTTATGACGAAATTGCGAAAAAAAACAATTACCATCTAACCGTTTAAATATAGTAATCTCGTAAGGCTTTGTCAATAAGGACAGTTTAATGCAATAGGTATGTCGGGTTGACTGTAAGATATTGCTTTTGCAATAAGTCCGCCTTTTGGCACACTGTATTGTCTTGTTTTTGTTGTTTCATATATTTACTGGCCAATAAAGTTTTATTTATATATTTATTATTTATTTATGTTTTATATATGTAAAGTCAAACTTTTTTCAAGTTATTTCTAATAAATTATGACCTTCTGCTTTCTAATATAATGAACCGAAAAGAAATGTTTTTATTTTATTTATCCATCCCGGTGCCGGCACTAATACATGTTAGCAACAGACAAGACATTCCGTGTGACCATTCTGGATGCAATCTGGCCGCCGCGCCGCCGGCGCCGATCCAACACCTCACACAAAGTGTGGTAACGGCAACCGGTTTGCGACCAGAATGGTTACATGGGATGGACGTGGCTGAAGAAGGACAAATCATGTGTGAATGCTGTTAGAACGAGATCGCTAAGAAGATTATGTCGAAAAACGTTAAGATATGCGATTAGAAAATAAGTAATTAGAGAGTTGAGTGACTGTATAACGGATGTTGTAACTTATGAAAGTGAACAAGTTAAGATGGTTGAGCCTTGTAGAGAGGATGAATGATGAAAGGATAGGAAAGAAAATACACTTGTGCGTAAGAAGTCTAAGACACGAAGCCGCCTAAGAACCACTTGGTTCGACCATGTAGTATTTTGAGTAAAATGAATCGCAGAGTGTGTACGATGAATTCAATTAATGTGACGGAAGCAATGTACATTTCGAATGTAGAAAGGGGGTAGACAATATAGAATTAGAACACAACATTTACCCAACTTAGTTGGGATAATTGCAAAGGACTGATAAACCAGGGACTAACCCTTTATTAGTCCTTAGTTGACAAAATGCTCATAAAGTTATGAAGGATGGAGTATTTGTTCTTCAAAATACACAAAAGAATCTGAGAGTCTTCCTTATCTGATTTATATTCACGACTCCTCTCAGAGTCTTATCATAATTAGTGAGTGAGTCGGTTTACTTAAAACATTGTAGTTGTCGTGTTGAAATGTACTACAAACAATAATACTGATTTTCCAGCTCTTCCTTAGGCTTCATCATATTTAAACAAGTTCTTAAGAATGAAAATTGAGACATAGCTTTCTAAGATACCTTTTCTTACTTTTGATAAATTACCGTAGTTTGAAACTTAACGTATCTCTGTTGCCTGGCTACCTACCTAGGCTGACGACGTTGAGTGTTAGATTTTAACTCTGTGGCATTGCTATATTATAAATTTGTATTAAAATTGTTCATAATTTCTCTGTACCTCACTCCATCTACGTTGATATTTCCCATACAAATGAGGTATTTATGAGATTCTTTCATGCTAAGTTTTCTTTACCCTGCGCCCAATTCATACTGTGCTACTTCCGTCCGAATTCTTTTCAATGTGAGCTAATTTCATACTGCGGTCTTTTCACGTATGCTTTTTTTCTTTAGCGATTTTTTTCGTATGAGCTCTTTTCTTGTGTATTTTTTTCAGGTCACAGTACATGCAACCTTCCTAAGATATTTCGGCGATAATGATAATATCATAGGGTGAATTAAAAAAACAAATGTTTGTCCCTCATCCCTTTGACGTCACAGTTTGTTCCCCACAAAACTTTGTACATTTCTCATTTTCATGAAACAAAGGCCGATTAAGCTGTGACACTTAGCGTAAACAGTCTACAAATATTATTATTGTTAGGTTACGTTCCTGACAAAAAGTAATTGTGGTAAATTTCTGGTTATTATTAGGTAGATACTGTTCTTGTCTAAGTATATTATTTTAATCTTTATAAACAACTAAGTATTGTCTGAAAAAAAAATTGTCGGTATTCTAAACTGAATAATAATAATGATCATCAGCCTTCGCCAGTCCAGTTTTGGATATAGGTCTCCCTTCCCAACTTGCATAACCTTGCCCCTTGGTGCCAAATCCCCGGCAAATTCATTTCACGCTTTTTCAGCAGTTCGCAACCCATTCTGAATATTATACACCTACAATCTACATGTTTGCACAGTGATATTTTTATTCGCTGGTTACCCTATTACTGAGATATACCGTGATGGTACATTAGTTATGGTAAATATTGGCAATAGCACATCTGTGGTTCTGTAATCATTTAAAATTCAATAAACTTCTACAGTGAACATCGTCAGCCATGTAAAATTCCCCGACTTTTACAGGAACTTCGAAAACAATGATTTTATACAGTTCACACTCACAAGTCACAATGCAGCTCGCACGTTGCATAAACTTCGCCGCGAAAAGTTGAGTGTGTTTTTCAAATTGAAAGTTTCTTAAACAAATGAACGGAAAGAACAGAATCTTTGTTTTACGAGAGAAGGAAGTTGTACTGTGAACCTTATGAGAGATGAACGCCAAGTTGATAGTACTGCTTTATGTTTAGTACGAGCGTGGGCATCGCCAAGGGGGGGGGCAAGGGGGCAGCTCCCCCCTCCACCCCTAGAGATTGGAATAGTTATATATTTTTTCATACTAAATGATGAAACCTCACAAAAAATCACATTACTACCACACATTTTTTCATCATATCATAAATTTTCTAAAGTTAGTATGAAAATCCATCAGTTTCATAAAAAAATTGCCTACGGCGCTATTTATTATTGCTTTTTTATAAAAAAAAAACATTTTTCATACATATTGCTGAGCAAAGTATTATATACATTTTCAAATAAAGAAACCACATCACGACCGTCTTCACTATTTCTCTCAAAAAAATTACACCTGCCGGGCAAATCACGCGTTTTTTTGCTCTTAAATGTAGACAAACTATTTACATATTAATAAATGTCGCTATATTTTGAATTGAAATGCCCATCTATGTTTGTATGTGCACTGAAATGACTGAATAAAGCATCTATCTATCTATGCAACATAATTTTTTTCAACTTATGTTGCCCCCCTTCCCTAGCTCCGAGGCTGGCGACGCTCATGAGTACGAGTATGTTCTTATATATCATTGTTTTCTTTAATTTCTTCAGTCACTTGTAGTCCGAGAGCCCGCTGCTTAATTTATGACGTATCTGTTTTTTGATCGAAATGTGGTATAAACGATAGCTTACCAATAGGGTATTACATCGCACTAGGGTTGCCTATCAAAATCTTGCCGCAACCCCCCCTGCCCCCCCCGAAAAGGTCCCTCTTCGCGGTTTTTCGCATTTTATATGAATATGGTAAGAGATAGGAGAAAGTAGTCAATGACAAAAATAATCCTTGCTACATTTTCTACAAAAAACATTAATTCAATTTTTTCATAGGACTAGTAGTTTACCCGTAATGGCCGGTCAAAAAACAGGATATTTTTTGAAAAAATAAAAAAAAAGGTTGATTTTTTTTCTTTCACATTCTTCCACCCATTATTACTAACATTTTATGGAAAAAAAATTTTGGCCTGCGGCGCTATATCACTGGTTATTTTATGAAAAACTAAATTTAAAGAATTTTCGTCACTGAGTTTTATTATAATAACTCCGAAATTATTAGATGTATGAACATAAGTTATAGCTCGTTTTGTAGCTAAGACTATGGTAATTAATTCGTTCTCTGACTATTTTCCTGTAGCTCTTATCAATTTTCAACCAATTTAGTTTAAATACATTTTTTTTGTATTTTAAATGAATTTCGGTTTTGGACCGGCCATTGCGGGTAAACTGCTAGTCCTATGAAAAAATTTATTCAATGTTTTTTGTAGAGAATTTAGCAAGGATTATTTTTGTCATTGACTACTTTCTTCTATCTCTTACCATATTCCTATAAAATGCGAAAAACCGCGAAGAGGGACCTTTTCGGGGGGGGGCAAGGGGGGTTGCGGCAAGATTTTGATAGGCAACCCTAGTGCGATGTAATACCCTATTGGTAAGCCATCGTTTATACCACATTTCGATCAAAAAACAGATACGTCATAAATTAAGCAGCGGGCTCTTGGACTATTGCATCTTGGTACATGTCACAATAATAATATGAACAAGGACAATAATTCATTTTATATTGTTACTTTATGTATTGGTCATGTGCCAACAACTTCATATCCTCGCAATTTATTTTATCTTCTTGGTCCATGCCTACTTCAATATCACGTGTTTTACAAATATCGCATTTCCGCAAACACTAGTGTCAGAGAGGAAGAGATACTCGACTATCTGTTAACATTGAACAATATCTCCCTGGTTTAATATTCAAATCAAATATTCTTCTTATCTTCATCGGCAAGGCATCAGATCTCAAATACACAGTAAAAGTTAGAGATTATCACATATAGAATGCGTACAAAAATATAGTATATAATGCGTATAAATGAGGATGGAAAAATAGAAAAAAATAATAATGAAAAAATGAATGAAGTGAAATAAAGAAACATAGGTATATAAACTCTTAATAGTATGCACACCGACATTTAAAAAATTTCTAAAAACGGGAGACCTTCTATCTCGACAACAGTTACTAAATATGGTATGGAACAAAGAAGGCTAGATGCGTTGAACCTTTATCTAAGGAATAACCGCAAAACATTTTTTATATCTTTTATAGATTTCTCAAAATAAATTTCGAAAAACATCTCCGATCTTTTTTCCGAAAGACGGAAACTCGTTTCCCGAAAGTCACGGAGTAAATTTTTTTTGTACTTATAATATGCAATAAAATCTAGGGAATAACCGTAAAAGTTTTTTTATAGACGCAAAATTAACCCCAAAAAATGGAAAAAACGCTATTTTTACCATTTCATCATGCGATTGTCACGCGATTTTCAACCTTAATGCCGTGGGAAAAGACTGACGTCATTCTTGGTGCCAAGCCCTTAACATTGAACAATATCTCCGTGGTTTTATATGCAAATCAAATATTCTTCTTATCTTCATCGGCAAGGCATCAGATCTCAAATGCCATACACAGTAAAAGTTAGAGATTATCACATAAAGAATGCGTATAATAATATTGTATATAATGCGTATAAATGGTGGTTGTTGCATTGAATGTATTGAAATGTGATTTAATGGCGTTGCGCCGTATATGGATTAATAAATAAATAAATAAATAAAACGAGGGCGGAAAAATATGAAAAAAAAGTATAATAATACTGAAAAAATGAATGAAGTGAAATAAAGAAACATAGGTGTATAAACTGTTGATTACATGTATGTTTGTATTGCGTTTGTGTCTGTCTGGTATTGGGTTCTTTTGCATTATTTGTTGTAATCACATTTTATTATTGTTAACCTGTTGACAGTCCATGTATTGAAAAAGTAAAATAAAATGAAAATTAAATAAAGAAGTTTTTCCTCAGGCAAAGGTGGTAGGATTAAGTTGTTATAATTAATTTCAATAGACTGCATTAAGTATGCAGATATCGATAGTCATACAAAAAAAAACAGAGATTGTACCGGTGCCCTTATCAAATACTATTATTCAAACCCACTCCATACGCCGTAAGACAAAAGTATTTTTTGGCACTAAAATGCAACACTCATTTTCTATTTAGCTCCCGGGGTCCGCCTATTATCGTTTTGTCGTGATATATGCCCTTTTTAATTAAATAAAACAAGTCAGTTTATATAAAATATTGCGTGAAGCACATTGTTAGAAGACATAATTTAGGAGTTATGTTTTTGTACTGAAAAATATTTTTGTTGAAAAAAACTTTAACAATGGTTCATTCTTCTCGAACGTAATAAGAAAAAAGATCACCGCATTTTATCCGCACTTCACAGAGTCATTTTAAAACGAATAAAAATAATAACATTTCTTCTAAGTTAATTTTCTTTCTAGATTCTATACTATTATAACTCTATTATACGATCTCCGCTCTCTGATTCTCTTATCTATTTGAACTGCAAACTAGTTGGAGAAAAGAAATCATTGTCTATTTTTCATTTGAAGTACCATTGTCTTTTACGAACATTTTTATAGAAGTTAGTTGCAATTGTCGAGGTTAATACTATGTTATATAATGAAAAAGCTAAGATGAAACATAGATTTTAATTAGAGTCTTGAAGTGTTAGATTTAGATATTGTGGACTTACAATTTTAACTAGAGAAAGATCCAGTTACAGTTTTATTTCGACATTTGGCATTTCGATTAATCGGAATACCGAAATTATTTAGACATCGTAGTCGTTTTTAATTTTTGTCTGTTCTACCCAGGACTCATGTTATCTTCCCACCACCAGCAACTCCAGAGCAACAATAAAAATTTCAAAGTCACTTTTGGTCGAAAACTATGAGAAACCGAAATCGCTTTCGCTCGACACAAACGTTGCAATTTCGATCAGTCTCTGGTTTAAACTAGGTCACAACCCAACCACAACAATCCACAGCATTATTACAACTCATAACTTACAGTATTATTGTCATATATTTCTCTCACTTATATTCCTCTTTATTCCGTTTACACATTTCTAAAAAATCACACAATTTTACACAATTTTTGTCAAGAAATCCTAACTCTTAGAACGTATACAATTACATAACTGTATGACTATTTTGACAGATCGCAAACAGGATAAGTTTTTAAAAGATTTTTTTTTAAATATTCACCAGGACAAGTGGTCCCAATTTTCCCAAAGCGTCGCAAAATTATGTGAAATGATATTTTTGAGTTTTAGATTTGGTAGCACTTTTTAAAATTTTATGTAGATATAATAATTTTATGAAGTAGGGTAATATAAAGTGACAAATATAAATGGTAGGTCCTCTTTTACAAAACGAAATAAACACACAGTAATATACATTCATTGAAAGCATTGTGACCTTTCTACAGAAAGTCTGGTCACGGAGCTAAGTGATATCAAAGATAAATATCAACAACATTACAGTCATGGGCGTCGTCAGAGGGGGCAGCCCCCCCCCCCCCCCCTAGAAATTGGAATAGGTATATATTTTTTCATATAAATGATAAAATCTCACAAAAATCACATTATTACCACACGTTTTCTCATCATATCATAAATTTTCATGAAAATCTATCAAAATATGGTTATTTAATAAAAAAAATTGTCTGCGGCGCCTTTTTTTATTACTTTGTTTATAAAATACATTTTTCGTACATATTATTGTGCAAAAATCATACACATTTTCAAATAAACCAAACCACATCACGACCTTCTTTACTATGTCTCAAAAAAATTTTCGCCTGCGGCGCTATTTAAACTTTTTTCATGATAGGGGAAGAGCTATAGTTATTGG
The DNA here is from genome assembly GCA_963576895.1 of Ceraclea dissimilis. Classification (NCBI taxonomy): domain Eukaryota; kingdom Metazoa; phylum Arthropoda; class Insecta; order Trichoptera; family Leptoceridae; genus Ceraclea; species Ceraclea dissimilis. The sequence continues at coordinate 6,713,449 of OY756375.1, forward strand.
CCACTTAAGCTACTTGGGTCCACATATTTCTTAACCACACATTTATCTTTTGAGTTATTCTAATGAAACTTTGGATTTATACACCTGAATAGTTGTTTTATAAGTTCGATTAATTTTCATTGCATTTAAATAGCTAGAACATATATTTTTCTTAACCGGAATAAAAAAATTGCAATGTCACAGTAATTGGCCCCCTCGCGATAGTGTTTGGCCCCGATTTGTTATAGTTATTGGCCACCGGTATATTAATGATTTAAATTGCAAAATTCAAGTAGCTGGCCACTCTTATTGATTACGGAGCATGTTTTCAATCAGAATGACATTATTTTTCATTAAAAACGCAAAAAATGTATATAAAATATGCTAATTTAAAAAATAAAAAAAAATTGTGCAAAAATGAAATGAGTGGTTTATTGTTTATTGAAAATTGTTATCCAAAGAAAATCTAACGATATATTTCAATTGGCCCTTTTCATAGTCTACCATTTTCTTCTGATATAAGTAGAATTTGATGAAAATTCTATATTATTTTTTTTGTTTTCAATCGCGATTATTTTTTTGGTCTCTTAGTTTTTTTCTTTTTGGCAGCAACTGCTACACATAACTGGGTTTATGTTAATTTTTTTCTATCGCAATATATTGCTTAGGCATTTTTATAACATGTTATAAAATAATATTAGAATTAACTAAAAGATTCTGGCAAAAAGTTTGATAACAACTTATAAGATTATAAAAATTTGTCTGTAAATTATTAGCGAGTACAGTTATTGGCCATATAGTTATTGGCCTATGCCAATAACTATGTTCATCCATACATTCGCAAATTTCACAGTAATTGGCATGGGGGGGCCAATTACTGTGAAATTGATATTTCACAGATACAGTAATTGTCCACCCCTCGTATTTGGCCTTAGAAACTTATTTGCAGGTTTTTATAACAAAAAATATGTTATTTAATTAAATATGATTCATATAATGAGGTCCTTTTTAACCAGAATAAATTGGGTAATTACTCACATGATCGGGAAAAAAACTTATACCCTTGACAAAAACTTAAGAAAACCGTGATTTTTTTCTACGCTTTTCGAAATTCTAAAAAAAGTGTATTAAAGTGCCAACATTTGTGGTAATGTGTATTGTCAATCTAAGCATAAATAATAGGACTACCAGACTGTGTTTTCACAATCTGGATAATACTCACTCCACCTAAATTTTTTAAAATTTAAATGTTAGTGGCCAATTACTATTACAGGGCCAATTACTGTATCACTTCCCCTATATCAATTTTAAAAATTTTGTTGCCCCCCCTAGCTCCGAGGCTGGCGACGCCCATGATTACACTTATGGCAATGAATAATAGGTTATAATATGTGAGGAATACAATGTGTGGAGCGGAAACATGCACAAAAAGGGTATTCAGATACAACAAAGTTTTCCATTCAAGAGAACGCCTAATATTTTACGTGGTACTACTCTTCAATAATAATAGAATAGAAATGAATGGACGATGATATAGGCAAAATGTATTGTTACAATTTTTCCTTCCAACTGATTGTAATAATATAAAGTATCTACTTTGTTGAATTGTATGAAATGATATTTTATAGATGTGTTTTTTTCTTGAAATCCTCTCATCCCGCTTAAAGTTTTTTTTGTTTGTATCATACATATATCAGATCACTGGTTATTGTGTTGTTTTCTTCACAATGTTTTTGTCGATAATCTCATGTATACATCATATAAATTCATCAAATAGTACCAAGTACACAAAGAATCCTTCGAATACTGAGCAGTCAATCTATAAGAAATTATGGATAAAAAAAACCATATCCACTTGTAAACCCCGGTTTTTTCATTTGATTTTGTATCTGTAATATTCTGAACCAACCGAACGAATCAACTACCTATTTTACTCTTATTATCGACCTTACACTATATCTATGTATTTATATGATTTTTCGTTTAGTACTACATTCGCTTATGCTACCCATTATGCGAGATTTTTGTTGTCTTTAATTGTATTGTGTATATTTTCAAAGGCCGTATGGCCGTTTATATCATAATAAATAAATAAATAAAACCCAATATACCAACGCTTTGCCTCTCTTCCTATTTTTCTGTCATGTCTCTTTTTACATTGTAGGACGGTCCTGTTAATCCTCTACTTTTCAGAATATTTCACAAATTTTTTTCTCAACCCTCGATGTTTAAAATTTCATGCTTATTTATCAATATCTCTTCGCCTAACCCTTTGCATAATTAATAGGAGTAGATTATACTTAACCTTTACTTGAAGTTTATTTCAGAATTTTTACTTGCATTATAAATGAGAATGTAATTATATATTAATGAACAAGTTATTTTAAAAGGCATTAACGAATTTTTTACTCTTTTTTACAGAAAAGCTTCAGGATATTTCTGAGGACATAACACCAGCAAAATCAGAAGGCACAACTGACTTAGACGATATTGCATTTGGCGAAGAAGAACAAAAGGCTGCAACAAAAATACAAGCAGTGTTCAGAGGACACCAAGTTAGAAAAAAGTTCGTTCCAGTTGACGAAGCCGCAATAGACGAAGAAATTGCAGTGAAACCCGTTGTGGGAATTAGTGCACAGAACATTCAAGTAGATCATACAATAGAAAAAGCCAAAGAAGCAATTAAAGAGGAAGTTAAAATGAGTGGAGAAAAAGTGGAACACGAACCATCAAAGGCTGAACTAGAAGCTGAATTTGATCCGCAAGACAAAGGTAAGTCATTAAAGATTCTTTGCTATTAAGATTCTGAATCCAAAGTGTAGTGATGAATGAGTTTTCATTAGAATGAAAAAGTAGGTAAATGAATTGAGAATGAAATAATGGAAGAAAAAAGCGTATATAAGTCTGGTGTTGTATTCATCACCATAACCTGTAAACAATGCGGTACCCAACAACAAACTTGTATGAGAAAACAATTCATCGAATACCTTTGAAATAGCTTGTGTACAAAGTTTCTGTGCAGAATGGAAAATCCCCTACAATCCTTCGCTCTTGATCCGAAGCTTAAATCACATTACGGGTTGAACCAACACTAGAGTTAGCACTTTAAATAAGAGTAGTTCGTAGTACCGACATCATAGGGATGCTCATTGCTCATCATTAACGATAATGCTCTGATTAGAACATCTATTATTAAAACATCGATTTTTAAGGATTATTGTGTTGTATGTATTGTGTTTGTAATCATTCCTAGGCATGACCTCACTAATTCGAGTCGTTTTTTTAATATAGGAAATCCACCCGACAACGAGTGTAGTTTTTTAATCCAAAGCTGCTATTGTGAAAACAATGTTAGACATAGACTTTCATCACATTTATTCCATCTACAATTTAAATATATGTATTAATCATCTTAATTTCATTTTTCCTTTTTTACAGTTTTTTATTCAGAACAATAACATGTTTTCAATATTTTTCTGGGTGTATAAACCTAAACATTTAAGTTTATATTAAAAATACGTTTAACCCCTTAAAAACTGTGAACAATTGTGTAAAGAGGGGGAAAATATCCCTGTAAGCAATAAAAAAAAATCTGATACAATAAGCAATCGATTTGTCGTTGGCGATGTCACTCTTGACAGGTATTGATACACAATATTTGCAATTCAATCATAAAACGAATGAAATCGATGTAACTTCTTACACCGGTCGATCGATGTAACTTCTTACACCGGTCGATCGATGTAATAATGTGTCTCCAGTGAAATTGTAATCCCTTCTTTGAATTATAGCACCAAAACAATACCAACACTACCATTATAAATGGGAATTATCACTCAAATTAAGAAAGTCGTGCCTGTGACAACAATCCCTTAATTTCTATAAAATTAATTCTCTGGAGAATGTATGTAGAATGAGAATACTCTTTACGATAATAGTTCAATTTCAATTAGTACTGATGAAGAAACTCTTTTATATTTACGTCTTACACTATAAATTTAATAATTAGATAATTCCTAAGATGAATTTTATTTTATTTTCTTAACAGAATCAAGCAGTTATGGTAGTAAATTTTACAACAGAACAAACACATCACTAACAAACAACCAGCAAAGGTTCTACATTTCACTCAATTATAATATCACGAACGAAAACACAAAAAAAATAAAAAACACAGACTGTGATCGGTGAACAAAAAGCAGATAGACAATATGTATGTACCTAAAAAAATCATCACTTTTTTTAAGAATTAATTTGTGGAATTTAATTTCAAAACATTGCTAAAAACACACAAGTGGCTGTTTTTTATGCAACCTTATTTCTTACATCTGTTTTGTAATTAAAACCATTTTTCTCTAATTTATTTTTTAATAATCTGGATCCAGGATTCTGCTCTATCGTTGCTCAAAATATGTATAAATGTCGTACCGTGTGAAACTTTTTCCTAGACATAGGCGATTTTGTATCTGAGCAAACTTAGTAAAATACTCGTAATATGGTGATTTCACCTTCCTGGTGATAATTCCTGAATAATGTTTGGAGAATGTATTGAAATACTACATGGTGCAAGTGCAAATATAATGAAGATGCATTACGCTTAAGCTGGTGGGATACTTGATAATGTATGCACATAATAAATTTCTATTTTACTATCATAATGCTTCGATGCTCTACGGGTATTATAGATTGCGGACATTTAAATGAAAGATTATAACGTTGTACTGATTTGACTTTATACACCGATTCCAAATTTTCATGCTGTCTATCAATAGTCGACATTACAATAGGTATGTGAATAATGAAGAAACGATCTGTATTAGGTTCCAAACATCCTTCGATATCTGTGGTATCTTAACTTTAATATTTTTTTTATAAAAAATGAATCTGGGAGTATCGAAAAAACCCAAATACATCTTTGTACACTTCACAGAAAGCTGAAAAACTTGTGTGTGATTGGAGTAAGTCGGCATCGGGGATCGATCCATCGCCCACCAGATTTACGGTCAAGCGCGTTACCAACCAGGCTACCAGCCAATTTTACAAACTGCAACAAAAAATATATGGAAAGTACTTTCATATGCAAAACTTGTCGCAAAGTCTCAATTTCTTTCATCAGGTACATAGTAGATCGAGAGATAGATTGTTAAAATTAGATTATTGCTTTACAAATGTCGAGCGTAAATGATGTACAATTTTATATGTAGACTTTTCTCGTCTAACTATGTTAATTCAAAGCAGAAAAATGGTTATTCCTATCATCGCGTCATGAAATGAGAATCTTACGAGTAAATTCTGGTGTGAAATTGTTACGTGATATTAAGTTTATTGAATTAGATCATGATTTTATACCTATCGAGCATAAAAATATATGTTAGTTTATAAATGTAAACTTTTCTCGTCTAGCCTTATTAATTCTGAGTAGAAAAATGGTTAATCCAACCATTGCGTTATGAAATGAGAATATAAAATTGTCGACACCGCAAAAAATATGCAAATGTGTTCGTCGGTGGAAAAACCATTTAAAAACGTTTTAAGTTTTCATACACATTAGACTATTATAGTGCGGTTTGTTCAATATTTGGTTGCATAATGAGAGAGTACACACTAATGCGGAATTTCTCTGTTTATCTTCCCAAGAAGATATATAACTCGTATTATACTAAGTGAATTCATTACCAGGCTTAAGAGAATCGAATAAGTAATGAGTCTAACCACTCTTTCCGAGTAAACTAAGAACATTTCTCTAATACGTGTTTAATGTACCATTTCGCTTCTATAAAAGCACTATTTGATGTAATGCTTCAATAGACTGAACTATCCAGACAATATTGAGAAAAGATTTCACCGTACAAATCCATCTCTACTTGAGATGGGAAAATCATACATCGATTCATCTTAATTCATAGGAATGATATTTCTACGCTGCTTCGGAATCAAAACATATTATTCACAATGTTTAGGAAATGAAATAATATAAATAAAAATGCTACGATTATTAGATGGGTTGAATGAAGAAATGTCTCTTGATTAGGGACTGTTTTAATTCGGTAATGCTCATCCGTACCTAGATGCATTAACTGAAATTACTTGCGTCGATAAAGTGCATAATGATTCTAATTTGTCCACTTACATCACTTTTAGTCTGTATGAAATAAATCTCTTATTTCACTCTTGAACTCAGCGGAAGTCGAGGCACACATAGCTTAAAAATGTTTTCTTCAGATGTACATTATTTCGCATGCTATTTTCAGGAATCCTGTCTTCTTTTCGGAATGTAGTATGTGCTGTCCATCGATCATACATCGGGTTCACTGTAAGATATTACTTTTGCAATAAGTCCGCCTTTTGACACACTACCTTTGTCTTGTTTTTGAAACTATTCAATTTTTTCTGGCCAATAAAGATTTATTTATTTATTCGCAGCATGTTTTGCTTTCTATTATATCGATGTTTTTTTAATGGTTTGCATCACTTCTCTGTATAGTTTGATTAATCGGGATGATTCTGAACATCACATATCGTTTTCGATGTATTATTGTTGTACGGGTTTTATCAATCTTGATTGTTCGCTCGGTTTGTATTCTGTCAACCTCAATATTGGACTACATTTTTCTAGATACTTATCATTTCTACAACAAGACGTGTGAATAATAGATATTAGTAATCGCTGGAATTTATAACTAAATTAATACCAATTCTAATATTGGATTACATTTTTCTGGATATTCTTCTTTCTCAGCCGTTTTAATTCAAATGCTGGATACCCAGTGGCAGATCACGATCCAATTTTGGGGGGGCTGAATGTCGTCACATGGCAAAAAGTACTGTCACTCAACGTTTTGGGGGGGCTAAGGGGCTGAAACCCCTAGATTTGTTGAATATAAAGTACTGTCACTCATGGTTTTGGGGGGGGCTTCAGCCCCCTAGCCCCTACCCTGGATCCGCTAGTGGCCTCACCTTTGACTTTCCACAGATCCCTATCCTGGGCATGCTGCATCCACTTGCTTCCTGCGATTAGCCTCACATCGTCAGACCATCTTGCCTGAGGTCTTCGTACGCTCCTTTTGCTTGTTCTTGGTTGCCACTCGAAAAAATAAATATCAAAAATACATTTTAACTCAAAGGTGTTTTTATTTACTTATTTCAATAATAGATAAACTCCACGGTGATGTAAAGTGATTAAAATTTATTATGAATTGCAACAGAATAGCTTTTCTCTGCTGATTTTTTTACAGCGCTATAAAGGCAAAAGCTATTAAACCGTTTTTCATTAGAAAAGTAGAACTGTTTATTGCACATTGATTATATATGAATATTTTATGTATTCTAATGGAATATTAATCTAGGTGTTTATTATTTTCTATAATTAAACCTACAATTACTATCTAAGCGATGAATATATGTGTGTAATATACAGGGTGTCCCGTTAATCAACGTCATCCCTTGGAGGGGTGATAGACCAGCTCATAACCTACCAGAAAACCGAAATATGACCTTAGTAAAAATCGCTCATTCTCGAGATATCGGCACTTTTTTTTGTTTTTCGTGAAATTCGACACCTTCGATCAGTTTTTCGATCGCCACGGTCACAAAAATCAATATTATGGGATTAAAATTTTTGATTCGTAATCTGGAATAATTCAGCTATTTGATTATAATCTAAAATAAAACCTATTAATGCACATTTTTGAAAAAAAGAACATCGTTTCCGCCTCTCGAGTTTTTTTGTTTTTTATTAGCAAATTTAGACTCTTTTACACTGTAAAAATTTAGTATGACATTAAGCTGGCAAATTATATTAAAAACTTTCTCATTTAGTGTAGTTTTTAAAAAGGTACAAAACTGGCTATAGTTCCTTTTACAAAAAAAAGATATTCCTGTTTTACTTCAAAAGGACCTCATTATAAAAAAAATCAAATGCAGGGTTATAGCTTCCTTATGTCCAATATTTGGGCAAGTGATAGAGGATAAAAAATATGAAAAAAAGTTTAAGAAATGCATGTCGAAAAATCAATCGTTTTGGAGTTATGGCCTTTTGAAAATTGTAAAGTATGAAAATTTCTCATTTGGGTTTTTTGACAATAACTCACAAACTACTAACTCGATTTTAACAAAATAAATGAAAAATCATAGTCGATAAAATAGGCTTTCGATAAATATCTTAATTTGTGGCCTTTTCCTTAGAATCGAGTGAAAATTCTGTAAAAAAATATCATTTTTTCACAAAAATTCATGTTTCTTAACGAAATTTTCACAAAATTTTGAAGAAAAGGCCGCAAATCAGGAATTTTATGGTAAGCCTACATTATTTACAATGATTTTTAATTTATTTTGTCAAAATCGAGTTGGTGGTTTATGAGTTATAGTCAAAAAACCCAACTGAGAAATTTTCATACTCCTTAATTTTCAAAAGACCATAACTCCAAAACGGTTAATTTTTCGACATGCATTTTTTAAACTTTTTTTCATATTTTTTTATCTTCTATCACTCATCCAAATATTGGACACAAGGAAGTTATAACCCTGGATTTGATTTTTTTTTAATAATGAGGTCTTTTTGAAGTAAAACAGGAATATCTTTTTTTGTAAAAGGAACTATATCCAGTTTTGTACCTTTTTAAAAACTACACTAAATGAGGTAGTTTTTAATATAATTTGCCAGCTTAATGTCATATAAATTTTTACAGTGTAAAGGAGTCGAAATTTGCTAATAAAAAACAAAAAAACTCGAGAGGCGGAAACAATGTTCTTTTTTCCAAAAATGTGCATTAATAGGTTTTATTTTAGACTATTATCAAATAGCTGAATTATTCAGGATTACGAATCAAAAACTTTAATATTCCATAATATTGATTTTTGTGACCGTGGCGATCAAAAAACTGATCAAAGGTGTCGAATTTCACGAAAAACAAAAAAGTGTCGATATCTCGAGAATGAGCGATTTTTACTAAGGTCATATTTCGATTATCTAGTAGGTTTCGAGCTGGTCTATCACCCCTCCACGGGATGACGTTGATTTACGGGACACCCTGTATAATTAAAGTAATATACCTACCCTTAATTAATCCACCTATCCAAACTATAAAGTATGTTTCTATTAAATTACCCTTAGTAACATAGGTATCGCATCAGGTACAGAATGACCTTATTCTCAATACGTAATTTCTTCTCCTTTGTTCTTTTACCTTGTCAAGCAATTCTCTTTGTTTCTATACAACGCTCATACAATTCACATTTTATTCCCAGAATATTTTACCTACACCTACTTCCACACAAACTTCATAGAAGTATGAAGTTTGTACTACTTTCTTTGTTTATTTCCTATCAATGATGTATAGAGAAAGAAACAAACGTGATAAGAGTTTTCGGGTTTGGTCGCATTTAGAAGGTGATCTCGTCCGACGCAACGTTTCGGCAAACCAACTGCGGTCCTGGTCATAAATTTGTAATCACAACGCCGAAAAAAATCACCCGCTATACTCCTAAATTCTCGCACAAAAATAGTAAAGTGACAAACAGTTTTCATTTCTAAATATGAGATTTTTGATTAAATTTATAGGCAAAAAGTGATGGGTCTTTGTAAACTCCCAGTGTTCCCTCGAAGAGCGATATAGGGCAGTAGTTTTTTGAAATGCATCTATACGTACTTTAATCATTTTCGAGGTGGTCGGTAGCCTGGTTGGTAACGCGCTCGACTGTTAATCCAGTGGACGCGGGTTCAATCCCCGACATACTCCACTTCACAACACAAGCTTTTTAAGCTTTCTGTGAAGTGTGCGAAGATGTATTTGGGTTTAATTCGATTAACCCAGATTCATTTAAAAAAAATCAACATCTAATATTGGAAGAAACACGAGTGCAAAAATAAGGAATTCCACAGAGGGCGAATTATAATATTATTTCATAATTATAATGACTTTATTTTGAGGAAGGGTTACGACTTGTTTTAAACTTTGTCAGGTTAATTTTTCGTCTTTATTTGACATTTATTCTAGGTGAAGTTTATCCATAATACAAATTTAATACACGGAAGATATAAACAGGAATTATGTATAAGCCCCTTGACACCACAAAGTAATAATTCACATAAACGAAGTAAGGAGCATTGTGTGGAAAATGTCAACAAGAATTCTAGTGAACTTCCCCATAGTCTGTATTATAATACCAGAAGAAGATACCCGAGGCATTCTTATCAGAGGTGGGCCATCTTTGAACTCAAATGAAACAATGTGTTGTCCGCTTTTCAAGTGGTATAGTCATGATCAAAAGAGTCGTCACCCCCACTCTTGTGATCACGGCAGCTGTAAGATTGACCGAAACGTCAAAAAACAACCCGATTAACCTGAAAAGCTGATTAACACCTTAATAACATGAATTATCGAGATAGTCTTCAACAATTATTAAACGCTTCTCTTCATTTGTAAATAATGATGGTAATAACTTATTTCCCACTGGGTTTTCATTTATAAATGAAGAATTTCTTATTTTTCTTCGTCTTAACGTAGATCTAGAAACATATTTCGTCAAGAAAGCTCTCATTCATGGGAAGCTGAAGTCCAACTGTCCCAAAACTCGTTCTGGCGCTGCGCTGTCTTCCAGGGAGACTGTGACCCGCTGGGATTTCATGTGTCACGACATGGGATTCTGGAGTCATCCATAGGATTTTATTCACCGATCATTAAATTCTTTTTCTTAAAGATCTAGGTTTTTACGAGTATTTACAAACTACACAATTAGTTGAGTGTAGTACGTGAACAATTTAGGAATACATTTAAATTCTTCCATCATCTTTCTAGTGAAAGTCAAATTTGGCTTTAAAACTATGATGGCTTAACGATCTATCAATATGACCTGATGCGATCTACCGAGCTATCACAGACGGCTCTTTGCCCACCTCTGTTTAAGATCCTTATTTTGCCTTCTCTTTATAGTAGAATCATACATAGTGCATGCTTTTAATACAGCCAACGAAGAGATAGAACGAAGAGTGACATGACACTACATTATTAGATTGTGTTATAAAGAGACTTGCGTACCGACCTACATTTTAATATCACATACATAGAAATGAACTGAACATTTTATGCACATTATATAGAAGGTACGATAGTTTGACGGCAGACGGTTTTCATTCTAATTCAAGTAAAGTACCTACGTACGAGATAAGTGCATCTGGGAATTGTTAAGAATCTACTTGTGAACCGGAGATTTTATAACGTTACTATACTATTACCTAGATACTATTAACGCTGCACTTCCTTGTGGGAATTCGAGGAGATCATTATAGGGTTCCTAATTCGGAGCCCATTTTGCGCAGAAGGTATTACCTCTATGTGTTAGTTTTCAGTCATTCTGAAATCTTATTTTCATAAGAGCGGTGTACCGTGAATTATTAAGGTACCTATTTGGGTGTATAAGTATTTATTTATTGATATTGTTACAATTTACAACATTACATAATACAGCACAGAAATAATACAAATAACACAATGTGAGAATAAAATATCCCCAGTCAGCAAAAGAGATTGCTGGTATGAGGGGGTATCATTTTTCAACAATTAAAACATATTTTATAACATTCTTAAAAGTATAACACTAAAGAGTATAACAAAACAAACAGCCAACTATACTACATCGCTACGTCTTTCAAAAATTATTTTTTTCACTTTCTTGGCAAAGTTTTTTGGACACTTGACTTCTTTTATTTCAGTCGGCAGGCCATTATACAGTTCGGCCGCCGTGTATAGAAAACCCTGCCTTACACTATTGGTCCGAGGTGTGTACTCCGAGCTCAGATCCTCTTTTCAACAAAAGGAAGGTGTCGTAAGTAAAGTACATGCCACATATGCGTGTAACAGGCATCTTGGGTGGTGGCACCCGCTTCCTGTTACATTCTGAAACAAACATGATAGTAAGTATGAACTAATTATTCAAGAAACATCAAGCTTCCCAGAATGTTTCATATTAATTGTGTAAATTAATATCCGTCAACTTTCTTCCTAACAAGTACGAGTATGCTGGTTTTATCATAGCGGAACCGAGTGTATGCATTATGTCTGGTGTTGAAACTTGAGGAAAACTTATGCAATTTATATGACACGAGTCAGGTGAACTTTGACGGAATACTATCTTGATGGATACCATCTAGTGGGAGATTGCTGGAGAACAAATATATTACTGATAACTGAGCATTGTTTTTCAAATGAGTTTTATTCAACAGAAAACAAACATTCTTCAAAGCACGTTTAGGAAAACTCAATTATAAGTACATGCTGAATAAAATTTCCAGTTTTGATATACTTTTAGGCTACAAAAATATATACAACATATCTTGGAACTTAATTGCACTTTATTATATGGTCATCAATTTTTGACCTTGTTTGTTGTATTCAATGATTTGCTTCAATTTTCTGCCTGACTTCCATAATTTGACTAAACATTGTTTTGACATCATTTTGTTTTTCTGTTTTTGTTTTTCTTTTTTTGCACTGACTGTTTACATACAATTTCTCGAATTACCTTAACTTTCATTATAATATTGTTTTATCTGTATTGACTAGTTGTGTACACATGTAATAGGGCATCGCTTGAACTTGGTCTGTGTTGTTTTTTGTTTGATTTCTGTTTACATGTGGGTGATGTCTGTTTGTGTGCCATGAATAAATAAATAAATAAATCGCTCATCAGCTCGCTTTGTCAATGATTCCTGATTTAGTTTTAAACTGGAAACTCCCAGTTTTAAGAGTTAACCCTTCTCCACTCTTGTCATCATCAGTTATGCTGCTATGTTGCCCAGGCCACATACAAGTTCATTACACCAATAAGTTTGGTTGGCCAAAAAAGTTCGTGTGTAATAAAATATTCCAAACTAATTTGCTATCAGAATAAAACAGTTTACGCACAACTAGAGAGTATGTAGTATTCTCTATTAATCCCTAGGCGATCGTTTTGTTCCAAGAAAACAATGTGTCTATTGTACATATTGTAGTTAACTTCCTTACAGTTAGTTCCGCTACCGGAAGATTCGTCCTTGGTTCTGAAGCTACAACGTATAAACTATTAGTTTTTGCCAACATTAGATTCTTATGTTTCTACCATAAGAAATATTTTCCGACGTACTTTATAATTGTCCAGGCTTACATTGAAAACTTACAAACACATCTTCTGTATTCCTACAACATAATGTATGTCTTATCATTATCAGCTCCACGGTGAACTAAAATAATTCTGTATCCGCCTCTCAGCTACATTGGGGTCACATCTGTAACTAATTATGTGCGTGCAAACTAAAATAAAACATTCGCTTTTCAATTATTTCATAGTAAAATAAATTTAAAACACGTTCCTTTTAGTTGTAATACTTATAGAATTGGACCCAATATCGACTTATGGTTAGACTTAATTATTGATATTTTATTTCAGCCATAAACAACGTTAGTCTTTAAAAATAGACATCTTATAATGGAATATGCCACAACACGATTAATTCAATAATAAAATATAGCCTCCACAATTATTTTAATGGAAAATGGAACAAAGCAATAATTAATTTAATTAATTAAATTCTACTGGTCGTAATTCTCTTATCTTCTCAGACAGGGGCAGCCAAGCGATTCATTTTCAATTCAAAATATTTTCGAACGTCCCATGAAAAGAATTTTGAGCCCCAAAGCGATTTTACTTTAAGTAAATTATTAACATTCCCTGTCACCAAATAACGACTTCGTTTAGATTCCTTTGATCAATTCAATCAGTTGTAAAAGCCGATTTTAATTAATAAAAATATTGAAATAATTGTACACAAAAATATGCTGAATACAGTAGGTATATAGTAATTCTACTACTACTACCATACCAGCACGGTGTATCTCAAGAAATGGGGCGATAATGAATGGGGTGGAAAACACACAACATTTTGCGCAACCACGTATACGACATTCAGCATGAGAGGTGAACCCCATTTCTGAAAGATATATATGAAATGTCTTATAGAAGTTTATCGAACACCTGACTCTTCGACCCTCCGACACTCGAAAAAATATTCTGTATAGAGTTAATGTACGAGTATATGCATCATTTAAATAGGGAGTATGGAAGTGCACCACCAGGTATTTTTAAAACTTTACCGCATTAGTGACCGTTTTTTGAGCTAAGTAGATAACAAGCTCTTCTACCGACAGCAGTCCGTTTTAAAAAAATGAAATATGCACATGATAGAAACAGATCTGTGAAAAGCGATGTGGCCTTCTTGTATTCCTATAAGAAACAACTAGGGACAAAAGTAAAGTTAAAATTATTAAACTGAATTGCCAACTGGACCGAATTGAAACCAAATTTTGATAATTTTTGTATTGTGACATAATGCAACAAAGAGAATTAATGAAACAGAAATTCATTACAAAGAAGAAATAAACTGTAGCTCCCTTGATGTAATAATTATCCTTGGGTCGATCCTGCGAAACATTCCTTATCTAAATAACTTGTTTTGTTTGCGGATAAACTTATTATTCGTTTTATACTTCAATTAACTAAAGACATATTGTTTAGACTGAACCTTATAAATAAATACGAACAGGTAGTATTTATATTTAGGTACAAAGAATAAAATATTTTTTGTATATTTTCTAGTATCTCTTTGAAGTGTGGTATTGTTTTACTGTTTACTTACTTGTAATCAGATCGCTGTTTTACTAAATAATTAAAAAGAGAAAATAGATCCATTAGGAAAAGACTAATTAAGCGACACGAATTTTCCACGACCGTGAACCAAATCAATTTAATCGAACAATCTGTCAATATTTAAATTCCAATTTCCACCCACGCTGTTTTCACCGAGGCGTATAGAGACGGTGACCAAATTTGTAATGTAAATTTTACGAAAAATTCCATCATCGTTTCTCAACTCTGTAGTGGAATTCAGATATGTGGCAATTAGTATATCTATAAACATTTTGGTACTTGGAAAGCGTGTGCGAGAACAAGAGCTGCGCCTCACGTGTTCATCTGAAAAAGTCTGGAAAAGGACCGAGCCCAAATGAGAACAAAACGTAGAACTTTAGTGCAAACCAATCCGCAGGATTGAGGAGTAAAAATAAAGAGTTGGGATGGAAGTTGGAATACCTCAATCACTGTTAAAATCATCGCCACAATATATTAGTAAGATTGCAATGATTGAAAAAATATCAGTGGGAACGCCGAGGCGTAAAAGGCGAGGCATCTAAAATTTTATTTTTGGCAATCCATTTAGGACTAAAGTATTCCGTTTATACAAAAAAAAATTGGATAAATAAATAGTTATCGGCGTTGGTGGGTTAAATACTGAATCATCTATGTCTAGGAATGAGTTTCGCACGAAAGAACTATCAGACTCGGGACTGTGAGTAACGATAGAACAGAATCCTGGCTAGGATACGGGCTATTAAAAAATCAAACACCTTTTACGGTGAAAGAGAAAAATGACTTTAATTACAACGTTTTTTTGCGAAGAACTTATATTATAAACTATTCCTTTGGCTCAAAAATGTAAGGTGCATTTGACACGATGTTATTCGCTAAATTAGGCCAGGAATAGGCAGATTATTTGTAATGTAAATGTAGTAGGTATATATACCGCCTAGAATCTAGACATATATTTTTATCTAGAATTTCTAATATCCTGGAATTTTCAATAGAAAGTTGATAATCCTCGGATCATGCCTTTCCATAATAATACCGTATTACAAGAGCCACGCTGTAGCGAAATTTTTCAAATAATTTTCAATATTGAATAAGAAATGATGATTCGAATTTTTCTCACGCTAGAATCTAATCCGAATTGAATTTAAGAGATAATGTAAAAATACCTGCCTACTGAATGAATAATAATATTACTAACTATTATACTTGCATTGAAGTATAAATTTATAACTGTAAAATTTTCCGAATTGAAAACAGGTTACAAAAAATTATATTTTCGAAAGCAATGAACGATCATGAATATTTTATCCAACTTGAATCCGTGGAGAAAATTCTGCCATACAAAACAAGGAGTACCTAATGACGTTATGAAACGTTTTAATAAGCTGTGTTTTACCCGCAGAATATGTCTTCATATCTTTTATAACTGAGACCATTTTCATCATTATGTGTGCATACAATTTCCATCATATTCTTAGTTCCACTCGTAGTCTCCGTAAGGCGTCATATATTCTGTGATTATTTTTATCTTTTTGACACAACTAAAAAAAACTAACGCGGCAATGGGCGGGACATATGGTCAGACAGGGTGACACCAGATGGGCGCCACGAATATTGAAGTGGAGGCCTTGGACAGATAGAAGGAGCGTCGGAAGGCCACCAAAAAGATGGACCGACGGCATTGTACAAATCGCTGGAGGAACCTGGATGCGGAAGGGTCAGAACAGAGACGAGTAGAAACAGATGGAAGAGGCCTATATCCAGCAGTGGAGGGAAGAAGGCTGGTGAAGAAGAAGAAGAAATCACACGATAATTGAAAATTTAAAGGCTACACTTTAAATAGTGTAAATAACCAAATAAATTATCCAATTTCGTGTCTTCGTTATCGCATGACGTTTACAACTTAAATACTTTCCAGGATTTATATAAATATTTTGTAAAACTGTGCTGATGTGTGCTTCACACAGTGAGTACTGGAAATCAGTTTGATTGGTTTTCAACTGGCTAAATAAAAAACTAAAAAAAAAGGATGAACTTTTTTCACATCGAATAATATAAAGTTGTTGCTTATAAGTACCTCCCAGGTTGTGTCCCTTTAGTACATAAAAATATAAATATGATAGGAAGGTACCACATATTACCACGTTAATTACTTTTTATGTTGCCATATCATAATGATAACGACTACAGCTTTCAGAACTCTCTCTCCTGCATCAAATGAAACAAGAACATGAATAATAATCGTTTATTTTATGTAAGTGTCAAAGAACCTATTAAAATGTTTTAATCGCCATTGGGAGAGCTGAAAAATGAGTTTAATAATACGTGGGATCGCAATAACTCGGGGCTAATATCACAATGTCATGACATTCAATAATACAAGTAGGCATATATACATTATATGTACATACTAAAAACTGACGAGGAATTTTTAATTTTAGTGCACGTTAATGTTTTTTTTCTTTACCCTCGTTTTCGTTATAAAAATAATTAATGAATCTTTCAGAAAGATATACTTACTTGTACTAACAAAACTAAAGCATTAAAAATTTCATTGTTTTCGTACATTGAAAACATTTTGATTTGATTTTTTATGAATATACTGACTGCCTTACTAACAAATGAGTTCATTAATAAATATATGAGTGAATATAGAACGACTGTTACGACTAGGATCAAAGTAAGCTAGTTGAGATGGTTTGGAAATGTGGAGATAATATCCGAGGATATAATGACAAAGAAAATAAATAATATGAAAACGTGAATATCCTAGAGTCATCCATGGCCACATACTCAGAGATAGACTGATAAAACTATTTGCCCGTATCAGAGATTTTTAAAGTGAAAATACAAAATGATAAAAAAACATTATTGAAATCGATTATGCCAACTACGAGTATTTATAATACATTTCACACAAATTACATACGCAACTTTTTCAGCATGTAATACCACACATAATACATTTAAAATTTTATAAAAAATTGTTTTTTTTCAGACGATTATGTTTTTCTCTCAGCAACAATTTTTTTTTCTACTTTAGCCGTTACTGGGTATGTCTAATAACGAAAGAAAACATTATTCGTTTTATGAACACAGTACTTGAACACACATTTAAAATATTGTTGCATTTTTTTACAGCTGGACAAAAATATGTCCTTACATTTAAGATAATTTTGGAATGCCCCGACTTTTGTAATTATACTGCTACTACATTCTCTACTAGTTATAATTCCTATATTATCTCACATACAATCACAATAATATGACATACCTTCCATAGAAACGTGTATTAGATACAAATAGTATGTTTCTTCAACAATAGATTCATTTATAGGTGATACAATAGACCCAATTTAATGTTGATTGGAAATTCAATTGAAAATCTAATGAATACCTAGTTTATTTCTCGCTTTGTTAACATTGTTTTCAAATAGTTAAAAATAAGTTTTCAGCAAATAAAATAATGTTGCAAACCTCAAACTAAACGAGAGTAATAAAATTATGTAAAAACTAATGGAAATAGCTTTACTAAACAAATTTACTCTTACTCTGTTATACCTACTTTGTGTATTTCTGTAGAGTATCTGAATCATTTGTATTTCTGTTGTTAAAGTTTTTGTTTCGTATGTGGCTCAAGTCCGTATAGTAATCATTCGAAAGCTGGTCATATTATGCGACGTACGTATTCCATCTTTTACTCACTTCGAAACCAAAATACGTTTTTACTTTTTCACCACATTTTTTCAACAACGTTACAAGGGTGGTTGAATGAAAAATACATTCGATCATCAAAATTACTTTTACAATTGAAGAACAAGAAAAATATAGTAGCCGAAAGAACTACAAACATTTTAAGTTCACACTCACGCCGCATCCCTTGCGGGGTAGACAGAAAGAACAGATCGCTAGACTTTTTGCCTCTGTCACATTCGTGCAATTCGTCATACACACTCTACGATTTATTTTATTCAAAACTCGTTCGTCCCTAGTATGTACAAGTTCATATTATCAATTCTATGTTTGTGCGTATACTGTATTACTTTTTAATGGTCTATTTTTTAAATCCCCTATTGTGTATCCCCATCAAATTCACACGCATTGAAATGGAAGAAAAAATGTAGATATCTGAATGATATTGTTATTCCGATTCTAACGAAATTCATACACATACTTCCCTATAGGCAGAGCTGGGCAGAAAAGCGTTAATCCGTCAATCGTTAATTAACGAAGTTAACATTTTGGTTAACGATTTGTCGCTTTTCTCAGCTCCAAAAATTGTTAACGGATTATTTAACTTCCGTTACATTTTACTTCCGTTAATAAGGTTCGTTAATATTTTATTTTTTGCATAAAAATCATCCACTGGAGGCGCTGGCATTAGATAATCCAAGGGTTGTATGGGGTTATGTGTGGTATCGTATGTGGGTTGGGAGTTGGAGAAGAAATTTCACTTTGTTGGGATACATCGCGATAGTGTAAATGTGATAGTAGTTGTACTTATGTAGTTCTGTTTCACGCCATTTAACCGCGATTTTTTACATTAACGCTTTAACGGATTAACGATAACTTCCGTTACATTTTTCAAAATGTGGCCCTTTAACGATTAACGAAGTTGACTTTTTAGTTAACGGATTATCGATTAACGAAGTGAACTTTTTGATTAACGGCGCCCACCTCTGCCTATAATGTATACGATCTCATTTATATATTTTATCGAAGCTAATTTTGATTAATGATCTTGTGGCGTGGTAGCGATGAAACTAATTAAAAGTCATTATTGTGTTATTTTCCTTTCACGTTTTACCGGTTATATTAATTTAACCGGCGCTGAAATACTATTTCAGAATAAACGCATTTTTTATCACAATTTTCACAAATAATGTTCTTTGAGAAGGTACCATCTAATTACAAATTCTTTGGTATATACTTAATACTATAGGGTAATTTATTCAAACTGGCGAAAGCAGTCATAAAAATGGGACGACTACCTGCTTTATTCGGACTTATGGCTCTGGCCTCTGGCATAAGTGCGAATAAAGCAGGTAGTCGTCCCATTTTTATGACTGCATTCGCCAGTTTGAATTAATCCCACTATAGTGATTAACAATGCCTAAAAAATTGGGAGTTCGTGGTTCCAATAAAAAATTGTTCTTCAACCAATAGTGCTAGAGATGTAATTTTCTAACAGAAAGGAAGGATGTTGTTTGGAGCATCGCCCAAAAATCGGGTGCAATGTCAGAGTAAGTAGAAAGATATTACAGAATGTCTCAAACTCCATGAGTTGGACGAAGGAATTATTTTTCCTTTCTGAGATTTGAGCCATGAACCACTCCGGTGAGTGATCTTAGGCATTTTACAAGTTGGAATGATTTTGATTAATAAAATAGGCAGCAATATATAAACGCATGCAAAAAAACACATTCTGCTTTTCCAATTCTGTAATGAAAAAAATAATGACAATTTTCAAAAAAGCTGTGTATTTCCTACGTAGATTGTAGGTATTATTTCACACCGGAAAAGTTAGCATGTGTTCTGATGCCACAGTTAGTAATGCTAGTATTTTATTTGTTGATCTATCTTATTAAATATTCCATCCTCGTCATAGCTAAGGTGAGAATATAATTTACGTCAAAAGTTCTGACCGTTACCTGAGAAAAATCATAAAAAGATCAAAGTTTTTGGACCGATAAAATGTTAACGTGATTCTTATTCTAGGAATAGTATTTTGTAAGGCGTACAGAAAGAAACTTTTGAAGGTTCAACCTGTATTAATAATAGTACATGGTCCGAACATTGTATGAAAACTTATTTCTTTCATCGTCCCCTGAAACTAATTTATATAATTACTTACTTTTTTTATTTTGTTTTTCTTTTCAGGTGCTTCCCATTCATTCTTACGATATTTTTTTACCAAAGCACAGATCGTGAAAAACAATTTATCAAATTTTTCGTTCGGAAACAAATAAAAGAGGAAAAATATACGCTTCCCTTTGAAGTTTTATTTTTCTTCTTGTTTTTTTTTACTATTATGATTTTGACTTAACATTCTTCAAAGTCTCCTAACATCGATCCTTCTTTTTCACTTCCCACCCTGAGGATATTGTAGATTTAAAGCCATTCATTTATTATCGTTTCAAAAATAGTCTACCAATTGGGGTTATTTATTATCCACAATCTACCCTCGATGGTTTATTACTGCCATTATTTTTCATCTCAATTCTATTTTCATTTATCATCTCTTTAGATATTAATTCAAATAATATTATTTTTCATCTGTGATTTGATATCCTTGTATGTGAAAAAATATATTACTAAAACAAAAACTATTTCAAAATTTCGATTTCGGCAACTGCTCGCTCAAGTTTTCTCAAATTTATGTGTGGAGCGGAAAGGCAGACTGTGAGCCATATCGTGTCTGAATGTGCTCTCAGGGCATATCGGGGTGAAACATCTGACTTTATGTGTCTAAATGAAGTTCCGACAACTCACCTAAGGACACTCGACTTCGAACTCTGACAAACAGTTTTCATTATGCAATATATATGTAGTGTCTGTCTGATTATTATGTATTGTTATTATATTGATACGATGTACTGTATAAATCTCCACACACGTCCCGAAGTTCAGTTAACGGAATCGACCATTTGCAAAAAAGTTCCGACCAAAACCTCTCTCTGAATTCAGCGTCACTCCGATTTTGAATTCAGAAAGAGCTTTTGGTCGAAACTTTTTTGCAAACGGTCGATTCCGTTAACTGAACTTCGGGACGTGTGTCGAGACGCTATGACTATACGATAAATAAATATGCGTGAAAAAATAACTATGGTTATTTAAAAATTGTATAAATTGTTTGAGTTACTATGTGAATGTACGAGCTTTAGTATTATGAAATGTGTGCTATTATCTAAATCAACAATGTTCAATGTAAGGAATTTGTAACATATATTGTTGTGTATATTAATTACATTCCAATAGAAATCACAATTCATGTTTAGTGAGAACATCGGAATTTTTCTACATGACGTAGTTGAATATAATGCACCATAAAATATTAAATTTCACCTTTGCCAATAATGCAATTGTTTATACTCTTCTACAAGCTATCAGGTCACCCTGACTTTGGCATACGATATCAAGGGGTAGGCATATCTATTCTTCGACCCCTGACAAAGCTCCTTAACATTGCTGATACCAATATCTACTCTCCATTATTGCTAGGGTATGGCATCCTGGCATCTATTTATTCTTTGTAACAAATATCCTCTTGTTTTGAAATCATAAACCACTAAGTACATTCCTTTAAACCAGGGACGTCAAACTCAATTTTGCAGAGGGCCATATATTCAATTTAGAATGTGTAGGCGGGCCAGATTCAAATAAAAAAAATGTACTGAATTATTACAACACTTTATTTATTGAATTTATGTGCGTCGCCAGCCTCGGAGCTATAGGGACAACAAAAGTTTTAAGAATTGATATAGCATAAACATAAGTGTGAATGCGCCGCAGGCGAAATTTTTTTGTGAGTCATAGTGAAGAAAGTCGTGATGCAGTTTTTTATTTGTAAATGTATGTAATATTTTGCACAATTTTTGCATGTAAATTTATTTTTTATAAAAAAGCGATAAAAAAATAGCTCCACAGGCAATTTGTTTTTTATGAAACTATTGGATTTTCGTACTAATTTTAGAAAATTATGATGAGAAAAAGATGTTCATTTGTAGAGGAATCGAGTGAAGTCTAAAAACATGATTTTTCTTTCTGTAATACATTGCGATCGCGGGCCGTATTGATACTGCCCGGGGGCCGGATGCGGCCCGCAGGGCGTATCTTTGACATGACTGCTTTAAACAATGTTGGTTTTCTACCTATATAAATGTACCTACTGCCTATACAAAGTTTGTGGTAATTATTGTGGTCACCATAGCTTGTAGGTATATGTAAATAGAGATTCTATCTACTTATCTCTATCTATACCCTCACGCCATGTACCTTGCAGGGTAGGCAGAGAGGACAGAGCGCCAGACAGCCCTACAACACTCCTAGCTTCCGTCACATTCATACAATTTGTCATACACGCTCTCCGATTCCTTTTACTCAAAACGCGCCCATCCTTGAGGATCTGGTCGACATGTTCGGACCAGGCCAGTCTCGGGGGGCCGCGCTTCCTCACACCTCTTCGTTCACTCAGATATATATTTTTTGTCATCCTTCATTCTCTCAACATGCCCAAACCATCTTGGTTTATTCACTTTCATTCTAGTTACAACACCAGTCTTGCAGCCACTCATTTCCCTAATGGCCTCATTCCTTATCTTATCTCTCATCGTTTTCCTACACATTCTTCTTAACGACCTCATTTCCACGGCATTCAACCCGGATTCGTCCTTCTTCAGCCACGTCCAAGTCTCGCTTGCATACATTAGGGTCGGCACCAAGACAGCATTGTAAATAGACATTGCTATAAATAAATGCGAAAGACAATAAAGTATAAATAGTACGTTCGTATATTATCATGCATGAGTGACCATACCAAACACGAGTAAGTGGGAGTATTCTAATCCGGTGAAATTAAACACAAAACAGTTCCTCGATGGAAAGTTGTGGGGTAGTCTGTTTTTCTTTAATTCTATACGTATTTTGGGGTGCTGAATCCGAATCCGAGGTTTGCCAACAAAATTTCGTGACGGAACATGGCGAAAAATTGGTAAAATGGCGAAAATACTCCTTTTCTGGCGATTTCTTTATAAGAACTCGAAAACTGACAACTTTCGTGGGTTATTTTTCTACGCAAAATTAAAGTACGTATAATTTACTACAAAATTGCAATATTTTTTTTTTTTCTAAAATAAATAGCAACGGAGCTGTCAAGATCCAAAAAATGGCCAAATTTTCTTATTGTTTTACATTACGAGAATCGAAAATGTATTGAAAAAGTTTACCTTGTTGCCTTCATAACCAAATTTTAACAATTATTCTTTAAATTCATGAGTCATATCTTACCTCGTTGGAATCAGAAAACACAAAGAATGCTATTAACGAAATTTTTATTTAAAAACACCGTGAAATATTTGAGCTAGACATGTTTAAATAATTTTATTTAAAAATATAGTAATTTGTTTAGGCTAAAAATGTTCAAACCTTTTTAGCGTAAACATTTCACTATATTTAAAAATAAAATTTGTCCTGAAACCTTTCTCCTTGTTTACTGATTCCAACGAGGTAAAATATGTATCATAAATCTGAAGAATAATTGTCAAAATTTGGTGATAATTCTAACAAGGTGACCTATTCTTCATACATTTTCCATTCTCACAATTTAAAATAACGAGAAAATTTGGCCAATTTTTGGAGCTTGACAGCTCCGCTGCTAGTTATTTGAGAGAAAAATTTTATATTGCAATTTTGTAGTAAATTTTACGTACTTTAATTTTGCGTAGAAAAATAACTTACAAAAGTTGTCAGTTTTCGAGTTCTTATAAAGAAATCGCCAGAAAAAGAATATTTTCGCCATTTTACCAATTTTTCGCCATGTTCCGTCACGAAATTTTGTTGGCAAACCTCGGATTCGGATTCAGCACCCCAAAATACGTATAGAATGAAAGAAAAACAGACTACCCCACAACTTTCCATCGAGAAATCTAAAGGCACCGTATTATTCAGCCCACATAGTGTCATATAAAATGATAGTTTCCTAATAGGTATTTTTATGGAGCTGTTATATTAGTACGTAGCAAGCTGTCACTGGAATAAACCCTCAGTATCTGGAAAATATTCGATTATGCTTTGATGGATAATGGATATTGTGAATTCTTGGTGTCAATCATGAAAACGCCGTGAGCAAAATTTCTAGTATTTCTTCGTCCTTTCAGCATTCCTTTCGAGATCAGAGTAATGTCGCCGTCACGGAATTCCTTAAAATTCCGGACAACAATGGGGTATGAGCAGAAGTTGCCTACTTTCTCCAAATGATGCATGACACATTGTTCATGTTATGTATGCCCTGCCCACAGAACTACGAGAACCTCGCCTTGCATCTGAAATAGAGAAATATATGAATGATTTGTATACTTTTCATTTTTTACTCATTTTTTCCAATCCTCTATAATACTCATCCAGCTATTCTATTCAATAGGTTAGCCCAAAAGCAGACCCTCTTTCACTGAATATCATTCTTCTTCTTCTTCTTCTTTGTCAGCCTATTCCCGTCCACTCCGGGACGAAGGCCTCCTCCATTTGCTTCCACGTCGCTCTATCCTGGGCTCTTTGGATCCAGTTGGTACCCACGTATTTTACCAGGTCGTCTCTCCATCGTAGTAGTGGTCTTCCTACACCCCTGGTAGTCATTCTGGGTTTCCAGGTTAAGACCCTCTTCGACCACTTATCGTCTGGGTCTCTAGCCATGTGGAATATCATTAGGATGACAAAACCAATCAAAGCGTTAGTGTGGGAATACATTGAAGGACTCCCACGGGCCTAAGGCCCTCCGCATCCCCGAGTAGCACAGGCGCATATAGCGTCCTCTTTACCCGCACTTCTTGGCAAAATATTTTTAAGAAGTGGGCTCAGGTTTGGCCAGAAGGGAGCCCCCCTACAAACAGTACAAACCCCACCCCTAACTTACATTTCTTCAGTGTCCTTGTCCAAGAATGGAAACATATTATTTACAATTATTGGGAAATATAATACGCACTACAAAAAACCTCTCTAAATAGGAAAACATTGTGACATTTCCTCGAGAAATATTGGCAATAGCGATATTTTGTTCGTTCGGCATATTGTATAGATAATTCAGGTCTAGATATTCTATAGGGAACTGTCACTTCGTTTACTGTTAACTAACATGTTGTAGCAAATTGACAGCTTTATATTTAGTAACCTTTGTGATGATTTCACATAATTACATATAATACTATTATAAGGTTGAGCATCTACCACCACATCAAATATAATATCACGATGTAGCAGAGTAAAAACCTTGTAGTCATTATCATTAAATACCCATGAAAACCAAACATCAAGGAATTATGAGGGATTAGCCACGAAACAAGTAAGAGCTTTGTTAAAGACACAATGGCCTTTGGTAAGGATATTTCTTTATCCTATTCTAATAACTTATGTCGAAAGAGGGGACTAAGAAATTTATCTATAAGAAATTACTTACTAGCATTTGGACTTTTAATATGTTTGTGTAAAATACAATAATCGATTTCTCTTGTGCTTTTTGCTAGAAAGTTCCTGATTCTTGGACGTACATACTACTGGCGGACTTTTACCACTTTTACTACTTCCATCTTCCTGTAATTATTGTATCCGTATGTCCCATACACTTTAAGTATAAATACTTATAACAATAGGAAGAAAAATCGCACACAAGCTTAAGTTTTGTAAAAAATTGACCATTTTCCCACAATCTCAAGAGTACTTGTACTTAGATAGAAGATAGAAGTGTCTGTACTTTGTACAAGTCAATAGTAGAAATAATGTCTATATCAAGAGTGTATATGCGGATTTTTAAAGTCATTGCCTTTTACAGCCTTAGTATTCTCAACTGAACCAGGTGAGTTTGTCTAAATTCACCTAGAACGTTACGATTCGTGAAACATTTAACTCAAATTAATTTAACAGTTTGATACGTGTTCGCAATATTTAAAAGTATTTGATACCACAGAATTATACTCTGCAGGCATTGCTTCAAATTTGTAGACGGCGAATTTTGGACTTGGTCCAGTGCATTTCATCAGCTATAAATTTCTCTTGGCCAATTCAAATACAATATTATTCAATGAGAATAATGAATTATTGACATAATATCTCTATTGTATCTGAGACTCGATATGCATTATTATTTTACCTTTCAGCATAAAGCATCTCTGCGATGAAAGCGAATAGTATGATTGAAATATTTATTACAGGAGATAGAAGAGATATTCTCATAGTAATTATTCAGAATGGTAAACTGCAGATTGCATTGCACCGAAGAATTTATTACATACAAAGACAGTGATCCTGGTATTAAATAAGATCTTTAAAAACGTTTTTCTAAAACCATTTAACTATTAAAGTTTAGACATGTGATCGTAAAGGGGATTCTCTCGCATATATTTTATTTATTTATTTATATTTTCTCAACATTGTAATTACACAAATAATATATACAACAATACATACACAGTATAGTATATAATTGCCAACCCTACTAGGTTATGACCTGTATCGGGGTTGACAATTAATCAGAGTGAAGACATCTTTATCCTAAAAGTACATATAAAAAAAAACAAATAAAATATTATATTCATTATTATTACAATTTAATCATACAAAACATAAAGATATACTAGGTTGGATATAGTAGTTTGTTACGACTGTAGTAGTCGAAAATAAAAGGAATCTTGTATTATAAATTAATTGCAGGTGACATTAGGAAGTCCGATAGCATTAATTAATTGAAGTGCACAAAGTTTTCAGAGTTGAAAGCGATAATAAAACGAATTATTGGATTTCAAGGTTTTCATTATTCAGTTTAACTCTGATCTATAAATTTCTCAACTGGAAACTTCATTTATTAATCAATAATTGATATCTATTAGTCCCATCTATTTCATTTACAAAACTATCCGTAGGTATACCAAAATTAGTATGCGTAGTATCAGTTTATATTATTATGTAGATAAGATCACATTACGTACAGAAACTTTAAATAATATAATTATTCAGGTTCTAGGATCATTGGGAAATTCTATCCAACCAGAGGTCTGTATAATTTTACCCAATTTAATCTAACTTTCTGAAGGCAACTAAGCAAAAAGTTCTCAGTTGTTATATTAGTTAATTAATTATTATTTTAGAATATAAAGTTCTAATATACAATTATCTCCTTTTGACTGGTTTCTTGTTGTAAACGTATAGAATTACCGAAACACTCTTGAGTAATGAAATTCAGAAAGGCATCAATATTGCACATTTTTCCCCTTAATACAATTTTCATCAATTTAACAATAATTATACCTGCAGCGGTAGAATCAAACGGATAAATCCTTGTAAGTATTTAATACTACTACGTAGTTCCATTGCAGAAGCAATTCCATCTCATTCTCAATTCTGTTTAATTTACGTGCACAGAGATTTCCGGGAAATGTCCGGCTCTTACCGGACGTTTCATTATCAGCTGTATTATATGAACATACCAAGCAACTATTATACCAAGACCTACCAACAAACGTAATAATTTACGTAGATATTTTGTACAACGTACGTAATAGTTCATCCCAAGGAGTAAATTAAGCTGCCCGCGTTTGTATATACGTTGTCTGATTTTCAAGAAATGAATTCATACTATTTATCTAGTTATGTCAGAATGGTTTATATCTACAGTCTACACGGAAGTCTACGTACATTGAGAATTATTACCATTTGTAGAAAATTAGATACGCTAGACAGCATATTACAATAGGATAGGATAGGACACCGACTGGTAATGTATGAAGGTACCTTCTTGGAATAAAGATGTATTCAAGAATCTCGAACAATTTAATCTCCAGAACGAAAAGCGAATGTTAATGTTAAGATGAGAATGGCTAATCTTAGGATGACAAAGACAGTACCTATAAATGGGTGAAGCGTTGCTGTCCGAGAATACCTGACCATGTCGATTAGATTCATTTTGATAAAAAAGAAAAGTACGCAGAAAGTAAAGAACAAAAATAAAAATTAGATAACATAAAAGAAACGTGAACTACACTACTACAGTTTAATCTATGAACGTATTGTGTCAGCGTTATCTAGATATATTTAAAGCACACAAACTTCAATGAAGGTACCTATTTAATATGTACCAAATGTTAATCCTGACCATGGAAGAACAAAAGACCAGTACGACGACCCCAGAAAAGATGGGTAGATTGCATCAATTTTTGACCTTATTTGTTGTATTCAGTGATTTGCTTCAATTTTCTGCCTGACTTCCATAATTTGACCAAACATTGTTTTGACTGATGCATATTGTTACTGATTAACTTATAGTCCGAGAGCCCGCTGCTTAATTTATGACGTATCTGTTTTTTGATCGAAATGTGGTATAAATGATAGCTTACCAATAGGGTATTACATCGCACTAGGGTTGCCTATCAAAATCTTGCCGCAACCCCCCCTGCCCCCCCCGAAAAGGTCCCTCTTCGCGGTTTTTCGCATTTTATAGGAATATGGTAAGAGATAGGAGAAAGTAGTCAAAGACAAAAATAGTCCTTGCTAAATTCTCTACAAAAAATATGAATTCAATTTTTTCGTAGAACTAGTAGTTTACCCGTAATGGCCAGTCAAAAAACAGGATATTTTTTGGTAAAAAAAAAAAAAAAAATCTTGATATTTTTCTTTCACATCCTTCCACCCATTATCACTAACATTTTATGGAAAAAAAAATTTGGCCTGAGGCGCTATATGGCTGGTTATTTCATGAAAAACTAAATTTTAAGAATTTTCGTCACTGAATTTATTTGCCATAACTCCGAAATTATTAGATGTATGAAAATAAGTTATAGCTCGTTTTGTAGCTAAGACTATAGTTATTAATTCGTTCTCTGACTATTTTCCTGTAGCTCTTATCAATTTTCAACCAATTTGGTTTAAATACATTTTTTTAGTATTTTAAATGAATTTCGGTTTTGGACTGGCCATTGCGGGTAAACTGCTAGTTTTACAAAAAATCTACAAAATAATTTTTGTAGAGAATTTAGCAAGGATTATTTTTGTCCTTGACTACATTCTCCTATCTCTTACCATATTCCTATAAAATGCGAAAAACCGCGAAGAGGGACCTTTTCGGGGGGGGCAGGGGGGGTTGCGGCAAGATTTTGATAGGCAACCCTAGTGCGATGGAATACCCTATTGGTAAGCTATCATTTATACCACATTTCGTTCAAAAAACAGATACGTCATAAATTAAGCAGCGGGCTCTTGGACTATTAACTACATTTTGTTTTTCTGTTTTTATTTTTCTTTTTTTTTCACTGACTGTTGACATACAATTTCTCGAATTACCTGAACTCTCATTTTAATATTGTTTTATCTGTATTGACTAGTTGTGTACACATGTAATAGGGCATCGCTTGAACTTGATCTGTGTTGATTTCTGTTTACATGTGGGTGATGTCTGTTTGTGTGCCATGAATAAATAAATAAATAAATAGATGATGTAGTCCCAGTCGCGGGAAGAAACTGGTCGAGTAAAGTTCAAAATAAAAGGAAGGGAAAAACATTGTATTGAGCTGTAGAGCCATCGAAGAAGAAGAAGGTGTATATTGGAGACAAAGGAACGTTAGATCGACAAGATTTTAGTGGATTCAGTGTTTCGATTGTTGACGTGAGATTACCATTCTGATGTTTCAGCCTTTTGATTAAACCCAAAAGGGACAATTAATTCCACATATGAGATATTATGTAACTATGTAAATCGTAATTAAATCAGTAATTCTAGAATTGCCTTCTGAGAACCAACCGCCTACATGAAATAATAATACTCAACTTGAATAATAATTTCATTATTGAGAAGAAAGGGATCCGTTCAGGGATGTTAAGGCCTTGTTACCAAAAATGATGTCACAGTCATTTCCCACGCCATTAAGGTTCAAATCGCATGATAAAATGGTAAAAATAGCGTTTTTTTTTTTCATTTTTTGAGATTAATTTTGCGTCTATCATAAAACTTTTACGTTTATTTTCTAGATTTTAATGCATATTATCATTACAAAAAAAAAATAGGTACTCCTCGACTTTCAAAACGAGTTTCCGTCTTTCGGAAAAAGGATCAGAGATGTTTTTCAATTTATTTTTTTTGAGAAATCTATACAGGATGTAAAAAATCTTTTACGGTTGTTCCCTAGATAAATGTTCAATGCATCTACCCTATTTTGTTCCAAGGCATGTTTAGTAACTGTTGTCGAGATAGAAGGTCTCCCGTTTTTAGAAATTTTTGAAATGTCGGTATGCATACTCTTATGTAAATAGCATTTTTCCAAAGTTAACAGAGTACCACATTTGGTATTTTCCAGTAGAGACTGTACAAGTATAATAAACAATCTTTGCAATTAGAGAGTGTAAATAGGTATACCTACTAACTAAAATTTTGTTCTTATATATGGATCCACATCCATGGCCTCACTTGAAGATCCAATTAAGAATCTCTATGCAATGCAACGATTAAAAAAACTATAGACAATATGGTTTACACGTTTCAAAATTCCTCCGAGTTTGGAGAATTATTCCACACATCTCCGACGTGATAAATCCCAGTTGTGCTGAGGTCGCGTTGTGACTCGTAAATTAAGTAATCCAGTTGTAATAAAAAATGTAATTTGAAATGTAACCGTGGCCCACTCATACATTTAATATAAAGGAGTGCTGAATATTCCCGTGGGGGTCATAAGACACCTACAGCAGCTGTCGCATTGCAATACATTGTACCCACAGTATGTATACTCGTATAGTGACAGACCCAGAGGTGGGCACCGTTAATCAAAAAGTTTACTTCGTTAATCGATAATCCGTTAACTAAAAAGTTAACTTCGTTAATCGTCATAGCGTTACATTTTGAAAAATGTAACGAAAGTTAACGTTAATCCGTTAAAACGTTAATGTAAAAAATTGCGGTTTAAATGGCATGAAATAGAACTACTAATAAGCACTACTGCTATCACACTATCGCGATGTATCCCAACAGAGTGGGTACACAAATACATACAATGTGCCTACAACAAACAAAACATACAGAATGGGTGGCGAATCTCATTCTTGAATAAGGAGTAATATGTCGTACAGAAATTTTACAAACACCTAGGTACATATTTATTAAACAACAAAATATTAACGGACTTAATTAACGGAAGTAAAATGTAACGGAAGTTAAATAATCCGTTAACTATTTTTGGAGGTGAGAAAAGCGTTCAATCGTTAACCAATATATTAACTTCGTTAATTAACGATTAACGGATTAACGCTTTTATACTCAACTCTTGTCAGACCACATCGACCATACTCAATACATTTCATGGGATAGGATGCGTAAATTATATTCAAAGACATGAATAGTTACTTTTTTTTACGATGTGTCGGTTTAAGAATTTTCATATTTGGAAAGAATAGATCATGTTTATGTCTGATTATTATGTCTACGGCGATTCTATCAGCGTAACAAAATATTATCACTCTATTAAGTTTTTCCTCAATAGAGACGAGAGGCATCTTCATTCAGGCGTCAACAGATGACGTTAACATCGGAAATTTGATTAATTGTGAAATCATTTCCAGTTGCAGCATATATACAACAAAATTACACGATTGACAGCAGGATGAGGTGGAATGGGTGAACGTTGCCCTGGGCATAAAGTGATCACTTAAGCCAGCCAGAGCTGACTCGTAAGCTTCGGAACACCCATCCTGCTTCCTCCCCAAGGGAGTTCACATAACGCTGCATTATGTGAGTGAAGATGCCTCTCGTCTCTGTTGAGGAAAAACTTAATGTAATTTCGTCTGTGCTATAGGTAAATACAGATAAATCCGGTTCCATACCTAAATAATTTAGGTATACATACCTCAAATATTATCACTCTGTCTACAAGGCATTGTGTATTATTTATAAGGGCATATAAAACGTAATATTCGTAACAGCTTTTTGTATCAGATTCTTGAAATCTTTAGCACCTTTGTGTTTTTTTCCACTGTGTGTATTTTTAAACCATTTTAATGAAAAATACAATTGATTCGATATGGCTGCTTGATTTTCGAACGAACCGTGCGTGTAGAGTGACCTTTTCCACATCGACGTTCCAACACTCTTGGTGGTGTCTTCTTCTCCAGGTAACTGTATGAAAAAGGTGTAGTGTCCACTTATTCATAGCTACTACAGCTGCTCACGCTGCAAAGGTTAACTGTCCACACTAAACACAATATCTGGAGAAAAAGACAGCAGCAGGAGTGTCGAAACGTCGTTCGAAATTCAATCTAAATACTGTTTGCCCAAAAACCAAGCGACCATGTCAAGTATTCACCCTGAAAACAATTACTATTAGTTCGAGTTTTCGGTGCAAAGAACCGAGGCTCTGTTTTATTTCGAACCGTAGGTGACAAATAAATATACAATAAGTACCAACTTATGATTATCGTAGTATTGTATAGAAAAATAAGACCTATTGAACGTACGCGGGAAGAACATTAAATGTATTATGGAGACACCAAACAATGAAACGAAATATAAAAATATTGATAATATAACATCCTACAGTTCACAACATACTTCGACATATCAAAGTGGTATTTTTAGTATCTACACCAGTGATTCCCACGGTGGGGCATCGCGCCTCAGAGGTGGGGCACCATGCCTCAGTGGTGGGACACCACGCCTCAGATGAGTCATTTCAGAAATTACCAACTGTTCCACGTATTAGATATATTATATTTATTTAAAACATTTATGTAAAAAAAATTCGCCTGCGGCGCTGTTTATGGTACAGGTTCATGAATTAGAAAGATCATATACGCAGTCATGGCCATCGGCGCAAAGGAATCTCACATTAATCACAAATTATAGTGAAAATTCATTAATTTGCGATTTTTTCGTTAGAAAAATTGATATGACCGCTAAAAATGCTTTGGTGGGGCATGGCACGCAAAGGGTTGGGAAACACTGATCTACACCCTCATCTTTATTCCTATGGCGCCATATTTGCAAAATATATACCTACATACATTATTTCTAAATGACATACCTAAATTTTATCTACCTATATTTTATTATGTTCCCAAATACGTCACACTCTGGTCAGCTCACGACTAAATATGAATTCGATACGAAATATTACATCATAAATCCATGTCTAGATTTTGTTTGTAAACCTCTCAGATTTTATTGAAATGTACCCTTTGACTATTATGTACTTCACCCTTTAATGTTCCTCCAGGAAACACATAATTATCACAAAGCAACAGTCACAATGCAATTTACCCCTTCCCTCTTCATTCTTAATGATCTAATACACAATCCAACATTGTTATTCAACTTCATTTGTTGTTGGTGTCTGAGCCTACATTTGCCTCTTCATATTTTAATAACTACCCAGCACCATGAAATTTTACACAACATAGTTACTCGTAGCAGGTACTGTTTTATCACAAACACGTTTTTGTTATAAACACGAGAAATTATGAAAACTCCTATCGTAACAACTATAGAACTACTGAAATACTTGTTTCTTTCAATTATGTTTTTAAGAACAGCAATATTATTATGTAAGAAGATTAAGTATTAACAAGAAAGAGATGATTATCAAGACCTTTTTCAAAAAAACTACACTTTCAATTTGAAACGAAAATTGTATTTTCCTTTGTGAAAAAGCTTTCTGTAACAGAAAAAAACTTCAGTCTGCTTTGTGTTCTTCAATACTTTACATTATTAATTTTCTTTTTCCAAGTTAGAGTTTTATGGTTCCCATGTTGTGAATTTTCAAACTAGTTTCTTTTTCATGCGTTTTTCTAACTATCACATCATCACCAGAAAGTTCTGTCTATGAAAACATTTTCTTTGGTCAGACATTTAGGTACTGTGTGGCATTCAGATAGACAGGACAGCGATAGATGGACACCCAGAGTATTAAAATGGAGACCACGGGCAAATAATCGGAAGGCCGCAAAAAAGATGGGCTGATGACATAACCTCGGTAGCGGGTAAACAATGGATCAGAACAGCGAGTGAAAGTAAAGAATCGAAAAGTTTGGAAGGGGCTAATGTCCAGCAGTGGAGAGAGCAGGGCTAAGGAAGAAAAAGTAGCATTCAGAATGGGTGGCGCGCCTCTTGCTGATGATACAAAACATGTCTTATGGAAGTTACACGAACAGATAATTTCCTTGTCATTTGTAAGAGGAACGTGCAGTGAAAGGGCTTTTCCCGAATAGAAAATAAAAGCATAGGTCATGAATGGGTGAACATTCGTTATTACGAATATACTTATTACTTGCTACACTTGAAGAATAACGAGGAATATGAGGTGTTCAAAATATGTTTAAAAGAACTAAAAATAATTATTAGTTTTCCATTTCCCACGAGGGAAAATTCGCTCGACTCTTTGTTAAACTTTCCCAGGAATATTTCAAAGAAACTAAGAAGCAATAAGATTATATCATTGTTTTATTCGAACTCTCCAGAATGGTTCTGCAATTCCGTGAATCGTTCAAAAATAAAAATAGTAGATAAAATTATTTTATCGACGAGGAAAGATAAGAATTGTAGTGGATAATGTAGCGAATACACAGTTTGATATTGAAAGTTAGAGAAAGCTTTTGGATTTTATAATAGGTAGGTAGAGAGGAAAAAACCACATATCTGAATCTGATTCAAGTCAGAGTGATAGTGTAATTTTATGTGAATTATTCAAAGGGGTTGTTTTTCTATCGAACCATAACATTCCATAGAAGAAGTTTTATTCGTAAGATTGGAAACATTCTGCCCTTTCTGATAACGCATAGGTCTCGCAGAAGAAATGTATTATTGTATCTAAACTGATGTAGGCATCTACACAATATATTTACGAGTATATCTTAATGGAATAGTCTCGATCATCCGGGCTGTATGGCCGTGGTCCAGTGGGATGCGTTGAATTTCCCAACGTTTCGCCCATCTTCTATGGAGGGCTTCTACAGGGGTGTTGAGTGCGATGCAGTAATGGACGGAGTGTCCTCTTCAGCGGTTGTACGTTTTGTGTCACAGAACACATATACTCTTGTGTGCTCGCTTGCGTCGATGTATGGGCATTTGTTGTGTCGTGGCGGGCGGCGGTCGTGCACGGCTGTGTCGTTAACAACGACGGAGAGGCGGGGCATTGTATGGCGGATGGTGGATCAGGGGTCGGCAAATGTGTGTATATCTTAATGCTCTCCACACACGGCAGAAAGTTCAGTAAACAGAATCGACCGTTTGCAAAAAAGCTCCGACCAAAACCTCTCACTGACTTCAGTGTTACCCTGATTTTGAATTCAGAAAGAGGTTTTGGTCGTAGCTTTTTTCAAACGGTCGATTCAGTTAACTGAACTTCCGGACGTTTGTGGAGAGCAGAGTGCGAGCTAAGTAGCTCGCACTCTGTACTGGTAATCAGCCTCCTAACAACAGAGGCATCAAACGAATGTTTACATATAACCTTTATGCTCAAAAAGCAAGATAAGATTGATGCATTTCAATGTTATATAAATACCTGTGTTTGGATTTCTGATTCAAATATTGTACTATCTAGTATGTATGTAGAAAAAGCTCAAATCTTTGATATTTTCAACAGTGCGCTTTCAGGAGGTTTATTCAAATTTCAGTAAAAGGAAATCGTTATCGAGATATCTGACAGTAAAATATTCCAATTTCAAATCAGGATCCAATCGTTTCTAAATCCAAATAAAGTAAACAAAGAAAATATTCTTCCAGTTTACCTTCATTCTGGTAATATTTTGTCCAATACATCAATGGTAGGTAATCTTACAATATAAATGGGATTTCTCCTTGAACATAATCCGCCACAAGCTATACGTAATATTACTTGTACGAGTATTTTTATAAAACTGGCAATACCTATATCGATTTTGTTCTAAGACAATGATGATAAAATTTAAACGTTTTTCGAAACTTTATGGCCAAAACACCTACATTTTAATGATAGCCATTTCGGCCTATAAGGCCGAAAGACCATTCAGCACATAATCAGTACGGTGTCAGCGGCATCCTTTGATTATTGAAGTACTTAATCAAATATTGTTTCGTCATACGCGGCATCCCATCAGATTTTCGATCGAAGATCAAATATATGTATTAGAAATCTAGATTTAAGTATCTGACAAGCAGGAGACATGACTCTGGCGCTTAATTTTTACATGTGATATAAGTGGCCATATGATATACGAGTAGATAAATATAGGTAAATATATTTATCTTCTTCTTATCGTGTCGGTCAGCACTCACTAGATCCCCCTCCGCTCCCAGAAAGCCACAACCTCTCCTGCGTCATCGTCCAAGGGGGAGCGATCTGCGAGAGTCTCCCATGTGCATTTATAGGTACGATAGATATGTACATACGATAGTGTAGATGCTTTTAAATACGACTTGATCATTCAAGAGATTCTAGGTATTTCGTCTAGAAAACAAGAAAGGAAAATATTTTGAATTTTAAAGTATGATGTTTAAATTATACCTGATGATAAATTTCAGTTAAATGAAGATTCAATTTATTAGTTTTAAATAAAACACAAGTTTATTATAACAGTAAATATTTTATTGTAAAAGGATTCACAGTATAAATTTACATTTACCAAATGGTTTGCTTTCACTTCGGCCAGCGTCTAAATGAAAGAATGACCTTCATTTATATCAGTTCTTTGAACTCCATAATTTATGTATAAATTTTGATTCACTCAAGCGCACTATAAGTAAATAAGATAAGATTTTATTCTTTTGAAAATCAAATTTATTTGATATACTTACCTATTTTCAAATCATCGTTTTACCAATTTGTTTTCATTTAAGTACAATCTGTCATTTTAAGTGATGGCAACAATAACATTTCTATTGAAACTCCACAAAGTCAAAGACAATTGTCAAAAAACTACATGCAGCGCTCTCATAAAAATACATGTCTTTTTTGAAAGGCTGTAGGTAAACTCTGAATATCTTCGTGGATTTATTGTAGTTTCAATCATAAATCTGAAAAATTTAAAAGCTCTGTTCCCTAAAGTAGGGCAGGAAATTAATAGGAAAGATTCCTCGGTCTAATTTATTTTATATATTAAGTATGCAACAATGACTTCGTGAAACGTGCTAATTGCTAACATAGCTACTTTTCATCTAATTATTTCAGACCAGGTACTTTCATAACATTGTTAATATAAATTATATATCTCGTATAAT
Source organism: Ceraclea dissimilis (assembly GCA_963576895.1). Taxonomy (NCBI): domain Eukaryota; kingdom Metazoa; phylum Arthropoda; class Insecta; order Trichoptera; family Leptoceridae; genus Ceraclea; species Ceraclea dissimilis. The sequence goes on from OY756375.1 coordinate 6,751,034, forward strand.
TTCATTGTGTCAAGTAGGTCAGATTGACATAAAACTTTCCTATTTTAATGCAAAATACGTATAACGAATCTCATACAAAAATCACGGCGAAAATTTGTAGAGAAAATACTCTTTAATGATGGCAACTTCAAATAATTGTTTCTCAGTTTTTACCTGCATTTCAAAATTAAAATATACGGCTATTGAAAACAGTCTACTATGATGAACTTGTCCCAATTTCCTCCAGCTAACGGGAGCATATCGTTGCAGTACAATCGTAATAACTACGTATTTTTGATGGGCACTTGGACGTGTAGATAAATAAAATTGAATTACAATTCCTGTTTCGCAGTATGATCTTGGAAAATATGCTTCATAACCCGACTTTACAAATAAATTCCCTGAACCTAGCCAAAAATGTCTTGAAAAGATTGATATAATAAACTCACCAGCCCTTACTGGAAAAAACACCCATCCGGATAACACGGATATCAAAGGGGCCTAAAATGCACGCATTGTTTCTGAAATACCATTTAGAAATCTTCTTACAATATTATTATGGACGTTTATCAACCACATTATTATATCCACAAACTCTACAGACTTTCCAATGTATTGCAATGTGCGGTACGCTATTATTTCAGTGAAGTATTATTAGGTATCTTAATTCCGGTACATATTGTATTGTTAATGTAATTCTGAATATTTCAATACAAAGTTTTGACACTTTTCTCACCAGAGACATCACTTGCGTTTGACAGTTGCTCACCAAAGGCGACATAATGGAATTGGAAATAGAGACCTGTAATAATATATTTTATTAGGTATACATTTATGTATACAAAACGCTCGTTTAACTGGAAAACTTGTAGGTATATTCGTACTTTTACCTATTTCATTTTGTGCTGTATAATCCAACCCCTTGGGACAAAAGCAGTAAGAAGTAGTATGCCACGAATTTCTGTTCAAAGACATTCTCTCTACTAAACTTATACCTAATTCCACGTATAGTGCCTGACTTCTTCGTATACCATAAAGTCTATTTAAACCACGCTATAGTTTTGTATATGCGAGGTATACCTACACAAAGAGGTAATGTGTATCTCATATTAATTTTCATCCAACCCGAACTACAACCGACTTTAAGTTATCAAGTTTTACTTTGCGCATTTTTCGGCACTCATTACAAAGATGAACACTATTCCATATTACCTGTCGTTTATCTACATAGTGTAATTTGACAAATAATTTCGAACCTGATTTTTTTTACTTTTATTTACTGAATGCATAAAAGGTTATAAATGTACCTACTTAAAATGACAATACATACAACATCGAAATTCCCCTTAATGAAACAAGTCTCGTGTGAAGGGAGATGGATCAGAAAAAAAATACAATTATGTATTTGTTTTCAAGTTAAGTGTAGTAAAATATTTTCTTTATCTCTATTTTTCTTACATTGTTTACGGATATTTTCTTCAACAAAACACTTAAGCCTCCATAATCCTTTGTTATTTTGTGTTCTCGTTTATTTCTCACAATATATTAAATATCATTACCACGTAAGAAGAGAAATATTTGCTCCATAAATTCTGTGAAAATAAAACACATTATCTTTACCAAATGACGACATCCAGAAACATTACTTTAATGGTTATGTGAGTTCTAACATAGTAATTTTATTTATTTATGTATTTCTTTTATTTCAGATCTTTGCCATGCAGCAACCAAGATCCAGGCATCCTTCAGGGGACACCAAGTGAGAAAGCAGACAGAGAAAACTGAGAAAGCTGATGAAGCACTTAAGGTAAGAGAAACAATATTTTAAGTTAGTGAACTGTCGTTTAAAACTTAGAAGTTTGAAACGCTCACAAATAACGATTTCCTGTTTGTGTCAATGTCAATAAATGTCGCAAATATTAATGTGAAAATTCGCTTACTTTCATATACCTACCGAAATTACCGTTCATATAATACCACACGAAAGAGTCAAACTCTGTATCGCGTCTACGAATTTTTTTCACACGTCAAAAACTTCACAAGAAATATATAGCATTCCCGTCGATTCAAACATTTCTCACATCTTCATGCACGTACAAATAAGTAGAAAATGCTGAATAAGCAGGAACCATGTTACCAAGAATATATTAGGTGGAATGTAAAATAATATCTCGCCCTACTGCCGAGTGGAGTACCTAGTGTACCTAATGTAAGCTCGCTTGTTCACCACGTCAATATCATTTATTATTTGTGTTGTATTATATTTTTCCATGTGTTTATATACTTAGCTATACACGAAGCAACATATTATGCAATGAAAAATCAAATAGTAATGCCTGTAGAGCGAGCAATCTACATATGAGAATGTTTCAACACTAATCAAGCAAAGTGATTCCTACTAACGTCAGTGGCGTATATAGGGGGGGGGGGCGAGGGGGCCCGGGCCCCCCCCGAAATGTTGAACAATTCTTTAAAAAACGTTATTTTAAAACATGAAAGTTACACAAGTTCATCACTTCACCCATTATTAAAAAAAAATTCGCCTGCGGCGCTATTCTTCTTTGTATTTTCTACATGCAAAACGAATACTAACCTAAAACACGACCTTTTTCACTTAAATTCACGAAAAATTTTTGCCTGCGGCGCTATTATAATTTTTATACTCTATGTCTATTTTCAAATTTTTGTTTCCTCCGTCCCCCCAAAGTCAAATATTGGATCGGGCCCCCCCCGAAATGAAATCCTATATACGCCACTGACTAACGTTGTGAATTGTACTCATAACATTTTATAGTTTATACTTTTATCAATGCATTATACCTATACGTGTGTCGTGTCGTTATTCTCAAACAATTTGCAGTTAAATATAAACTTTCATCAGCTTTCTGAATGATCGTTGACTTCTTTTACTGTATTGTCATTGTATTCCAGAATTCAAAGTCTATTTAGGCTTGATATGACGTAGCTGTTAGTAAATTGTACCTGTATGTCGTCGGTTGAAAACGTTGCACTTGCAGTTGAGAAAATACATATCTCTCTAAAAAGGTGGAGGAGCATTTAAGCTCGCCTGCGTTTAAAGCGCCGCGCCGGCAGTAGGCGTATGATTGGAAATGCCAGTGTATTATATTCTTTCGTATACTCCATTTAATCATACATACTACATATTACGGATTACGAGTACATAATCTTCCTAATAGCATTAACATAATTAAGTATAAATCATGTACGTACATTGTTATTAATTCACCAACCACATCAACTAACAGAAGCCGTGGAAGTTATGTGGATTCGTTAAGGTTTCTGATGATACTATACTGAGTTGTACTATTTACCCACAGCTGTACAACGTCCTATTATCACATACAATGTAGAACAAAAGTGTTTCATCCAACCACATTGTATTTGAATGTAGAGATAACGTTTTGGCAATCCGCCCAATTTGTTCCCGTTGACGAAATTATATATAATTAATGTGTCTGAATTAATTGAAACGAAACTCTTGTCTCTCGTACAAACGGATTCAGATAAATTCCGATGCACCACTTTGAAACTCTCTCTTAGACTTAAATCTAATGCATATATACTTTTCTTCCTCTTTCCTAGGATTGACCTGCATTTTCCTCTATAGACTTTTCATTTCCTGGTTGCTTTTGCCGCGCATCTTCGTATCACCTGATCTAGGTAGCTACTCGTATAACTAGGGCGGCCTCTGTGAAAAACACTCAGTTGTTCCCTCGACGACAGTAAAGAGCAGGTCTGAGTGACCTATCCAACCTTGGGCAACTTTATTTAACCATACTCAGTATCTCGTCGTTGTGAACTTAATAATGGATTCTCGCTAGGCGCTTATAGCACCACACCTCGAAGACAACAAAACGCTTGGACTCGTTCTGGCTGATGTTCCTCGTTACCCTTTTTTATTTTATTTCGTGAGAGAATTACGTATTGTAGGATAAAAAAGATGATTGCCCTGAAAGAAGAAAATTCACGAGACGCACTCCTTCAACTTGAAACAGAATCGTTTTTAAAATCCTTTTTTGAGTAAGCAGTTGTTTATTTAGGTACGAAAACCAAGAAAAAATGCTCTTTATTTGTTTTTCCTTTTTCCAATATACCTGTTTTAAAATGGCCAACGATGTAAAAATAATGTTTGAGACGGCATCATTAACGTAACGAAGGATGTTCGAATTCCATTTGCAACTCAAATAAAGGGGAAAAGCTTAAATAATCACGGCCTTTCCAATGTAGTTGTGTAATACTCGTATATTACAAGCCTGTCTACAAATATTTATTTTACTAGAATATCAGATTACACAAATAGACATTCAGTTTCTAAAAGCAAAATATATACAAATAAACTCGAGCCCAGAATATTTGTAAAACAACAATATGCTGTGAGAGTAAAATGCTGACAAATTGACAATATTTTTCATGAACGAGACATTATTATGAAATAACGAATGTTGAATTACACAGTCAATCGCCTACTACGCGGCAAGCCCCAACATGCTTTACGTGAAGTGTGCAGATAAATCTTTAGATTAAGGGCTTGATACCAAGAATGACGTCACAGTCATTTTCCACGGCATTAAGTCTAAAAATCGCGTGAACAATTAGATGAAACGGTAAAAATAGCGTTTTTTCAATTTTTTTGGGGTTAAATTTGCGTCTATCAAAAAACTTTTACAGTTATTCCTTAGATTTTAATCAGTACAAAAAAAAATTACCCCCGCGACTTTCGGGAAACGAGTTTCCGTCTTTCGGAAAAATGATCAGAGGTGTTTTTCAATTATTATTTTTTTGAGAAATCTACACAAGATATTAATATTTTACGGTTATTCTCTACATAAATGTTCAATGCATCTACTCTATTTCGTTCCAAAGCATATTTAGTAACGGTTGTCGAGATATAAGGTCTCCTGTTTTTAGAAATTTTGGAAATGTCGGTATGCATAAAGAAACACGTTGACACAGGATTAAAGCAAGCTTTATAAACGTGAGATATACTCGCATTTACAATTATTTAAATAGTATAAAATTATTTTCGATATCAGCAATTCAGAAATAGGTGGTAGTAGTTCTCGGTAGCAGGAAATAACATAAACGAAGGACTCAAATATCGTATCAGTTTTCTAGAAAACTTTATTAAAGTAGTCCGTGGAGACTAACCGAAATAAAAAGGATGGGCAATAAATCCTCCAGCAATATGAAAAATTCTTTTAATAATGTTATTTTCCCAAAACATAGTTCCCACCCCTATACGATTATGAACATGCACATTATGTTTTTTATTATTTTGTCAAGTGGTTGGTTGGCAGATATTGCCCATGGAAATAAACCCGCCATTTGTTTAATGCATGTCATTACTTTAATAAAGTTTTTATTTATTTATTTACTTTTCATTTACCATCGATATTTGGTAATATGCGAATTATAATTTAGAGCTAAATTATTTCATAAATTCAAATAATGTATTTAAAGCACATACGACTTGCTCTAATTATAAACTAAGATTATTTGTGTATGTTGGGGTTTTTATTGCTTTTCTAATCTCTAAAATAATAAAAAATACTTAATCTATGTTTTTACATGTTTGAACTATTTATGAGCAATTCGACTGATTTGCAATGATTCTAAAATTAATAATTATTGAAGTTATTAGACTTCATAACTGATTGCTAAGTCATTCTGATATATTTTTGATGTTTTATATTTCTTAATTATTTTTTTTAAAATGCCCTTAAAAATTTAACAAAATAAAATGTCTTGCTTTTTCGAATAACTCAGAAATACCTCACGATTTTTAAGCTATATTTTAATTTTAAGCTATAAGTAAATAGTGGTGTAAAGAAATATCTAGAATTTACATGATCATAAATTTTTCATAATGTAAAAATTTCCATTGCAATCCAGGGTACAAAACACAAAATACCTTTAATGCACGCAAACAAACTCTTATGTAAAACATAAAAATATAAACAAATAGCTAATTATTCAACTGTTGGTTTTACAATTACTGTTTTTTATATACCTACGTACATTAAATTTCGTTAGAAGTTCTCTTAATAGTATGATAACGAAATTATTGGCATTTGTCGAACAATCGCGTAACGCTTCGCACATACTGCATACAATATTATAAGCATTAAAGATGATACAACTTTTGATAGTGTTGATTATGGGAATGGCATTTACTACGGTAAGATATACTGATTTAAATTACATGTATACAATATACTCGTATTATCACGGTATTTACCACAATGTAGGATAACCAAGGAGAGATCTGTTAATAATGTAGTCATAACTGTATGACACATGCACCTGTACCCACACGACTTAAGCACTTCGCCTTTCGTCTTATTTCATTACTGATTCTCGTGAGAAATTTTTGCTTATCTACGAATATATAGGATACAAAATATTGGTAAAAAGTGTATAGAAACACTAATTATTCTGTACCGCTTGGAATTTTATATAAAGGTTACAGACAGATGCTAAATAAATCTTTCCCAAAAATCTCTATTGAAAATTTTTAAGTAGAGGCCACTCTCTAATTTTGTAGTTGAGTGAATTTCTCTGATCAAAATTCTACGTCTCCCTTTCCTTAAATCAAAAGCATTCGCAGGGATGTTTTTCAAAATTTGTAGCAGTACGCCATGAAAAAAAGTGTTTTCATATTATTGTACATAATTACATTTTTAGTCAAAAACTTTAACCCCCTACAAGAATTGGAAAATGAATAATAATCCAGCTAAATACAACACTGAATTTTCTGCATTACCACCAATATTCATGTCGTACAATGTGAATGAAGAAGGAAATTATAGAGGACCTAGACCGTATGATGAAGACGATAAAGTATTAGACCCAACACAATTGAGAAGAGTAAGTAACTTCAATTAAAAACAATTTGTGGTCATTACTGATAACAGAATAATCACTTTTGGACCATATTAAAGCGATATCCCACGGTGCGCGAATCCGGATTCGTACGTAGATTCACACGCCGTGGGAAGGGGTGAGTCCGTAAATCTACAGACGCTTTCGTAGCGATTTGTATGGCGGTACGTACAAATCCAAAATCACGTACGAATCCGGATTCGCGCACCGTGGGATATCGCTTTTAGTTATCAAGACAAACATAATCTTCACAAATAACAACAGTTTACATCTGTAAACATTTCAGGAGATAAATGATTTATTAGAGAATTTATTGGACTATTTGAAATTAATGCGTGGCTATGTTGCCAAAGTTCGTCGGATAGATGTCAGTGCTCCACCAGCGGAGGAAATTAAAGAAAAACTCGTTGCAACTGAAACTGAAATTAAAGAAGATATAAAGCCCAAGTTACGACTGTTTGACGACAGAGTTCATGAACGTACGGCTAGTACATCGGAAGCAGTGCGTGATGGTCAAAAGAAGCTTCTGTAAGTATTCTTTCAATGCGATTATCGCCTTTTCAGAATAGCCCATTTCATCAACCGGCAGCCTGGTTGGTCACGCGCTCGACTGTTAATCCAGTGGGCGCGGGTTCGATTCCCGATGCCGACCTACTCCACATCACAAGACGACCTTCTCAAGCTTTCTGTGAAGTGTGCAAAGGTGTATTTGGGTTTATTTCGATATGGGTATACCCAGATTAAAAAAAAACGAGAAAAAAAAGATCCTACATAACTTCGCTGTGTCCTTTGAAGAACGATACCGAGCGTACCAAGTACTTGTACCATTCACTCTATTCCATTTACACATTTACATGGATCTAAATCCTATTTTGACAATACTTTACTTTCCAGAACATTCTTGAAGGGATCAATAGATCAATCGTTGATGAATATGGTGGCTCAATTAGACGCGGGAGAAGAACTAATACTTTAATTCATTTCCTGGAATCGTGGGAAATGAATTAACTGCAATAAAGAAATCTTTTAGACGACTAATTACACCAATTTTATAGTTTTTTTTTTCACTTTCAGCTGATATTTAGTTTCACTTCGCCCTTACCAATTCGAATCAACTGTTCACATTTTATTTTGTAAAGGAACCTATCAAATAAATAATAAGTGATAATATCGTTGTACTATTTATTTAATTCCCTTAAGAGTGTGCATACCGACATTTCAAAAATTTCTAAAAACGGGAGACCTTATATCTCGATAAGCGTTACTAAATATGCTTTGGAACAAAATAGGGTAGATGCATTGAACCTTTATCTAGAGAATAACCGTAAAGGATTTTTTATATCTTGTATAGATTTCTCAAAAAAAAAATTAAAAACACCTCTGAACTTTTTTCCGAAAGACGGAAACTCGTTTCCCGAAAGTCGCGGAGTAAAAATTGTTTTTTTGCACTGATAATATGCATTAAAATCTAGGGAATAACCGTAAAAGTTTTTTGATAGACGCAAAATTAACCCCGAAAATAGAAAAAACGCTATTTTTACTATTTTATCATGCGATTGTCACGCGAATTTGAACCTTAATGCCGTGGGAAAAGACTGTGACGACATTCCTGGTGCCATGCCCTTAAAATAATATTATGTTTCATTTTTTTATCGCTGGTTATTGTGCCCGGCGGGCTTGAGCCTGGATATGAGGTTTGATGCAACTCCTCATGCAAACACGGATAGGTCCCCATTTTTTACCTACGTACTTACCAAGTTTTGTAGGTAACTCATTCTTTTCATACATTTGCCTTCATATCATACCAAAACGACGCCGACGGAGGGACTTTTCCATAGTTTTAGATGTTCTATGAATTGATATAGATAATTCGCAGTTCTATTGATGTTCCTATGGTAACTGATTCTTTAAGAGCTTAGTCGCGTAACGCCGCCTTCAAGAGCCTCAATAGCCTGTTCCTTATTTCCAAAGTTATGTTAAAAAATTAACGAAATCAATGAAGAGAAATTTCGGGGCAAATAAAGTTTCATAACATACCTCAGTACATATTTTCCATTTAAAATAATATAAAAAACCAGATTTTTTTGTAGTAGAACTTTGAAACGTTGTGTCTCTAAACAATTTTCAACCAGTGGCGGTGACTTATCACATAATGAATAATAATAATGAATAATCTTCACACATTTGCGTTATTTCATGCTTTTGCTTAGCAGTGATATATTTTCCTACAATCGTATCCTGAGTTGGTTATCTTGTGATTTGTTTATACTGTATGGAGGAGAAGTCATCGTCAATCCAAACTAAACTATGTTATTTTTTTTTTTATTTACAAATTTTATTCTTGTAAGATGGCGGGTGTGTCAAAAATACCACCCTCTCCCCACAGTTAGAAATTCAAAAATACATGGGTACAAAATATACATGAAATTCGACAACACAGCCGTCGCTCCTCGTGGTGTAGCGGATATGATCCCTACTATGCGAGACGAAGGTCTGGGTTCGAATCCCAGCCGGGGTGAACTGAAATGGCGAATGTTTCTCGAGTGTAAAGTGATCACTTAAGCCAGCCGAGGTCGGTCGTAAGCCCGACAATGTTCATCCTTAATTCTACTACACTGTTGTGGGAATACAACATTAAACTATGTTGTATATGTACCTATATAAAAATATTCTTAACCTGAGTAAGTAATTTATGCTGAAATAGTAAGTACTGGAATGAAATAGCCATCAAGAGAAATTTGTCTCAACAGACAATAACTCAAATGTACCTATACAAAAATTATACTTTATTAAAAACGATATAATTAATTAATTGTGGTTTTGAATTTGATAATAATTGGTCCGTATTTTGTGAAGGTCTCCAATATTGAATAAATTGACCATTTTGCAAAGGTATATTCTGTAGAGGTTGGCCATTCTGTGGAGGTTGGCCATTCTGTAAAGGTTGACCATCCTGTGGAGGTTGACCATCCTGTGGAGGTTGACCAATTTGCCACGGTTGGCCACTCTGTGGAGGTTGGCCAATTTGCCACGGTTGGCCACTCTGTGGAGGTTGACCAATTTGCCACGGTTGGCCACTCTGTGGAGGTTGACCAATTTGCCACGGTTGGCCACTCTGTGGAGGTTGGCCACTCTGTGGAGGTTGACCATCCTGTGGAGGTTGACCATCCTGTGGAGGTTGACCATCCTGTGGAGGTTGACCAATTTGCCACGGTTGGCTACTCTGTGGAGGTTGACCAATTTGCCACGGTTGGCCACTCTGTGGAGGTTGGCCACTCTGTGGAGGTTGGCCACTCTGTGGAGGTTGACCATCCTGTGGAAGTTGACCATCCTGTGGAGGTTGACCAATTTGCCACGGTTGGCCACTCTGTGGAGGTTGGCCACTTTGTGGAGGTTGACCATCCTGTGGAGGTTGACCATCCTGTGGAGGTTGACCAATTTGCCACGGTTGGCCACTCTGTGGAGGTTGACTAATTTGCCACGGTTGGCCACTCTGTGGAGGTTGACTAATTTGCCACGGTTGGCCACTCTGTGGAGGTTGACCAATTTGCCACGGTTGGCCACTCTGTGGAGGTTGACCAATTTGCCACGGTTGGCCACTCTGTGGAGGTTGACCAATTTGCCACGGTTGGCCACTCTGTGGAGGTTGACCAATTTGCCACGGTTGGCCATTCTGTGGAGGTTGACCAATTTGCCACGGTTGGCCACTCTGTGGAGGTTGACCAATTTGCCACGGTTGGCCACTCTGTGGAGGTTGACCAATTTGCCACGGTTGGCCACTCTGTGGAGGTTGACCAATTTGCCACGGTTGGCCACTCTGTGGAGGTTGACCAATTTGCCACGGTTGGCCACTCTGTGGAGGTTGACCAATTTGCCACGGTTGGCCACTCTGTGGAGGTTGACCAATTTGCCACGGTTGGCCATTCCCATAAGGGTTCACATTCGTCCCAGGGGGTACATTTTGTGCGGCTTGTGAGTTATCTATAGGCTCTGCATCAGGATTTGGATTCTTGTCATCGAAGATCTCTTTTTTTGGGGAATCAGGATTCATTTCTGGTTGCGTAATCATTTTCTTTTCGGAATAATATTTATTAAGCGCCTTTGCTACCCTTTTAAACCCACATCTGAATCTGTGCAAAAGTTGCTAAAACATAGTAAAATTATATTGACAATTTGACATTAAAAACATCTATTATTGAAAAGTTAGCTTTAACTGGAGATGTACACCATTTCCAGTTCTGTTACTCATATCTATCCAGATTTTTCTATACATTATCGATATATACATATCGCTTTCGTTTCTAAAAATATTTTAACTTATTGTTGCAAAAATATTCACCTAATCTGGAGGCGTTGGCTTCAAACCGTGGTTCCAATTATGTATTTTGCTCTTAAATGTACATAGAAACAGTGTAGTACCTACGATTTATTGACATATGCCTAGACCCTACGAAAATATATCCTCAAAGTCCCATACACATAAAAACCGGACTGATTTTTTAACTACCTTAGTGTTCATTTGATAAAATAGGAAATCATAATTTAACTTACTTTTAAGATATTAATAAACCATTTTTTTGCGTTAGTAAATAGTACTTGTTCTTTGGCTCGTGTTTTTATACGTTTATACTTTTTACCAGCAACCAAAGTAGTGGCAACGGCTTTGTCGGAAGCCTTGGAATCATCATTTGGTGTTCCAACTGTCAGATGGTCCTTAAATATTAATGGTGCATCGTCTATCATTACATCCTCATCGCACAGTATCTAAAAATTCATAGTATGGATAAATAAAGACATGGATATAAAGAGCAAAATGAAAATATACAAGACATGAGACCAGCAGTGACGACATATGGCGTGGAAGCAAGGGCGGATACAGTCAGAAATAAGTAAATCCCGAGGGTCGCTGAAATAAAAAGACATTACGAATGATAGCATGAAAAACACTGAGAGATCGGGTGAGAATCACCAGAACAAGATATATCTGTGAGGCTGGAGGCATTCTTCGATAGAGTAGATAACGAAGAAGGGAGTGGTATCGACATGTCCAAAGAATAGACACAACCAGATTCCCTTATATCGCGCTGGACCAACAGCTTCACGGAACTGGTCCTCGCTTGACACCTCCCTAAAGATGGAAGAACAGCTGAGAATCCACCTCACAGGTTCTCTTGAAAACAGAGCAACATGTTTTATACATAGGATGGTGTAAAAGAAGAAGTTATGATATTAAGCAAAAAGCATGTTTCAATATAATGAGATTGTTGTGGTGCTAATATGTAAATCAAATTTATTCTAGAAGAGTTATCTGAGTTAAATTTGATTTAAGTATCTTACGTAATGTGGTCGAGCCAGAACCAGAACCGTGATGAGCAGCAATGCTTGGAACAATAGTACCATTGCTAATGCTCAATAATTCTAGAAAAAATAGTTATATGAAAATAAAGGCGTAATATATGTACTAAATAATCAAAGAAAGTCAGTGGTGTTCCGCTGCTTTGATCTTTTATTATTTTTTTTAATCCACGTTTCAGTCACTAAATGGCATTCTTCTTCTGGTAGGTGATTCCTGAAATGTAGAAATCCAGCAGTGTCTCCATCCGAAATTATTTCTTTTTATTTCTTTTTAAACCTATATTTGTGGAAATTTAGGTAGTTTTAGGTAGATTTCTGAAGACATGGATAAATATTGTACAAACATATTAATTAGGCCTCTCTAGAATATTTCGCTTTGTGATCTCAGGCATCGTATTTCTACTAGATGTAGAGTAACTGAATTTCATTACAAACAATAATTATTTCACTGTTTTAAAGATCTTTCACGTTTAAAACATTAAATCAGGTTTACGCGATATGCCTTATAAACAATAATACTAGGTAATGCCACTTTTTTTTAGTTTTTTTATACTTTGACTGCTGCTGCACAAGGCCTTATAATAATTTGTTGAATGTATTAAGTCTCTCAGTCAATTTAAGGAGAAACATGCAAAGAAATATAAATTCTACTTCTCAACTCTACTACCCAAAAAAGATGAGACTGGAATTTCTAGGACTGGTTTTGAACAATCAGTCCCTAGGCATTAGACATTCAAACTGTTTCTACTTGGTACTTCACAGTCATGAAATACAAAATTCATTACTAATTTGCAGGAATGCCTATCATGAAATTCATTTACCACTTACTTATCTTGAGTAAGGGTGATTTTTAAACGATGAGTCTAAGTTAATATAGTAAAACAATTTAATTTAGTAAAACTAGTAGAAAACTAATTTAGGTATTATACACGTAAGGTTAAGGGTTGTTCACTAGGGAGAACTCATCACAATGCTGCGATTTTCAGTCTTCATCAATCTTTGGTTGAGTAAACAATAAATAAACACAAAAATTACTATAAACATATTATGATTCTAAATAGGTTCTGGCCCTTCTTGTGAATTCTGATATACTTCCGTAACAAAAGATATAAAATAAATAAATAAATAAAAACTTTATTGAAGTAATGACATGCATTAAACAAATGGCGGGTTTATTGCCATGGGCAATATCTGCCGACCAACCACTTGACAAAATAATGAAAAACATAATGTGCGTACAAAAATGTACCTGAAATGTCTAAAATTAAATAGTTATAATAATATTTACAACATATCAAAGAAATATATATGCAAAAACTAAAAATAAATAAATAAATACAGTAAACATATAAAAATACATATAATATATACATATAAAAAGGTATGGGGATAGTGGGGATATTGACGATTATTTTGGATGTAGGTAAGCTAATTTGAAAGCTTATTCGAAACCCTTTTACAATTTCATTAAAGATAAAAAAAAATATTAATACTTTTACCGATTTTAGGTTAAGCCAAACATTGTGCTTATTTGTATAACAAAAACATGTTTTGACAAGCGAAAGTAAAGATTGACTGCTGAAATAATTAACCTTACTTAACTAAACACAGCAGGTAAGTATCACGTTGTTTACAACAATTAGGTATATACAGAGATTATAAATTTTATAAATGATTTACTTTATTTTTATCTCTGCATTGACTTTTAATTACAAAAGTAATTGATCGATTTATTGCCAACTTTTAAAGCAGCAATATTTTTAATTCTTGAGAGGCAAAGGCGTCTTGTATAATTACATATTTTGTAGAAATATTTGGAGAGGTCGGCGATGACAGGAAGAAATATAACTTGTAAAAGTATGAGACAAGAAAATGGACATTGGAGAGAACGGACACCTACTGATCAAGCCGCGTCGAGTTGTTCATATGACATGACGTATTCTAGGAATGTGAACACACACACATTTTTATTTGTGACACCCTCTATTTGGGGGAGTATTAAGTATGTAAAATATGTATCACATTCAGAGCCCCGCTTAAAAATGTACTTCACCATAGTATCACAGCATTGATGTAGTGCAATTTTATAAATGATTTTTTTATAGTAGTCTTATACATTAGTTTTCACTCGTACCATAAATTCTGGAATATGTTTAATGTTCATTCGTACTGAAATGCCACTGGTTGATTTTAATTATTCTATTGCCATATAAAGCCGACGATTAATTCCAAGCAGCCATCATTAATCATGGGATTTTTGCTTCAAGCATTTATCGTCACCACGGTGACGTTATTGGCACAGCCAGATTGTGTAAGAAAACATAACATTAATTTGGTTTGTTAATTCAATAAATCATTTTGCCACACATCTGTTTATAGATCTTATAATCTATCTTTACAGGCCCTATGTAATAGAGGCAATGATAAACTGGATGCGTTGATATCATCGTTTGAACGATTGCTTGGAGCGGCATCTCAAGATGTTACACTTAGAAATACTTACAATAATCAACCAAATTATCAAAACCCACAAGCAAATCATATGAGACAAGAAACAGATCGGGAAGTATTTGCAAATGCATTTAGAGTAAGTTCATTTTCTGATCCTTAATAAACATTAATATGAATCAACAAATTTAATATACAATGAAGGTTGAACTCTTCTTCAGTCTTATCAGTGATCGTCGGCACAGTCGGCACCTCATCAGACAACCTTACCTTACCTCCTCTACCGACGATTCTTCGGCTTCTTCTTGGTCGCCATTCCATTATCTTTTGTCCATCGGGAGACTTGATAACTTTACGCTTATGAAACTTTAATTCAACTTACAATCTGCAGATAATCCGATGCTTCAGAGGAAATAAATTTGTAACATTCCAAAAATATAGCCTAGTTGAAATTTAATTTTTCATTCTCATGTCATTTAATTTTTTATTCTGTTAAAGATTATATCACTTTTGTAATTGGATTGATATCGCTCCCATATTTTTATTTTAGTATCTTTGGAATGGAATCAAATATGGCATTAACAAAGTGTCAACATGGATCCAAGATAATCTTACGGAAGATATGGTTGATCCATCAAGAGGTGGAGTTACAGTTTCTGTAGGTGAGCCATCTGATGTTAATTTTGAAGGATATAATCCAAGTTTAGATTCAAAACTAGGATTCAATAATTCGAGAACTCCACGAAAACCATTTTCTCCTCAAAGACCCGGAACCAGTTCACAGTCTTTTATAAATGATAGACCCGGAGAAAATTGGCAGCCTTCTATCAGTGAAAGACCAACAGATTCAATAAATTCAAGACCCGCTGAGGACCTTTTAATTATTACACCCAGTCGAGGTCCAAGACCTGCACGTCTAATAGATTCAAGACCATCACAAGATTCGAATCAATACGATACAAGACCTTTGCAAGATTCTAGTCCAATGTATCCAGGACCTTTACATTATGAAGATGTATTAGATTCTAGACCCAGTCTAGATTCCGAACCTTCACAAGATTCCAGACCTTTACAAGATTCCAGACCTTTACAAGATTCTAGACCTTTACATGATTCCAAACCTTTACAAGATTCCAGACTAGTTGTAGAACCTTCAAAAAGACCAAGACCAAGACCTACACGAACACCAAAACTTCCACGAAAGCCGCGTCCATCTGTAAGACCTTCAGGAGAATATAGTCCATCAGATTTAAAACAAAGACCTTCAGGAGATTATAGTCCATCGCAATATATGGATCCCTTAAATTCGCAACCGTCGAATTCATTAGATTTGAGACCTTCTAGAGATGTTGTTTATAGGAACGATAAATTACCATTAAGCGGGTCAGGATAAAACAATAACTATTTTAAGGCATTTTGTATCTATCTCCCACGCTATAAATATAATTACTTTTTTTTATTCAATATGGTAAAAAACTTAAGACCATATAAACATCATCCTGAAGCAACTGAATGCTTGAACAGAATGCGGAGAAATAAATTCATATAGGTATTTCATCATGAACAAGAGAACCAAGTAAACTTATGTATCTCTATTTACGCTGAAATTATTTTATCAGGCAAAATTCATGGTCTTCGGGACGGGCAAGGATTTGATAAACTTTTGCTATTTCTGCAATAATTATTATTGAACACGAATAAAATTGTTTAACGTTATTGTTAAGCATGTTTAGCATATTTATTTATTTTACTTCTCGAATGGAGTGGAGTTTCCAAAATCCTTATCACAGACATTTTTTTCAAGCCCCCACAAATAGGCAGCCTGGCCTGCCTCGCAAGTTATGGGCATCTATGAATAGGATCCGAACTGACCACGGGAGATATGGGCACTTCTTCCATATATGATGCAAAATAGGACATCCCCTTGGCAAGTGCAGCCTGATCGATACAGTCGATCACATTGTGGGGCACCGTCCCATTAAGATGTTGGAGGGAAATATTTGGAAAATCCATGAGATGACACCAAGGGCAAATACCTAAGAAACATTGATGTGATGCGGAGCTCGGACTCTGAGGTCATTAGTTCAATGGTGTTTTCGAAAATTTTGGAATGACTGTCAGACACCCTATTACAAATTTCAATAGGAGAATTTATTGAACGACACCCACGGGTATCCCTGGGTAGCACAGGCGCATATAGCGTCCTCTTTGCCCGCACTTCTTGGCAAAATATTTTTAAGAGGTAGGTTTATCCAGAATTGAGCCTCCCTACAAACCCCACCCCTAACATACATTCCTTCCAGTATCCTTGTCCAAGGATGGAAACACATTTACAATAATTACAGATACATCCATGAGTACGAAAAAAAAAATAGAAATAAAAGCATATATACAATTTACATAAATGGTGGCCCAAAAGGCTAAGTTCAGGGTCCAGGAAACAAGATGCACACGGGGCGGCGGGTCAGGCCCCGATACCACAGGCAAGCGGTGAAAGTTTCCTCCCAGACATGAACATCAAAAACATAGAATTCCTCCTCCAAGGGAGAGAATTTATGTGCCATATTTCAAGTTCGTGCCATGTCTGGTTTCCGAGAGATTATTCGTATAAACTTAAAAACTTACAAACCTATATTTTTTCCCTCATATAAAGGGGTGCAATTTCCAAAACTCCTTGCTGAATGGAAGGTTTTTACATTAAAATCTATGCGTCTTCCAAATTCCACTTCCCTTTCCTACGAATAACCATATGTCAACGCCAATCAGTTAGTCAGGAGTGGTATTTTGTAACTCAACTCATGCATATTAGCTTAAACGACAGTATGTGAACTTTTGTGACACGATTTCACTCTTACATAAATTCTCACTTCATAATCGATGTCACTTTCGGGTGATAATGAAGTGAAAGTGAATTTTAAGTCACATGAGTGAAATAACAGATTATCCCACTTGACCCTTTGGTTTACAGGTTTAGTTTGTAAAGAATATTTTTTAAGCAAATACGTATGTTTTTATATGATTCTGACTAAACGTGACTTAAATGTAAAACAATAAACTTGATAATTAAAAAAGTATATAACGTATGGGGAAAATGATATTATGGACCCAAGGATAGCCAAAATTTCTATTGGAAACATAGAGAGGATGCATTTTTTTTTTATCAAGAACAATGATTTAATTTATGTATTTATAATTATCAAATGTTTTTTTTTCTACTAACGGTCTAATTTAGACAAATATGATCACATCAATTTCGATGTTGGCAAATTTTTAGTGTAATTGTTTCTTACTTCAATTTATACGGGAATTGATACGAGTATTTTGACACTTTATTTTAATTTATGGTTTGAATTTCATTTAAGTTGATTATGTTTTATTCACAAATGTGCAATTAATGAAACGCTGATTAAAACTGTGAATTAAGAGTATGCATACCGACATTTCAAAAATGTCTAATAACAGGAGACCTTATATCTCGACAACCGTTACTAAATATGCTTTGGAACAAAATAGGGGAGATGCATTGAACCTTTATCTAGGGAATAACCGTAAAAGATTTTTTTACATCTTGTATAGATTTCTCAATTTTTTTATTAAAAACACCTCTGATCTTTTTTCCGAAAGACGGAAACTCGTTTCCCGAAAGTCAAGGAGTAATTTTTTATTTTTGTACTGATAATATGCATAATAATCTAGGGAATAACCGTAATTTTTTTTTTTTGATAAACACAAAATTAACCCCAAAAATTGGAAAAAACGCTATTTTTACCATTTTTTCTTGCGATTGTTCACGCGATTTTGAACTAAGGTGCCGTGGGAAATGACTGTGACGTCATCCATGGTGCTAAGCCCTTAAGTTGATTATGTTTTATTAACAAACGCTGATTAAAACTATGAATTAATCGGAGTAATTTATGTGTTATAATAACTAATGCCTACTGATTAATCAACTATTGTAATGTATTAAGTTAATTTTATTATCTTTATGAAAAATACAGACTAGTGACGGCACTAAAAAAATTGTAATCCACGTTTTTGTTAATTAGTAGTTAGCAGGCGCTAAGCTACCTAAGAACACAATTCCCATCCAGTTATCTTTTGGAAAAAATGAAAAAATGATGGGCTATTTAGTGTCTAATCTTACGTAATCCCATAAGAAATGTTAGCCCCGGCTTCCCTTCTGCAGAAATCCACCCTTCGCCACTGGTAGTTAGGTATATATAATCTTGTTATCTTAAAGAAAAAAAATCAGATACAAAAGTGGTTCTGGCCACACAATTGACCACTGACCTAATAGATATTAGAATGTAGGGGTACGAGTATGTAAGATATTTCTCCTGAACTCTTGCAACCACTGTTGCTCCAACGAATCAGACTAAATAATTATTTGAACATCAACCTACTTTTTCAACCGACTTTACAAAACTTCAGAAATGAACATTGTATCTATTCATTATGAGTTATTAACGAACATTCTCGTGAGAGCGTTTTGGAAGCAAATTCTTAAGATGTATATATTTTTTTGTATCTTAGATAAAATAATACTTTCCTTTAGTCCACAATTGTGTCTAAAAAACTAACATAAATGCGTCATAAAAAAACTTCAGGAATATCTGTAGAATTTTACAGAATTTAAAAATATTCAGGAACTCTTCAGGAAATTCAGTTTTTTTTCAGGGTTTCAGTAAATTCAGGAAATATTGATTAATATCTGTAGATTTTTATCTCAACTGAATTGTTTGACGTATTCCCCATTTTTTCCATGGCATGCTATATACGTTCTAAAGTTTATCTTGAAAGAATTGTTACTTCGCACCTAAATATGGAAATGCCACTGTGTTTCTTACTACTTTATCTTGCTCGACGCAGTTTATTTAAACGGCCATCTGTATATAACGCGCAAAGTTGGCATAAGGACCATCAAAATGTTGGAGTATCTGGTAGTTCTGCTTTTGGCGTCACCTTCATGTCATGCTGCCAGAAGCTCTGACGTAATATCTCGAAATGTAAGATCACTAATTACTTATATCACTCGTACTTCAATTTTAATAAGTCTCTTGTTAGCCGATTGACACGATAATTTATGACACAATTTTTCCCTTGTATTTCAACAAATTAAAAATATATGCAATATTTTTTCTTATAAGATCACGTATACAAATTCTTTTCGTCTCTCAAGCACTAATTTCCACTTATTTATTGGAGAAGAATGGATAAATTCTGCAACTAATTACATAAGTGCAGACTAACTAAAATAAGACGTCCTTTTTCAATTATTCCATAGTAAAATAATTTTAAAACACCCTTATTTTAATTCATAAGTTAAAGAATTGGACCTACCTATATACATACCGATATTTCTTAAATTAGTCTAGCAACTACAGGAAAATTTTAGCCAAGAAGTGGGATAAGGTATCAATATTATTTGTAAACACCACGAAGTGATTTTATAAACATTTTTATAATTCTAGGACCTTGCTAACATCAATTATAATGACAGAAGATTATTGCAGCTTCTGGGTAACACTGCTGAGAGTATCCCTCCAGATACGTATTTAAAAGTAGTCCGATCTAACAGTAATGACCCCGAATTTATTAGTGAATATGATCAAATTAATTTACCAAGTTCGTCAAATAGATTTGAGAATGATGATATGTACAGAGACGTAAGTACCTCCATATTGACTCTTTACTGAATACAGCTAATCTTTTACTTCTCGAGTTTAGTAAACTTCATAGTAATAGACATCTTATATAGAGAAA
This sequence comes from Ceraclea dissimilis, assembly GCA_963576895.1. Taxonomy (NCBI): domain Eukaryota; kingdom Metazoa; phylum Arthropoda; class Insecta; order Trichoptera; family Leptoceridae; genus Ceraclea; species Ceraclea dissimilis. The sequence continues at coordinate 6,771,482 of OY756375.1, forward strand.
ATAATACATGGTACCTTTAACATTCAGTTGCTCATGATGGGAGGAAAAACATCGAGAGTTTATAGCAAATTCATCAAAATATGTTATAAAGTAGTCTACTGAAAATTATGCATCGGTCCGTAATATCACAGACCGTGAGAATGACTTTCTGCGGTCTTAACATATCACTGATTTATACCTTCTATTGTATCTTATTGCATTCCATTATAGTTTTTTAATTGTTTATTTATTAATTCAACTCAAAAACATTTACGTTTTTGTATTTCACATGCATGCATTGCGTACAGAAAAAACTAAGTATATATTATTAGTGATACTCCCCGGATATGAGTAATACTCGTGTTCTGGAGAGGATCCCAACACTAAGAAAATAATAAAATATTTTATAACCATGCATTACTCCAACGGGGAAAATAACATTACGAAACATACTCGTACCATGTCGATAGCGTTAAAAAAGAGAGCTAAGTAACTATCTTATTTTAACTTAACATGACTTCTCTAAGGTCCACAAAACCCATAATAATTGTTAATTTTTCTTTAAGGACGTCGAAATTTCACCATTCCCACCAAATAGAAATCCTCCAAGACGACGCATTCCGCATTTGCATGTATTGAATAACGAAAACAGAGAAGACGATACAGAGAAACAAATACATCGCCATCTCGCTTGCTACAATTTCCTACAAAATCAATTTAATTCACTATTCCCACCCCACAGACCATATCCTCCAGGAGGACGAATTCCTCACTTGCATGTATTGAATAACGAAAACAGTGAAGACAATACAGAGAATGAAGTACATCGCCATCTCTCTTGCTACAATCCACCTGCAAGTTCACGATTCCCACCGCATAGACCAAATCCTCCGCGTTTGAATGTAGAAAACAGTAAAGACTATACAGAGAAAGAAATATATCGCCAGCTCGCTTGGAACAATCCACCTGCAAGTTCACGATTCCCACCGCATAGACCAAATCCTCCGCGTTTGAATGTAGAAAACAGTAAAGACTATACAGAGAAAGAAATATATCGCCAGCTCGCTTGGAACAATCCACCTGCAAGTTTACGATTCCCACCGCATAGACCAAATCCTCCGCGCTTGAATGTAGAAAACAGTAGGGACGATTCAGAGAAACAAATACATCGCCAGCTCGCTCTGTATAATCTACCACAAAATCAATTGAGTTTACGATTTCCACCACATAAACCGGAATCTTCAGAAAACCGAATTTCGCTAAAGGAAATATGGAAAAAAAGAAAAAGTGAAGACAGACAATAACACGAATAAAACTATTGATGCATTCACAAATATAATTCTTTCACTTATACATTAATTCATATGTATTATTTTAGTTTATTTATATTAGGTATTATATTATTTTAACCTATTTTGTTCTGTGTAGAGTTTCTTTTTTAAATCAAGCGTACACTATTATTTTTTTTCTTGAAATCAATATCTATTTTTTTGATATGTATTTTACATGCATCATATGTATGTACGATGTATTAGATTGTTTTTTAAAAGGATATACGGATAGGGAATTCAAATAAATAAATAAATATAGTTAAGTCCATTTTATTTATTCCCTTAAAAATAAAATCACTACTAGGTACTTACATACCTACTAGAGTCATACTTCGCCTTCTAACGTTCATGTTATTGGGGAACAGGGAAGTCACACGGCTTGGACACTCAGGAAGATTTGCATATTGCAGTGCACATTTTTGTTTTACCCCTTTCGACTTCACCGACCTCACTGGAACGATGTCCATCAATGAACACTGAACAGCTCTGACCATTGGACACGCTGATGTGGATTGAAAAACAGCATTTTTTGGCCAATATTTATTATTTTAATCACTGAAATCCTCACAACCAGAAAAAACTCCCCATATGGCTAATAACCTATAAAATAAATATTCATTAAAATGGTAACCCAAAACCCGTTCATCCATCCAACAAAAGTCAATCTATCATTTTACACATGCCACCCTTGGTGACTTTCATATAGGTATTTTAGGATCTGGGCCTACATACACGAACCCAAAGACTTTTCTGCACACTTGCACTAAACTAAAAGCCTGTATCGCAAAGTGTGGAATACATCGCCACCTGGCACCTCACGCTTCAGAGGCTGCCGCCTCGACCAACTGCGCCAACCATGTACTCCCGATCTTCAGCCTTTTTCCATCTATGTTATACACTGTACAGTTCAAACTATGAAACCTACCCATGATGAGATTTGTCCGATTTCTTATTCTGAAATCATTGTTGAAACTTAAGGTTGTCCCTTTGACTCTAAATTTGTAAAATAATTCTTGCAAATACTTCTAAAATTTGTATAACCATAAACCAGGCGTTCTTTCTCCTTTTACATTTTTTAAAAGTTTGCTGCACAATCTGAGCGAATATGAGATCCAATAAGGTATATCCCATGAACATTTTTCTTTCCTTCTAAGTGCATAATATTGAGGTGATATTCATTTCAACTCTTATTTCACGACATGCCATTCAAAGAACCCCATTGTTGTTAACATGCAACGGTGTAAAATAAAAAAAAACTTTTCAATGTGCTCTGAAAAGGATCTTTGGAATAACCACCTACGGACATTACTTGTGACTTGAAATGCATTGAAGGAAAATCCCGCGGGCTTAAGGCCCTCCACATCCCCGGGTAGCTCAGGCGCATTAATAGCGACCTCTTTACCTGCACTTCTAGGCAAATCTTTTCAACAGGTGGGCCCGGGGTTAGCAAACCGGCAAACCCCACCCCTAAATTACGTTCCTTCAGTGACCATATCCAAAGAGGAGTGCATATTGAATGTCCCTCCGCACACCCGAATAACACAGGCGCCAGTTAGGCGCCTTTTTATTCGCTCTTTCAGCCCAAAGTTACTCAGACGGCCCCAGGGTTAGCCGGGGAGGAGTGCAGGATATCCAGGAGAAATAATCAGGAGCTTTTTATGTGCCTTTATGGGCTCTTAAAACCTTGAGAGGAAGATACCTAAATCATTTAGGTATTACTGGCTTTTCATGTCTGTATCTCGCAGATGGCATATGTTGAGAATTTTCTCAACGAAAGGCGGGAGATATCAACATTCACATAATAACTTATGCGAACTCCCTTGGGGACCTTAACCAGCAATGTACCCAACCTGAGCCAGCCGTGTGTTAATTGATTATGATTTTTTTAGTTTGATTGCAAAAGCACCAAGGTATATAAATATTATTTGCAATTACCTATGTACGATTGCTCAATTAATTCCATAAAACATATTGATTTGCACTTAATTTCCATATAGTACTTTATCATAATTAAGATTAAAACGGAAATTATCGTTTTGCTATTAAATATTATTAATGTAAAAATTATGAAGTCATAAAGAAATATCATCCAGTGACGGTTTGATACCTAACATTATTCATCAATGTTCCTTCCGTTTACTCATCCAACCTTCTCGAAGTCCGTTTCCGATAGGCCAGCATCACTTGGCGACTTCCATACTCTCCGAATCTGAACCCTTTATAAGCTCTTTGATAGCATCTACCCATTATTTTGATCATAGTATTTTATATTGTTAAACTACGTTCCGCAATCTACGTACACTTCGTATATCTGTATCGGGTTGACTGTAAGATATTGGTTTTGCAATAAGTCCGCCTTTTGGCATACTACAATTGTCTTGTTTTTGTAACAATGCATATTTTCTCTGGCCAATAAAGATTTATTTATTTATTTATTTATTTTATTTATATCTTTTGTGCGACAGTCAGGTTATGTGACCTGCTCATTGAATTTAAAGATTACTCAAATACAGGTAACCATCGGAAATCGAACCAGTGAGTATGGTTTGGCATCTGCGAGCGTTTAGCTCAACATTTCGGCTTTGTTTTTCTGAGAGATGACGTTCGCCCAAAGGGCTTTTCAGGAGAAATATCAAACGCCTAAAAATGTTCTTATTTTTCTATAAACGCCACTGCCTTTCTTGCTTAGTTCAATTGGATAAATACGATCCTTATTACTTCTCAATACGACAGATCGATTTTGTTCTCCAATAGTCAACAATACTTTCACATCATGATGCTGGCTTTTCCACTGTTTTTAATTTTTGCCACGATTGTGGGTATAAATGGGAGTTTATCTGCAAATGTAAGTCAGCCTTCTATTTAATATATTCCAAAATATTGTATCTCGCTTTCAGCTGACGATTCGGGCACTGAAGATATTATTTTAAACTTTAAAAATGATACCTATATTTATTCGTTTTCTAAGATTTCCTGCGAAAGGTAGACTTTGTCTTATATATAACTTATTATGTTTTTCTAGGAGGTCTCTAAATTAAATTTCTTCGAGGATAAACTTATAGAAGTAATGGACAGAATCGTCGATGATATGAGTGCGGCTTATTTTTCCCCTAAGAAAAGCGATAACGAATTAGTCTATAATAACTTAAAAAATGTGAGTGAAGATCGTCGTGGGGCAATTATTAGAGGAAGGAAAAGTGGCAGAGGCACGTCGAGTAGAGGTAGTAATTATGACCCCAACAATGTAGTACTGGAAGCGCTTAAGGTAAGTTAAAAACTGGATCGATTTAATCTTCTCCTTCTTCTTCAGCCCTCTGTCCTCCACTGCCGGATATAGGCCTCTTCCATATTCCTCAATTCCTTTATGCTGTTTGCTGCTTGCAGCCAGTTTTTTTCCCCCACAGCGGCTATGTCGTCGGACCACCTCTTTTGGGGTCTTCCGACGCCTCTTTTTTTCTCCCAAGGTCTCCATTTTAGGATTTTTGGGGTCCATCCATTCAATAATCTAATAAAAGTAGACCCAGACCCAGCATCCTGTATATTATTTAACCAACGTATCTACTAGTTTCAAATTAAAATATGTTTGTTAATCATAAGTATCTTACATCTCTACATACATATTCAATTTGTTACATTTTTTCAACTCCATAAATTACTCTCCAATGTGAGGAGCCCTCGTGTATTGGAGAAGAGTCATCATTCATTTTACAAACAAATTAATCACAATAACAGCACAACTATAAACACATAACAACGAAACTTGAAATTTAAAAAATCGGATCCATGCAATCAACTTCCACTCAATTCAAAACTCTGTCTTTCGGTCGTTAATAGACCTCAGCCCATTATACCACTTCACACCCAGGATGCATACTGACGTTGGTCAATTTTTCTTTCTCATATTAAAATGCAGACCTCCATTTACAATTATTAAAATATTAATTTTATATACACTTTTTAAGGAGTTATTATTTGACGTGGCAAACCAAATTAAGAAGTTGGGAGCCGAAATTGATAAAAATTATGGAAATAAGCGGATCGGGTCGCGCAGTATGCAGTCAACCACTCATGTAGGAGTGGCCACCCCCTTAGGAGTGCTCACTAGACCAGTATCTCATACTTCAGTCCAATCAGCATCAGTTGGACCGTACCATTCACATTTCTACAGTGTTACTGGCCGGCGCGGATCAGCGTAAGTATTGCAAATACTTTAATTATTTAATGATTAGAAGTATTAGGCGATAGGCATACGTATACTAACTAACTCGTACATAGCATACGAGTATACAGAACATTTCTATTCTCATCAGCTCTGTTGGAGGGACGAGAGAGTGCCATTGTTACTAATCAGACTTTGGCTGGATTATCAGTTTCTGTCCTGAGCAAGGTGTGCCCATTCTACTAAATACATAATTGTACAACAAAAAACCTCACTGCTGGATATAGGCCTCTTCCTGATTCTTCCATGATTCTTTGCCCCGGGCGCTCTGTCTCCACCTATGTCCTACCAGTTCGATAATGTCGGCAATCCATCTTCTCTGTGGTATCTCTACATTTATTTTGTAGAGTCTCCAATTCAGAATTTTGAAGGTCCATCTATTGTAGTTTTGTCTTGCAAGATACCCTGCTCTCTGCTAGTCTCCATACTCTTTCCGCGATGTATGTGACCTTTGACCGCCGTCCTATATCGTCATTCCTCATTCGATCCCTCTAGGATATGCCAAGCATTTGTCTTTCCATTGCTCATTCATTGAGTAAATTTAGGTATGTGGGTAATTCTGGCAGTAAGCGATAAGGCTTCAAGACTGTGTACTGTCACTGGCAAAATACAAGAATTATGTACTTTAGGATTTAAATTAGTCGAGATTTACTCGTTAGTGACCAGTGTCTTAGTCGTTAGTGTCTCAGCTTTCTAAATGCGGTCCGGGGGTCTGGATTTCTTTACCCAATTTAGTTTTGTGTACTTACGAGGCATATACGAGTATACTCATGAACAACACAAAAAGGCTTATTTCCAATGTAAATGACGCCGGACTTAAAATCTTGGTTAAAATTCTACTAAACTACTGCTATTAATTTATCAGTCTCTTCCAGTCAACCTCATACTTTTTATTTACAGTAACTCCAACAAAGGAAACAGCAATGATGATCTAAATGATGATGATAGCTATTGATTTCCCACATAACTTATCTGAAGAGATCTTCGATGGAAACTACTATAGGATATAATTTAAACTACTGATTGATTCTATTAGCGTTCGTCTTGCCCCTGTTCTACAGCGTAAACCGACAATTTCAAATAATCTCTACCAAGATCTGCCTATTGGTCCTTTTTTGGAAATTTGTTAATGAATGTTTAGACGTCACTACCAAATAGCCAAAAAGAGATATAGTAAAATTATTTCAAACTGTCGAACGCAGTCACAAAATTTTACCGAGGAGGAATGACTATAAGCATCTGAATGTCTCCACCACAGGCCTTAGCCAAATATTACCTTTTCTACAGAAATTTTATAAACTGAAAATGTACTATTGTTGCGCTTTAGTGTTGTACTTATTGCACCTTAACCTGTGACCTTTTTGTTTTTATTTGTTGTTGTAATATATATCTCAATTGTATTTGAATCAGATAAATAAAATAACTTATTCAAAACATGCTTATAATTTCATCCTTCCACCTTTTGAAGGGCACAAGTGTGTATCTGAATCAAGATCACTCCGCCGTAGATCTGAGAGGATAGCACTCCCTCCTTTTAATTTACTCTAGAGTCTAGAGGTACCTTATGATAAAATTACAACCAATGATGACGTCGTTATTCAACGGACATCCTCAGCTGATTCTAGTCTATCACGGCATATCCCAATAAGTAGTGAACTTAACAATGAAAGCTGCGTGCCTGTAAAAACGCATTAAACATTACCTTCCCTTAAATATGTAGGTATGTGAAATTCAGAATGTGTAATGAACCTTATTACTGAGAAAGATCAGCCAAGATTTTGTCAGTCTATGGACTCTGATTCAAGGCGATTCTGGCATTGGTCTTGAATGCCAAAAATCGCTTATGTAAATAGGATGGATGTGAGCAGTATGTGGTTGCCTTGAGTTGGTAACCTAGGTCAGAGGTCAACCCCACTGGAAATAATTCTGAATCCGCCACTATCCAAAAAGACTGAACGACTAGTTCACTGATTGTTATACATAAGAGTATATCCAGCTTTTGTCGATTTGCCTTTCATTCTGATATTTATTTATTTAATGCCACTCAAACAGATGACAGATAGAATATAAACATACAAATTAGTACCATGTGTTTCACTCATCCATCACCTAACGATATACTGTGATATACAGTGATGTTGTAGTCGTTGGAGAATATTGTGCATTAATGAAGACTTTCCAAAATTCTTGATTTTTTTCCACGTATGTATGGAATTCGCAATAAATGCAGAACATCCCTGGTCCAAACTATAATAGCAAGTCAAGTCAAATGAATAACACGATGCATAGGATGCATGATGCATTGAAGCAGGAAGGAGCAAGAACATCGAGTAATGGGGAATTAATAAAACACTGCTTTACGCTATTTTGGGTTGTTACATCTCGCAATATCAAATTCTCGAGAAAGTAAATTACGGGACCTGAAATCAGATTTACTGAGAAGTCATAACACAGAGTCTTCAGTGACTCTGAATCGCATAGTAGACTTGGGGTAGCAGATTAACTAAATGCAAACTCCAGACTCTCTGGTCATATGTTTAAAATCACGTGATATATAAATTTATTTGTATTATTTTTCCCTTTCCTCTAGCAAAGTAAATGTACAATTTAATTAAAACTGCGAAGATATATTCATTGTCTAATAAGAAGTGATAGTCATAAAAAGAGATACTCGAAAAATTATTTCAAGCTCAAATTTCAAAATCAATAGGTATTTCGGATGAATATATCTATACTATACCATATTATAATGAATATACATATTATCTATACTATGTAGTATAGTATAGATACTCGTATATTCATTCAATATACCTATTGATTTTGAAATTTGAGGTTGAAATAATTATTCGACTAGGTATCTCTTCCCTTCGTGGTATATTGAAGAATACCTAATATGGTATCTTTGATACACTAAATTAATTATAAGTGGCACTAATTAGTTTTATCTACCATTTTCTAGTAAAATCAAATTTATAATTTTATTATTTACCAATATGTTTGCGTAGGTATGTTAAAATCTTATCGCTGTTTCTTATTAGTCGTCATCTCGAAAACAAGCAAACAATTAATTTACTTTAATTAACAGAACAGTTAGTGGTAATAAAATGTTTAATTTATTATGTACTTAATGTTTTACAGCTCATATATGTTTATGTGAGTAATTTACCAAACGAAGTCGATCCAACCTTAAGTCAGTATGGTGCATTACACTCGTATTGCGTTCGTACTTGGAATCTCACATTACATTTTTTCAATAATCTTATTGGACACAGCATATGTAAGCATTCAGAATGTATTTTTTAAAACTTTTTTTTACAACCGCAAAATTTCAAATATAAAGTAAGTTTCACAAAATAAGAAAATTGCATCTTTTAGGCAGCGGTGATCAAACCTAAAACTACCAGTTCCAATACGACACTTGAACATCACAACGAGACCATAGCACATAAATCTAAAAATGCAACCGAAAATGGTAATACAAATCATGAAGCAAACGTTGTTGGGGACAAAAACATCGACAACGATGCAAAGGATAAAGTAAAGAAGGGTAAAAACAATGATGCTACTAGTAACGTAAATGAAGCAGCAAGGGCATTAGGAGATTCTGAAATACATTTGATCTCTATGAGAGATTCTAATGTTTCAGTGACTGAAGCAGAATCTAATGATAGAATTGGCACTCATTCAATAAGTTCTGTAAAAAATAAACATCCAAATAAAAAATCTAGTATAAGGAGATTGTCGCTCCGACAAAACGAAGAAAAGGATGCCCCTGAATCACTTACTGAATCAGAGTTGAAATCAAGTGCTATCGGTACTGAAACTCCGAGTGTTACAACAACAGCTTCTACTGAAACAACCACCATTAAACCTACCACTGCTTCTACCCAGTCTATTGACAAATCTAAATGTGAGGAATCTTCAATTGTACAAAGTTATACTAAAATCATAGATACGTTATTGCTTCGCTTAGAAAACGCGTACACGTTAATAAGTCGTCCTTCATGGCCAACGGTTGATTACATTAAGGTTGCATCACCCCCTAGATTCAGGAAACGTGAAGCAGGCTCGGAAAAAGGTATATCTTTGTATAAAAGGTCATGTAAAAATCAATATCCACAGTTTATAAATGTCAAATTTAAAATTACCTTTTTTTCGTTTACTTACCTTGTATCTTTTTGTTTCCCCAATGTAATCATCTTTTCATGTAAAATATCATGGTGCTTACAAATTTACCAGATTTTCCATTGGTTCCCTCGTCAGGAATATCATAAAATTTAGAGAATATGATAGAAAATACTTATTTGTTTTAGTGGCTCAATTGAAATCGGCTATTAACGATCTACTGAAAACATTAACTGATATAGTGAGTGATGACGACCCTGCAAAAAATGGAAACGATCCTGAAAAAACGACTACAGCCCCGAAAATAGAATCTACGTCAACTCATCCGACATTAGTAAAACCAGGTGATACGACTGAAAGTCAAACTAAAACACTTCCCGTAAAAGGAAGAGTTGCAGACGATAAAGACACAAAAGAATTAAGTGATGTTATTCCAGATACAAACTGTTCCAATTCTAATATTTCAACAGCTGAGATGAACGCAACTCTTAATTGTGTTAATGAGGAAAACAAAAAGAATTCAGACTCCAATAAAAGAGAACTTATAACCGTACCACCTAAAGTTAATACAACAGAAATTAAAATAAGCAGTGACACAATGAAAGAACGTTCCTTAATTGGTGTATCAGAGTGTGACGAGACGTCGATCATTAAGAGTTATAATAAAATAATTGAATCGCTCCTGGCAAGTTTAGACAAGGCTTACACACTAATAGCTGGCTCGATGGGGCCTGATAAAATTCTAGTTGTTGATAGTGCCCCGTATCAAACGGCACGTTCTGGCGTTAAGACAGAACCAGTCGACCAAAAAGGTAATAGGTACTTAATGTTTTTTTCGAGCGGTTTCCATGGTGGTACCAGAGAAACTATATTTCTTCCCTTCTTTACTCCCCTATTCTATACTCGCTCTCGAGTTGATGCATTGTCTTTCTCTGTTACACATTTGACGTAAAAATATTCCCTCTGATTATTCACTACTTCTTCTATAGTAGAAAATTTATTAAATAAAAAAAAAACAATGAATGTTGGGCGAGTGCCAGATTGACCTTTGACAAAGTTTTTTTTAAATTTAGAAATAAGCCAACATTGGCAGTCAATTGCTTCCTTTACCATATTTATCTAGAGTCGGCTCTTCTTGTTTTTCTTCTCCAGGCTCCTCTATCCCGTATCGTCTCATCATCCAACTGGGAATCCTCATTTTCCTTCCTCAAACCATTAGCAGTCAATTACGAACGAAAATACTGTACTTGATTAATATTTTTTCAGCCGAGGAAATTGATTCAATCATAGACGAGTTAATAGATGAAGTGACAGATATACAGAATGGGTATCGCACTAATTGGTACCAGTGATGATCCTGATCACATCAACGAAACCAAAATGAAACAGTATATAATGATATATGATCAATTTATAGTGTTTATTTGGATAATACTGTATTTTATTCACGCACACAATATAATAAAACAATAAATCCTCTTGATAATTATCCCCTAAATGCTCCTGCAGATGGATTGCTGCTACCTAATGAATAAGGATTATATCCAAAAGGAGAATATGAATTATAAGATGAACCATATGAATTATAAGATGAACCATATGGATTATATGATGAACCATATGGATTATAAGATGAACCGTATCGATTATATGGATTATACGAGGACGCGTAAGGATTATAAGATGGTGAATATGGATAAGAAAACGGATTGATTTGATTGTACCAAGGTGAATTTTGATAATTGGATGAGGGATATATATAAGGAGGATATGGTCTGTATGAATATATGTTCCTCCCGTATGGCAAATTAAATGGATCAGGACTGTAATCATTCCAATCGTAATAACTATTCATGTAGGGTGATCTTATTCCATTGTAGTTGAATAATCCTCCCTGAAAAAATATACAAGTTGTTAATATAATCACACATCTAAATTAACTCTTATTAATCATATTCAGCCAGTCACATGATGATATAAAGAAAGGTATTAAAGAGGGATGAGTGTAAACTAGATTGGAAAAAAATACTTAAGATTGTGTGAATTGATTTGGATTTGGAAGAAAGCCGGGTTTGAAACCCGGCACTAACGATGTATTTTGCGCTTCACGACACAGGCCTTTAGCTTATTGTGAAGTGTGTAGGAAAATATTTGGGTTTATGTACACAAGCTCAGATCCTTTAAAAAAAAACTGAATAAGTACTAAAATTTTGCATAACAACAAATTTTATGAAAGAATACAGTATAGAATAAATAAGAGCATAGTTAGATAATTAGATAAAAATGATCCAAAATAAAAAATACGTTTATTTACCTGACCGACACATTGCTCACAAATTAGAATAAGAGCGAATGTCAATATAATCCACTTCATTATCAGGATTTTTTAGGAATACCGCGATTCCTAAATGCTTCGAACAATACTACGTACAGGAGCTATATGAGTTATGATATTTCTGGTCAAATGTTTTGACTTTAAGTTATTTATTATTAAAATATATGGCATATTAATACATTCACTTATCTGTGAGAAACAATACTTTAATAGTAGTTTCGTAATACTGAGGAAAGTCTATTATTGTTTAATATAAAATTCAATTGATATTTAAAATACTATTTAAATTACATCTTGGCAATAAATGTTATTAAACGTCACAAATAAAAATATGTCGTAAATCATCGCAACAATCCTTGGGAGCATAAATCTCAAAATATATATGCCTACCTAGAAATTCTCATACATATTACAGTCCTCCCCAAGAATATTAAGTACATGTTGAAATCTAGAATTTAGCGGTCAAATAGTAGCTTTTTATTTTTAACCATTATCCTACAAAAGCACTGACAAATTCATCCTAAACTAGAAAATTAAATTCCATGTATGGATAGTTCCACCAAATATTCTAATTTGGTGAAATTTTGTAGCACACCTATCTACGAAACAATAAGTATCTACCTACCTACTTTACAGACGTTTTTTTTCTCCGTGGTCGTTTATGTTTTAGGGAGTACTAAATCTGAATTTGAACCTTGCCATCTCGGATAAGGATGCGTTCTAATAAAACATAGCAAAAATGCTTGGCAAGAATAATCTCATAAATCTACATTTCAAAAACCACGATTTTTTTGACGAAAGCATCTAAGACAGAGTAATTAAAGAACGATAAATTGGACATTATTTGTAGAAAATAAAACTTATTGTAGATTACTCTAGTTTAAGATTCTTTTCTTTCATAAATCACTCGTTGACGGGTGGATTGCCTTTCATAAAAAAAAAAATTTTTCTCTGAATTGCGCAATTTTCAAATTATAATTGAAAACAGAACGGTTCTTTCTCAGTTTTCTCAATCATTTTTTGCGATGGCACGATGGAAATTCAGATTCTGCACCCTCTAAAACATAAAAGAACCAAGCAGTTTTTTTTTCACTGCCAGAGCACCATTTTACTGGACTACAACTAAAGCTCAACGACACAAATTCAAATCCAATACTAACTACTCCCATATTGAAACAAGATTTGTTTCAGTTAACTCGACAAACAGGACCATTGTTTCGAATGCTCATGTTTACAGTATAACATTGCATATAAATTAACAATCAATATAAACATGACAAATTAATATAAACAAACCTCCAGAACAATTTTCGATACGTTATAGAATTACAAGATAAACAGAATCAACTAAAAATATATCAACTTTTTGCTATTATGTAGTTGATTGGAACGAATGCTGCCTTTTAAATACACGATTTAAATTTTAATATTATATCAATGGTCTCCCTTTCGCCGTACACCCCCTTAGGAATAGGCAGAGAGAGAACTGAAAGGCAGACTGTCCTGTCTCTAATTTCTTTCTACACACACCTCTTGAAAGATTATTTTGTTATGTTAATTCAAAGATCTAATATTATAGGAACTAATAATATCTAGGGAACAAAGTGTTCTGAGTAAAAGTAATCGTAGAGAGTGTATGACGAATTGCATGAATGTGACGGAAGCACGAAGTGTGTAAGGATGGAAAAATCTGAAGATTTTTTCTCTCTGCCTACCCCGCAAGGGGTTTAGCGAGAGAGGTGGTAGAGTAGAATAGAACAAACGTTTTAATTTATTTCATCAACATTTCGACTATAGTATGATCAACAGTAGCGGATCCAGGATTCGATTTGGGGGGGGCTGAAGGTCGTCACATGCAAGTATGACCTTGCGACATTAAAAATGTGAACAGCGCTTTTTTTGGACTGAGTGAGAAGGGTCATAGCCTATCGTTCGATTTATTTTTTTTTAAATAAAAAACGTATCCAAAAATTGCGCCGTAGGCGATTTTTTTAGGAACATGTGTTAAATAATGAACCTAGCTGCTTGTGAACTTCCCAATAAATTTGACCCATTTGACTTTTTATGCAAATGTGTATTATTTCGAGTCGCAATTTTAATGAATTGTTTTCTCTTTTGTTGCAGGTGAGAATATCGTTCTGGGAAGACTCTTCAGTACGGAGAGTAGAATTGATGGTCGCAATAACCCAGTGTATCCTGTTCCATAATAATATAAAACAAACTATTCACGTTCAATCATTTATTCATTTCAATAATTCGTTATGACCATACTTAGTAAAAAGCATTTAAAACAAATCTCTATTCAGCACATTCATAGAACAATAGAGTACATGGTTGGCTCAGTTGGATGAGGCGACAGTCTCTCAAGCGGGAGGTGTCAGGTTGAAACCCCGGCGCTGGCAATGTATTCCACACTTTGCGATACAGGCTTTTAGCCTAGTGCAAAGTGTGCAGGAAAGTATTTGGGTTTATGACTTGTAACAAGCCCAGATCCTTTTTTATATAACCAAAAAAAAGAGAAAAAAAAAGACCAGTGTCTATAAAAGTGACGAGGACAGATAGAGTTGAGTTTTTTGTCTCATTTTCTCTCACATAAATCATAGGGTAAAAATCATAAATCTTTTACTAATAGCAATAATTTATTGCCGAGTCTTACATTCCATACCAATTTATATTTTATTTTATTTATTGGATTCGGTTCATTATAACTTGGCAACACTCTTCATAGTAATTGTATGGAAAAATGAGACAAGTTATAATAAATGCAGTATAACAATATGTATTAGTATATTGTTACCTATTTTTTCAATCAGTAGACCTACCTAATTACTTTTTTTAGTTTTGTTTAAGAAAACTTGTCCTTTGATTAAGAGTAGGTAAAGCGAGTAGTGCATGAGAAGGACTACCAATAGGAAGTTAGAGACAACAACCTTATTATATTATTTGTCTATTAAACTATACCTACTCTAATATGATAATCAAGTATATGTGTTCTGTGGTGATAATATAGTTACATAGATGATATTTTACTTGGATTGATTTAATTACAAATTTTATGATTAGAGAGACATAGTCCAAAATATTGAAATTCATCATATTATTATTATATAAGCTGTTATCAGACAGGCACCTATGCTGAGAAGTCTGATGTATTCTTATTCAGTTTATCAAGTCCATTTTAAAAACATGCACATTTTGTGCAACAAGCTTTGGTGGCAGCCCATTCCACGCGTCCAGAACTCTATTGGATAAGAAATGTTTCCCGGGACTCTGCATGAAACTATGTTTGTTTAGCTTCAAACAGCGACCTCATAAATTTGTATTTTGATTGAGGTAGAACATCAGTTTCAGTTGATAGAGTTTAATATAACTGTACATTGAAGGACTCCCACGGGCTTAAGGCCCGCCGCATCCCCGGGTAGCACAGTCGCATATAGCGTCCTCTTTACCCGCACCTGTTGGCAAAATCTTTTTAAGAGGTGGGCTCAGGGTTAGCCAGAAGGTAGCCCCCCAACAAACCCCACCCCTAACTTACATATAACTGTAACCCAGTTCCGTCCATCGGAAAATCTTTTCTTCTTCGTGTGCCCTGTCGGGTCCCCCCAATCACTTGGGCGAGTCCTGTCCTGCGCCGCCGTTCGGAACAGCTCCCCTACACTCCGGATGCCGGTCAACTCCCTTATATTCCGCAGCCGGGACATCTGTCTTCACAATCTTTTGATTTCATTAAAAAAAAAACAAGATGTCGATTTTTATATCTACATTTGAATAGAATTAATTCACTCTAGAGCATCTCTAAAGTTCACAAAATAAAGCAAGGCAATGGTATCTTTTGAATGCCAAATTAAATAACAAAACTTCTTCTGAAAACAATACGGATTTCCTTCACTTAAAAACATGAGGATTTCCACAATACATGATACCTTATAAAAAAACTGAAATAGTGCCATCTTCATCCTGCTAGTTTTGTCAAATAATTTCTTATTTGGGGGTAGAATTATGCAGTGTACATGATATGGTTAATGTGGGGTTTCCTATGGGTCTGTACTACAAGACTGAATGGGGAAAGAGAGCTGGAAATATAAAAACAACTGTTGGGTTTTAAAATTTCATTTATGTAAGATAAAATTGTAACACAAACAATTTGTTAAATCTCAATCATAGGATCGTTAGAAGCAGTGTGACATGATAAAATATTCTGAACAATATGTTTATTAAATGTTGATACAGGCAATAGACAGACAATAATACTAATATGTAGATAACAAAAAATTGTTCACTTAGACCAAATATGTTGAAATTATTTAAAAAAAAAAACTAGTATACTTCCAAATTTACATAAACCTACACAAATTGAAAACTAATGTCATTTTCATTATGTAATGTTCATGTAATTTTTAATGAAGTACATTTGTATGTTAAATTTGTTACATTAGGATTAAATAATTAGAGTTGTTAAGGAGAGAATATTGCCCAATAGCACAGTGATTCACAGTCCTTGGGCTTGCGGTTGCCTAACTGCTGTTGGTTGATACATTCTTTACACAAATTTTTCCTATATTTTCCATCTAGTACTTTTCCTTCGTGATCTAACGCTGCTCTGTCTTCATAAGTAACAATGTCTTTATAATGCTTGTTGTCGAGTTGTTCGTGATCTACATTCACATTGCTAGCATCGGATCGTACTGAAGGATTAAGGGAACGAGGACTTGGAACTTGTACATTGTTCTGTGATCTTAATTTTATATCCTTCATACCATCTTTGTAATCATTTTCTTCAGGTATAGACAAAGCGATATTCATAAATGGTTGTAAACTAGAAATATCTTCTCTGTAATGATAAATGGAAGGCTGGTGAACTTGTTCGTAACTGACTTCATTTATAATTTGGCTCGGTGGCATAGGGTAAGGTATAGGTTGGGGTAAAGGTTGGGGCATAGGTTCAAAGGGTGGATAAGTCTCGATGATTGGTTCAGGAGATGGATAACTATTAACTAGAACAATAGTACCGCAATGATTATTAGTCGGGGGAGGTGGCATGAATCCTTGATGTTTTAAAACTTCGACAACACTTTCCATGTTAGTAGTAGATGAAGCCACTCCTACTGGAGCACCTATGAGCATCTCGGCTGAAGCTTCGAAGAAACTTGGATTACTGGCAAATATGTATAGAAGCTTTTGAAGTCTTCTCATAATATCGAAACCACATTTATTATCGCACTGGGCCAATATGATTGGTATAATTTCCCTTATGCATGGCACACAATAATCTTCAGCTGTAGTGATTGACACTATACTCCTTTGTTTGAAGTTATTAGGACAATTCTTGTTGCACCAAGTTTTCTCTTCTTCATCTTTAGGTTTCTCACATTTCTGACATGCGACCTTATTAATCTTGTCATGATCTGATGTCGTTTTGTTATTGTCCAATTCTTGCGCCTGAGAAAATAGAGAATTAAAATTAATAAAAAATAAAAAAATTACAAATTCTTGATTACTTGAACATTACACAAACTGAATAAATCAATTGTTTATAAAATTACTTAGAAATACAAAATGGTGTATGGAGCCACGAAAATTAGTGTTTTAGCAAATTTTGCATAAATGTAGGCAAATAATATTTTGCGTGCATTTATGAATTTTATGAAACTAAAATAATTTAATTTTGCTTTGCGTAAACAAAAATAAGTTACTTTTACACAGAGGTTTTTATCTCAACCATCAGGATAAATTGCCATTGGCTTCTACTAATGAACCTCACCGAGAAACTGTCCAACCCAAAGTTAGATCATTTGATTAAATTAAATTTTACTTTCTTTTGGTTGTTAATTACTAGGGGAATATTTACCTTGGTTAATGTGAAAATAATACAAGATAAAACAATAAATACTCTAAACATAAAACTGTCTATCAACATGGTGAGCGCTTAGCGAAACGGCAAAAATTAAAATAAACGTCTGCACGTAAATTTCTAAACCTATAAAGTCTTTATTGCGAAAAAGAGATTGTTTGAATTAATATTAAATTTCACGGATATTAAACATATATAAATAAGTTATAAACATTCGGGGTTTTATAGCCCTTTAGTAAATTGATTTTATACAGAACAATCATAAATATATATAAACAAATAAAATATTGCTCAATAAACACCTACTGATATATAATTCAAATTATAATATATTATATACAGATATGCTATAATCAGAGCTGTTCCGAGTACAGGCTAAAAGTACTCGAGTACTGAGTACAAGTACTGTACACAAAATGTACTCGAGTACAAGTACAAGTACTCAGTAATAAGTACTCGAGTACTTATACAAGTACAGAGTACCGAGTACATCACTGACCAATGAAACACCAAATTTCATTACATTTTTTCATTCTTCTTCTTCTTTCGTATGCACACGACCATTGTACAAATTTTGCTATAAGGTTCGCAGATGCACGGGCTGGGCGATTTTGGGAGGGGCTCTGACCCAGCTTCCGAAGGAGAGCCCAAGCCTTTCGACTTGAGTGCTTGAAGTCTAAGCTCTCCATCAGTGTAGACCAGCGATCTTTTCGGGCTGTGTCGAGAGACTCTAGCAGTTGGTCCGCTACGTTTTGATTTTAAGTGTTCAGAAATTCATTATAGAGTCTCTCGCACTCTTCATTCCAGCCCGGCACATACGCTTTTCGAAAGCCTCTGGGGATCGTTTTCTTCGCTGTGGCGAGTATAAGGTCCACAATTTTTTTATAGTTGGTAGGGAGTGGATCTAGGGTCTCAATTTCGTTGTCTAAGATGGTCTTATAAGTTGCCCAGTCCGCCTTCTGGAAGTTCCATCGGGGTTTTGGTATGGAGTGTATGACTGTGAGTGTGTGTCCAATCGTAGCCATCACAGGCCTGTGTTGGCTATGGGGAAAGTCCCCGGCCACGGTACGAGAAATAGGTTGGGATCTACCCGAGCCGTCCCTGGTGACAAGGCAGAGATCTGGATTATAGTCGCGGTTCCACCTGGCAGAGCGGAAGGTGCCCCTCTCCTTAGCATCAAATGTGAGCTGCAGATTGGTCACATCCATCCACCCCACAAGCTTCTCCCCCTCCAGGTTTTCGCTCTGGTACCCCCAGTCCGTGTGGTGACAGTTAAAATCTCCCATGAGCACAGTAGGATGGGACACAATGTTCGGGAACATATTCTCTGGCCAAGAGCGGCTTGGAGGTTTGTAGACGTTTACCACAGTGAGTTCATTGATCCTAACAGCTATGATTGATATGTCATCTACGTCTGAGGTGTGCACCACTGCCCAGTTTCGGATGTTTTCGCGGATGTAAGTAGCGCAGCCATATTGACGATGGTGCAGTGCAGCGGCCAGGGTGTATCCCTGCAGCCTTCCCCTGGACAGGAGTTGTTCCTCATTTGCAGTATGCATTTCCTGCAGCAATATTACGTCAGTGTTGTTCTCAGTTGTCAGTCTTTGGAGATATTCAGTCTTAGCCTTGCTAATACCCTCGATGTTTAGTTGTAGGATCCGGACATTGTTGCCAATGTCCTTCGTCGAGTAGCCCTGACAAGGGCTGTTTGAGCAAGATCTTGTAACGGTTCGCTTCAGATTAGACTTATTCATTGCAATTTTCACTTTTCACTTGTACTTTGGTCGCTTGCTATCGTGGTAGAACTTTAGCCGCATTAAGGAATGCGTTGCCCGGGGTGTACCAGCATGGAGGCATTCTACCTTTACACCCCATTTATTTATTATAAAAAAAACAGTAATAACTACAACAAAAACAAAGTACTTGGAAAAGTATTCGAGTATTTTTTTTGGTCTAAAATGCGCCGAATACAAGTACAAGTACATATAAATAAATGTACTCGTGACTGAGTACTGAGTACACAAAAAGTACTCAAAGTACAATGTATGAGTACTTGTACTCGAGTACCGCCCAGCTCTGGCTATAATACATTTAATCTTCAGCCAGGCTGGTATGTGTGGCCACCTCCATATACTTCTAGATTGTTGTATTAGAAAACAAATAAATAGTTATTGAGAAAACCTTAATAAAATAATACAATAAAATAATATCTAGGAAATGTTTCATAATAATTTTAAAATAAGCAAA
This sequence comes from Ceraclea dissimilis, assembly GCA_963576895.1. Taxonomy (NCBI): domain Eukaryota; kingdom Metazoa; phylum Arthropoda; class Insecta; order Trichoptera; family Leptoceridae; genus Ceraclea; species Ceraclea dissimilis. The sequence goes on from OY756375.1 coordinate 6,791,572, forward strand.
AATGTGCTTTACAATTTTAACATTCAACATCCATTGAAATTCATTGAAAATTAACAGCACTGAATTAAGATGCACATTTTCATTTTTTTAGATAATATTATGTCATAAATTTTACATGTAACATTAATATATGATTTACCGAATAGGGAACATGATCTATTGATAACAAATAATTCATATCATCTAGTATTACTGTGTATTATTTTTATTATAGATTGATCAGATACTGTCGGACATATAACAACAAAAATAAAAACTATCATAAAAACAACTACTATGTCAGAAAATCCACAATAAATTGGGGTTAACTGGATGTTCGAGATAAGCTCTTTCTAACATATAATTTTCTATGGTTTATTTCATTATGTGTCAAATTTTTATTATTTGTACCTACCACTTCTAGAAAAATAAAATAAAAATAAATCTTTAGAAAATCAAGTTCTAATATCGCCTAAAAAATAACTCTCCATTTTGTATATACCACACTTATGATCATCATCTCATACTCAAACCATAGGTTAAATACATTGCTGTGTAAATAAAGTTTTTAGAAATGCGTCTATTCCTCAACAAATTCTGTATCATCATCAAATACTGGCATTACTTAAAAATAAGAAGACCTCTATGACAATCTTCTATCCCATTGTAGGTGGTAAGAATTTAAATATCAAAATAGCCATACTTTATGCATATATTCGTAGCAAACACTAGAACAAAATGTATTTATAATTGTGTATTACAAATGCTTGTACATTCGTTGTTTGCAAAATGTGTAAATTCACCGAAAATATAATTATGTAAAAAAATTGTTTGTAAGCCACTACGACTCAAAGAAAATGTACACATTTTTGTTGGCAAAACGTTAAAGTACCCAACAATTATTTATTCATGAAATAAGCCAAGTTCATTTTGTGAATTTTATTTACATTCACAAAATATCGTACATTACGAGCACATAGAGGTACGTATGTCACTTACATCACAATATGGTCTTTTTTATAAATATTTTTTTATCATATATAAAAATTTTATATAAATATAAACATACAAATTATTAGAAAAGTTGATAAAAAACAATATTTCGAACTAGAGGGCCAGTTGTCTTTTCTCAAAACCTACTGATTTACAGCATTTTGCTATTAGATTAAGGGATATGTGTATTTCACAAGAAACATAATGCGATCTGCCTGAGTAGCATTCGATGTAATTAACTACATACGAACTTCAAAGTCTCTTAATCGAGTGTTATAAGATGCACTCGCATATGTTTATCCCCTTTCAATAAAATATTATAAAGGAGTCTTATTACTTATGATCTGACAATATTAATTACAATTACAGTTATTCACGGTGCAATTTGATATTGAAAGTGTGTTATATTTTCTGAAGTGGACAGGAATGACAAATACCAAAGGTATAATATATAACTATTATATTTTTAATACATTAAACCCGTTGTACTGTGCTAGAGAAATAAACATTTCTACTAATGTTAGATTATTACTGTAGTTTAGTGTTGTCATAGTCAGCTTCATTGCCTGTTGTTCTTATTGCTAGATATTTTATACAAACCTATCCAAACAATTTAAAAAGAATTATAAAAAAGACACAACCGTAACATAAAACTTATTTTTGTCATAAGAACATAATGTGTTGCTTTTTACAAATCCTGCATATCTTGTGTGGTGATGTGCAAAATACTATCTCATCACTTTTTGACAAAATGCAGCAATTAAGTGACGAGATAAATATGTACTTACAAGATATCTTATATGAAAGATATCAGATATGTAAAACATTTAACATATTGGCTTGCAAGTGAAATTTTGAGTGTTGCTTTAGGCATAATAATGTCACCAGTCACCATGCTATGCAATTTGATTCTCTAGAACCATCTAGAAAAATGCCTTTATAAATTTAACGTCAGTTTTTCTGTTTCTTGTTTTTGTTTACTGCATTCGCTAATGTTCAGATAAAAGCAAATTTTCAGAAGAGCTGCTCTAATCTGAGAGAAGTAGAAAACACCAGGAAACTGATATAAAAAAATGCTCTTTTCATTTTCAAATTTCACTTGTAAGCCAAAAAAGTAAATCAAAAAAAAAAGATTATTATTAAAAATTAGTACTTCCATTCTATGTAACATAATTGATCTTATTGTATCTGGCATGTAGAACCCCGTCATTTGCATCTGTCCATTTCAAAAAACCAAACAACATCCATCTTGTTTTTCACACTTTCATTATTTTAGAATAAGATTAACAATGATGTCCACATTCATAAACAATGCATAACTTATGCACTCAATATGCATGAGAATTCCCTGGGATCCCCAAGGCTTACAAAAGTGTCTGATTAAAGATAACTTCATTACCAACTGTCAAATTACACTCATACGGAGTTAGTTGAAGGAAACCACATGAAGGCAAGAAGCTTGTCCTAATGAACAATTTTTGTAATTGGTAGTTTGATTAAGAACATGTTCAAGTAGAAACGAACTCAGCTCAAGTCCGCTACCACAACACAAGATTTTCCATCTTATGTGCAGTATACAAAGATGTACTATTTGAGTTTGACAGTTGGTAAACTTGCTCGGTATTTAAATTACCAAATCTTGAATCCCTACTTTTCTTTTTCTATGCATTTTTTATGAGTATGGTCTTTTGTGGCATAAAATCTTGGTGTTGTAATTGCAAAAAAAAAAACACTCATTGTTTAATCATATTTGTAGAGAGGATCATGACATTAATATTTCAGATTCTAAATTTCTATGTTTAGACGAAACTAAATTAACTCCTAAAAGTTTGAAGATGTCCTAAGAATTCGAAAAAACAACATACAACTTTCAAAGCTATTTTAGTTACGAATCCATATACATAACTAGTGAAAAGGCAATTTGGCGTAACTGCCATTGTGAAATATTCAGTTCTATTCCTTACGCTTTAAAACCATAAAGCATAAAATAGAAAACAAACGCTTTGACAGTTATGTCAATCTTGCTTTTTATCATTTACCTGGTTCGTATAATCAGTTGAAATGCGGCTGTGCTTTACTTGTATGTGTACTTGCATTTCATTTGTGTAAAATAAATCTTTAACGAAAAGGCAAATTGATGTAAACTTTGAAGTGACTCCATTGTATTTTATGCCTTAATGTCATATTACATAAGGAATAGAATTGGATATTCTTTCACTTCGATAGTTACTCCCAGTGGCCTTTTGGTTGAAGATATGGAACTCCTTATAAAGATAATTCAGTGCCCAGGCTAAGGTAATGTAATCCGAGGTATGGAATCAGTTAGACTCTTAGATATAGAAGCGTAGTGGCTATAGATTCTTCTGCTATAGATTCTTACATAGTTTTACATTTTTATCAAAAGATACGCAGTAATTTTTTTGAGATGTGACCATGAATTTGTTGGGCAAGAATTCAACAAAAAAAGTTGCCATTTTAAGTTTTTTTTTCAAAATTAGCAATTTCTCGCTATGTCTAGAGTTTTTCATTGCAGCCAATTAGTATTAGAGCGTAAAATATATAGCTGCGATTTATTTTTCTTACAATATAATTACTAGTTCAAGTTTATTATAACTCCTCTATACATATTTGTGAAACGAAATGTCAATAAAGTCGCTAAAAATTAATGAGACGAACGTAAAATGTGTGGTCACATAAAAAACACCATCCTAAAACTTTCTCCCATGGCTGTTTAATATCCTGTCTTGGGAATAGTGATTATTTTTAAAAAGATTACCCCCGAAGTGCCAAGAAAAAACGTAAGAAAACACATTAACTAAATCAGGTCTCTGGCACAAAGAATATAAAAATTATCCCATGAAATTTGCAATAAAACTATGATATTGTCAGTATCATAGGTTTTTAAAAATTAAAAAGTTTAGGCATGTTAGGACAACGAATAACAACAGGATGAATAAAAAGATTTATAAGGGTGAATGAGGGGGTGTGAGGAATCACGGCCATCCGAAGCTGACTTGGACTGATCATATCGACTAGTTCCTCAAAGATGGCCATTTAATGAGTAAAAGAAATCGGAGAGTGTGAGCACAATTACGGAAGCAAGGAGTGTGTGTAAGGATAGGGCAGTCTGGCATTCTGTCCTTTGTGCCTAACTCCGCAAGGGACACAACATATGGATAAAAGTTAGATTACCCATTCAGTTTTAGACACACAGATGTGCACAAAGTTTTGCTGTGAAAATCTGTCATCTTGCATGGTTTGCACACAAATATAAAACAATCTTTCTTTGACCTAATTTCATATTACGAGATATTCTCTTGTTAACAATGATGTACTCTATCATATAATCAATCTATTATTCATGAACTACTTTAACACTTAAGAAATTTCAATTCAATTGATCCCCATGGGCAAGTCAAATAAAAGTTAGCGAGAAAATTCATAAAATTTTAACAGCTGAAGTTTTTCATAATTTTCTGCAGCAAAAAATACTCTTTTGAGATCTAATTTCTCCCCTCGTGCGTTTTATCGCTAAATTATCGTTCTATCTTGTACTTTGCGATTCAAAATGTTAATTGTGACATTTGGGACTCTCAAAACTATAATTCGAGAGCCACTAAAATAAGTTATAAATAAAATATTTCTACACATTTTAATCAGATGTAATTTTTTCTCGACAGCTAAGAAAAATATTTGGAACAGGCTTAGAATGTTGAGTAATTTAAATTTAAAGTATATCATCGAAAAACTTAAAAACCAAAAACAATACGTAGTCTAGAAAGCAAAATTATATTCAGCATGTACTATTGTTTGTAATACCTTAAATCCTACTAGTTAAGATTAAGATGTGCCGGCTTTTAAAACATGTAGAAGTTACATAGAAGTAGCAATCATGCAGATGATACAAAGAGTGTTTCTCAAACTACCACATGAGATAAATGTTTCATTCATCCCCCATTCAGTACATGTAACAAACATATTTATATATTGATCTAAATGTATAAGATTTTAAATTGCTCCATTTTATTAATACACAATAAAAGTATTTTCATGGATGTCGTAAAAATATCAAATAAACAATATAACTTAATCAAGATGAAAATAAAACTTTTTCGTAACAATATTATACTCGTATCCTTCACAAGCATGTTAACACTGAATGTTACACCATAACGCTACGAAATTAACTTCAATTCCTCGACAAATTATGAAATATCTTTTTTCTTTTTCAGAAACTCGACGATGAACTCGCCGACATCGACCTAACGGATCCAGACCTGAACAAAGCCGCTACGAAAATCCAGGCGTCTTTTAGAGGACACAAAGTTCGTAAGGAGACCTAATTTCGAAGATGCGAAAGGCGGGAATTATTCAGACAAAAAAGAGATAATACTGTATGAATACAATATTTTGGAATGCATCAGCGAGACATGTTTTGTAAACTACTTCTTCCCAATGTCCTCCCCACACCAAACAAATCAATATTGCAGTAACAACAGTTATGTCAATTCAAATGCAAAACTTTGATTTTATGTACGCCTCACACCATCTAACACTACTTTACTTTGAAAAAACAAGCATGGAGTAACCGTTATACAACACACAATACTAACTACACTTAAATGATAAAAATGAAAGACTATTGTATAGTTTAAGATCCAAATAATGACTTTTATTGTACACAACTAGTGATAGAAGATTTTCATCCTCATCATCAGGCATTTGACAAAGTTACTATATTGTCAAACACCTGATGACGAGGATGAGAATATTGAGAATCCTCGAACACTAGTCTCGTGTAATAAAAGTCATTACCTGGATTTTAAACTATATACTACACAGTTTTTCATTTTTAACTATAAAATGGACTTCCACCACTTACCGTCAGTTGAAAATCTGAATATTACTAACTATACTGTTATCACTGTCTTAAAAAATGTACGATTTAGAGCAATCTGATTTCAAATTTTTAAATATTTGAATTTATTTATTTTTTGCATGAAATTGGACATGGGTATATCTATGTATCTGTGTTAGCACAAGAACTTTAAACTTAGCCTTCTCAGTATACATTTTTCTGCAGAATGAAGGCTCACTTTATAGTGGTTGAGGTACACTATCACTGAAGACATATCTTACATGGAAAATAACTATAATTTAGAAACATTTCAGATTTTATATGGAAAGTTAAAATAAAACGTTATTCATTTGTCGTTCTTCACCCAATGTCAGTGAAAATTGTGGTCATTTGTTGCAAAATATCAACAGTTATCAATATTTACAGTCCACGCAATTTCAATTCATATCTTAATGACAATATCATGATTATTCCTAAAGAATTGCACAACTAAACTATGTATCTGTAAATTTGTTAAAGAATACCAGACAATAGAATGCAAGTATAATTATATACTAATTTTTAGACCAAATGTTTAAGCGTGTTGTATGAATAAAATTGTATGTTTATTTAACTTGATAAAATTACCAATAAATATTGTTTGTACAAAATTTTCTCACTAGCAATTTACAGCTATGTTTTAAATAATTATTGTAGCTTTAATGCATACACTGATTATAAATAAACTATAAAAATATATTTCCAATATTCTGCCTACAAAGATATTTCAATGTACTCTTATGAAAGTAAAGACAATTTGACTGTAACGTTTGTATGAAGAAATCTTCCTTTCAAAACCATCTGCCACAAGCAGGCGAAGAAAAATCTTTCAAACCCTTTTTTACAATCATTCAGATTTCTTTTATGAGTCTGCCTTGTCAATTATTATTCAATGGAAATCAATTTTACTAATTAGTAATTAATATATTTCAGTGCTGCCATTTTGATTACGATATTTAGGAACATTAACTAAGATTTGAAAGTAACATTTTCTTTTCACAGAAAAAAATTAATTAGTTTTATTTAAGACAACTTTAAGACCCTATTATACCAAAGAAAAAAACATATTATTCATAATTTAAATTACATATCCCTATTCAGACTTGTTTGTTAGTTTACCAGATAATCACTAACTTACTGTACCAATAATAAGCGTCTCCACACACGTCCCGAAGTTCAGTTAACGGAATCGACCGTTTGCAAAAAAGTTCCGACCAAAACCTCTCTCTGAATTCAGCTTCACCCCGATTTTGAATTCAGAAAGAGGTTTTGGTCGGAACTCTTTTGCAAACGGTCGATTCCGTTAACTGAACTTCGGGACGTGTGTGGAGACGCTAAGAAATATTATCAATTTCATTGATCTAATACAAATTGCACTTTATTTACTACCCACTATAATACAATTTGTATATAAAAAATCTTACGTTAATTTAAGACTATATTTTTAAAAACACATATTTAGACTACTCCATTATTATTATTATGATAAAATTATTTAAAAATTGCTTGAAGATGCACGCGATTTTATAAAATGTAATATTTATGTAAATTACAAATCAAAATTGCTTTTAGCCATCAACCGCAGATTATTAATAACAATACTAACTTAATGTTTGTAGATTTTAATGATTTTAAAATAATTTTCATAATAGTACAGGCAAGATGATTTTTCATTTGTCAATTACAATTTCTATGTATGTATTTTGTATTCCCTACTCAATTGTAAAAAATTAACTAACATTATTAAAATAAACACAATTGAGTGTAAGAAAGAGATAATTAGAGAAATGAGTGAGCGTGATCGGACTAGGACATATTGAAAGAATGATTGGAGACAGGATGACTAAAAAATTGTATGTGGCTGCAAGACGGATGTTAGAAAACCTGGCCGTCTTTGATAAACTGAATAGATTATATTGACCAGATACTCAGGGACGGACGCGTACTTGGTAAAAGAAAAAGACGTGCTTGTGTGACGAATCGCATGAATGTGACAGGATATGGCAGTGTGGCGTTCTGTTCTCTCTGCCTACAATTGAGTACTAGTATATGTAATGAATTGTAAGCATTCCTCAAAAAGAAGTTATCACTTAAACGGACCATAGTGTAAAACGTAATATGGTTGATGGGGGAACAATTTGACGAAAATAACAAATGCTTAATTGTAATCCATACGTCAATGATTAGATTGCTAGATAAAAGTACGCAAATCTTTCTAAAATAACTGAAATCATAAAATCCCCATGGAAGACATCACTACTACTTTGAATCCTTCAAATATATTTAATGCTGGTTTTCAAAATGTTTAAGATTTTATTGTGGTTTTTATAAATGACACTAGAATAGGAAATGAATCACACAAATGCATTAAGATTTAATTAAGTTTGTTGCTTGCTTCGATTGAGTTTAATTGTTGATTTTGCTAGATTAATATTACTTTATAAAAGACATTGTAATTTAATATAAGTAATACAAAATACTATTATTGAATAATAAAATAATATGTCTTCTATTGAATGTAAAACATACATACATAATTTATTATTAATTAATCAATATGTATTTTGTTTGTATTTTACGAATGATTACAATACTATATTATAATTAGCTTCAAAATAAATATTAAACATAGTCACAGAATATGTTTGTTTTATTCTAGACTAGAAATATATATTTTATTGTAACACGTAATGTTGGAGCAATGCAGTGTAAGTATTTAATATTTATTTCTTAAAAACGTAAAAGCGCCATGCTGCAATGTTGTCTGCTTCGCTGATTAAGATTTCTGAATATAATCAACTTTAACAAGTAGTTATCTCAACAGATATACAGCAAAGGATAGACCTTCATCAGGCTTCTGACTGATCGTCGGCTGGCTCGATGTGATCACTTTACACTTAATAACATTCACCAATTCCAGTCCATCCATTTGCTACAGCCGGGAATCAAACCCAGGCCTCCAACCTGACAAGCCAGCATTCCACCACTGTGCTATGATTGTTGGTGGTTGAGTCGAGAAGAAGCCTGACGGAAGGTCCATCCTTTGCTGTATATCTGTTAGATAACTACTTGTTATATTCAACTGCGACATGTAGAAAATTCTGATGTTCTCTCAAAACAAAAATTGTGTTTTCAAAAATAATACTCAACTTTATAGCATTAATAAATATTATTGCAATAACTTTATACATATGTATTGTTACAATACGTTTATATGTATTATTATAATATGTCACAAGGGTGAACTGTTAATATCGAAAAATGATTGAGTACAACAAAAATGTCCGAAATAAACTACTAATTTGATGATGAAACAAAACTGCGGCATGGTGCTTCAAAAAATAGCATATTGGCTACTTTCTTACAGTGTATATTTCTCTAAACCCTATTCTCAAGACTAAAATTTGTACCAATTTTGCCAAAGATAATGCCAAAAAAAAACCTTTTGTTATATGTCATAAAACAGTTTGTAATTCCTAGAAAGATAATATCCCTACAACCCCCTGAGAAGGATTCTAATACATAATTTCAAAAACTTCAATGTAAATATTCAATTGTTCTAATATGCATGTATTTTTTTTATTTAAAGGTGGCCGAACCTGAACCAGAAGAAGAAATAGACATTGATTTGAATGATCCAGAACTGAGCAAAGTAGCATCCAAGATACAAGCAACATTCAGAGGACACAAGTTCCGCAAGGGATCCGACAAATAGACAATGAATTGTTAATTATAAATGACCTTACTATGTTTTAAACAGGGGCCATTGTCTCAAATCAATTAAACACTTTCAGTATAAAGCTTTCTATAATTCCAACCCAGAGGTCTCTCAATAATAATAGAACTCGTAATATGAAAACCTTGATGTCCAATAAAATGTGTTCATTGAAATATAAACCAAATGTTATTGCTAGATTATAATTAGATATACCGAATAGTTGGGTAAGCCGATTATCTGGCAAAAATGCAGACTACTTTAGTTGGTCGACTAATCGGCAGTTTAAGTGCTGACTAATCGTCTAGTCGGCCAAATCTATAGGAGGCCCATCACTAATTATAATCTATAAACCAACATAATGACAACTATGTAGTACATTCGTCAAAGACTTTTCTCCGTTAAACTATGATACTAGCTTAATATCGAGCTTGCTCAACACTAGTGTTTCGCAGAACACTCACTAAGAATTAATTCAATTGTATATTTAATAGATCTACAAGTAATTTGATTGAATTGTCCATAACATTATCTAAACATACATTACCTGTAGAAGTAAATTGAAACTGACATACTACTAGGCAACAATTTCTACCAAACAACCCAATAATTCATAATTTGTTAATTATAACTGATTCCTATATTTGATGTTTATGTATTGTGTGTTGTGTGCATAACTCGGGAAAGTCGAAATAGTTTCACAAATTCAAAATAGGCACTTGAGATAAATTACCTTATTTTATTATAACATATTCCTGAGTTATGAGTCACAATCACAAGCTGAATCCTATCTGATAATAGTAATGTGATTTTATTTATTCATTCAATAAACTTAATAGTAGTATAGAGGCACCCATTCCAACTTTGATAGAGATTATTAATTGATATTAAGTTTATTTTGTATGATTGAAAACACTAGATAGTTATGTGGTTTTTTTTGTGGTTATTTTTTTATTGGCAGCGACGCATTTCGGCCTGTTAAACCATTTTCAAACTGAAATGACAATAAAAAAATAACGTAGAACCACATGACCATCTTGTGTTTTCAATATTATAGTGATAACATTTAAAAACCAATACGTAGAAAGTATGTCACATGTTTCAAATATTAATTCCAATTTGTTATTAACATACATTTATTTACAATCTCAAGATTATTTTAATATGTACTGTTATTTATGGCTGTTACATAAATCGTAGTCATTCCTAGTAAAATATATAAATAATCGAATTCATTGTAATGTAACAGAACAAAAAAAAACGTTTGATGTATATTGCGTCATAAAATTCATATTGGGTGTTTTGACTGAAGGTTCTCGATGGCCCATTTTCAGCATCCCCCACAGACTTTATTTAGCCTGGCCTTTGTAATGGCCTTACGAAGGACATGGAAGTGTCTATAAATCCAATGGCCAAACAATGTCTGTAGGAGATTCTAAATATTCATTTTCATGTTATAAAAATGATATTAATATATACAATTCCCCCAGGCAATTATTATGATTAACATGTTTGTATAAGAAGTTAGTCAATGTTACAATTATGAAAATCCATCACTACAAAGATGATGTCATACTTTCATATACTTGTTAGTCTAATCATTGTCATTGAGACAGGGTAAAACTATATTCCATGTGTTTTAAACCATACAAACTGAAACAATTTGTAGTTGCTTCGTTGGATCCACCTACAGAATGAAGATTACTACATATATACTTCAATTATAAAGATTATAAAAATATTAGCATTTAAAAATCTGCTAAACATGTGAGATTATTGGCTTAATAAATAAATAAATAATAGCCTGCGTTTTTCAACAGGGTCCTGAAGGCGAAATAACTACTTCACTAATTAAAGGTTAAAAAATAAAATAAAAATAAAGCACCATCCATAGCTTCCGAAATTATTTAAAAATATCTATCTATACTCTATCTATCTATCTATACCCTCACGCCACATCCCTTGCAGGGTAGGCAGAGAGGACAGAGCGCCAGACAGCCCTATCCTTACACACACTTCTAGCTTCCGTCACATTCATGCAATTAGTCATACACGCTCTCCGATTCCTTTTACTCAAAACGCGTCCATCCTTGAGGATCTGGTCGACATGATCGGACCAGGTCAGTCTCGGACGGCCGCGCTTTCTCACCCCTCTTCGCTCATACAGATATATCTTTTTTGTCATCCTGTCATCATTCATTCTCTCAACATGCCCAAACCATCTTAGTTTGTTTACTTTCATTCTTGTCACTACACCAGTCTTGCAGTCACTCATTTCCCTAATAACCTCATTCCTTATCTTATCTCTCAGCGTTTTCCCGCACATTCTTCTTAATGACCTCATTTCTACTGCATTCAACCCTGATTCATCCTTCTTCATCCACGTCCACGTCTCACTAGCATACATCAGGGTCGGCACCAAGACAGCATTGTGCACTAGCACTTTTGCTTTCATAGACACATTGCTACTACTAACAATCGGACCGAGCGCACCATTCGTCCTAGTGCCGGCCAGCTTCCTTCTTTCAATGTCTCCATCACAGCGTCCATCTCTAGTAAACAAACTTCCCAGATATACATACTCATCCACTTGCTCCAGACAGTCATTACCAACCTTTATCACACAATTTGTCCTTATTTCCTCTCTTTCGAACACTAATACTTTCGTTTTATTTACATTCATTTTCATACCATTCATATCGCAGCTTTCGTACACACAGGATACTATCCGTTGTAACTCACATTCATCATCAGCCATCAACACTAAATCATCTGCAAACATTAACGCACATACTTTCACTCCATTTAGGTCCACACCAACATTCAGCTCATTCAGAGGACGCATGCAGTAGTCGAAGAACAGGTTGAACAACCAAGGCGACATGACGCAACCCTGTTTAACCCCTTTTGTGAGAGTGAACCACTGCGACAACGCAGCATTCACCCTGACACAAGCAGAGCTCTCCGTATATAGAGACGCGATTGCGCCAATCAGTCGGTCGCTCACCCCATATTCCGACAGTACACGCCACAGTCTTTCTCGGTCCACACGATCGTATGCCTTCTCCAGATCCACGAACGCGCAGAAGAGCCTCTGGTGTTTAGCCAGAAGCTTCTCCACGACCATCCGTAGGGAGAAGATCTGATCGGTGCACCCCCTGCCACTCATGAAAGCACCCTGCACATCCCATACTTTACTTTCAGTCACTTTTCTTACTCTTTCAATCAATACCTTTCCATACAGTTTGCCCACAGAGCTCAGCAAACTGATAGCCCGATAACTGCCGCATTCCAACCTTGAGCCTTTCCCCTTGTACAAAGGGCAGATGACTGCCCTCCTCCAATCCTCAGGAGTGCAGCCACTCTCCCAGCACAAGTTGAAGAGCCTCAGGCACCACTCGAGAATCTTCGGGCCACCTTGCTTGATGAACTCTATGGCCACACAGTCATGTCCCGCAGCTTTACCATTCTTTGCTTTTTTCAATGCAAGCACAACTTCATTCATACGTATTTCCTCGTCCTCAGCAATATTTACATTCATACTATCTGCTACATTCGTCTGGTTTGTACTAGTACCACTTTCATACAATTCTTCGAAGTATTCTTTCCATCTTTCAACAACTTCTTCTCCATTCATCACTAAATCACCATTCTTATCTTTGATGCAATTCATACTGTTTTTCTCACTTCCAGATCTCTTTCTTTTTACTTCCTTCCAGAATATTTTCAAATTCTCCTCGGCGTTCCTCGATAATTTCATACATTCCTCTTCCTCAAGTTTTCTCTTTTTCTGGCAAACCATTTCTTTCACTTCTTTCCTACACGCTTTATATATATTCTTCTTTCTTTCTTTCTCACCTCCATCATCTGGTTTCGCACCAAGCACATCATTCCACGCTTTCTTTTTCCTCACTACAGCATCCTTCACCTCATCATCCCACCACGCATCACCTTTTTTCCTTCCTACCAACGCTTCTCCACATACTTCTCTTGCACTCTTTACTAGCACCTCCTTCATAACATTCCATAGTTCACTCGTCGAGCGTTCCTCATCATCATGTACTTCTAGCCTTTCGTTAGTCAGTCTTTCATATTCATCCCTAACATTCGTCTCTTTCAGTTTTTCGACCCTGATTCTCCGGACAGGCTCCAACTTCCGAGCCCTCGAGCGCCAACCGGAGAAAAGATCAATCCTTGTTATCACAAGGAAGTGATCCGTCCACAGTCCGGCGCCCCGAAATGCCCGGGTGTCCTTTGTCGCCTTCCGGAGCTCAGAGTCCACACATACAAAGTCAATCATCGACCTTTCAATACGATCAACTCTCTCTCTTTGCCAAGTGTACTGGTGGATCTCCTTGTGTGCGAAGAATGTGTTCGCCACAAAGAGATCCAACTCCAAACATACTTCTAACACTCTTTTCCCGTTATCATTCACCCTATCATCGCCATGCAATCCCAACACTCTCTCAAAATTCTTCCTTCTGACACCGACCCAACCATTCAGATCACCTGCCAATATTACTTTTTCATTCGCTCTTCTTTTATACGCTGTCTCCCGCACTAAGTTCCAAAACTCATCCTTCTCATCATCCAAGGCATCATTCCCTGGACCGTAACCTATAATAAGGAACAGCCTGGTCATGCCTACCTTGAAACGAATCCAGATGAGTCTCGGTCCTACCAGTCCATACCCATTACGCTTCACCATACATTCAGTCATTCTTTTTGATAATATAGCACCCACTCCCTGACGTCCATGTTCATTTTCAGGCACTCCAGACCACATCTCTGCCATTCCATTCACCACATCACAATCTCTATCCTTTCTTTTCGTCTCACATAAACACAATATATCTAAGTTCCTCTCATGCAAAACATCACGCAATTCATTCATCTTACCTTCCATATCTCCTCTTATATTCCACACACCAATCCGGCATTCTGCCCTCCTCTTTGCGCCCTCCCTGGTACTTGACGCGGCGTGATGGGTGGCGAGCCTCATCGACTCCATGCGTCAAGACCACCACCTAATTTCTTACATCTTAGGACCTATAGGTCCCGTGTCTTGGTTTCCCTCCACCATGTTAGTAGAAATATATATATATACAAAATAATATAATAAGAATAGAAATATAAATAGAATAAATAGAACTACCACCACCAGAAGTATCCCACTACCAGCCGTTGAAAGTCCTCAAGGTCAGCGTTTTCGTCGGAAGTGACACAGAAGGTGTAATACACGAAATAGTATTAACGACAATATCGAGAAGAAACACGTGCGGTCACGACGGATGGTAGAGGGCTACTGATTTTGCGTTCAGTGGACGCCTGGGGACCACGCGTATGGAATAGTATGATAAAATGGCGTCTGAAAAACAGAGGACAAGATGGCGTACGAAGGCAAAAACCAGTAATACTAGGGGAAAAAGCTTATTAATTCCGGCACTGAGTGGGTTTTGAGTAAAAGCACTCGAAGACACACAAACACGATTTTGACTGGAAAATCACTGAAGGAACGACACAGAAGGTGGAATACACGAAATAGTATTAACGACAATATCGAGAAGAAACACGTGCGGTCACGACGGATGGTAGAGGGCTACTGATTTTGCGTTCAGTGGACGCCTGGGGACCACGCGTATGGAATAGTATGATAAAATGGCGTCTGAAAAACAGAGGACAAGATGGCGTACGAAGGCAAAAACCAGTAATACTAGGGGAAAAAGCTTATTAAAAAATAAAAGCTATTTAAAGCTTAAAGCTACTAAAGCTTAAAGCTATTTAAAAATATCTAGGCTAAATAAATTTAATAATGAATGACATCTATTAAAAAAAATTACAAACTTTCAGAATTTTTCTGAAGACGTACATATTCAAACGTTAGGCTGGCAGATTATCTAAATAATATTGTAAAAATACTGGATGAATTAAAAAAATGCACATTGCAAATTAGACATGCCCATCACCGCCATATTATATAAATTAAATATTACTTAAATAAATCATACTTTTTAAATTAGTATTTTATCAAGCGTAGTATTTAATGAATTACATCTTTAATTACGACACCCTGAAACAGATTATTACATTGATCAAAAATCGTATTCATCGTATTTACCATCAACATTTCCAATATATAATTACCTAGTTAACTTGTAATTAATGTACCACATAAAACATATTTTTTCTTTCATCTAGTAACAAACCACACACATTATTATTATATGTATAATGCAGAGTAATTAATAAAACTATAATGTAATATTGAAATTATATATGTATTGCTGGCCAATAAATAAAAGTAAAGGAAATATATCATGAGTTTTTCTTCCTTACGAACTAATGGAAAATTAATACTACGTATGTAATTCAGTTTAGAAAAGAGTAAAAACTGCATCCTTCCCTGATCACGAGACAAGATAAATTTAAAAAACTAGATAAATAATAGTTGAGATGGTTGGGACGTGTAGAGAGGATGAATGATGAAAGGATAACAAAGTCAATATACAGGGAGAACAAAGAGTTGTCTTGGAGCGAGGCCGTCCAAGAACCACGCCGACCACGACTTGAGTATGTCGACCAGTTGCTTAAGGAAGGAGGCGTTTTGAGTAAAAGTAATCGTAGAGTGTGTATGACGAATTGCTTGAACATGACGTAGGCAAGAAGTATGTGTAATGATGGGAAAATCTGGCAATCTATTCTTTCTGCCTACCCCGCAAAGGATGTGGCGTGAAGGGAAAGAATAGAATAAATAATATATGTAGATACAAACCTTTAAATGTAAATATTCATCCCCATGATTCAAGCTTGGCATTTTCTATATCTATTAAGTTGTAGCTTCTCACACTTGGTGGTAAATTTGGTATATTCTTCAATTCATCTGGATACTTCCAAGGCATTACATTATCACCGTTCATATTGTGTAGAGGTAAGGTGTCAGTGAACACTTTGTTCAGTGCCACTGAATCCTTCAGACCACGCTGCCGTCTACTGAAGAACCATGTCTGAAGGGATGGAGGATTATTCCCAAAATTCTCAGAAGCCGAAGAGGTGCACTGAGATTGTTGAACTGCAAAAATGACAATAAATGATACAAACTACAAAATACAGCTTTGTGTCATAAATTTCTTGAATCGTCTAGAATCGTTCTCCTTCCATTAAAATCTGATAATGGACAAATACAACGAATTTTTTATAAGATACTTACGTATAACAACATCCTTACGAATGATTTATTTATTTATTTATTCAGTGCTTATATGTAAAGGTAACAGATACAAATACTATAAATATAGAATACATTGAACAACATGTTTCATTCATCCATCACCTAACAATCAGAAGCACACATATAAACCATACATAAAGATCAAACATTCATACACAAAAAAAAAGAAAAACAATCAATGTGACAAACTAGTACAGGAGTCAAGGAAGGTAATTGGATAGGGAAATGTGGAAAGGAGAGGGATGGGATTTAGGTGTTGATTTTGCCCTCCCACACCCTACCGCAAACCCAGAACCTGACACATGCAGCCTTTCTTATATACACATGAGGAAAAGTATTTTATTTATTTATCGTATGGTCAATAATGATACATCACATCAATTTACAATAATAGAGGTCATGTTTGATGGTCAGAAATTAAAAATTGAAAGTATTGTTTCTCAAATATTCGGTCGCCTTTGCACTATCATAATAATATCACTAACTTTGCACCATAATAAGGGGTGCAAAGTTAGTTCGCCTCCTCGTGGTGCACCCTGGGTAACACAAAATGAACTAACACAATGGTCGCCAGACAATAACTTCATCAATCTCCTGGCGTGTACATCACATAACAAAGAAGATCAAAGTGAGTATAAGTAAAATGTATGACAAGTTGAAGTGGTTTGGACATGTTGACGAGATTTAAAGACCTAAGAATGATGAAGAAAATATGGTGCTGTTCCAGTACTGCGGCACCAACTGCAGCCGAGCTGTGAGAAAACATCCTATCTAATGTTTTCTATTAATTAAAAACATAACTTGCAGTAGTACCAACAAACCAATCATATTATGTGGCATAATCTATGACTGTTCTGTCTTTTTTTTGCTCAGCTGTGGATTGGACTGTAATAGCGAAAGAGTACCACAATTATAAGTGAAAAGTAACGTGTGTTGTATTGCAGGCGTCCAAAAATCATCTGACTAGATGTCGACCAGAAAGCAAGAATTCTGTGGTAGGGGAATCAGCTGGGAACTAAGAAGTAATATAATCACGATTTTAATAGTCATGATCCTCAGAATTGAGAAACTAACTGAGAAAAGGAAGAAAGAATATACCAAAACTTTTGGTGAAAGAAATAATTTAGGTAAATATTTTTTTATTAAACTGACCTTCCCATCTCATATAATCCAGCTGATCCTTTGTATAATGACTATATCTACAGTTGGATCCAAAACCACATTCTCCAGTTTTAAGGTATCTATTGCAAGGATTCTTGGCACTTTCCTCATCAAGGATGGTCTGCTTATCTAAAAGATATTATAAACAGTAGTAAATGGTGTAAAAATCTATAAATATAGAGGAAGGATGTGTCGTCTATTTACATTACAGTACAGATAAAGAGAATACAAAAGAATGAAAAACCTTTAAATGTATTATAATGCTCCTTCATTAACTTCTGATGAAGCAGTCCATTACGATGTTTTTTCACAGCGTCAGGCGTCTCCACAAATGATTTATCACAATAATCGCAGTAATATCGTCTCCCCATGTCTACTTAACGCTTTTGCTGAAAAATATGAGACAATAATGATCAATAGTGAATTAAATCTCAAAATCTATCGCTCGGTCACTTCCAAAACATCTTTCCATTGACCACGAAATAATATGACAGTGACAACCATAGAAAAAATAATGATAGATGTTATATAGATAGAATTATTGTGGCATCTGTGGCATCCGAATGTCATCCGGAATGGTATCCGGTAAGGAACGTTCCCTATTATCCGGTAAACCAAAATGTTTTTTTTTTCAACTCCAGCCCACAATATATTTACTCAAGGCTCCAGCCCCACCAGTAATCTGACGTTTTTATAAACCCAGTTACAAAACGGATTGCTCGGTAATTTCGAGCGTAAATTGATGACAAGTTTAGTGTGAAGTGATTGATTTTTTCTATATTTTTTTAGGTTATATAAACACTTGAATTGGATGTATGTAGGCACTAATATGTAGTATATTACGCATATTATATGTATACAATTAAATATAGCTTCTGCTGCGTTATTATTAGTGATATCTAGTAATCCGGCAGTATTCTGGTCCAGTATGTATCTGCCGGATTATCTAGAGACTAACTAGAGACCACTGTAATTCAATCAAAATTGAATTACGAACGGTCAGTAAATCGTTTATGTAGATTTCTCGTTAAAGTGTTTTGTGGCTTAGACCAGGGATCCTATCGCCGCCAGCTCCTCCTCCTTATATACCTACTAGATGCATTAATAAAAAAACGTACGTTATCTTTGAGCAGCTGAAAAGCTGCTGACGCAGGTAACATTCTCTTGTAGCATTGTAGCCGTTTCATAGAATTCCACCCATAGAAAGCTGGGTAGGTATAATAACTTGATTTTACGTAGTACATGTACACAATCAAAATTGTTTTTGTGTACAATAATAAGTATCTAGGTACCTATTATAATTTATTATTCCTTTCAGGAAACATTAACGGTCATAAACTTGTCGTGATTTCTTTCAAAAAACTAAATTACTTCATTGCTACTGCGAAGCAATAAAATGTTTATTCGAAAAAAATATGCAGCTCTCTGCTGTATTTAGGAAGTTTGTACCTACAGAAAATCTTATGACAGAAAATTGTTTGCGAACACCCGTTCGTTTTGCACTGGTAATGGGTACGAAATGCACGTTGTTTATAAAAAGCTTTTTTCTCTTCTGTCAATAATTTTTTGTAATGGCAATACCCGTTCATGTAGAAGAAATAATGGCAACAAACTGTTCCCCATTTGTCAAGCGGTTGCGCTCGAGTGCGATGTGTCATTGCGTTATTGTTTATCGTTCGTATTCTGTAACATAAATGTTTATTCGCGGCAATATAATGAGAAAACGCATTCTAAAGTGTATCATAATTAAATGACGAGTGCCCATTGTGCATCTGTATAGTGTTTGTGTTTATATTACTAATTGTGTCAATCGGCCAAGATGGCGTCCTCTCGAAGCCGTGTCCAACAAACTAAAAACATATCTTCGATATTTTCAAAGCTCCAAGGAGCTTTCTCTGACGCTGTTTGTCCGCCAAAAATGGCAACTGACAAGCGAACTTTAGATAAAACATGGAAGTTAATGGACAAAGTTGTGAAGCTGTGCCAGCATCAGAAGATGAATCTCAAGAACAGCCCTCCTTTTATTTTAGACATTCTCCCGGACACTTATCAAAGACTCAGAGCAATTTACTCTAAATATGAGGATAACATGTCCGCGTTGAATTCTAATGAACACTTTAATATATTTATAATGAATTTAATGCGAAAATGTAAACAGGCCATCAAGTTGTTCAAGGAGGGAAAGGAGAAGATGTTTGATGAGAACAGTCACTACAGAAGGAATCTTACCAAGTTGAGTTTAGTGTTCAGCCACATGCTAAGTGAACTTAAAGCCATATTCCCCAATGGGACCTTTGCAGGAGACCAGTTCCGCATTACCAAGAGTGATGCAGCTGACTTTTGGAAGAACAACTTTGGTAACAGGTAAGTTTCAGCCAATTGTCACCACCTACTTTTATTTAGAATAATGTATATTTTATTTCATAGGACTTCTATTATTCTAACCTCTTTCTGTTGGCTCACCCACAACCAAGTCGAGCACTTCTAGTGCTTTTTTTGGGGAAAAAAATAACTTGTTTTTCTAAAGGTGGGTCACCATTAGTGTGATAGTTCCCTAAAAAGCCTTAAACATAGGTCAGCCAATAATTTTAATTACCTCAAAATGGGTACCTATAGCATTTATTTTCGCTAATGTTGCCCCAGTTGATCCTCGAGCCAATAAAATGATTTCTCCATTTTTTTTTCGCCTACCTATGTGATTTATTAAAATTTATTACCTATAAAAAAAATTGATAAAAACAAATATATAGTATTGCATGTTAATGTCATTGTTATGTAGGTAATTTAGAAAATTGTAGATTATGTGTACAGGGCCCAGAGTAATTGCTGATTAACAATATCATTCCAAATTTGTTTTATCGTATTCCCTCACTTTGCGCTTTTATACCTTGGTCGTACTAACCTAAAATTTATAAGGAGTTCAATCTCAAACGTCGGTTTATCTACAGTGATACTAAATATATGTAGAATGTGAGATCTCACACATCTGATGATCTCTCTATCCATCCAGTAGATTATTCTGCTTTTGAACCATATCTATAGAGTTGGACTTAGGCTCGAGTGCTCGACGAATATTATAGTCGATTAGTAACATTGCCATCTCGCTTGCCCTTTCGCTTTTTGTCACGCGTGCAAACGAAATAGCAATGTAATAAGCCGACGATACTATCCATCGAGCAACCGAGCCTTAGTCATCAAAATCCAGGATGTCAGAAGTGTTGCGCAATGTGCCTCGAATTGAAAATTGTGAAATAGATAATACGAACCCAACACACTTTGCTAATTTGATTGATTAATTTGCTTATATATCTTGTATTACATCTTAATCTTATTATGCAATATCTAGATAAATAAATATTTTTTGTTGTGTAAGTTATAAATTCTGAATAATATCATGTTTTATTGTGTAGGTTCTGAGCAATATATCATTCGCATAGGAACATGAGCATGTTACCACATGATGTATTTAAGCCAGTATTTCCATTTCCTAGTCTTTCCAATCTTTTTACCTCTATGCCTTATTAAGGAAATTTACTTTACCCCTTTCCCTATCCAGGAATCCGGGATTTAAGCCTCATCCGAAGTGAAATTGTTTTATTGAATTTATGAGATGTATGCAATATAATATTTATCTGCATTTTAAAATTATTATTGAAGCGGTAGTAGAGTTGGAAATTAATTCGCCTATTAAACAGGTGCATGCAGGCTTTGTCTGCAGTCCTGACGTGCTGCATTTCACACAAGTTTATTTTTATAAAAAAATATAACTAAAGTTTCAACACTGACCATTAATTTATTTTTTGACAACTCCAGAGTGCGAAAGGTATCACACCTGGCTAGAAATCTTTCCAGGCTCTATAAGGAAAGTGTGTAATTCACACTTTTGTTTGTCATTTCCTTTTATTAAATAAATTTAGTAGTAGGTACATAAGATTACATATATTACATTGTCATTAAATTAGTTAATCAGATATGATACCACATATTAGGTATTACAGGAAGCAATAAATGATAAAAATTTAATCTTTACAACCTTTAGCACTATCACTACCTCAGCATTCCTCGAGGGAATACAAGGATGTCACGAGACTTTCTTGCTTTTCCGCTCAACTGTTTGTTTAATTTCATATTATGTGGATATATATGTTGCATATATTTATCAGAGTCCGCCTTGATTTCAAGGAGTTCGGTATGCTGTAGATACCTTTACATTTCTGGCATTCTAATTTCCAATCTCATTGTCACAGCAATGATGTACATTGTACAGTCTATGACAGTCTACCTGGTCATCAGTTACTCTGGACTGAACAATGGCAATATCACCAATTATTGGCATTATACATACATTTAGACTTCTAGATACATAATACATAGGTAGTATAGGTATATATATTTTTGATGGATATTTTCTAGGTAGATTCATTATTATGTAGATACATTTTTTGAGTTTTGTAAATACCTAATATTAATAATTCATATCTAACTATAAATAAAACATGTAGGTATGTAAAGAACTGGTTTGTTTATATATGAGAATACATGTTTGTTTTGTCAACCAACCCAACCCTATGTAATGTCAATATATTCGCATATTATGTTTACTTCTATAATGTTTAAATCTCAATTACTCACGTTCATTATACAAATTCTGCTTTGATTGCGTTTCTGTATATAAAAAATCAATTAAAACGAATGTGAGTACGTGCAGTATATATTTGAGATTGGAATTTTATTTTATTTAGAAAATCTTTTTCCTCATTGGTAATGGAAATGAAATCCGAACAAAACGAATAATTAGTAGGTGCAGGTACTTATTATTGTACCTACGGTCTACATATTGTGTGATTGGTCGCTTCACCCTCGTCATATGGTATGTAATATATTGAGTGTTGGGATGGTGGATTGGATAACTTGACACAGATCTTGTATAGTATATAGACACCTCTCCCTACATAGCTTACTGTAGCCACCCACATCATTACGTATAAATAACACCGTGAAAACACATTACCGCAACATTTTCCTCAATTCACGGAATAAAACCCTTGTTTTATTTTACCTTTAGTGAATTTATATCCCTGAAACTCCCATTACACCCCTCCTACTCCTACACAGGATGTCTGGTAGAGGCGGGTTGGTAACAATGGTAACTAGTACCTCTGTGTGGTTCTTTCGTAATTATACCTTCACTGTGTTTTAACATCCGGTGAAATGACCATTATAGGTAGAAGACATGGAAACGGTTTCTGAAAATCACTTTCAAAATGAAGCCTGTGTGTGGCTTTGAAATTCTTGTGAAATTTCATTTGGCCAACACTTATTTACGAGTGATTACTTCAGTTTTTGTAATGATTAAAAAGTTATTGAGGAGGATGTAAAGTAAAGTTTACTTGTATAGCCAGAATCCAGATACAATTCCAAACCGTGCTCATTTATTCGGTGAATCTTTAAAAAAGTATCATTTTTTACGACCATCATTTGTAAAGTAGGTATTCTAAAATCGGAAGAGCCTTGTCAATACTTTTTTTTAAGTATTTGGGCCTGCATACACAAACCTAAATACTTTCCTGCACACCTTGCACTAGTGACTAGGCTAAAAGCCTGTATCGCAAAGCGTGGAATATATCGCCAGCGCCAACCCGGCACTTTTTATAAATTTTTATAACATCTTTTTTGGTATAATTACTAATACATCGTTGCTTCGGATAGAAAAACCTGACTATATAGACTCACTCTGAAAGGGAATTTTTCAGAGCTACACTTTACTAACTAACTAGGATATTATATTATAGTCAAGCTGCGCGGTATTTGTTTATCATTTGTGTTTGTGAAAATAATAACACGATTGAAATTTCTTTTGAAGTTTGCGCGTATCTGACGACTGTTTACTATAATTAATATTGAAAACCAAGTAAGGAAATACAAATAGGTATTCGTTCGAGAGGAATCATTCTTGTTATTATAATTTAATGATAATATTTTAATATCATCAGAGTTCACCAACCCTAGCACAATATTATGCATGCTGCATGCATTATCTAGGTAGGACTTCATCAGTTAGGTCTGTCAGATGAATTTATTATACGAATCGCATTCGTTACAATGTTGCAGTAACATACATACATTAATGTACCTATATCACATATGTAGCTACCTACACATTATCAATATTATATGTAAGTATTATATATTATGTAATGATGCGATGTTGACAGGAAATAGTCTGTACCTACTTATTTACAATCAATACAAATTATTGATAAAATATGATGACCGACATTGCAAGTGTATAGGTAGGTCTGTACATAAAAGTTGAAAAGTTATTCAGTTTCGATCGTTGTCGAAATTATAAAAACTGTGCAATATTCTGTACATACGAGTATACCTGAAGCTATTTTACACATATACCTAAGTGATTCCGCCAAGGTACGAACGTCGCCTCTTAGATGTGGTTATAATTTGGAATATAAAAATGGCAATATAGGTAAATAAGTAATTAAAATTTGGGGTACATTTCATAGAAATTAGGTATATTCTAATTAGGATCTAGGCGACCATTTTTTTTATTTTTTTTTTATGATGAGCCTAATTATAGAGAAAATTTTGTTTTACTGGAATGAAAGTAAATAAGTTAAGAATGTTTGTTAAAATGAACCTGGAAAGTTTGACAATTTAATATATTATTATGACTGAAAAAATAGGTATAACACGATCGTCCGAGAATCTTTTGGATAGGTATATCCGTAAAGACCCTTTCTTTTTTGCAGTGTCGAGTTAAAACGTTTAAGATGTCAGATTTAAGTATGTTGAAATTATCAAAAAATGAAACCTATCAGGATTTGAGTTGAGTGAAGTTCAGTTGAAAACCAAGTTAGATTGTGAACCCTTTGGCGTACAGTTTACATACCTACAGTTTGTTTTATGGACTCGAATTACTTAGGAACCTATAACGACCTATGCCTATATTAGGTACCTACATATTATGCCTATTACTTAGTATATTCAATTTGACGAAGCTCAAACCAAACTTTAATCTTAAACCTCTCCCTGCTTTCGTTATTCATATTTTATAATTCAACATAATAATTTATTCATTCATTCCATTAATTGAATTAATATTATTATATCATTATATATACAAATTGAGCTGAGTAGGTACCTATTATAATAATGAAACATTGTGTAATAGTTAATGGTAATGTTACGTATGCAATTATACGCCCACCGCCACGGCCGTACGTACGTACGTACATAATTTTGTGTGTACGTCAGTTTAAGGTGCCTACCTGCTTCTTTTAACGAAAGGAATAACGAAATTACGAAAGGGTCGTTTTAATTTTCCAGCATTTAGTTACGTTATGTTTCCCATTATATAATAATTGCTATGTAAGAGCATGTAGGTAATGAAAATTTTGTTAAACGCTCATGCCTGTAATAAGGTCGCGTAGCGGGTGCCTTGAGATAATAAAAATATTACATAAGTACCTATTTAGAATGAAAATAAACTACCAACACGCCGAATATGCTAAACTAGCCTAGATCGTCGAATAGATTGAGAACCTCGGAGGACCTGGTACTGTAATGGGAGAAACCTTTCTCCACTTAGGTACCTCCTAGTACTAATTCAAATTCAAATAAATTTATTAGTAACTAATATCTTACATTTAATA
This sequence comes from Ceraclea dissimilis, assembly GCA_963576895.1. Lineage (NCBI taxonomy): Eukaryota > Metazoa > Arthropoda > Insecta > Trichoptera > Leptoceridae > Ceraclea > Ceraclea dissimilis. Next base: position 6,817,215 of record OY756375.1, read on the forward strand.
CATACATATAAAACTAATTACAATATTTACAATTTTTCCATACTACCCTCCAATGTGAGGAGACCTCGTGTATTGGAGGGGAGTTACGGGGTTTACTAAAAAGATGTCTTACGACTATGGAGAATTATGCTAGGGGAAAGACCTGGCAGTTGAACGGAAATCAGTTTCAGACGATACATTTTTGATCGGTTAACTTAAAAAGTACCAACAGTTCAATGTTTTCTTCTCGCCACTTTATTGTCGTCGATATGGGAGACATTCAGTATAAGTTTGTTCTATGATCCTTTTCACATTAGGACTAACAACGCCCTTTCAGGCATACTTATATAGCCGAACATCAATGAGCTAACATGTAACGTCTGTAACGAAGTAGGTAATATTCGTATATCATTACCTATCTAGTTATTTTTCTATATGAAATAAACTGTTCTGGAATAAAAAAGCCTCTTGTTTTCATTGAGTTACATTATTAAAATACATGTAAGTACCTGAGTTTTTGAAGTTCTCGTTTTTTTTAAGTAGGTACCTAATTATTTTTGCAGATAATATCCGAGTAGGTACCTACGTCTTATAACTTATTATAAAAAGAAGTAGGTATTATGTTATTTTATATTTTCGTTATTTTCCTGGAAATTCTACCTCTCTAATTTCTCTCTTTTTCCCTTGAGCCATGATTACGTTTTGGAGTGTGTGTAAGTACTGTCAGTAGGTATCTGTTAAAGCCCCTCCACTCGTCTAAGCGTGATCTATGTAAGTGTACTTGTATCGTAGAACTAAAGGAAAAAAAAACATTTTTTTAATGAATCTGGGTTTATTGAAATAAACTCAAATACATCTTTGTACACTTCACAGAATGCTTAGAAGCTTGTGTTGTGAAGTGGAGTAAGTCGGGGATTGAACCCGCGCCCACTGGATTAACAGTCGAGCGCGCTACCAACCAGGCTACCGACCACCTCATATTGGGATGGCTTTTACACCTTGGATGAAATATCGAAATTTTACGCAGAGGCAGGACGGACCTCTGGCGAAGATTTGTTGTTGCTTCAAGCCCCCTATCTAGCCAACGATAAGCGGAAGACGTTTGTAGGTATATGTAATGATTATTAGTTTGCGTGGATCCGACTAATGAACACGATCTCATTTTTATCGGTCGGTATGACTTTTTTGTGAAAAAGTTACCGGGTACATTAGCTAGAAATTAATTAAATCCTGTTTGTGATTTTGACAGTCTTGACATGTTGTGCTTTAATTTTTTAAAACGTAATTAGGTACCTGCTTTACTTTGTTTCTGCAAACTTCACGTTCCGACACGGGAAACGTTTGTTTTTGTGAGAATAGAGTTAGAGGCCTCGCAGGTCCCGCCCGATAAAAAACTTTTTATTTTTTATAACTACATAACTTATGTGTACAGGTGTTGTATATTTATCATAGTCAATACAAAATTGGGTGCGTGTGACTTTCATTGAATTTCAGGCCTGTCACCAGTTTCTTTTTCAAGATGGCAAAGTAAGGGTTTTGTTTTGAATGAACCTACTTGAACCGTTAGTGACAAGCTCTAGAGTGCTGTCATGCGAAAAGCGGGTGCCTACTGCCTAAGTGGGAAACTCGTATGATAAATGTACCAACGTGCGTACATAAGTTGTATTGTGACCAAACAATGCTTGTAAGCATTAAATAACGATGTAAGTATGTATTTGCTTTAGGAATATGTGTTTCATATGTAAATAAATAACAAGAACTACCTACCTAGTTGATTTTTTCAATTACCCCATATGGGACAAGATCATCTGTATCGGAATCCAAAAATGGACTGACGTGATATTTCAATTTTTTTTACAATACTCGTTATGTACCTATGGTTTTTTTTTTCAAAATTATCATATTCATATTTAAAATGATACACGGTCGTCCCATCGCAATATAGGTTTCATAAAATCACATATATACGCATAAATGCGAAGATATTGAACGCTAAACTTTAAAATCGCTCTCCTGTAAAATAGACTTTCTGTGACGTATTATATCCCCATTGTTCGACATGTGACTGAGGGTAGTATTAGTATATAATGTACTCTATGTATGTATCATTATCTACCTACGCTATTAAACAATACACCGTGGTAGTCGACTACATGAATATTTACATCTTCCCGAATCCATTCTCTTTTCCTTTAGTTTTGATAATTTGAATGCAAAACACACAGCGTTTGTAAAACTACACAGGGGTTTTTTTTTTCTACAACTGTGTGCCTAAATGATCTCTGCCTATATTATCACTGACACCAATCTTTCTGTCTTCTTCTTCTTACCCCCTTCTCGCAACTCCCAGATGTAGGCCTCTTCCTGATTCTTCCATGACTCTCTGTCTTGAGCGCTCTCTTTTCACCCATGTCCTACCAGTTCGACAGTGCCGTCAGCCTGTCTTCACTGTAGTCTCCCCACATTCTTTTGTAGGTACTTGTACTTTCATAGTAATTACCGAAAATTAAGAACGTACGTATTAATTTATTATATGCAATTGTCAGGCATTATGTGCGCTGAAGAATATTTAGGTATGGCCAGCAATCTGTGTGGGTTATGTTATTATTTTAAAACCGCCACGAAGCCCAGATTCAATTACGGAGAACGAAAGAAATTTGGGTACCTTCTAGGCTTTATTTGTACCTACCTACGAGTGTAGATATCAAAGTACGTTATCAAGACGTGCCCCCGTACCTAACCTACCTATCGTGTCTAAACTGAATATTACATTTTCACGAAAGACAATTCGTTCCAGTCTTAATTATTATTTCTATTGTCCGCCTTTCACATTATTAAAGATTTTTGAGATGAGGGAGAGATCACGCTTTCATGCGTCCCTCTCTCTATCCGTAACTGTTTAGCGTTGCCATGTCTGGGAGAATTTCCCAAATATGACCAACCCGTATTTTATGTATTTAACATACCTATCTAGGTAAATATTCGGTAAATATGCAACTAAATGTGGCAATTGCCATATATTATTTTTTATATAGAGATTCGTAGTATCTTACAGAAAATAATAATATATCGAGTAGGTGTGATGCAAGTATCGCACGCGACACTTTGAGAAGCGTTATGAAACGCCCGCCTCCGTAGCGCAAAGTGGTGTGGCCGCGTGTAGCGTGCTTTTAATGTTCTGCAAATTACAATAATGGTAACACGAAATGGGATCATTGCTTCGGGATACTAAATTGTTGTTTCGTGTTCTTGTACAAGGCGGGCATGCATTTAATACTCACTACACTGAGTACACACCACTACCTAAGGGAGTACTCATTTACTCAATGTACCTAATGAAAACACGGAATTCAAATCTTATGTTTGATTTTACATGTAAAGAATCAATTGACTCATGACTGCTTGAACCGATGCCGTCGCCATATTGTTCATAGAGGCCGGGCCCAACTGACATATTTTGACGATGATTACGCCATCTAAATTGTATGGGAAAAAATATTCCGTAGTTCAAGTGTTTGTCACCAAGACAAGGTGTTTGTCACCGATACAAGGTGACGTCACCACTCGTGGCGGTGATGGAATTCGAGGATGTAGGCTTGTACACTACTATCGCAGGCTTCGCTTGAACTTTACTCCTGCACACTCTTTTTTCCTTTTAGACGAATTTGGGTTTATCGATGTAAACCCAAATACATATTTATTCAATTCACAGTAAGATAGAAAAACTCGTGTCGTGAAGTGGTGTCCATCGGGAATCTAACCTGCACCCATCGGATTAACAGTCGATCGCTTTACCGACTCGGCTGCCGACCGCGTTGAAGAAAATAAAAACCTTTGTTACCTAATAATTATTATGTGGACCAAGTACTGGCTGCGATGTATTTTAATTTTGTTTCTGCTAATTTTCCGTACCTTGTAGGTACATTTTGCTTTTAAATTAGCAATTCACTTCGTCTTGTTGTGAATTTTCGGGCAAATTTACAGTACAATCCAAACATTAAAACTAACTTTCGTAATTAAGACAATGTTTTCTTGTTCAAATAACAAATAATGAAGTCAGTAGTATTTCCATCTTACCTTTTTTCCGAATTCTAGGTACATACTTCCCCATAAGGCACCACCTACTCTTTTGCGAGTTACAACTAGGTACCTACTTTGTTCATTAAATTATTTGTCACTCCAAAAAGTGAAAAATTTATGGAAATGTTCTTAATGGGGTTTCCTGTTTTATTTTTTCATCAATGATATTTTTCTATTCTTAAATAAATTTAAAATATTATTTTTTTCCTCCATTCTTTTTTCTCCTTTTGTGCCAGGAATATATTCTCCTAAAATGTTTTACTGTAAAAATTCCGTTGAAAGCCTTTTCAATTTTAAGTACAGGCTCAGACATTATATTGTCTTCTAATTTATTATTCAACCATTTTACACGCTCCCTTGATTTTATTAAGTACTAGCTGAGATACTATTGGTTCGCGACGGCATATTTGGATGGTGAAATAGATCGACAGTATGACCCGAGTCGCGTTCATCTGTTCATCCATTCTGAAAACTTTCTAGAAGGTTCTGCAATGTTCTAGCAACTTTCACAAATTTCTAGAAGGTTCTACAATATTCGATTGATCTATACAATTTTCTGGTAGGTTCTACAATGTTGCGTTGTTTCCACAGCGTTCTAGAAATTCTAGAAATTCTCTGAGCATTTGGATCCCTTCGTTCTGATACTTAAAGTCTGCAACAATGACTTGACCGTTCCATATTTGACAAAAGATCCGTGTTCTGCTCGTGAAGATCTTTCATGAGATACCACACACGGCGATACGCGGCGACCGGATCCTCTCGATCACTTGGTGTCTTCCGATGGCTTGAGCTGGACAAAATATAAATTGCGATCTGAATTTCTTTTCCAGTGACCTTTCATACGATACCGCACACAACCCTTGGACCCTCTAATCATCAAAATTTCTCAGCAGTTTCTACTACACAGTATTCGTTTCCAGGTAGCAAGGCATACGTGTACTAAGTTTAGTCAAAATTACTCCAGGAGTTCCAGATTTACGGTGGAACAAACATACATACATATGTCCATTTTTATTATATGTAAGAAATAGGAATGGAATACCTAATAGGTATAAGTCTGTATGAATAATAACTTTTCATAGAAAGGTCGTGATTTTTTGCCTTAGTAAATTGTATCTGAATTTGAAAATAGTGAAACAGAATTATATGATCATTGGTAATGTTTAAAACTCGCGACCCAACTGTGACGTCACAATAATTTCCCGCGGCATTAAGGTTCAAAATCGCATGAAAAAATGGTAAAAACAGCGTTTTTTTTCAATTTTTGGGGGTTAATTTCGCTTCAATCAAAAAACTTTTTCGGTCATTCCATAGACTTTAATGCGTATGAATATATGATCAACACAAAAAAGGTCGCGTCTTTCAGGAAACCAGTTGCTGTTAAAAGATCGGAGGTGTTTTTCGCAATTTTTTTTAGAAATCTGTACAAGATATAAAAATCTTTTACGGTCATTCCCTAGGTAAAGGTTCAATGTATCTACCTCTATTTTTTTTCCAAATCATATTTAGCAAGGTTGCCGGGATCTAAGGTCTCCCGTTTTTAGAAATTTTTGAAATGCCAATATGCCTGCTTTTAATGTGTGAATAAATACTCGTAGATCATGCGGTATAGATTCCCTGTGGACTAGTTACTCTGAAGGAAACTCCAACCAGCCTGTAACCAGCGTGGGTGTGTGGAAACATATTAAATCCCTTTGGCAACGATATAACGAGCTTACAAGCATCTTCGAAGCAATGCTACAATAATATGGGTTATATATTATGTGTTTTGAGTACCTACGTACGATATCATTGCTGATATGAGTGATGTGATGTATTTACGCCAATACTATATTCGCCTCGTGAATATGATCTCTAAAATTGTTTTGTTCACGTATATTATATCCTTAAAAAATATACTATTGATTAGTCCAGATTTGTTATAATTGTTGACTACTCTTAGGTACCTCCAACAAAATATCGTTTCCTTGTTCTAATCCCGTCTGATACTTGATAGTCTCCTTCCCCAAAAACGATACCTTAATATGCAAATTAGGTGAAAAATAAGTTACTTAATAATGACATTTTGTTCTTTGCATTTTAGCAAGTCCAAGATTACTTATACCCTAAAAAGAGGATAAAAGAATATTGGTCCTAGGTCTACAAAATTTTGCAGTTTTTTGCCTGACAACCAATTTTTTGATAATAAAAATTTTGACGTTTTATTGTAGAAATAATTGTCGCGTAGGTAAGTACGACACATTTATTCATTGAATATTGTATAGAAGCCCTGTGTAATGCTAATGATATATACTAATGTTAATAATCATGAATAGTATGCACTAATTGTAAACACTCCTCTCTCTACTCAAGTATTTATTTACTTATTGAGAGAGAAGGACAACATTAAACTATATAAATCTTGTACCTATCTGCTGAAAAATTACAACTGTACTTGTATTATATTACTAAATAAATAAAAAAAAAAAAATATCGTTGATGAAAGTCCCATGGCGAATATAAAGCTGGCAAACATTACGTAGTGGTATATCTTTTCTGTTGCATTACACTACATTGCACTACATTATTATATGTATAACTGAATACATTTACTTACTTACATCGACTACATCCCATAAGCCTTTACTTACAAGTTATCTATAGAATATAGAATCTTATGAGCCACCCTTTCTGTATGTAATCCTGATAATAGCTTTCGAACATTTTCTATTATTTGTTCATCTGCTTTTCTCATCTTATTTGTCCGTTGTTGTATTTTATTAATGAATACCCAGGAGGTACTTACATTTCATATTAATAGGTTTCTTTCATTTCAACGGCGAAGTGCCTGAAATTAATGAAAGTGGAAATATACCCATGTATATTTAACGGGAATTATATTCAAGAGCAGAACTAGGTATAATATTAAATTTAAATTATTAATTGAAATTCATAATTATTCATTACCTTATTACTTTTCGTTTGCTAAATAATGAATACATCTCCTCACTACCTATATACATTCAACCATCAATGGGTTCGAACTTAACATTGATTATATTATCGTTGAAGAATTATTATACCCAACCATACATACTAGGGTATCCGGAACCGGTGTGTTTTTACAGAACCGGGATTTCGGTACTGGCCTTCAACGGAACCGGGAAATCCCGGTTCTTTCGGTATTAGGATACTAGCCTATGAAGGGAGTAGAAAGTGGTGCTACCGAATAATTGAAATGATTTTTAGGTACAAAAATAAAATAAATTAAGAATTAGATAAACTTTTGTATTGAAACAGAAGGCACGTACCAGCTACCCACTAAAGCAGGCAGTGCTAGAGGTAGAGGATTTTTGCTCTCTGTAATACGACCTCAGAAACAAAAGAGCGTCGAGACTTCTATCACTCAAACGCGACCGAATTTTGTTACATAACAAACCAGCGGACGAAAACACTCTTTCTGGCTCGACACTAGTCGGTGGAATTGTAAGAAGATGTTCATATGCCTGAGCCAAATATCGCCCACGGTCTCCTCCATTTTCAAAGAGGGCCATCTCGAACCTTACGATCGAATTTTGATCGTTTTCATTCTGAGGAGGTCTATAACGTTACTCACGAGTTTTGGCAAGCTCAGCATTCAGCTCTACATACGCCATATAAACCAAATTTTACGTTTTGAAGTCGAGTCCCGAAAGTACCGAAAGAACCGGGACACAAATTTTAAATCCCGGTTATTTGTAACCTCAAAATAATAATAATAATAATAAATACTTTATTTCATAAATAGACATAATAAATACATTCACAATTTTGCCACCCAACTAGGCAAAGCCCGTACTAAGGTGGCATTACATTTCCATATTATGTATTACACTTATATATTTAATTCATGTATTTCATTTATATATTTCATTTATGTATTTCATTTATACATCTCATTTACCCAAGTATATAAAATTAGTTATTTTCTTTATGTAAATTATGTTTTTTTTTTTGTTTTTCATCCAATCAATTGTTGCAATCCTTATGTAATACGATAACACATACAACACACACACACACACATACATACATTACACCACATAACATTCAACACATAAAAAAGAACCGGGAATTTCCGGTTCTGAACACTAATACATACTACCCTATGAGAACTGAGAACACGCAATCATGTGTTTAGAGAAGAAAATAAAGTCTTTTTTCTTACTTGCGCCAAAGTTAGTACATTACAATGAAAACAATACAACAAACCATTAACGTCAGCTTAATGTCTGATGTGTACTTACCGTTAGTGCTCACCAAAAGAATTATAATGTAAGTGGGTAAAATGCAATTTAAAAAGTAGGTAAAGATGTTTTTTGGTTGAATATTTTTGAAACGCCAGACACGCACACCGGGATGTTTTCCCGAGGGATAAATTAATGTTGCGAACATGTTCATTCAAAATCAAATTAATTAGCATAATTAGGAGAGAGTACCGCCTCAAGGGAGCACTTTGTTCAAAGCAGATAACTACCTACTTAAGATTGTAACAAAAGAAATTCGGGAAAAAACGGAAAATTGAGACGAAAATATTAGAAATTGTAAGCAAATCTTATTTTAATATTCCCTCATTGTAATAACTCTGTGTTCTATTATCGGGGAGGTTTTCCAGTTAATTAACTTGGTATTTTTTTACGCGGTTTTCTTCAACTTGACTTGTCGTTTCATGTTGTCTTCTTCTATATTTTCCTCTTCAAATTTTAGTAACTTCCTAGTGTCCCAGGACCTTAAAAATTAGCACACGTACTTGTTTCAAAAGGTGGGGATTATTTATATATAAAGAGGAAAATGGAGATGTAGACAACGACAGGATTTAGTTATTACGTGGTAAAAATGAATTAAATATTTGTTGGAAAATTAATACATAGTGATTGTTCATATAATCGTCAACTACCTAAACTGGCAGACATCATCTGATAATGGATTTAATATCGATGGTACATAAACCAATCTATTTATATTGTAATATACATATTATTATTTCGTATAATAGTCGTACATAAAGTATTATAATATTAATCGCGTTATCCGTTCTGATAATGCAACTTCCGCTCAGAGCATACGTACTTTGGCTAATCCAATATTATAGAGATAAAACACACATGTTGATATTCTACATTACATTTTACATCATGACATACCTATCCATACAGTGATGCGTTGGTATGATAATAAATTATTTACAAGAGAATTGAGCATAATGTTAATGTATTATGTAGGTACATGATGTATCGCTGTGTGAACAATACACCTACCTACTTGAATCGAATAGCACTTTTATTCCCCGAAAGATTTTGTTTTAAAAGCTACGTACTTCTAATTCATTGTAAAGCAAGGAAATACGAGAAAACAGCAGTGAAACCGTATTTGCAGTAGGTACAGTTAATTCATTTTTATTATTCTGTGGCATTTCCTTTTATACCTATATTGTTAATTGCGATTTGTATGAACTTGGGTACCTGTCGAGATTAGAAATGAGACGTTTGTACAGTGACACGTCGACTTTGATATTGTCAATTAATCAATATCGTTTTCATTGGAAATCTAGAATGCTGCATCTCTTGCTCCATCAATTCACCTAACCTAACCTTCATATTCATTGGGAAGAATTGTATTAAATAATAAATCATTTCTCTCGAAGTTAGTCCTCGTAGCTTTGCATTAACAAACTGCTGAAAGTTACAGCTGCTGAACGAAAATAATGGGGCTGTGATTAATATTAGTTACCTATAATTCCCTTATGCGGAATATTTCAGTTCGGTGGGAAGCGCCAACTTTCTGCTTTAGGTAGGTACCCACCTAATATGTATTATTGTATTTCAGGTACAAAACTACAAAACACTTCGAACTGTGGTTTATTTCGTAGTGTGATTTACGATAGACAGATTTGCGCCCAGCCATGCGTTCATAAATTTGCTGGAATAGATTGGTTGAAAGCGAATATTTCACACGCAAGCAAAGTGTCGTTGGCGGAAACCTCTCTTATCTTTACTCGCCACTGTTTCTATAATTATTTGTTTCGTGTTTTGATGTTTCGAAAGTTCACGGTTTCTGTCAAACACATGTTGTAGGTTGTACTACTACAATAACTTCGAGAGTTGGAAATAATTCACGTGGGATTTTACTGCGCTCTGAATTTATTAGATTAAAAAACTTTTTTGTATACGTAAAGATATATGTGTACGAACGTAGTATCTGCCTGTTTTCTGGAATGATCGAACCTAATCAAATTGACTTTCTTTTATATGTATTGATATCACTTTTCCCAAACAATAACAACTTCAGAAGATTGCGTAGGTTTTCAAGGTCGTTGGTATATTTGTTATGGTTGTTGTTGTTGGGTAAGACGTGTGTTGTTTTATACGTGGCCGGAAAATAACGCACATGTAAAAAACGCATATGAAAAAATCTCATAAGAATATAGCGCATATGAAAAAAGCGCATATGAAAATAACGCAGTATGAAATTAGCGCATAGTGAAATTACCTCAGTGTGAAATTAACGCAGGGTGAAAAAAACGCAGCATGAAAAAATCCCATAAGAAAATATCTCAGTATGAAAATATCTCATAAGAAAAAAACTCATATAGAAAATAGCGCCATATGAAAAAAGCTCATAGTCTAGTATTAAATTTGGATTCTCTCTGATTCTAAATTATTGAATTACTAGCATGGTTACCTCGATGCCTCGCTCATTAGATACGCTTTACGAGAAGATTTTTTAACGGTCTTTGGGGGAATTGAAATATTTCCTTAACCCATAAAGTAATTTTGTCCCCTGTTTCTCTCATTACTGTTCAAGGTAAGTTTTTACAAATAATAGGCGCGACTGTTTGTTTTTCTACCTCCAGTCGATTCCGTTCAAGGTTGCAGTTTAAATTTTTAACATTTGTTGCCACATACTCATAATGTTGTTCTGATTTCATGGTTTTCGGGCTAACCGTGTATAAATTGGCTTTTACTCGACGCTTCTACATTCCTGTTGATGTGCTCTGAAGAAGAAGATACTAGCATGAGTGTCGATGAAAACTCAATCCACACATGATTCGCCCGCTTCGTAAATTACTTCATGTAGGTAGTTATGGTGTCAGGCGTTACCTTCTGTATTGTAAAATTATATATTATTTTCAGTTTTCTTGTCAAACAGAATATGAAATACAAACAGGTACGTATTTTATTTATGTTTTATGCTAAGGTTTTATGTTAGTAAGGAAAATGTATTTATTATTCTCTTGTATAGAGTAGTACTATATTTTTACTAATGTGGATACCTGTCCTCGTTAGGAGAAAAATAAATAAATGTTGGGGTTAACTGGAAGATATCGCATTTCTGCTATAAGTTCGCCCTAGTGAGCAATGCTTTATAATCTGTGGTATGTTCATTTTTATATTTATGTGTATACTTTGTTCACTTAAAAAATAAACAAATAAGTATATGTGAAAAATTAAAAAGTAAGTATGTAAATTTACAAATAAATGTAAAAAAGTGAAAAAGTATGCAAATTTACAGTAATGTTTTTCAACACCTTTTATTTGGAGGAAATAATATTATAAGGAGTTCATGACAGGGAAAGTTAAGATAATACATAAAATAAAATAGCTAGGTTGTATATATAAAGTATTGGGACTGAAGTATTCACATCGCAGCACAGTTCATCACAGATGAACACAGCGCACAACTGCGTACAGCACAGCACACACCACAGCACGGTATTTATTTCTTTAAACCGTTGATGTAAAAAAAAATGTGTAAGTACACGATTATTATTTTAGATAGACGAATTGATTTTAGACAAATTGGTTTTAGACGAATTTACTGGACACCCTAAAATATTCATCAATTCATTAGTCATTAGTTAGTTAATAGCTCAGTCCTTTTGCAGCACGAAGTCGGCAAAATTAATAACAGATGGGACTCTATGCAGTATGATACCTTAGGGTGGGATGTTTCAGAATATCAGGCGTCCCCCCCGCCACACCTGACGCGTCACCCCCCTGGCCCCCCGAATAGGTCCCCCTACGTGGTTTTCATCTATTTATCAAAAAATTGTAACAGATAGAAGGAAAATGTTAAGGACAAAAATAGTCCTTAATAAATTCTCTACAAAATAGGTAAAGCACATTTTTTGATAGGACTAGTAATTTACCCGCAATAGCCGGTGAAAATATCGTAATTTTTTAATAAGAACCAAAAATTTTTTATTTTACTCAAATTGCTGAAAATTCATAAGAGCTACAAGAAAATGGTCAAAGAATGAATTAATTGCTATAGTTTTAGCTATAAAATGAGCTATTATTTATTTTTGCACGGCTCATAGTTTTTGAGTTATAACATAAAATTCCAATGACAGAAGTCTTAAAAATGGAACTTTTCATACAATTTGTATTGAAATGCTGTGATATTCAAATTTAGGTTACGCCTGTTTTTCACAAGTATGTGAAAGATAAAAAATGTATTGGAGTATGACTGGATTTTGTAAGTATTTTAAGGTATAATTCTTTAGAAGTTCAATACACTTTTGCCAGCCATATTTCAAAGCCGTATCCCAGTTTTGCAGAAGGATTCGTCAAGATCATTAAAGAAGAAAATTTAGTGTATGTCTGTGTAAGATACGAGGTTCGGCTGAACACTTCGTAGCCCTGAGAAAAAAATGTACAGACCAGTTTAAGTTCATTATTGATATAGATAATTTAAACTTCATTAGGGCTATTTACAAAATTTGAGATCGATAGGACGACGCTGGCACTCTTGGCACCATTTTTATTTCAACGTGTTTGACATTTTTGTGAAAATGTGAAATTGTCAGCTGCGATCCGTGATAAAATATTATTTTATCTAAGGTCATAGACCGACACGAACCATAAAAGAAATATCGGGTTCATTAATGGAGTCTGTTCCATCATATGCCATGATTAGAAAGTAAGTGCCAGATTTTGAATGGGCACAGCAAGGTGTCAAACACAACCCTTGAAGCGGAAAGCAATAAAATGCAGTAGTTCTGGAGAACGTCGATAAAGACATGGATTAATTTTTCAAAGATCGCGGAATTATTAGTTAGGTGATAGCAGAGATTCCAGTGATCTGATTTTAATCAGTAGTGTTCATCTTAACTTCAGAACAGGACTTGTACAAACCCTCGAATCGCCGGGTGCCAATGCTTTTGACCCATATCCTAACCTTGAGGAATCCTTCTGGAAAACTGGGATAATGGCTTTGAAACATGACTGGCAAAAGTGCATTCAACTTCGAAAGGATTATATCTTGAAATACTAAAAAGACCCAATCATACTCCAATACATTTTTTATCTTTCACATGCTTGTGAAAAACAGGCTTAACCTAAATTTTAATATCACAGCATTTCAATACAAATTGTATGAAAAGTTCCATTTTTAAGACTTCTGTCATTGGAATTTTATGTTATAACTCAAAAACTATGAGCCGTGCAAAAATAAATAATAGCTCATTTTATAGCTAAAACTATAGCAATTAATTCATTCTTTGACCATTTTCTTGTAGCTCTTATGAATTTTCAGCAATTTGAGTAAAATAAAAAAAATTTGGTTCTTATTAAAAAATTACGATACTTTCACCGGCTATTGCGGGTAAATTACTAGTCCTATCAAAAAATGTGCTTTACCTATTTTGTAGAGAATTTATTAAGGACTATTTTTGTCCTTAACATTTTCCTTCTATCTGTTACAGTTTTTTGATAAATAGAGGAAAACCACGTAGGGGGACCTATTCGGGGGGCCAGGGGGGTGACGCGTCAGGTGTGGCGGGGGGGACGCCTGATATTCTGAAACACCTCACCCTAAGGTATCATACTGCATAGAGTCCCATCTGTTATTAATTTTGCCAACTTCCCCATACATTGATTTCCTAAAGTGACTGAACTATAAGAACTGCAACCATTAGATTAAGTATAATTGTTTCATAAAAAGACAACAACTTTCTTTCGAGGAGCTGTTCCGTGTCGAAATCATGTCTGAACACTTGGGATATTTAAAAATTAGAACCATAACAAACACCTATTATGTTTTATACATTTAGCAATTTACCATTACAGCCAAGGCAAGATAGGGCCAATAACCAGAGCCGTCGCTTGTGTGCAAAAGCAAAAAATGTCGCGGCCCCTATTCTCATTTATTTTAGATATATGGGTGAATTTAGGAACCTAGCCTAGCCATAGTAAGCATAACGTTGTATTATTTGAGGAAAACGAGTGCGGAGCTAGCACCAACTGTGAAAATTGCTTTGCTAGAACATGCAGAACCGACGGTCGTGAAGTAAATTTAAAATACTGTTTTTCTTGAAATAAAAAGTGTTATAAACAATGCATCAGATAGCGACGATGCGATTAGCGCCGCAGTATTTTTTTATGAAACAATCGTAATATAATGGATGCGGTTCTCAACAGTACCTAACTTGTGATAAATACTTTCCTGCCTGCGACCGCCCCTTGTATATGCTGCCTGAGTTTACAACCATCCATCTATTATTGACGATAATAAAATAATGAACAGATTAAAATAAAGGTTACATCAGGTACATTATTTCTACGGTTCACATATTGTTATAATTGTAACCGATAAGCTAAATTAGGAAATACCATATTTTCAGAAAGACAGTATATTATTTTTTCAAATAATAATGCATGGCAGCAATTATCAAATCACTCTTAAATTCAGTAAAGCTTGATATATAGGCTTAGAGTAATTATAGGATTTCTCTGTGTACATAGGTAAGGTTCCAATATATTGTTTTGTTGGTAATCATTACTAATGTTTATCTCTCACAAACATATTTTTAAATAATTATATAATTGTGATTTAGAAGACATTGTAATAGAGTAGAAAGAATAACACGAGTAGATACTTAATTTAATACACATTTCAATCATGGTACGGGCTCATGCTCAGTTAGGTAGATCACACCGTATACCATGTACTTCTTATTTATATTCAAATAAATAAAAATATCCTTTTATGTTAAGTATATGAAAAAATATCCCATTATGGTAAAACGTATCTAATGAGCGAGGCATCTAGGCAACCATGCTAGTAAGTCAATAATTTAGAATCAGAGAGAATCCAAATTTAATACTAGACTATGAGCTTTTTTCATATGGCGCTATTTTCTATATGAGTTTTTTTCTTATGAGATATTTTCATACTGAGATATTTTCTTATGGGATTTTTTCATGCTGTGTTTTTTTCACCCTGCGTTAATTTCATACTGAGGTAATTTCACTATGCGCTAATTTCATACTGCGTTAATTTCATACTGCGTTATTTTCATATGCGCTTTTTTCATATGCGCTATATTCTTATGAGATTTTTTCATATGCGTTTTTTTCATGTGCGTTATTTTCAGGTAACCGTTTTATATTGTCTGGCTTTCGACTTTCGTACTGAAGTCATATTCGTTATCGTTTCTTTTACCTGTAGGTAGGTAGAAAGGTGTACCATTTCAGTACACCAATTTTAATTTATACCAATTTTAATAAAAATCTCAAGTTTCAGTAGATTTCAGAAGTGAATGTGGAGAATGTAAAATTATTTTATATCGAGAAAATAAATAATAAATAAAAACCTAACCGTTGGAGTCACTAAAACATTCTCATTCATCAATTTTAGTAGGTGAGTAATCTTGCTTTTCCCGACGCAGTTCGCGTTTTCAGTTATGTATCTACACTATCTCCTATGGTTCCTATCGCTTTGACACTATTGTTAGAGTATTGGATATTACGTATTACGAATAGTAGGTTTTATGGTTATCAAATTTCATAGTCGAAGGTAACTTTTTCTTATTATTTTGGTACGTTGTCAATACTCGTATACTGTTCTAGAATACAAAATACATATTAGCAGCTAGGGAGATATTCAATCATCTTAACGTGAAAGTGTATTGATTTCTTCCATCAAACAAAGTATAATAGCCTATCTTTATTTATGGCGTAATATTCGATAGAACAGAAACTAATATCTATAATGACAGGTATGAGAGGAACCTAAATTAGCACAATACTTATTTTAACATTGACCTATCTACGATTTTCTATGTACTGCAATCTTGTGATTATATCTTCCATCTTCCCCATTATTTATTAACTATTATTGGCAATTGTGAGTTTTGACACTACAACTCAGCAATGCGTTAAAATTGATCCACTGTCGATACGCACGTATAGTCCATCCATGTTATATTATCGAACGTAAAACGGAATTTCGATATCTGAAAATCTATTTCCGGCTGTAACGTGAGAGTTGATTAAATTCGAATTTAACTGCGGGAAATTATTGCTTGGAGAAGCGGGTTGTTGAAGTTGTAACGGAAACATTAGGTAGGTAGGTACCTAACCTACATTGCATTACTAAATAATATTTCTCACCTTTACCTCCGCGCATTACACGTGCCGTGAAACTACCGCAGTTTTCAAAGGAAATTTACGTTCGAAATTATTGAATTTCCATATTTTTCTCATTGGCATATTTTTACTTACTGTTTGTATACCGACTGAAATCATGGTTTTTGCGAGGCTGATTACTTCTATTACAATTTCGCTATCCAGTAATTGGCTCGCAATGGCACCTTGTGTATTTTTAGAAAACTTTGGAGTGTATGGACAGTCACACACTATCTGACCGTTTCAGTTGACCGAATCGACCATTTGCAAAAAAGCTTCGACCAAAACACCTCTCTGAATTCAGTTTTACCCCGATTTTGAATTTCGATTTTGGTCGGAGCTTTTTGTGCAAACGGTCGATTCAGTTAACTGAATGTTAGAACGTGTGTTGAAACCATAGCCTCGAACTATTTTCGAAGTGTGTATCCTGTTCTTCTTCTTCTTACACAATGAACTCTATATAATAGTGATGTAAATGCTAAACATTAACATCGATATTGAAAACCATTGATACCATTTTCTAAACATGTTGATGAACATGTTGTGTTGTATTGGTAAAAAAATAAAAAGGATTAATTATATAAATAAATAAATTTGTATAATGTTACCAACTAACTTAATATGCTGCCGCTAGAATTAATAATTAATTTCATTACGTAAATTAAATTATTTACATAAAACAATTGTCATTTTATAATTAATGATATTCCAGAAATTCAAGCTGTCTAAATGTCGATCATATAATTATATATTATCCTGCTTAAAAACAATCATTTCGCCCACCCAAGACAACATTGAAGGTAATAAAAATAATAAATTATACTTAACATGCCCAAATGTCGTGTGGAAATGCAGATTACGCTAGAAAATGTAAATACATATATCTTTTCTCCTTTGTTAATATCATTATTAATTTATACGTAAAAAATATTTGAAATCGCTTATAATTCGTAAAATCCCAGGAGCGTACTTAAAATATCGATGGCTCGATGATGATATCACGTGCCTATGGCAGATTTAATTTAATAAAAATATATTATTTGCGATGTTATTTTAAGCGTAAAAATAAGTCAAATAACTAAGTAAGCATTACTTGTCGCATTTTTAGTCGAAAGGTGCATAAATTAACAATGATATCATTAAAATATCTAATTACAATCACATTTTGACACTGTGAAAATCGTAAACGTCAAATATCAACAAAAGAATACTTATTGAATTTTATGAAAACGAATAATAATAATAATAATAATCGGACAACTTTGACAACTTTGAAATGACTTCTTTGATGGACAACTTTGAAATGACTTCACACACATTTTCATAGTGTTGTATTGAAACAAATGCTTTACAACTGATCTAGTCAGTATGACTAAAAAATATTTGATTAAGTACTTCAATAATCAAAGGTTGAAACCCATAATCCGAGTGAATTTAAATCATATTCCGTATCTGTTTGTTTATATCCCGATGATTGAAAGCTCATTGCAGTGGAATTAAAATTAGGTATATTCATTAAGAGATTCCACGACTTTTTGCGACCTTGTAGAGTCGTGTAAGCTTAATAAAAAGTAGGTATAGCATAAGTTCATTTTTTTACTTCCCTCATATATTCTTCGTGAAATAGATAATCGTAATTTGTATATATACCTAATAGGTATGTTGTTATTTGCGAACGAGGAATTATTTTTATAATTTCGCATTGAGATTTGGTATCAATAGGTACACATGAAACGTCTCTATGTTTAACCCTGGTATAATAAACATAAAGTATGGCACTAATTACTAAGAAATTCAATCTGGAAAGATGAAACAGTACAAGTAATTTACTATTAATTAGGTACATGGTACCAAAGGGTAGTTTCAACAAGAAAATCCTGAGGGATACATGTACCTACTTGTAATTGAGTAGGTATATAATAATAAGCCAACTAAGGAGGTTGTATACTCGTGAATATACTCGTACCTCCTCACTCCTCAGAACTATTACCTTGATGTCATGACAGTGTATTATGTAATGGATTATTATTTTCACCTATGAAGGTTGACTGATTGTCATGTTATTATAATTATAATTTTGTACATACTACTTAGACTTAGATGATGGTTGAAGGGATTACAGAAATAGGAGACGTTTAATTATTTCAGTTACCAGCTGCGGGATGTCTTATGAAAATTTATCTAGATAAATTATATCTGACTTAATAAATAATATGCTTAGATAACATTTTATCCACCAAATTTACAGAACCAATTTGTCAATTTTGATTGGGGTAAATAAATGTGGTAACTCTAAGAATATATAAATTACGATCGTGTATCATACTTAGTAATTCTGATTCCTTTGTTGGTTTCATACAGCTCCTGCAATAAGTATATATTATTTAATGTCTGTGTTTTCTGACCTTGCTTGACGCTTCAGCACTGTGGGTGTAAGATCCTTGAGACATATTTCTTGAAAATTGAAATGGTGGTGGTGTTCAGTGGTGTTGTCATCCAAATATTATAGTTTTATCCTGGGTTTGTTCCGGACAAGCATCATTCTGTCACACGTATTATGTAACTTAAGTATTTCCGTCTCTTTAGATGTGTCCTCCCACACAGCGGTGAGTGGAGCCCTTATTGTGCCAGACAGGCAGAGGAAAAGAAAAAGGTTTCGAAATAAAATCTGAAAAGAATAATCGCGATTGCCTGCCTAGGTAATAATTTATCTCTAAGCAAATCAAATTTACAAGAATAAAAAGGCAAGACACGCACAATTGTCATGTTTATCGAAATAAGGAAAAATAACATTGTCTCGCAAATAAGAATTGTGTGGAGTAAACATTTTTCTTGAATTATTGAGTCGGAATATATGAAATATTTTTTAATTGAACTTATACCGATACGTGACATATTCAAGTTGCTCGCGATTTCTCAGTCTAGAACTGAGTAGAAATGATTTACAAAATTGATTAAGTTCTCTGGAGGGTTATAAATTATAATATAATAATATTGGTACGCAGAAACTGTATAAGGGAGAGGATTATCAGGCTTTATAATGTAATAATGTATTACCAATCTATATTTTGTATACTCACTCTCTCGTCTCGCCTGGTTTGTGTGTCTTTGCTTTGAACCGTAATCGTATTGGCTGGTTCGTTGAATGCCATTATCGTCAAGCAGCAACACGGTTCGTCTGAACTGAATATTAATATTATTGGAGATGAAACATCAATATTTAATATCATTTAACGATACTTTCAATGGTTAGTAAGCAGTAAACACGTTACACAGTACCTACTCTGAAATTGACATTATGGCCCTACGGCCTACGCCGTACCATTTTTTGCTTGTTTATCTAATTAAAGACACTGTTCCTGAAATAATCCTAAACTATTTAAAAGTCTGTACAGAATTGAAGCAGGGGACAAAGTAACATACTTCAGGACGGGAATTGTTGTTTGAATCATTTGTCACTCTTACATTAACAATTAAGTATGTTCTTAGTCGTCAACGTTCTTGGTTGTTCAAATTAAGTAGTAAGCTCATTAAGCAATTCAATGTGAGTACGTGATATTTTAATTATTGTACCGTTATGCAAATAATGTTGCGGACAATAAAGAAAGAAGCCTTATGTCATTTATCTTTATGTGGTTAGTAATAAAATATTACTTCTCAGTACACCAGTACTAATATCATCATCATACGAGTTACAGTCCCGTCATATATCTGGCAATTTTGGTACAACTAGTCCTCCACGGGCCAGCCTTTATGGATCACTCGACTACGGTGATTTGCCATAAAAAAAAGAATCGTGAAAAGAAAACGCGGCGATCGTCTTACCTATATGTATGTTTACTATTAATAAGATAATAAGTAGGTAAATAATGGTCGTCGATATGTATGCAGTTTTTAGTCTGTATAATAAATCCATTTACTATTCTAACAGCATTTTATTATGTGAATATATTGGTTTGGTATGTCAGAGATGACAACCACGATAGAGACTGAATAGAAAAATGTCTTATTGAATTTATTTAAATCTGCGCCATACCTTCTGGTCACCGTTTTGGTTCATTACATGAAGGATGTCATATATTTGATATAAGAGTAATAATTGTGATTTGTCATTTAGGTATAAACCGTGCAATTTTCTGAAAGAATGAGTTGGTATTGAGTGTATTGATACGATTCCCCAGTATTTCAGTTACCCCCGTTTTCACCAACTTTTACCTAAGAAGGAGACCCCTAAGAAATTTCCATACAAAAACAGAGATAATATTCTATTTTTTGACACGCAGGCCTACCAACCACACCCTAATTCCATACAAAATGCAACACGCAACGAATATTATCTCTGTTTTTGTATGGAAATTTCTTAGGGGTCTCCTTCTTAGGTAAAAGTTGGTGAAAACGGGGGACAGTCCACTTCATGCCATTATTCCTTTGCTTATGTGGATTTGATTGGACTTCATTCATGAATTATTTTTACCTGATCATCGTAGCTTTTTGCAAACGGCAGCAACATTGTACATTTAAACTATACGGAAAACATTTATTCTCAATGTTCATCACTTGGTACGTGAGTTGGTATAATAGACAACATAATATAATAATTATTATAATAAACCCGTTCTTTCACATGACTATTGATGATAGGATGTCCAGTTGTTGCTCACTCTATCCCATAACTGTGTATTTATAATACGTAATAGATACTATATTCATATAATGCTATTTATTGACAGGTTCTTCTTATTTTAAGTGTTCGAGTCATCGCCATTTTATTATTGCACTTTACGATTGCTTTATTGAGTCTCGCATTTTTAACTGTGCGCATTATTTTATTCGTGGTTTAAAAACCTTACACATTGCAATGTCTGATTAGCATTGCGCATTTACATTATAGGATTTATAGGAAGTACAGTTGAAACAACATACGATTGCATTGCATCACCAATTTTACAATCATCCCGATGTAATATGTTTATTTTAACTTCGAGTCTTGTGTGTGTGATGAGCGTCCATAACATCCCAATTTGTTTAGCGATAATACTTAAAAACAAAAAAGTTATATGATCAATTAATCGAACATTAATTTTACAATCGGTAGTAAGGTACATATAATTTACCAACGGCTGTATATAATATTTACCAAATTAGTGACAGGTTTGCTGTTCGCTCAGCCTGCACCTACACCATACACAGTTATACATTACCTAGTCAGTATACTTAATTGAATATCGGATGTTTCTATTTCATCGATGTTATATATTATTGATGTACATACTTATACTATACAATATTATATCCGATGTAACCTATCACGATTATTGCAACGTTATAAAGCACTACCTATATAAGTACCTAATTACGATAGGTAATAACAGTGAAAGGTTATTCTGATAAAAGCTGTACCCGGTCATATCTAACTATCGAGTATCCAACCATTACTTACATCAGTCGACCAGTTTACTATTGATTGTTGACCAATACAATTCATGTAATGGAATTAGCGATCTGAAAAACGCTTTCAAATCCGTCTGAATATTTACAAACAGTGTACAGTATTTCTATTGTTGTTGACTTTAACGGGTACCTACGTAATTCTTGTAATGGAAAGAATGTCAATAATAGGTACCTTTTCCAGAAATTGAAGACATTGTGTATTGAAAGAATATTCATGAATCACATCACAATATTTAGGGATGAAGTAGCTTATTCGGTTAATAGATTACTCATAATAACCCTTGATTTTTGACATCTAATGTTGATATTAGGTTTCCTTCATCAACATTAGTTTGATTTTTTTAGTAAGTAAGTAGGTAGGTATTCAGTTTTCTATGAATCGTTACTCTGCAAATTACCTACATAGTAAAAAGATAAGCGTTGCGTACTTTTTGTAGATTTTAGATTTTTTATTGATGAAAAAGTAAAAAAAAATAATAACAATAATATAAGCCGCCTATGTGATTTAAAACGTAATCCACGTCCGGTTTCGTAAATATTCGTTTGCTTACAATGTCAGGTGCCCATTGATAAGTAGATTACAGATAACACGTATACCTACAACTTGTATGAAATAAAATTGTGTTTTTTTGCGAGCATGTTTATTTTTCTGTTTAATTTTCTTGTTCCTCAGAGTATGTACACCCGAATATTAGCCCCGTTGCTTGCTGACATTTTTCATCCCCTTCATCAATGTTAAAACGTAATAGGTACATCTCCACCCCGAAACGTTTTATTTTTGTAACAAAGTGTTTTGATGAAATGTGATAATAAATCGCGTTTCGACATAATTATAATTCGTTATAATACCTATCCTATTACATATGTTGTAATAATAAAGTTGCCAAGCGCATATATACGAGTAAGTACGTGATGAATATTCGTGGATTAACCAACCGTCGTCATATACTACAAAATACAACTCGATCATAGCATAGCATACTAGATGTAATGTTTAGTTGTAGGTAAGTCAGCATACGTTGTTCATTAATAAATGATGATACGAACGTAATATTGTATTAATAGCTTATCAGTGTTATCACATGGGTGTTATTTATTACTACATCAACTGATAGCATCATTGATGACTTTTATTGCTTTTCGTGTTCCGCTCTATAAAACATTGTTTATACGTAACATCATAAGTGTATCAGTCATATATAGTTGCACAATGATTAATGGCACACATTGTTGCACTCATTTTGTATTTCTATTATATCTAGGTGGGTTTTTTCAAAACGTTTCGCCAACCTGTGGAAATGTGCGAAGGAAGATTATAAAACAGTTACTTTTTTATTTCGATAATTGATATACGTTTAAAACGTGATTTCGTAGTTTCTAATTATGCAAGGATGCCGAGGCAGCGTTCTCCAGAATTCAAATTATCCAGGGACGGGTGTTAGCTTCTTCTTCGTCGCTGTGCAATCAAATATCCTGTAACATATTTTGTGTCTCACATTATTGGGTATTCTGTAGATATTTAATGAATTCTTTATAAATGTATGTCGTCATACAATTAGATAAATTCGTTATCGTTGTATTTAGTACGCGAGTGCCAAGGAATGAATGGACAACAGTACATGCGAGTTGATACTCATAGATTATAATGCTTCATTAACAATATTCCAAACTGTTTGTGTGTAGGTATAGCCATTCATTCATTCATTGATAACTCATACATACTTACTCACTACTTCTACCCATCCACTTGAATGTATCATAAGTATTTTATCATCACATTGAATATTACAAAGTTTCTACACATAGATATCTAATATGAATAGAAATAATATATTCCAGTTGAGTGCCTCTAATGTTCGCAACTTCAGAAGGATCAATAATAGTTTGAAACGCTCTGAAAAATATTTGTAGATATTATTACGAGTAGGTCTTGCCTACAATTTAGTACCAATATCTTTGACCTTGTTTTTTAGGGTGGTTTGGTTCATGGCCAATTTTTTTTATTAAAAATTATACGCGATCTTTAGAATAATGTTTGGATTTGAAGTAAATTGTTAAATACAAACCTAGGACTTTTTATTCATCTTACAAAAATATGTAATTCACTCATGTGTCAACGTAATTTTCAAAAAACAGTCTATTTAAGTACGTCTAGTTTTATTTGTATGTATTGTTGAATCAATAAAATACTAAAATTAGAACTTTTATTACAATATTGTTATTTTTATTTATAATTTTCTTGGAATATATTTAGTCCTTTGTAAACCTACACAACTTTGATTCTTTTTATCCAACTTATATATTCTCAGTCTTTCATCCTACTGGATCAACTTCTTCTAATACGTATGACCTTTCCTTTCATTTCCAAAAAGTTAATCTTTCATCAACATAAGTAAGTTTTGATGTTGTTTAATCAACTGAAACTTTATAAAATATGTTTTAGTAATAGATACTTATATGATTTGATCACATTCAATGTTACCTCTCCCCTACAAACTAAGGTTTATTTGTTCGTATTGTGTTGTGTTCACTTCTGTCTTCTAGTCCTAAAAAATTGGAGCTCAGACAAGAAGAAAAAATCAGTAGAAGTACTTGGTATGAAATATTATTTTTTATAATGAACGGAGACTTACAAAGTTGCCTCAATTTACGCACGTGGTCCTTACGTCGTGAATATAAAAGTGGCAGGGAATTTTTAACAATTTCTTCCGTGGTTATTCAGTTGTTTTGTCATACTACCAACAACCACAAAATAAAAATGTTATCTATACAAAGGAATATTAGGGCTGGTATGTGATAAACGTATTTATTAATTAAGTACGTAAGTAGTAGGCGTATAATTTTCTGATAAAATATTGGTCTATTTAATACCACAATACAACTGTTGTGGGTTTTCCTCCATTCGATAAGTTTTGTGAACAATTGTGTCGTATTAAAATATATATTACTTTGCAATAGTTTACAGACTTGTAGTATACCTGCCTACAAATTTTGTTGGCAAATAAAACCTCAAAGTTCGTTAATACTTCATCGAATCCTATTTGACAGTGGTATACATTATGTTAATCTTCGTTCCCAGACGACCTCAGTCAATAAGTAAATCCATGAAGTTCATGCTTTTCTTCATCACATCAACTTAACATAAATTTTTACCTGCTCAATTTGATCAACGTAGTCGAAATATGCCGCTTTCATTCGGCGATTTGTACCCTAGATTGGTGACTTATTTTTTATTGGTATTCAAACGTAGTGTAACAGTCAGCAAATGATTCACTCATCCTAATTCATTATTATATCCATAGATATGTAGTGTGTTGTCTGTTGATTATCTGCCTAGAGATTACAATGAACTGTATATACGGTTTCATGACGAGGCGATCAACTTAGCTCGCATATAATATACTATACTGTAATGTACGTATCACACACGCACTTGTTTAATAAGGTAAGGTCAAGGATTAGGATCTTCATTCTACGGATGGATATTGTATGGACTCCACTGTAAATTATAATATTAATTAATAACCTACATAATGGAATACTTTAGACGTGAGTAACGTTATTCATACCAAGTATATCCATACGCCATACACTGATAATACTTGGAATTTTGCTTCATCATCCAATTTTAGTATTTAGTGGCAAATCGAGTTAAGTGGGTACTATGTACCTCATTATTTTAGGTAGGTATCTATACCTTCACGTTCATAGGGATAACTATAAATTTTCGTAATATAATAGTGTAGCTGTACCGTATGTATATTTTTAAAAAAATATAAAGGCAATTGATAAATGTATTACTGTATAAAGAAAGATGTCCTTCGCCAACGTATAACTCTTGAAATTGAAATATCCTTGTATTCTTTATTCCATTGCCGCTATTTAATACTTTCTTCAATCCCTATTTCCCCATTCGTTTACTTTTTATTCTAATTAAAACTTCTCTCAGATTGTAAAGAGCTGATGCTTAGTACTTCCGCTGTTCACGTACCTACTTCTTGATTATTTCGTTTAGCCTTTCAACTCGTCGGACTTTATCTCTCTGAGTAGATGTTGGTAGCTACCACTAATACCCAGTTGTTTAACTCGTAGGATTATTGTTTAATCCTTGATTATATTTATTAATCTCCGTCTAATATTATTATCAAGGGTATCTTTTAAATAGGATTACCGAATTTTACCATTGAAAATAATTTCTGGTTTAACATTAACAATAATTAAGTAGATATATTATATATATTTTTTATATTTTTCGAGGAGTCCGCCACATTACGTTTTTTTAATTGGAATAATGGAAAAAACATAAAAGTCGCTGTCGCTGAACATTGCAGTGACAATGTCAAACATCTGGACCCGTAAAATAATTAAGTACATAATGGAAATATATCTACGTTGGAAAACTTATTTTGTTTTAATTAGACATTCTGTCCGCGTCGTCCGATTTCCTCGTGTAGCCTATCAATAAATTACCCGTTCCAAATTAAACGTCAGAGAAATTGTTCCCATAATGATATTGTGCTGATCAACATCACAATCGTTTACTTACTTAGGCAAGTACCTACTCACTCTTGCTATAAGAGTATATATTTTCCAAGATGGTTCCTCTCTCAGTTTCCCTTTTTTACGGTGCTGATGTACCTGTGATGCCTATTTTAATTTTCTGCTCAAGTGAACTCCAAATACGGAACCATTCAGACGATTGCGAATTGACATATCGGAATATTGTGTAAACACAAGCAATAATACAAACTATTCAGGTATTTAGGAGTAACAAAATGCGTAGTTAAATTTCCTCCTATTTTTACTCCCCTAACATAACACACATTTTTTTCACACAAGTTTTTCAAAATTACAATTTTATAAATTTCAATTACGTGATTTGTAGAATTTATAACAGTGGGAGATTTTCTGTGTGAGAAGTTTAATGTAAAAGTGTAGTGATTCCTCGACGGATACTTCGTGTCTTCTATGACATGCAAGGGTACGTAATATGTCAGGGAGAGATGAATTTGTTTATTACCTAGCGATAAAAATCGGGGAAACTGAGGGAAAAATAGCATTAGCAAATTTCCAAATAAAAATTGCACGTGCGTAATGGTAACATTGAATGTGCGGTATGTATTTACAAATTGATTCAGTTAAAAAAACGTTTATGACAATGTAATAAAAGTATAAGGTTTATGGAAACATAATGCATAGGCTGAGCTCTTGACCCTATTATACAATCATGAGAGTGACTTTAGCGTTCGTGTGTGAAATGTTCATTTCCATAATATTTTACATAGGTACCTAATTATCTTGTCTTTTTTTATAAAATATTCACAAATAAATACGGGAAATGTGTTGTTGTCACCAACGATTATGTCATTATTACTGAATATTGAAAGCCATTACAAAATATTTCACACGAAGCTGTGTATTTATATTCATTATTACAAAGGGCCCTCATGTTTGTATTGTAAATGCAATGGAATCAAACAATACTGTACTGAACATAAAGATAACATAATGAGTTGGTGCATACTGCATATGCCTTGACATGATTTGCACCATGGTATGAAGTGAAGAGTGTATTAGTATCCTCCATTACCACATACCTGCGTACTTATATACTAAGTATTATAATTAGTGCTAGGTACTTACTACCGTATAAGATCAACTCAACCTTTTCTCTTTCATCTTCAAACCTTTTCTGTTTGTTTTGCACCCACGCCACGGACCTATTCATGGGTCAAATAATTGCCAATCAAATAGTCTTATCCTCAAATACGAAATCTATTCAACAACTATCACCACTCTAGTAGGTACTTAGTAAAATAGTTTGCGCCGAAACTTTTATTTGTTTTGGAGTCCTTGCGATGAAACAAAAATGTACTATTCTAGTTCAATATTTGGACAGGAAACAGGGGTATGATTCTGTGTTTGAAAAAAGTTGTTGTGGACAACACAATCTTAACCATTTAACAAAATGCCATAATATGCGTTACGAGTATCACTTAGCTGCTGGGAAAATGAGTATCTGTAGGTATATCGTACGTTTATCTCAATTTCATGTGTATGTAATCTATATTCTTTGATTTTTCATGTGTTCGCAATAATAATGATGAAATTCAATACCAACCTGTGACACCTATACGAGATACAGGTACCTATTAATAAATTAATGAAATGTTGATAAAAATAAGTTGATTGATAAAATGCGTTCTGATGGGGTATTTAGCTGACACGTCATCGTTTGGTCGTTAAATCAGTGAATATACTCGTTGTAATTTGATTATTTTTTGCACAATATACCTACTAGCAATATAATTCTAAGAAATTTCGTATATACCTACCTACTTGAATTTTGTAATCATTTTTGTGTTTCTGTTTGATGTCGTGCCTATCTCCTACATATATTAGGTCACAGATGTTTTTATGAGCACTTTTCGCTGAAACCTGTAACGACGTTGTCATTTCTGCTTACTTCTCCATAACATAGACATTGATGTTCAAATCGACAGAAGCAATAATAATATCGCCTTGAAAGGAAAGTCGCATAAAGTTTTATTATGTCAACATATAGAAGATACGTAGTAGCAAATACGAGTATAGTATGTATTAACAAGATGAACGGAATTGATCTTGATTGTTCGTGATGTAACGCTAATGACTCATTATATTGATAAATTACATATTGCGTACTAGTACCGTAAATGTAACTTAGTGCGTAAGTGCAATGTTCCTGACTTTGCGTATAAAAATACCTGTATATTCAGTTCTGCTTATATATGAATGTACTAATATACGGGATGACAGTAGGGGTCATTTAGAATCTTTTGAGCCCAATTTTAGCTAAGTGCAAAACGTTGATGACCTCTTATAATATAATTCTTATCTGTTAACTATCGGCGAGACTGATGCGTACGTGAGATGACTGTTGGACAAACCCCTCCCTGTCCACAGGTAGATTTACAAATGCCATAATATTGTTTCTATTTTTGATATTGCATTGAGTGGATACAGGTACCCACTTAATATTATTTAATAATAAACATATGTCAATCAACATCCACCTACGTGATTTATTGCATGTACATTGTACATACCATGTAGGTATTTACTGTCACGTATATTACCTATGGGCCACCGTATTACCTACGTGGGTTGAATTTCAATAAATCTATGAACTACTGATAAGTACGAGTAGGTACTGGTTTCTCTTAAAACATAAAACTTTTGTAACATAGGTGAAATAGGTTTAACAAGGGACGAACTGATAATCCCTTATTTCTTCGCATTTGTGCACAACGTGTATCGAATTGTGTCCACTTGTCCTTCCATTAATTGGAGATAGGAAAATCCTGCTGTCGAATCTTGTATTATTACGTCAGCCGTGTGTTGTTAAGAGCTCATTTTCCACACATTAGTTCTACTAACAAGAAAATTGTCCTTGTAGAACTAGTAGAATAGCGTAACCTAATGTTTCGGTGTTCACATTTTTTTAATGCGATCTAATATTGTAAGTTATACCTCATTAGGTATCTTCTTACTATCTTATAGGTAGATTACTAATTACGGCTTTTCCATATTTAACGTTTAGTTGTGTAAAAAATACATCCTGAAGGAGAATACTTATCGCAGAAAACGCGTTAAATATTTAAAGTGTGTTTATACATCCAACTTGGTATTTTTGTTTGCTGATGAAAACAATTTTACCCACTTTTTCATTGTTTGTTTTGAATTAAGAGGTGAATTGTTTTTTTTTCATATCCACATGGATTTACACCCTGCTACTATCTAACCTTATTTCGTCTCCCTAAATGGATTACATTTCACACAAACATCACGTACCAAACTCAGTCTACTCCCACAAGAATTCGATTACTCTGGTTTACCGTCTTGAGACGTTTTGTAAACAGATTAATTGTGTATAGGAAATGAGACGCTGAAGCTAATTACCACATTAATTAGGTTTGATTCAGTAGCTGTAATTGATTGTTGAATTTTGGTGTAGGCCGATGTGGAAATCCCTCAACACATACGCCATTTAGTTTGCTTTCACTATTGTTGACTGATTTGTAACACAATCAACACTCTTTAGATATAATTTTGTTAACTCGCCTGTCTTTCTCTACTTGTTTTCATGCATGATTTCGGACATTTACATGTTGGATTGGGTAATTTGTACAAGCTACAATTCTTCTTATTCTTCTTTCATATGCACACGACCATTTTACAAGTTATCTTAGAGTCATAGCTCCGCGTCAATATTTTGCAAGTAATCTATTGCCCTTGGCGTCACCTCATGGATTTCCTCAAGAACCCCTGCAAACTTGTTGTCAGGACACCTCTCTACTATATGGTCAACAGTCTCGATCTGGCCACATTCACGAACTACAATTATGAACATAATATTTCATTTAAGGTTTGTTCTATTAGTACTTCATATAACTCATTACCCCATTTCTCATCTAGGAAAATGGAATAGTAGGCTCAGTAGGCTGTCCTATCCGAATACATAAGAATTCAGACTATCGTCTGTTGCAGTAGGTACTCGTTCGTATTTTAGTTCACGTGATCGACGCAGTTTGTTTTCAAAGGGTAGAATCTCATTACAGTGTAAACCTTACACCCTCTCCACCAGCCATTTCAATTAGATAGTACCTACATTTCGTTTCACCTTACTTGTCACACTTTTTTTATAGAATTACTATGTAGCCAGTGGCCAAGTTAT
Organism: Ceraclea dissimilis; assembly: GCA_963576895.1. Lineage (NCBI taxonomy): Eukaryota > Metazoa > Arthropoda > Insecta > Trichoptera > Leptoceridae > Ceraclea > Ceraclea dissimilis. The sequence continues at coordinate 6,847,869 of OY756375.1, forward strand.
TTGAAACCAGGGGTAATGTATTTATATTAGTAGGTACCTATTTGTTTTCGACTTAAACCACGTAATGTACGACGTAGTGTAATGCAAAATGTAATGTACAAGCAGGATTATTATGATAATATTCCAGTCGCTCTGCCTCGAATAAAGTCGCTCTCGTTTTATATTCTGCATGCGTCTAGAATATTAATTTTCAGCCGGAGTAACCTAAACATTGTCTTTAGTATAGTAGAACTATAGGTATACAGTAGAACCTACCAACCTTCATATTCATTCATATAAAATATTACCATAGTGGTCCGCTTATGCTCAATGCTCATACATCATCTAAGATACTATATGTTTATGCTATGCCGCGGTTATTTAATACTCGTATGTTACATAGAATAAAAGTATTTTTAATTATCTAGACGTGGTGAGCTTATACCTAAGTTTCTTATTCGCTTTTTCCATAAAATATTAATAATATTTATGAATACAGCTGCTGAATGATTTACGCATATTGTACGAAAACTTTTTCTTCGGATGAATGGCGAATATTTTCCCGCCGTAACGAATGCTTCTAATAGTTATTTTTTTATTTCCTCAAATTCACAAATTAGATATATGGTAGATAATAATGTCTCAACGTGTCTCTTCACTTGACGCCTGTCTTTAAATAAATAAATATCAAAAGAACAAAAGACACACGTCGGTAGTGAAGAGAATGTCAACATATAAGAAAATGTGTAAGAAAAAAGAAGAATTGTTAGGATAAGGAGGATATTTCCGAGTCACAGAAATACCCTTCTCTTGTCAAGATTTTGTTTCTCTTGAGTTCTCCCTTGAGGCGGAGTTTTTTTATCTGATTGTATCAGTTTGATATGTCGTACTTGAGATACCTAAATCTTGTCACATCCCTTGTGATATGGCGAGGCTCGTAGAACATGAGATATTAATAATTCAGGGCGAAATACGAAAAAAATAGGATGTGGTTCTCGTGCTTCCTATATGATATTCATGGCATGGCTGGCTTGCGACCCAACTATGACGTCACGGTAATTTTCCACGGAATTGAGGTTCAAAATCGCATGAACGATCGCATGATTAATAGCGTTTTTCGATTTTTTTGTAAATTTCGCTTCAATCAAAAAACGTTTACGGTTATTCCCAAGATTTTAAAGCATTTTACCAATACAAATAAAAATTCTCCGCGAATTTCGAGAAACAAGTTTCTGTCTTTCGGAAAAAAAATTAGAGGCGTTTTTCATTTTTTTTTTTAGAAATCTATACAAGATATAAAAAATCTTTTACGGTTATTCCCTAGATACAGGTTCAATGTATCTACTCTATTTTTTCCAAAGCATATTTAAGCATAACTAAGGTCTCACGGGGAACTCAGGGGGAGTGCCGTTATTGCAAAGACCTGCCAACGAAACAAACGTGGGAACTCTACACGATCTAGAATATGCGGATGATCTCGCCCTATTCGACACGTCTGTGGGTGGACTACAGCACAGCACTACATCTGTAACGATGCATGTCCGGATAGGGTCACAGCTATGATTGTCAACGGCAATCAAATCTCCCAGGTAGACAAATTCAAATACCTGGGCGCCACCATCACCCCGGCAGGTGACCTCCGGACAGAGCTGCCCATTCGCATCGGAGCTGCCAGTGGGGCATTCAACAACATGGACAAGATCTGGAAGGCATCCGGGTTTAGTATCCAGACAAAACGCCGCCTATTCAACGCCTGTGTGATCCCTGTCCTCCTCTACGGCTGCGAGTCATGGCACTTAACCAAGGCTCAAGAGCGTAAGATACTCAGCTTTGAGAATAGGTGTCTTAGGAGGATACTGGGTATCACTTAGCAAGAACGTAAAACCAACGAATACGTTCGACGGCGTTCCCAGCAACGATCAATCCTGTCAGTAATACAGGAAAGACGTTGGTCGTGGCTGGGCCATGTTTTGTGAATGCCCAACGACAGCTGGCCAAAGAGAGCGCTGTTTTTCCACCCACAGGGGTCCCGACGCCCCGGAAGACCCTCTTTCACAGTGCACCGTTCTTATGACAACGAGATCAGAGCGTTAGGAATGACGTGGAGAGAGGTAATATCACTCGCACAAAATCGCTCTGAATGGAGACGCCTGGTAGCCTCCCTGTGCTCCCGAATGGAGACATAAAGGGCGTAGTTAGTTAGTTAGTTAAGGTCTCCCGTTTTTAGAAATTTTAGAAATTGTAATATGCCTACTTTTAAGTAGGAAATAAAATAAGCTCAATTTATAATTCTGATGTCGTACTGTTCTTAAAAGTGATTTTGGATAAATTTTGATATCTAATTTTCCTAAATCATTTCATCCAATATACTTTCTTGTTTTTATGGTATACGACACTTTATTTAGTACAATCTACTTGTATTGTTTGTTATGAAAATATTCTGTATTATTGTAATTAGATACCAAGTCTTTGTTTGCTAACCATAAGACGACGCCTTCCATCATACTATTCTCTTATCTCTACTTATACGATATTCTATCCATTCTATCGTGTAGTGGGTTTGATTTTCAATATTAACTACACAAATATAGTATACGCCACCAACAAACACAGTAGGTACGTCAAATTTTATCGATTTATGCCAGGTTTAATAATTTCTGAGTACTTTGTTACCTAAAATAAAGATGAGACTTTCACAGGTAGGAGGCAACGCCTAGTTAACTTTTTTCTTATGATTATATTATTAGGTTTTTCTGTGCGAATATCGAAAATTGTATATGTGTACATAAAATAGGTGGCTAATATGCCAAACAGTCCGATTATTCAAGTGATAATGTATTAGCGGAATTGGTAAAGATGTGAGCATCATTCAAGTTAGTATCAGGTGATATTCAAGGCCAGCACGTTGTTCGAAGCTTTCTTTGAAGCCAATCCCAGCACGTTCACATTCATTCACACCTCGAACGCCCATTCATACGGCGTTGACGCGTACCGAATACTCGTACTACTAGAACTGAATAATAAATTCTCTGAAATATTTTCGCATGCGGTTAGGTAGATGATGTTGATGATACGAACCGATGTATATGGACTACGGACATAATGTATCCGTATTCATATTCATAGAATATTATACCCAGCTGTATACCACACTGCTGTCTGTGGAAGTCATGATGATGGGTTGAGCCAGTCATAGTCATGGCATAGAATAAATGAATGATTAATAACGTCCAGCTGAATTATTGCATCATTTCGTACTACGGAACATCGGATGAATATTTTTGTATTTGAGTATTTTGTATTATGTCTCCCCGATGTATTATAATTTTAGATAAAGTATAATATTTCTTTGTATTATCTTCCTTCTTTATGTCTTTTAGTATCCATATTCCGTATAAGTAACCTTTCTCATACATACTCGTAAATACAGAATATTATGTTATCCTTATGTACTTAAGTATATTTTTGCCTTTACGTGACAGGAACGAGTACCGGTTTTCTTCATCGTAACTTATCTGCTCTTTATTTAATTACGGAATTCACCTGTCTTAATTTTTGTATTAAGAGGTAGACTTTTACAATATTTATGTTTTCCCTCGAGGTTTGATCATTTCGTCTCACTTTAGTTGTTAAGGATGATTTGATGTTTATTTGATTAAGTTTACCGAGGTATGATTGAATGCGGGTAATTTTCAGAGTGTTTTTGTTTTCCTGAAGTTTGGTCTTCATTAGTGGATAACCTCATATAATCAAATTGAAGTTGTATCCTTGGAACAACTCTGTTGATCGAAAAACAATACTTCAATCCACTTTACTTTAATGTCTGGTATGAAACTTTCGTTTACTCTACTCTCCCTTCGTCCTTGTGTTCTTTTCCTTTCTTTCTGCCCAGTTCCAGTTATTTCTATTTTGGGGATAACCTACATCTCTTTACTTACATTACTTCTCTTTATACCTCGTTTCCTCTCTCGGAAATCTCTTTACTTTATAAGTACATTAGTCTTTCATCACCCGTATGTTTACTTTCATTTCCGTTACAAACCAAATTCAACCCGCCTTTATCCCTTATTAAATTAGGACCAATCAATCAATAAATCTCGCTAACATATCGTTATCAATTCGTGATTATATTTTGCTACACCTGCTTTCAGGTGAGGTAGTATTTGTTAGATTTTTTTGTCGTTGTGACACACATATGAAAAACCGATTTGAGAAGCACTCAACGTTGACAAGCTTGACAATTTTCACACAATTTTCGGTTTTGTCTATTAGGTATTTACGGGTATTCGCTTCAAAGCACAATACTAATACGGCCATAAGATATAATATATAGGATAGGTAGGTGTTGGTTGGTATGATATGTTATAGTAGGTGCGCGGGTGACGTCACGCCAGGACGAAACGGCTTGACGCTTATATTATTCGCAAGGGTAGTCGCTGCCCTCTAACCTAGACCGAAAAATCGATATTTATTTCTTTTTTTTGTACAAAAAGGTTGTGCACCTTAAGTTTTTTAATAAATCCTTGTTTAAATAACCCGTTAAGTAGGGGTATTGTTATGCCATAGTTCATTTCGTTAAAAGAGTAAACTCATTACTAATTGAGTATTTAAATTATTTTCAAGTGTGTATTGCTTTGCAACTCGCGTAACAGATAAGATTTGTATTGTTTGAATTCAGAGCACTTCCTCTTTATTGCATATAAATGCAAACTTTGGTAAATCAAGTGACTCGCCAATCTACTTACTCTTGTAGCTTTCAGTTAAAATCGAATTTAAATGAACAGGTATTTAAATATCATTTCGTGATTACCTACACTGACTGATTATTACCTACTCGAGTAAAAAGGTGATATATCAAACAATATACCTTCCTCATTGTGTTTCCCAACGTTGCTTGTAAACTGTGAACAGAACGATTCTAGTAAAAAACCTGAGTAAATATTATTTTCATCCATATAGTGCTGCAAAAAGTCAGTTCCGTTGTTTTTTTTTATATCCGTCAGCGCATCCGCTGATGAGAATACATTTACTATATGGATACGTACGTACATGTATAGGTACATACATCTATCTATTTCGTATGTATGGAAGTACAATAATAATGTGTAATGCCAAAATAATATTATGTACCTACTCGTTCTCTTATAAATAGGAATAGGTACTTAATATGTCTGTGAGCGTGTGTGAGTTTGACCTTCCCAATCCAAAACGATCTATTTTAGTGTGTATCTTCATTCATTCTTTCATTCATCGATATATTGGCACGAATATGCCGAGCTCCTTTCATCTCGCTCTCATTCCATAATAACTGCTCTCTTACTCTATTGTCTCGGTTCGAATTTTTGTCGAATGCCTAGACAATCAAAATATCTTACTGATATGGAATCACAACTTCTAGACATATTAACTACGTTATAAACATTCAGACTTCGGTAACGACTTCAGAATTCTTCGGACGAATATCGTATTGATTCGTTCAGTTTTTTTTTTACATTCGTATACATTCTCATTTATTCAACTATATTTCTCAAGATATAACATTCGTTTCATACAGTTTTCAATTAATGCATTTAGTTGGATAAACTATGACGCCAAAAAGACGAAATCCGTGTCAACATCTGGACTCAACTAATAAATCTTCTAATAGTTTGCTTGCAATTCCCACCGATATTTCATGGGATTACTTACTAATTGATTATGATTTAACAAAGGTTTAACACAATTCACAATTCAGCTTTGTTTGTCCTGTGAACTGAGCGGGAATAGTTTCGATTAGGTATATACCCGGTAATAATAAATGTTTTCTCACTTTGTAATTACAAACCTATATATTCTTTGAATTGTTTTACGCTAGTTACATAATTGAGTATTGTATCATCAGTAAGTTTTATTGCAATGTATTTACTGCACTGTACCAGGTACCCGTGTTGTTAATTAATATTATTTATCGACAACACGTTTATTGCGAAAGCTGTATGTGTTCATTGATTATAATATTACCTACATGCGGGTGTTACTTTGCACACTGTACAGTGTAAAACGAAGGAGCAGGAGATTGATAAGTGTTACACAAAATGCATGCAGTATAAATACGTGTTGTTCGCTGTATGGTTTCACTAAGATCACCAATACCCGCTTTTTAGCATATTCTTAGCTCTATTCATAGTGTGAATTTGTAGTAAAATTCAAAATCACGCATGACTGCCCACAATATCGTGACTTTCGTTCGTTGTTTCAAATTGCCAATCTAAAAGCAAATAATATCAACGTATTAAGTTGGGTATTATTAAAGCTATTATTCGGTTGCTTAGAATTCTTAATAGATCTCTACGGATCATTAGATATGGTGAAAACCCCACAGTTTAACTCGCAATTATAATCTCGGAACGGAACGTTATAACAAACATTATCTCAGGGGAACTCGGTGCGTGAGAGCTTTTATTGTTCGTGAATATGTTTTTTTTTTGTTTTTCCAGGGTGTAAACCCAAACAGAATTACTGCCACGAATAAAAATATAAGAGCCAATTATTCCCTCACTGCAATAACGGGAATTCCACGTTCAGTAGTTTCAATTATTACATTTATAACATTCCAACTTCTTTCCATTGAAGTGAGTTCCACTTTTTCTTCCCTGCTTTTGTAGTAGGTTTCCCTTCTGCGTATACCAAAGCGTGTAAGTAAGATTTCTATGAATTCAGTATTACATACCTACGTAGATAGCTTTACAGGTGGGTAGATTAATTCTCATACAAAGTCAAACAAAGTTACAGGTTTCAGATACACTCCACAATTTTTGTGAACATTAGAGTCACTGATATTATGTAGGTGCCTACTGCCTACGTGTATACTACAACGATGTTATAACGTTGGAAGAAGTTCATTATTTATGGATAAAGTAGACGTAGGACACGAATATTTCTGTACGAAAAGTGCTTTGCAGTTTTAATATTTGATGATTTTTTCTGTACATAACGTAGACATAGAATATCATAATGAATTCCTCGTATTTCCTCTCCTCCGTGTGCTGTGTGCTCCCGGTATGGCGTGTCGGTAGGAATGCCTTCTGGTGGCGCCTCTAATTACATTTAACAAATTACCAGCTACCGTCTATCCTCACCTCTAGAGACCGTGTGATCCTATACAACATCCAACATTCTTCTCTGGAACACTCATTATTATATGAAGCGGTATTATTTAATAGTTAAACGCTTTTATTCGCCGCAAATCGTCGGGAGAAATGGGAACAAAAAAGCACGAATATTTTTGCACCGTCAAAGCGCAGCTTGTGGCATTCGCGCTTCCGGGAAAAGTATTGTAACCGACTTTTTTGTGGTTCTAAACCTGTACACCAGGGATCTTAAAACGTGGGACGGTACGATAAAATCTGAATAAATAATATTCCAACGATAAATATATTTAATTTACCTTCCACAAGTATTTTGCTATGTTGGGCACGGAAGTTAAGGCTTTTTAAATTCATACTATACTCTACTTCTCATCTTTATATGATTACGGATGATTAAATGAGACGTTTTTTTCATATACATTTATTATATCGGATACTCACTGTGGCAGTATATTGCCCAATCCCACTAACTTTAACCTAGGAAGGAGAGCCCTAAGAAATTTCCATACAAAAACAGAGATAATATTGTATTTATTTAGTAATGTAGGGCCCCAGCAGCAATACATTCATATGAATTGCAACATGAAACTCACCTGCTCTGGGCGGAGATATTTGGGCACCTAACGTTAGGTGAGTTTCATGTTGCATTTCATATGAATTTATTGCTGCTGGGGTACATTACTAAATAAATACAATATTATCTCTGGTTTTGTATGGAAATTTCTTAGGGCTCTCCTTCCTAGGTTAAAGTTGGTGGAATTGGGCATGTGTATTTTATAAACTTTCCTACAATTTTTCCTACGAGATTCGATTTGATTTATTTGATTAATTTTTTTTCGATGTGAATTCGTGGCTCGCTAAAGACGCCAGTACTCCTGTTCCTGCACCACAGATTTAATTCTCCTGCCGCATCCACCTGTTATAATTATGGTATGAATTATGGTATTGTATAGATATAATATAATATATCGCACGTACAATGTACATTGTTCCATCCTTTCGATGACACCGTTCAAGTTGCCGGATGCGACGATTGTTGCGTTTTTTTATTAATGCATTTTGGACATTCCTTACACCCGCAAAACACGGGACAGCTGACGGGAGTTCAATGACATTTCTACCGGCACCGGCTGCTACTAATGTACATAACGATAACTATGTACGCCTTCGCATTGTTAAATAGTAATCTGTACATACCTAGTTTGTTATTATTAATGTCATTCTATTGTTTCGATGTTCGTTTATTTTATTACCGCAGCATGTAATATAATAAACAGCCTTCCGTTATTAGATCGTGCAGCGTGACGGCTTTTGTAGCAATTCATATGAATGCAAAATAACATCTATTGGTTGGCATTGGCACAGTGTTATAAACTTGCAACTTACAAAGTCTTAATCAAAACAGGAATAGAGCATAAACGTCATAGGTGCATAAAAAATGACATTTATTGACCAAATTTCAGATAAACGTCATGTTTATGAACTTCATAATTACCTGCTTATTACTTTGATAACTTTTAAGAGTAATTTTGTGAGGTTTTTACGGTCATAAAACGCTTGAATATTTTCGAGTTTTGAAGCCATGCAATTCTTGTCTCTGGTCTTATCTTCTTATCGCTATAAAACAAACATGATTTAAGTACTTACTTATAGATTTTTGTAAAAAAATAAATAAGAGATATTAAAAATATTATTTTTGTTCAAAATAGATTACAAAACAATTTACGCCGGAATTGCCCAACTAGGTACAACCAATTTCCATGTTGTACATTCTTCTTTTCGGCAACGATAATACTACTATACTGGATTCATCACGCTGCGAAAGCATAAGTACAACCTCTATTCGGGTTAACCCCTCAAAAGTGCAACAAAAATTAAACAGAAATAAAATAGTACAAAATAAGATATAACAGATGAAAACAAAATAAAATAAACCAAAATAAGATCAGTAGTCAATGTTCACTATGGTGATTTATATTTAATATATTCCTAATAATACTATCTTTGTACTTTTATAAATTATACCTGCTGTACTTTGAATGCTTGTCAATTAGTGAGAGCAGAAAGGAGGTATAGAAATAATTTCCTTATTATTTAGAAACTGCAAATCTGTAAAGCCCACACATGCTAATTGTTAATTTTTCTTTCTTCTCCAGTACCTTGGTGCCATGGAAGATCTTCAGACAAGGTCTCAACAGTGTACATCCAATATCCTCAGGTCTGGAGACCATGGCGTTAAAAACTACCATTGATCTCACCTGCAACGATTATATTTCCAATTTTGAATTTGATGTCTTCACAAGGTATGTACCTAAATAAATTATATTTGGTGCAGTTTTTGATTATTTATACTTCAAAATGCCTATTATTTTGAACGTGTTCAAAATGTCTGTAGACATTTTCAATATTTGTATAATTGTCTCCATGTACTGATTCACCAGTTTAGAATTTTAATAACAACTAATTCATACATAGTTATGTTTAGTGCAACTGCCATTAACATCAAACATTTATCTGTTGTATATGCAATGTAAAACAATGCTAGCAATTAGCAAGATGGCGAACTAATTTCTCTCCAATATTCCAGACTGTTCCAACCATGGGGCACGCTGTTGAGAAATTGGCAGATCTTGGCTGTGACCCATCCGGGCTATGTTGCTTTTCTGACTTACGACGAAGTCAAAGCCAGGCTACACAAATACACCAACAAAGCTGGAAGTTATGTGTTCAGGTAATGTGTCTTTATAATTTCTATATTTGCAAGACTTCCATTGTAACAGCAATATTTTGTATCTAATATGTTTACCTGCATCCACACATTAAAGTTGTGAGATTTTGTGAAATTAATGAATCAGGCACATTTCAATGAATGCCTTCTATTCTACTATATTCCTTCATGCATAGGCAGAGAGAACAAAATGCAGACCGCCCTTTCCTTACGCACACTCTTTGCTTTCGACGCATTCATGCAATTTATCATGCATACCCTCCTGTCATGAAGATCTGGTTGACATGATCGGTTCAGGTCAGTCTCGGATGGCCTTGCTTCGTTACACATCTTCTTACATTCTTGTACATTTTTTTTTAAATCCTCTCCTCATTCATTCTCCCCACGTGCCAAAACCATCATGCTTGTTAACTTTTTCTTGTAGTCACTACCGCCATCTTACAGTCACTCATCTTTCTATCTCAACCTAATTCCTTATGTCTTCTCTCAGCGTTTTATCATGTTAAATGTATTAGTAATAAAATTCGAAACCCCTCAATTCTGAAGCATGGGGAACATTAATGGTAAAATAAGTTGTAGACTGAAGTTGTTCCGAATCATCAATACACGCATACACGCGTAATAATATTCCTGTAATTAGAATATAAATTGTCCAATATTATTATGTGATTGCAATACCAAATCTCTTTAAACAATAGACAGAGCCATGTTTTATTTCTACTCATACCATATTAGATGTTGTACTGTAAATGGTCACATGTACCTACTAACACCTTAATCATTACTAACAATTGCGAGTGTTTTTCTTGTTGACTCATTCACACTACCTTTTTAGCTGTTTCATGCAGGAATACGAATAATTATTCAACTATGTACGCCTATGAATACAATACTCTTAGTTTTACATAGGTGATACTCTAAAACCTTCGTTTCAGACCATTGCAAGGAGAGTGTCTAGGATATTCACAAAATCATTATATTATCAGCTCCAAATATACTTGTTTCTTTGACAAAACTTCGTATCTGAGCCGAAGACTGTGACTTTCAGATTTTTATTATTGATTTTGTTAATGTTTCAGATTGTCATGCACGAGATTAGGTCAGTGGGCTATAGGATATGTAACAGCCGAAGGAGAAATATTACAAACTATTCCACAAAATAAAAGCCTTTGTCAGGCGTTACTGGACGGGTACAGAGAGGGATTGTAAGTGACTAATTATTCGATAACATTTTATTTAAGTATATTATTCCATTATATTTTATTGACGTTTTGTTTTTCTCTTTAGTTACCTGTATCCCGATGGTAAAGACACTAACCCAGATTTAAGTTGGGCCGTACAGTCACCCAGTGAAGATCACATAGCCGTTACTCAAGAACAATATGAACTCTATTGTGAAATGGGTCAGTATTGATTTCTTAAATTTTAACAAACTAATATTGTTTGGTGTTTTTGATATTCTTGCTCATAATATTTATTTTTGGGATTTCCAGGTAGCACTTTTCAGTTATGTAAGATTTGTGCGGAAAACGATAAGGACATCAGAATAGAACCTTGTGGACATCTTCTGTGTACGCCGTGTCTCACTGCGTGGCAAATAGTGAGTATGGTGCTTACAGTCCTAGAACAAAATAAATAAATAAGTCTTTATTATCCATGAAATAGTAGTTTGCTAAAGGGCAGACTCATTGCAAAAGATTATCTTACAGTCAACTACTGATGAACTTCTAATCTTGGGTCTTGGTTAATTTTAATTGTCATTTTATCTCAATTAGGATTCCGAAGGGCAAGGATGTCCATTCTGTCGAGCGGAGATTAAAGGCACAGAGCAGATAGTAGTGGATGCGTTTGATCCCAAGCACAATGGCCGAGGTGAAGGCAAAGGAAAGACCAAAGCGAGCAGCTTGGCATCTGGCTGTAGTAGTAGTAGTAATGACGGAGGTAAATATCATCATCTTTATTAAAACATATAAATTTAACTGTCAGATATCACTCGTTCTTTATGAGTGCCGAGGTAATCATCTTGCTAATTGTGCCTTGCAATCCTCCTAATTGTATTATTCTGTTCCTTTAGGTTCGGCAGATCTTCCCAATTCCCCACCATTGCACATGAACGGCATCTCATCCCACAACTCCAAAGACACAGCCTCCTCATCGGGAAGTTCATGTTCGGGGAGTACGGGATCCGCGACCCCTTCCTCCGTGCAAAATAAACCCAATTCCTTGGCGAATTTCAACGGACTATCAGACGAATTCGACGATTTAGAGGTAAAGATTCATCAAATTTGTACCAATGGCTTTTCAATGTAATACATAATATGTTACTATCATTTGCAATGATTGTTGTTTTGTTTGTGAAATGCTTTTTATTGTTTTGTGGTGAGCAAATATGGCATTCAAGTGCACTGAATGAGATTTGGGAGTATTGTCACTCATATTTTTACTATCACAAATTAAAAATACCTCTAATGTTTCCTTGACAGTGACAGTTAAACTCTACAATATAAAATTTACTATTGTGTGTTCTTTATTTTCTGAGGAACTGTTATTTGACTTTGCTATTGATACAGATACTACTATTTAAATTTAATCAAATATATAAACTAGATGCAATCTCCTTGTGTGGGAGCTTATGTTTATTCCACTATAGTAAATGTGACCAAAATATTGTGGCACTGGGCACAAATTATCCATGAGTGAGGACATACATAAATCTGTTTAATTTGAGAGGGCCACTTTGAAAATAATTTAGCGTATTATAAATTGTTTTTTTTTTTACACACAATTATTTTTTCTGCAAGTGTTTGTTGCTCCTGTATGCATGAGACATCACATTAATTATTATGTATGCATGTTGTTTATTTAATTAATATTCGCTGATCGTTTATTTGTAATCTCTGTATGGAGACTTATCCGTATTTGTCCACGCAGTTGCTTTGTCTCGTTACGACCACATAATTTAAACATTGTCTGAACTCGACTGAAAATTCATTGCATCCAAACACATTTGACTTTTGTTTGCACTCAAAATTAATTCTAATAAATAATAAGAGATATAGAATTTTACTTTGTATTTTGGAGAGGGGAGTTGCTTGATGCATAAGGCCATACATATTTCTATTAACATCACACTCACTTAGTAGTGGTTCCCTTATAGAAATTAATAACAGCAAATCAGAATATTTAAGTAATTTCCTATTCGTATTTTTTTTTCTAGTTTTAATGCACATTAGCATCCATTTGTTTGTTGCGTTCAATCATGATTTGTTTGTGTTATGTTTTTGCCTGCTTTTTTGCATTTTTTTTTCTTTTTCTATTTCCAGCACCGACCAAATCCACCGCATGGCTGAAATGGCAACACCACTTGTTAACATTATATTAATTTGTAACAAATAACACCCACTAATGAAATATTATTAGTATTTATAAAATGTTCAAAGCAACTGTTTATAAAGAAAATACAATTATTATAAAAACTCACGTATGCTAGAAAATGACAAACTTATTTATTACCTTTATTATTTACTACTTAAAAACTGCTTTAATTTTTCATTTACATATTTATTTTGTTATACACTATATACTTCATATTTCATCTTATGGAAAGCTTTTTCATAATTGTCACAAAAATGAGTATTGGGATTAGCTGGATGTAATCGCAGCGTTGCGATAAGATTGCCCTAGTGAACAAATGTCACGGATTCTTATTGCTAGATTTAAATATTTTTCTGTATTGTACCTATAAATAAATAAATATTCTGAACTTTATTACATATGGATGCATTTATTTTGTTATTTTTATTGTATGTGCATTCTGTTACTGAAATATTTTTCCCAAGTAAATTCTCAGGACATAATTTCGTGGAAAATGCTTTATTTCTTTAAAATTAATACGTATCGACAGTTGTGCATAAATAAATTGACTGCAATATTAAAATCATGAAATTACAAAAGAAGTACAATTTGTCAAATGAGTTTTGTATTTGATAAAATTTTTACCAATGAACCACTGCAATTGTAAATCATGGATAGAATACTTTATCGAAAGGTCTAAGATTTTCACTAAATGTAGACAAATATGTATATTTTTATTAATTGTAGAAAAAAATTGCATTTGTTCATTGTCGCACGGTTGTCGGGTGTCCAGTGAATGTTCGATCTATGTTTGAAACAACAAGTTGGATGAGATTACGAATTTGCTTTTGTGATTACAGTTTTTCATTGGTTCAAAAATAGTCGTTATTTGTGATTGTCTTTGTATTGTTTTATATAAATGCGCTTATTTTGTGTATTTTTGTTTTTGGAATGTTTCTTTCTTTTTTTATTTTAAAATATATTTTTAAAGGACTGATTATTATTATTATTATATAATATCTGCATTGATTTTTTGTAATTAACATTTAATTTTGCCTCAACGAATCGCTTTCATTTAATTTATTGCATGAATTTTATAAGTAAATTATTATTTATATAGCATTTTGTAAATAATTACCTAGTTCTCTTACACAATTTTGTACAGGAAGATGTCATTGATGAAAAAGCAATTTACTGCCAAACTGAGAATGTTCCATTTCCTCATTAGGCCAATGAAACAAGATCAAAAAAGGGGTGTAGCTAATTAATTGTCGGCAAGCTGGAAATGGTTTTAATCTCTTCATTAGCAGCAGGGTAGGATTAGAGTAGAGTCACTGTCGGCCATTGGGGTTAAGTATTCCCGTTGTTCGCTCGGTACATTCAAATTCTTCATTAAATTATTTTGTAGAAATTTTTACGAATTATTGAGTTACAGTAACCATCAACTGGTGCGAAAGGTATTATTATTAATGTATGGCTATGATATGCATTGATGAATAGGTCTCGAAAAGATATTTTTCTATATTCAGATGTGTAACTCACTTAGGTACATGGTCGACATTGTATGTCCAGGAATAGAAATGAAATATTTGTATATAACAATTTAATGATAAGATAACATTATTATTTTTGTATTGAATAGGATTTTTTTAAGTTATTGTAACATTCCAAAGCAATAAAGGTACATGAATATAGAATTAGATATATTTTATAGTAATTACTACATTTATAATATTATTATTTTAATTTTATATGGATAGTTAGGTATGTTTTATTTAAAAATAAATTTGATTATTTTTATTTTGTTCTTTGTTTTTCTTCTCTACACTGTTCTCAGATTTTCAATTACATATCTCAGACCCAATTAAACATACTTTTAAAAACACTTATTTCATCCGAAAATTTGTTGAGACAACTTCTTGATATTCAACTACGACATGTAGACAATCCAATGTTATCACAAGAAATAAATTGTGACATTCAGAAAAATATTTATTTCATGTTTTGAAATAGAAATCTTGTGAACAGAAGTTGAGTTAAAACATTCAAGGTACGTATATGATATGTGTTTCTATTATGCATGCTTTTTGCTTTTAATGTGTTTTGTTGCATGTGTTTTTATATTTTTTGTTTACACAAGTAATTCATTTTAAAATTACAATTATTGTTAAGTACTTCATTAACCATGTTTTTCTGAAAAGTAATGTTGGGCTCCTAACGTGAATAGTTAATAATTTTCTCAACCAAACTGCATTATAATTTTAGTAAGAATATTTTTTATTATTATTGTTATGGAATGAAATTTTTTTTCAGGATTGCCAAGAGTTCAATGCAGCGACAAGTTGTATCCAAGCATTATTAAAACATCAACGTTCCGAGGATATCCCACACAGTCCGATGGCTTCACCTCGTCCTATAAGGAAGGTGAGTCAACCTCGCTCTGTCACTCCAACGCAGAGTCTACAACCGCCAGCTGTGCCAGCTCACAAGAGTTCAACACCCAACCTTAACACAGGTCCCGCTGTTCCCGCACATAAGAGTAACGTCGGACAATTACCCAATTCTAGACATTCCACTGGCAGCACATCCCACAACGTACCCGCCGTACCAGCACACAAGAGTATGCCTTCTACTAGTCAATCCAACATCGCAGGACCTTCCACTAGTACGAGAAATCTCAACTCATTTAGTCAAACTGAGAACACGTACGGAGAATTAATGTCTTCACATACTCATGCAAGGAGTAATATAGAATTAGATTCAAAGAATAGGAGTGGAGCACCACCAAAGAGAGTTCAGGATTTAACTGCACCACCACTGCCTCCGAGGAAATCACTTTCTCCCAGTTCAGATTCAAAAAGTAATGAGAATAGTTCAGCGGGCAAACGTAATACACCAAATGCTTTGCTACCTGTTAGACAAGTCAGGGAATTACCACCAGATTCCAATTCTTCACAAGGGAATGAAGGTGACTTGTTTGCTAATGGCGGCAGTAGGAGTCCCCTGGGGAATGCTACAAGTATGATTGATTTATCTCAAAATGCTTCACCCGTTGTTAGTAGGCAAAATAGATCCAACTTATTAGAAGTCGGTCGGCCCAATATAACGGGCAGCAGATCTTCCGAAGATCTAACCAAGTATCCCCTTGGACAAACTGTGATATCCGGTACGGTATTTGATTTTAGACAATTGAGCGATCACAACTCTGATATGTCTAGAGACAACGGCAGAAAATCGAGCTTAGGAAATACAGTTTGTGATAACAATTTAAGTTCTGTAATATTAGGATCTACGGAAACTATTAGTGGACTGATAGATACGAGATACGAAGTATTACCAGCTCATAAAAATATTGTACCAATGCAAAATCCTAGAATGAATCATTATCCTCCACCTCCTAGACCCCCACCCATTGTGCCTCCTCATGAACCCAAATCTTTTAGTAATGCTAACGCCGTTGTACAGAAAGCGATGGAAAATAATCTCATACAATTCAATCATAGTAGTAGCAACCAAGAAACATCTAACAATCACAGGCCCAGTTTTTCAGATTTCAAAAAACATCATACGAGATCGGAAGAAGCTGCCAAGAATTACGGAGAAAAATTGAGAGATTGTATTAAACAATATCAAAATGTTACGCTAGACAGTAATGGCATAGTTTTTCCCAATGAACCTTCGATGTTACCACACGTAGGACAAAACTCTTGGCATAAATTTGATGATAATTCACCCGCCAACGTACCGTATGTAAATATAAATTTAGATTACATAGCGAGACTAGTGAGTGAGGGCTATCCCAAGGAGAGTGTAGTTAGAGCATTAGGTATTACGAGAAACGACATTGAAATGGCGTTTGACATATTGCACGAATTTGGTACAAAAAATGTTAAATGTCATAATAACAATAACGGATCTGACTGAATCATTTTATTTTAATTACTTGTGTGTGTTATGTGATTTCACATCTTTGCATAATATATTTAAAATATTGAAATTACATAATATATTTAGATACTAGTGTCCCATAATGGTATGCAGTTATCTGTAATTACTCTGGGGTTTGAAACTAGATTCTTTTAACAAGCTGTATGGCTAAAATGTCTAGAATTTGAGGTCCCTGTTTGGTATTGTAGTAATTAGTTTGTATAAATCATCTTATTGCCTTTTTGCTTTCTTTGCGGAGAGTGTTACACATTTGTTTTTCTCGTTCATTGTTACAAATTGTCATACATATTTCTACCAAGTAGACACATTATTGTAATATATTTTTATAGATGCACCGTTACGAAATAATGTTTGTAAAATTATGTACGACAATCATGAATTGTTTGAAGGAAATTTCATAAAATAATTACATTTTTAAATTGCATAACCCCGTCTATTATAAAATTTTGTAAATAGGTTAGGCGTGTAATGTGGTGTCACCCTATTTTGACATATTTAACTACATTCATAGGTTGAGGTGACCATACTTTGGGGTGGCCAAATTGTCATCTACAGTTTTTGTAAATAATTCCTCAAATAAAAATATTGATTGTTTATATTTTTCTATGAGCTTTTGAAAATTATGGAGAAATTAATTTGATGTTCATGTTCATAATACAATCATTTTAATTTAATCGCACTTTTAATCCATTTTAGGAAATTTTTATGTGCACCATCATATCGATGCTATTTTGTGTGTTTTCTTCAAGTAAAAATAAAGGTTTCAGTGCCATTAATAATGAGAAAATTGTGGTATAAATATCCTCATTCCTATAAAAAATATTTTTTTTATCTACAAGGTTGAAATGTTCTAGACTTTTAGAATAAGGCCTGACTTCTACAAAAATAACTTATTCCACAAAACTATGATATTAATACCATAACTTTTTCATTATATATCAAAGAGAATCAGTGGCGTATATAGGTTTTCATAACGGGGGGGGGATATAGTATTTGACTTTGGGGAGGGAGGGAATGAAAACTAAAAAAAAGGCAAATTTTACGTAAAGGTGAGTGAAAAAGATCGTGTTTTGGTGTTAAAATTGTGAAGTAAAGGTAAATATTGTAGTTGTGGTGTAAAAAACTACAAAAATTAAATAATGGCGCCTCAGGCAATTTTTTTTTAAATTGGGCAAATTGTAAGTGGTGTGGTGAGTGGAGGGGGCCCTGGCCCCCTCGCCCCCCCCCCATTCCCCCCATATACGCCATTGAAGAGAATATGTTATAATAAATGAAAAATATGTATTCTACACAGTATAAATGAACATAATAAGAACTTCACAATTTAGAAATAGTCTTTATGTATTGAAATATAAATTTTACTAGTCAGAATAGATTAGATAAATTATTTATTTTATAAAATGTCTTATAAAAACATTTTGTAATCACTGCAGTGTTTTTATATTATTTTTGTTGTACGAAAAAATAATAAAAATAACAAATATAATGTTATTATAATTTTTATTCGTATTATTGTTTTGTAAATAGGTTTTATTATAATGAATTATAGGCCTATTGTAAGATATTAGATTTTAGTAGTTGACTAGTTATTTGAAAATTAAATAACTATATTTTTAATGTATGTATTTGTATGGAGATCATGGACTATGCATCATTTTAATGGCCAAAATTTAATCCCTAGTTGAAATTTTTGAGGACTTTATTCTACACATTGTGTGTATGCAGGAAATGAGTATATTTGTAAAAACATCTTTTCCCAATCTTTTGTTTTCCAATATGGCTGCTGCATTGTTTCTAAAGCAGTATATCGTCGGTGACATGGCAATAAATGTCGAGTGAAAAAAAAATCAGATAGATTATCACAGAAATCATAGCACTAAGAAAAATAATCACAGTTTTTTTGTTGCTTCCCATTTCTGTCGTTCTAGGCAGCAGCACCATTAGCTCCTAGATATGGACCTGCATATGTATTTATTTGTCTTGTTAGCAACTTAGGCTTACACCTTTTATGTTGATAAATAAATAAATAAACTTAATAAAAAAATTGGCAGATCCATATCGTCCAAAAAACTGCAAATTAATTCTCCAATGAAATTTATCCAGGGGGGGTACTTTGTAAGCTTTCTCACCCAAAACACGCAGATAAAATGTTAATGGAAAATGACCCTTACGGCGATATACATAAGGGCGTTTTTCGTGTGCATTTTATCTGCGTGTTTCGGGTGAGAAACCTTTAAAAAGTTTCACCCCTGGAATAGCTCGTGAAACCTTAACTACGATCCACTGCCATTGTCAGTTAGAAGTTTGCCTCAAACGAATATAAGGAATGATTCTCGTAAGAATATTGTAATTACTAATAATATTCACGAACTAAGCTGTAGGTTTATTCTGTGATTGTATGTACATAATTAAATATACTTACTACTTTAAATAGTAATAATATAGGGTGTTTTTTTAGAGGTTTGTTTTTTGAATTTACTACTTATTTTGCACCAACAACCAATTTTTCAGATTTGTGCCCGGTTTGGTTTGCCATTTAACTATTATTATACAGTAAAAACTGTCTAAACCGGAATCGCTCGGTTCCCTAATATTTTTTCCGTTTTGGCAGGTTTCCTGTTTATACAGGTTGAAGATTTTTCAAGCACTTACTTATACAGGTGGTTCCATATACTCATAATACAGGATGCGGCGTTTAAATCGCGTGTTCTTAGACGATTTTCAGCAATATTAATAGTGAATGCGTGTATCTACTACATATTACGTATTTGTTACGTGTGTCGTGTATTGCATTTGTTACACATTTTACACTCTTATTGTGGATTATGTATTTATTATCTATTAAATTAAAACCCATTCAATATTAATTGTATTACGAATGTATTCACAGAAAAACCATTAAATTATTAAGTAAGTACGTATTTAATTCAATCACTTCTCACTCGTGTTTTTTTTCCCGACTTAGCGCGCAATAAATGTAAAAATTCTAAACTTCTAAAATCCTCGCGAAATAAATGCACTCAAAAGTCGCCGGGTTTGAACTGATCGTAATTGCAATGTACTCACGAACAGGTCAATCCTCCACCCCACCCCCATCCTTCAAGATTACGGTAGATAACCAATAACAACGCATAAAATGGTAGGTACCTACCAACCTACCCCATGTGACAGGGCGTGTAACCAGTGAAAGTACGTATGTCGTATATTCATACCTGAAATGAAATGAAATGAAATGAAATGAATGAAATTTTATTTTCCAGATATGTACATACATCTTACAAAAACAGTCAATTTTGTTATACACATATATAAACATAAATAAAAAATGCCGCGTGGCACCAGTCGCTCAACTATCTGGAAATATTTTACTGCCTCACTAGACCGGAGTCTGTTCTGAGACAGTAGACGCCAAATCTATTTGTGACGGAAGTATAATGTTGCAACAGTAATCGTTAAGATCCATTTCACTGGAACAACACTGGACCAATCAAAAAACGCCAAAAACAAACACTAAGAACAGTACAAAGGGACAAGTCCTGAGTACAATAATAATAAATAAGTGTAATTTGTATAAAATAGTGGAGAAATGTGGATTGTATAAAAATAAACATAAAAATAAAAAAGAAAGAAAAAATTAAATAAAAAAATATTAAAAATTATTAAAATTAAAGTCATTAAAATTATTAAAATGTCAAAAATGATAAAACAAATGTCAAAAATGAATATGAATAAAATGTCAATTTATGAGTCAATAAATGTCAAAAATATGAACAATTATGAAAATTTCATTTCGTTAGGTGAGAACATTTAGTAATGCAGTTGTGGACGCCTCTCTGCCCATCTTCACCAGCCATTCAACAACCAAACTCCTAAAGTTTTTCTCAGGCCTCATGGTCAGTCGATTCATGCTATCTAATACCTTATTATATAGTCTGGGGGCTAAGAAACAATAGTGGCGCTGTGCAAATGCAGTTTTGAGCCTAGGGGGTCTGAGGTGTTGCCGATTTCTTGTGTTGTGCAACAATATGTAGTTCGGTTGGAATCTGTCAGTATCACTGTGAACGTATGTGAGGATCACTCTCATGTACAGTTGCCTCACATCCAAAACCCTGGCGAGTGCAAACAAGCGTTCAGTAGGAAACCTAAACGGTCTCCAGAACATATCCTTGAGAATGGATCTCTGGGTTCTCTCCAGAGGGGCGAGGAGAGTGCCAGCCATACCGCCCCAACCAATGATACCATATTCCAGAGTGCTTTGTGCAAGAGCGTAATACACAGACATCAATACATCACCACTAAGAATATTCCTAAGGGTTCTAAAAACAAAAATTAATTTTCTACATCTCTTCACCAGCTGTTCAATATGGTATTGCCATCGTAAATGTTGGTCGATGTAAATTCCTAAATATTTATACACTAGTACTCTTTCCAGTACTTGGCATTCACCTACATGTACATACATTCTTGGAATTATTTTAGGACAGACTTGATTACAGTTGGTTTTTTTTTGTAAACAATAGAACAATGCGGCCGCATACCTTCAAAGTTCCTAGTGGATTCCGAAATACACAATTTACCTGGAACCGGGTCCTCTTTTGTTTCATTACCAATAAATTCGTAGATAAGGCCGTTAGTAGGTACAGTTACAATACATTAACTTGGTTTGTGTATTTATATTTTTAAAATTTTTCTTCCGCTTTAGACAGGTTATTTTCCATACAAATTGATAATTTTGTTCTGCAAAATACGTTCCGTTTCCGCGTTATACAGGTTTCCGCTTTATACAGGTCATTTTGTATGGAAAAAGTGACCGTTCCGAAGATTTTTTTCCGGAATGGCAGGTTTCCGCTTTGTACAGGTTCCGTTTTAGACAGGTTTTACTGTATAAATTGCTTGTCGAAAACGAGATTGCTCTTGATCCTCATTTTCATAACAAAAATTTGTTTATTGTTGAGAAAAAATTGCTGTCTTCAGAGTGGAGAAAATCCAAAACCGTTATCGACATGCAGCTACTTAGCAGCAAGTTGTTAAAATTTGGATATTGAGCTTTGTTCGAAACAACCGTGGCCCCCATATGCACGAAATTATGTTTAAACACTAAAACAATAAATTTATGTTAACAATAAAGTCAACATCATGATTTTTTTTGTGTTGTATTTCATTTTGAAGTTATATGCCTCAAAAAAACACCCTATACTATATTTAAAAATTCCGAACGCAATAAAGCAATAATTATTTATAAATCTATAAGCAGGGTTTGATCGATAAACGAGTTTGCCACTGTGGGATTTTTCAGTGAAACACTGAGCGTTTTTGTGAATACTTCTCGAACTGATGTACGCACTTGACAGTTTAATTTTGGGTTAAAATAACGGTTAGACGATAAAAAACTTGCAATGTGGTGGAAAACAGGCAAACACGATTTGATCATACTCTACTATTAAGTGATTCATGATGAATTAATAAGTTACTATAATACAATATGATGATAAATATTAGGTCTTTGCATATGATACTGGCGTTGTGCAGTACTGGCCACTTTGATCTCAAATATCTCCTCTATGGTTAGGAATTCCAAATTCAAATTTATACAGCTGTTTACTCATGTGTTTGTGTTTCGAAAATTATAATTCATGAGTAAATAGCTGTATAAATTTGAATTTGGAATTCCTAACCATAGAGGAGATATTTGAGATCAAAGTGGCCAGTACGGCAAAACGCCAATTTCATATATTATAATGACCTACGTAATAATAAAATCATCAGTCCTCGCTAGTCCGGTGTTGGCTGGCGAGGGCTGATGGTGGATTACTATACCATATTATAATCTGCTTACAGCAAACATTATATTACTATGTTAAGCGTTTTGATCCAAGGTTTCTGGTGGAAGTTTATTGTAATGAAATTATGTGAAAGATAATATTTAGTGTCAATTTGTTGTATGTTATGTTACCTTATTCTAAAAGAGTTTCAGAAAAATGTCTGCAGATGGCAGTTCTGCACTAGCTGAGAACTTCTTTAGTGGGTACTTCTTGTTTCACCTTATTTGTCTCATGGGTCACCATGGTTACAAAATTTTTTAATAGAACTTCTACTAACGTAATCACTTACCCAGCGGACAAGTTTTTTGAAACGGGGAGTACATATAGTGCATTATGAGTAAGTAATAATAAAAAAAATCCATTCAGTTATTTACAAAATATTTTGACATGCTATTCAACAATAAAATAAAATCGGTACCTTTAGTATTGTTAAGAGTATAATCTGGGCTTCAATTAAATACCTTTTTATATTTTACCTGGTAATTAGATTCATATTATTTTTTGGATCATGTTACTTCGTGGTTTTATTGTCATTTATATCCATTTTTTTTTTTGTTAATCTAATAGCAAGGCTAAAACATTGTCTTTCACATAAATTTATTAAACTCCTATAATAAAATTAAGTATTACATAGAACATAAATTGTAGAATTCTATTACTATTGTAATACATATTATTTTAAGATATAAGATTGTAAGTATAAAATTCTGACTGATGTATTATTGAAGATTATTTGTATTGTGAATCTTTGTATCTATTTTTTCTATGGATTTTGTGTAAAACAGAACACGAACTTTGCCACACTATTTCTTTCTATGAATATTTTCTTACATTTTCTACTAGAATTCCAATGTGCCACGTTAGTTTTGAATATTTTAATATTTTGAAGCTTGGACCTGTCTTGAAAAATTGTACATCGTCGGTTTATTGGAAAAATTAACCAATCAAGTGATGGACTAGGACACTGCCATCTAGAGTCTTTCTCTAGCCATGCTGTAGAAATTTGAGACCACTTCGTTTTGCAGCATTGCCATCAGCGTCGCTAAGGAAATGTATGGAATAACAGTCCCTTAACAACGAATATGATGGACCACGTATTATATTCTGTTAGGAGATTTGACAGCAGTAGTGGTCCTGTTTGATCATTATGCTATGTTGCCAACTGTTACAGCATACTAGTATCATCTGTAGATTTGAACATTTTTCTTGCACAGAAATATCGCTGTGCCATTATACTCGTATAACATTTAAAATGTGAACTTGTCTAGTTTTTTCCACTAAACTGACGACATGGTATAGTGAAACCCCAATAGGTGTCCGCATGAGCAGGTTTATGTTTTGTATGGACAATTTTGATACCACATTATTACTATAGAGTTTTTAGTTCACAAAGTCACCACTATACATTACTCCCAAAATGCTACATTCTGTTTTACATCTTTAAGAGATAAAATGGAATATTCGGTCCAATTCTGTAACTTTTGGACTAAAATAAGCATGTTATAAATTTATTATGAAATAATTGAAATACAACTGTCTTATTTTAGTTTGTACGCCCTTAATTAGTTACAGTATTGGACCTATTTATCACTTGGAATGTGATAAAAGATTTAAATTCATCCAATATTGCATTCATTTATACAAATTTCACTCAGTGGACCAGTGATTCTGAGCTCAGATTGGTGTTTTTTGTAACAATTTCTAAACGTTTTATAGGTACAATATAATAATGCAACTTCATATTTTTGAGCTTAATTAATACATCTAATGGAAGCAAAGGGTGCTTACCTGTCTAGCCTACAGAGAGTTTTGCACAATTATGTGCCTTGTACAAATGATCAATATCTGTTCATCCATTTACCATACCACTTTATAAATTGATATTTAATTCAACTATATACGAAACTACATTTATTTCTTATATTTCTATCAATCAATTTCCTGAAATAAATTATTGCATCTTACAAAAAATTGCAATAATGAATAAAAGATTTACTGTTAATTATGTATTTATTTAAGTATTGAACCAAGCATATCATGTATATAATTATAATTAATAATACATACAATTTATACATACATATTCACCATTTTGACAACTTTCAAATAAGCATGTTTAATCTTCACTGTTCTTTCTTCATTATTTTTTGGCCTACCTATTCTCTTATATGTTTTTTCCCTTACGAATGACATTGCCAGCACAATAATACACATATTTAAATTATTAATCATAGTAACGAATTGTTCATAATTAGCTGATATCTTTCTTCATTTTTAGTTTGACTGGATCTTTTGCAATAAGTCCACTCTTCCGTGCATTTGCTTGTAGTTTTTCTTGGCTCGTAAAGATTTATTTATTTAGGCATTATTCCTCTGTCATATTTCCGATATTCAACAGTGAACGAGCGATGATATTTCCATGTTGTACTTCTAAATAAAAAAAAGTTGCACAATGTTTTTTTTTATATTGAATAAATCATCTAGGAATTATAATACAAATTTACTTATTAGACACTTGTGCAATATAATGTTGTTATCGTGCAATAACTATATTCTGACTATTAATTAAATTATTTGTTCTTCCAAATTTTAATAAAACAATACTTACTTACTACATTATTAACATAGTACTTCATGATAGATATTATATACTGCATAATAAAATAGAAAGTATACTATGTGCATTGCTCCCCAGATTTTTATTTTTGATAATCGAATTAAGTAATTTACTTCAGTTGACTACAGGCACGAAGCTACCTAAGAACACGATTCCCATTGAGTTACCTTTTGGAAAAAATGATGGGTATAATAGTGTCTAATTTGATGTAATACCATGATAAATGTTAGCCCCGGCTTCCCTTCTGCAGAAATCCACCCTTCGCCACTGGTTGACTATTTCTTTCATATGTCACCTGGATCCACCAGATCCGTAAAGAGGGCTATGTATTGAGTAAAAAGAACCATAGAATGTGTATGTTGAATGTAATCTGGTGCCATGTTCTCTCCGCCTACCCTACTTCGGTGAAGGCACGGGTATACATATGTTAACATTCACTCTCAATCGTTAACTGAAAGTGACCCTAAGTTTATTTGAAACAAGAAAAAAAACCAGCGGTTCTTTGAACCTGCAATTTTATATTTCGATGATGGTGTTTTCTGAATGCAATATTCTTTATAATGATGCATGTTTATTTATTATTGTTTTCTATTTCTGATTGAATAATTATAATACTGTATGTATGTATGTATAGTGCATACATAGATTAGAGTTGTAGTACTAGTGTTGGTGATAATTGAAAGGGATGAATGTTCTCTCATGAAATAAACTTCACATACAGACATCGGGTCTAAAATCTTAGTTTTGTTTATGACAATGTTAATATAGCTACAAAACACATTACTATACATCGGCATATCGTATTCTTTTCTGGAGATGTGCAGGGATGTAGAGTGAACAAAAATATTATACAATTTATTTATTATGAAAATTTTGTTACTACTACCTGCATAATGCATGCAGATACAAGTTACGTGGAATTTGTTGTTTACAAATCACTATTGTTGTATTTTCCTATAGATACTGATGGTTGTACCGAATTCAGGTAAAGATGGAAACCCCGTAATTTAAATTCAAAGAGAAATAATACTTTCGCTCACGAGCCGTCTTTGGAATCTCATTCATAGGAAAGGTTTTATTGGCCCTATTCAGGTAAAAAAATCCGATATCCCGATGTATACACATTACCTAATAATTTTAGTACATTTTGCAGAAACATGTTTTTAAAAATAGTCGGGTAAAAAATCCAGAGTCCATTTCAAAGTAATATTGTTCATTCTTTAGGTGTACATGGTTCTCAAATCTGAAGACCCAGCATCCTCCTCAGACACTTATTGTAAAAACTTAGTAACATACATGTACTATAATATTATCCAGTCATGCCAACTATTCACAATGTTGTATGGTTTATTTCATAAGAAAGCTTGTGGCTTGATGGTGTTACCTAAACAGTATTGTAAATATAATATTAAATGTACTGAGAATGTATATAGGACATATTTTTATAATAAATAATTGAGTATATTGATAGTATATGATTATATTATATGATTAGGTACAAGTACAGCCTCCTTTACCTAGTGAAGTATATAATATGACCGTATACATACACAATATACATTGTCTGTAATAATATTCTTACCTAGCAAGTGTGTAATGTTAATTACTTTACTATACCTATTGTAAACACTGTCTTGAATACATAATAAATTGTTATTTTATTCTTTAAATACTGTGCTTATCTTTATAAACCTGTTCATCTGAAAGTCAAAGCCCTTTACATCTCCGCTGCTCATTTGTCAGTTTATTTCTATACTACCGCCATCTGCATGGGTGTACTTAAAACCCAGGTGTTATCTTTTCATCACCACTGTTCAAATGTCAGTTTATTTCTGTACCAGCGCCATCTGTGGGAATGTGCTGAAACTCTGATGTTATTATTGCATTATGGCTGTTCACATGTCAATTTATTTGTACGCTACTGCCATCTATGGGAATATGCTGGAATCTTGGTGTTATTATTTCATCACCGCTGTTCACATGTTAGTATATTTCTATACTAGCACCATCTGTGGGGATGTGCTGAAACCTGAGTGTTATTATTTCATCACCACTGTTCACATGTCTGTTTATGTCTATACTACCGCCATCTATAGGAATTTATGAAAAAGATTTTATAATTTCACAAATAAAAAGCTATTTGTCATTTTTCACAGATGGCACTGAACACCTATACTATATTTAAAAGACTGGTCATTCCTGTACGAAAATGACTTTGTATAGAATATTTGTTTTTTCACTGGGAATCTTAAAGTTCAGTCATACATTATTTGAAAAAAACATGATCTTGAACATTCAAACACTTTCTTTCTAACTTTAACAATATAAAAGTTGTGTCGTAAAATACCTACAGAATACGTCATGGGTATCAAGACTGTGACTGCAATTTATATATTTCCTTTTAAATAACTTGGGTAGTAGTATAATAAAAAAGTTTTTAAGGTGGTATGTATATATTTATGATACACTGGAAAATAAAACATTCATAATATCTTAAATAACAACAACTGTGTGATTTAAACTGTTGGTAAACAATATAACCACATAATATGTATAGAAAACGTACATACACTCTTCCATATTTTACATACATATTTATTTTCATAAAAGATTGGAACCTGTACAGACAAATCAACTATGTAGTGATAGTAGATATCTGCTACTTACAATGCAAAATTAGCTTGGACTACGAGGTGACAAATACATTTAGAGGTAGTATTCTTAAGCTCACATGTACTTCGAGTTGGCTTTGGTATCGAGTTACGCGTGGAAAATACCAGCTTATGTTTATGACAAACTGCCACTTCCCTAAACTAAACTAAATGTTAATAGTATGGGGAGATACCTCCTTACTAAGACAACTCCTCACGTGCTAAGTTCTCAGAATACCAAAGCTGGTTCGCTAACTTTCAGCTAACAATACAGTACGTCATTTATGTATTAAAATTGTTGCATTTCTACTTGCCACATATACATGCACATTATTGAATTGATTGTGAAATCAGGTAGTAATAAATGAATGCAATTAAAATAAAAGCTAGTTTACTACTAATTCATTTGTTTAACTTATAAATTATTATTGTTAGTCTCTTCTACTCTTTTTGCTGTGTGAATGTGATTCATAGTGATCCCTCTTGCCAGGTCTCTGTGCTGATTGACTGGATGATGGTTGGTTACTACTGCTGCTGCTAGACCCCTGCACTCTGTCGGCTCTCTTGGCTTCTGTCAAGAAACGATCCAGACCGAATGGATCAAAGTCTGCGTCTTGTGTACGACTCGGCTGAAAATCAAACAAAGCTAATTAACGAAAAAATGTGCAAATGTACCTAAATTACTATGTATTACGATTCTGAAGCTATTCACTAAATAACAAAATGTTACACAACTAACCGGTTCTGGCTCCCGATGATCTCCGTCCCTCTCAAACTGTACGGGACCACTTCTGGGACCTTGACCGGGCCACTTCTCAGCGCCGGAGAATTCTTTATCAGGCACGAAACTGGAAAACAATGAAAAATATATAATGGACCATGTCACAAAGAAAGGAATAGAACACAGTATTGACACATATTTCAAAGTGTAGACATAATATATAAATGACTGATGTGATGATTGGCTACTAACCGATTTGTTTTTATGATAGCATCCAAATCTCCGCCATAATTGTCCTTGTCCAAGTTCTTGGAAGGTCTGTAGAGATGATTGCCTAGTGAATTCTGTTCGCGCCAAGGTTTGTCGTACACATTGTACGCCTCATCATCACCAAATCCTGTGAAATCATTACATTAGTTCATGCAAATGGACAAACTTGTAACAACAATCTTATTATGTATTAAAGAGTAATTTATTTATTTATTTAGTGTATGGCATCTCGTTAGATCACATCTTAAAATAAGGACATAAAACAGTAATATAATATACAGTGAAACTCGGATTTTAAGTTCCCGCATTTTACGTTTTCCCGGATTTAAAGTTTTTTTTTGTCGGTCCCGTTTCACCCCCATACATTCCAGAACAAAAATTTCCCAAATTTTACGTCAGGCGCCCAAACAATTCCCGGATTATAGGTTTTTTTCTCGGTCGTAAACTTGTACACGTAAAATTTAATTGTTTGTCAAAAAGTTGGACAAGTAAACTTGTACACGTAAAATTTAATTGTTTGTCAAAAAGTTGGACAAAAAATATTACGCAAAGAAAGTGTGTAAAGTCACATTGCTACCTTTTTACTTAATGCCAACACTTTCACATGGTGGGCGGTGTTATCTTATCTCCCCCTCATAACACCTCAGTACATGGCTATGTGTGGGGTGATTTACAGAGAATGTCAACATGTGCAGCACATAGTAACATGTTAATTTTAATCGCCGGAAGTGTTTAGTATAACTTTAAAGTTTCAGTTTTTTATCCAGTTCGTTGTGGTGCAACATACACAATGCATACACATTACTCGTTTTATTTAGGTATTTAATATATACCTACCTACACGTGCGTATTATTCCAAACAGTGCTTTGTGATTCACTTCTCGCGAAATTTTTGGGCACCAGTTTTGTTAAATTTGAAAAAAAACGATTCCTTTTAAATTTACATTAAGTTTGGTTGTTATTCCAATTTATATTTCCACAAATACAAATGTGTATTGTCAGCCTTAATAGCTGTTCAGAAGAAACTCGGGAAGGGCCCCACACACCATTTGATATTTGCAAAAGTTTTAACTAGGTCATTGGACATGTACCTAATGATAAACTCGTGTCAAAATAAAAACCAACAACTAAAGTAAGTGACTTTTTGAAATCTAAAAGTAATAAATAGTTGTTTCAATGTTTACATTGTTTACTCCGATATAAATTGTGTTGTGTACGAAGTGCTATTATTAGGTATTAGGTAATGTGAAATGCGCTTCATGTCGTCATGTCGTGCGCATTAAATTACGTACTTATCCCGAGAATCAAATTTGTGACAAATATTCGACATCCACCTGGGTTGCTTCCGAAAAATCACAAGTTTTCCTTATAAAATTATTCAGTTTATTTTAAAATTAAAAATTGGCGCGAAATTCAAATGTTCGTGTCGCGTCATTCTATTTTTTTCCTGTTTTCAGTTCTTTGGAATTTGAATTAACGGACTTTTATTGTATGGGGTATTTTCTGAAAATTCAATTCCTTCAATTTAGTTTTTTAGTGATATAATTCACTTTTGTTTCTTGTAAACATAATTACTGTCAAGAAATCTACCCTACTACATGACAATGAAGTTAACAGTGAAAAGTAACTACGTTTTTATAGGAATTTCCCACATTTTAAGTTTTCCCCTATTTTACGTTTTTTTCTGGTGGTCCCCAGAAAAACGTAAAATCCGAGTTTCACTGTATGCTCATACCTGAGTCCATTCCTTTAGAAGTATTGAAGAGCCTTTGATCAAACATTCCCTCTCCTCCCGCATTTGTTTTAGCTGGTAATCCAAGCGCAATCTGTTCAGAGATGTCTCTCTCACGATCCTTCACCAGTTTGGATCTGTCAACATAAAACTCTCTCTAATTGCAAGATTCTATTACTATGTAAATATTTTATTTAACAAAAATCTTTCTGAATCTCTAGATGCCATGTACAGAACAAGATTATCGTTTTAACCAGTGTACTAAGCACAGGGCGTACTACTTAAATGGTGGTCAGGTCGAGAATGCGCTCAGCTGTCATTTGAGTTGCAACGCTGACATTTAGTTTAAAAAAAAATGAATCTGCGTTCATTGAAATAAAACCAAATACATATTTCTTTATACACTTCACAGTAAGCTATAAAAGCTTGTGTCGTGAAATGGAGTAAGTTAGCATCGGGGATGGGACAGAGAGCAATTGTACAACGTAACATTTCCTAGTTTATTGTGAAGACTTACAAAGATGAATTTGTGTTTCTTTTGACATGTCCAGATTCGCTAAATTAAAATGAATGTAATAAAACTTCCATACCTCTTATCAGGTGCAGCCCTAGTAATGTTCCTCTCTCGCTGTCTGTCACGATGTCTGTCAGCTCTCAGCTTGTCTCTCTCTTCCTCCTCCTCATCCCTTGGTTCCTCTCCTAATCCTGCTCCAATATTATCACCCAATGTTCTTATACCTAAAACACAAATCGTAATCTTTATAATCAGAGAAATAATCCAATGGTTACAATGTGAACATACATCTTACAATAATCAACGCTTCTCGTGCCGATTTAATTATTTAAAAAATTTCAGAGGCCCCAAATATAATATTTCATAAGTAAGTAGTATTGTGTTACCATTTCTGTGATCTCTGGCCTTCTGAGCCATCATCCTCAAGTGATCTTCCTTCTTCTCTTTTTCTCTCTGTGCCAATTTCCTCTCAAGCTGCGCTCTGGCTTCTACAGCCTCTCGGGCTTTCCTATAAAGGGAGAAAACTAAATTAACGGTCGGATAGTATCAAGGACAATGCAAAAAAATTATATGTCATTCAAAATACAGTTGAAAAACTGAAACTAATGCCAGGGAAACAATATGTTGGTTCGTAATTAATCTGATTAAAAGATCATCAAACCTGTCTGCAATGTAAAGAGCTTCAGCCAATTTAGAGAAGTTTTCATTGATGTGTACTTGTTGCAACCCTCTACCATCTGCAGCTAATCTCTTATCCAGTGGAATAGTGTATCCCTTGGCGTTCTTCCAGTGGCTGACACAAGGCGGTACTTTCCAATCTCTCTGTTGCTTCACCGAGACACGGCGCGGGGGACTGTGAAGGACGGGAGCGGGAGGGGAGGGAGCTCCGCGTGGGATCTTTTTGTTTATTGCGAATCTCGGAGGTTCCATTGGATCTACTTGCGCTTCTACCATTCTGAAAAATATAATAACTAAACTTAGTCAAAATTCTATTTTGATATATTTCATTTGTGCATTTAAGACTGGACTGCTACCATTTTTCAGGAATGATAAAAAAATAGTGTGGTGTACCTGATAACTCTCTGCTTGGCTCCCGAGTTGAAAGCAGCTCCTTGCTGTGCTGGAGTGTACCTGATGTATTGTGCTGGTGCCTACAAGAATAAAAATTATCAGAACATGCCAAAGTTAATACACCAAGACGTCATTACAGTAAAAACAGAAACCAAAATTAAAACTTTTTCGTGACTTTCACTGTAAAATTTTATTAATAATATTGGCATCATTTTGTGTTAAGTTTGTAAAGATACTGCTTTTGCAAATGTCGCCATTTATGATATTTTACTACTGTCTTGTTTTGTAACCACGGATAATGTTTTGGCTAATAAAAAAAATATTCATTATTTATGCACTAAATCAACGACAGGTACAGGTTCCTGCTAAAATTACAAATATTACTACGCCCAATCAGGATCAAACTTGTACAGGGCCCACCATATACGACATTCACAGTCATTGAGTTAAATTTTGAGATGGTCGGTAGCCTGGTTGGTAACGCGCTCGACTGTCACTTCACGACACAAGCTTTTCAAGCTTGCGGTGAAGTGTACAAAGGTGTATTTGGGTTTATTTCGATGAATCCAGATTCATTTAAATTTAAAAAAACAATAATAACATCTAGGCCAGTGGTTCCCAAAATTGACTGGGTGCCGACTCATCTAACAAAAACCCACTCAATATTCGCTCGCGGCCCACTGGTGGGTTGCGACTCATAGTTTGGGAAATACTTATCTAGGCTATTGCAATCTCGTCAAAAAGACAGATGCACCTAATTAATAAAAATGAAGGATAAATACGTACACTTTTTTCCACACATCTGACAGGCATGGCTGCCGATATTTTGGCATTTGTCAATTTCTCCAAAGCCTGCCTAGTTTTCTCCGTTGTGTCATTAATCTCTTCTTCATTGGGCTTCTCCAACGTAGGATCATCCTCTGCCAAGACTTCAGCAGGCAGCAAATCGCTTAATTTAGAGTAGATGATCTGCAAAACACAAACACGTTCCAATTAATTAAATAGCAAATAGGATAATTAAAATGCATGTAACGCAACTTTATAATAACCTCAACATATGACCAAAATAACATAGTCGGACATACACATCTTAGTACTGACTGACCTTATCTTTAGAATGTCCTTGCCTAGCAATGGCATCGTATTTAACTTTGCCAGATTCATCTAATCGCACTGCTAACACTTTGCCTCCACTGCCTTCCTTCCCTTTAACGCCCATAGCCAGGGGATGCTGGGCCACGGGAATCTCGGGGAAAGCTCCCCCGTCTGAAAATGAACAGGAAAGTGTAGATGAGCCTCTCAATGGAAGGAAATTCACCAACAGAAACTGGCAAATGATGGTGAGCACATTTTAAAAAACATTTGTAATGTAACGGCAAAGTATAATTACCTCCGAAGTCATCGTCATGTCTTGGAACCCAACCTTTCCTCTTGCCATAGGGTGGCACACTAGATTGTGTCACAACCAACGCACTTCCTATTCTCTGTGTAGCCTGGGCTCTCCTCTCATCATCTCTGTCCCATACCCTCTGTGTAGGAGCTGGCAATACGCTAAAATATAAACAATATCAACCCTTAACGATGAAAATTGGTTGACACACGCAATACACAAAATATTTCCGTTGCAACAATATTGAGCCAGCACATCGTAACCAAACCAAAGACTCTAATGTACAGCAAGCATTTAATGAACTTAAACTATAAATAAAGCAATGAAATAGTAAAAATAATTAATTTTATTCGTGTGGCAAACCTTGACAGCGACATCTTGTACACAGGAAATGTTCACCATAGATTAATTTTGAAAGAGACCATAGAAAAACCCTCAATACGTCACACAGCAGACATAGGACATTGATAGACGGCCGTACAAAATCAATGGGTCAGTTAGGTTAGTTTTTTTAAAGCGCTAGTAAGAGATTTTTTTAACGCTAATAGAGCTCGCAGCTAGGGCACATAAAAAAAACTTTTTAGAGCTTTAAAAAAACAACAATCTAACCGTAATGAACACTTGCGAAATTAAAAAAATTGGTGTCTTATGTCTGCTGGGTGGCGTTTATAAAAAATCCATAGAGTAAAAAACCATAATCCATCCATAAACAAATATCGTGAATAGCTAGGTACGGTCTGTTAAAAAAGAGTTGGTGTCGGATTAAATTGGAACTACAATTTTGTTTGCTGGCAATGAGGCCGCTTGTATGGAAATTATACAAGTTTTGCCACTATGGATACCAAAATGCTACATGTGGCGCCCTCATCGAACACCAACTCTTTTTTGACAGATTGTAGGTAGTAGGTGAAAATATTTTGCATTATAGGTACTTATATGCCTAAATCGTATTTATATGCCATATGCCTCAAGTCGTATTTAAAATATAGGTAACATGATGTTTTCAATGACAACCCACCTTTTTTTGCAATAGAACTAGAGATGAATTTAAAGTAGAGACGTAGAAAAGCGATTACCTACATGTTGGGCAGAAGTAATTTTTTTACTTGATCTGTATGTATAGTCAAGTGAATCAATCGATGTAGTTTGGGTTGTATTTACAGGCTTTCTCAACGTGACGGATCCATCGGTTAAACGTTTGTAGGGTTTATTCGAATTCCACATACAAGATATTCATTCCGATATCACACCTCAAGAAGCCATTATAGGTTCCTTAGATTAGAAGCCACGGTGTCCATGCAGTGAAAATATTGGACAAAGCGTTCCACCGATATAGTTGGTCTGTGTCCAATCAATCAACCAGTCCAGTCCTTATTGAACATTATTATTTACCAATTATTATTAGTGGTAGGTACTGTGGGTAGTATTAAGTATGATGTTTTACATATAATTTATTTATTAGTATGTACCTAGTAGTAAAAAGTAACTTACTTATAAATTTATACCTAAAATTATTATAGGCTATTTGATACTTTTCAGTGGTCACTTTCACCAATTCCACCCACGAATCCTCGTCTCTTTAACATTAAAAAGTTATTTTTTTGTAATAGGTAGTACCAGGGCCGAATTTGCCGAAAGGCCGAGTAGGCCGGAGACTTTGGGCGGCAGCCCTTCCTCTTAGATATTTTTTGTTGCCCAAGGTCAACAGTTTTCCTAGGGATCCCCCCGTCGACAAAAAAAAAATGGGATGCCAAAAAAATTCAGAGCGCTAAAATAAAGAACGCACAAATTTTTTTTCGTAGACGGGGAGGGGGGTTACTCCCGTGAAAAGTGTAAATCCTTAGTAAATCCAGCTCTGGGTAGTATATAATTAGTAGGTATTTGTATTTATCCGTTCGTTTTCTTCATAACTCTTATAGACCATAGTTATGGATGGAGAGTAATTTTTCATGCTTCTATAGCATATACTTAGTTGAGAAATTAATAAAATCTATTAATAATCATAATTAAGTCCACTTAAGCTAAATCTCCCCTTTAGGAATGCTGGTTGCAGCGCGTAATGCGTATCGCACATGTGAATGTTTGATGTCGTCCTACTCGTATCTCTTCTCTGATGTCGTCATACTTTACAAATTTTACAGTTGTCAGATTTCGTATATAAGACTGAAGTGGGCCGAAATGTTCCTCTCAATAACCTCAAAAATATGCGCTTGTGTATTTGTCTGGTGGCGTTAAATTGACAAAAATCTTTAAAGTGTGTGTTTTGTGCAAAAGTTTAGTGTAAAATGCCGTTGAAAAAGAAAAAATACAATGCAAGGTTCCCCGCTGTGAGTATTTATTTGTGTTAGGGGTTGAGTTAACACTTTTATATTGAGCTTTGACATTTTGTGACATGACCTAGCCTTAATTTTATTACAGGGAAGGATTAAAAAGATTATGCAGACAGATGAGGAGGTCGGAAAAGTTGCCCAAGCGGTTCCTGTTATCATCTATATCCTTTTATAAATACAGCTTACTTTTAACACAATAATATCATGTTATCCTTTACACTTTATCATCCTTTTGCCATTCTCTTTGTTTATGTGGTGATATGAAAGTCATTGAAGAAACTATCCCTTTAGATAATACGTTTGATAAATAATCTGCTATATCCAAATTCATTGTACAACAAAATAAATTAACTTTTCAATATCTTGAAACATGGCCTCTTACTTTTGTTTACATATTACTTTCTTTTTCAATGACATTCCACTTTCATGTAAATATTTCTAAGTGTCATCTTGTTCTAAATTATTTCCGGTTAATTATTCATCATTTATAAAGTTTCTCTATAATTAAATGTCAAAAAGTTTATAAAGTTTTTTTATTTTACCAAATTTGATATGTTTTATAAGTAGTAAATACTCGGGTAGTGCCAATTTCAAACTGCATAGAGTTATGTATTTTTGTTGTGGCTTGTGTATGTTTATGTAAAAGTAGTTTTATTTTGTTTGCATTGATATTCATAATTATGCTAATAATACTTTCAATTTGTCATTAAAGATATGGTTTTCGATGACTGTTCTCATGTAGCTTTTTTGTTAACGATAGGTAGTGGCAACACATGTATAATTTCAATGTTGCCAGCATCTAAAAATGTAGTTCCTTATTCATTTGAATAGTTTTAAATATTCCGTGACATCACCCGTTTTGTTTCTCAATATTTTTATTCGTTACATCTTTCTTAACTCTGAATGACTTTGGTTGTGATCAGCGTGTCTCAAAGTTGGTTAGGTGATTATGGTCTTAAAGCGTACCTACTATTTATGTACAGAATATTGTACTGTAAATATACCTACGTAGTGTTGTGTAAATGGATGGTCTGTAAATAATAATTATGACATAATAATATAATTAACTAGGTACTCGCATGAAGACTGCACTTATTATGTAATTGTTTTATGTATAACCATACTGAGAGTCTTCTAACAAATGTTATTATTATTTTACCCGACTAATTACCGAGTATAAATTATTTAGACAAGTTGGAAATGATAAGCTTGTCAAATATAACACATGATAATTTGCACTTGTCCAAATGCATCACAATCTTATACTGTGGTGGCAGTCTTGCACTGTGAAATGTAATTAGATATTACAGTTCTATGATAATGGAAAAAAATATCACAAGAAGAAATGACACATTTTTCAAAACTGAATACTTCGTGATATTCCTTCCCTATGAGATTCTTTCCAAGGGATTTTTTTTTCCTTGATATTTTTTCCCATGCAATTCTTTCCTGACATCAACTAATAACTATACATCGGCATATCAGATTCTTTTACCTGAATAGGGGGCAATAAAACCTTTCCTATGAATGAGATTCCATAGACGGCTTGTGAGCAAATGTATTATTTCTCTTCGAATTTAAATTACGGGGGTTTCAGTCTTTACCTGAATTCGATACATCCATCAGTATCTATAGGGGAATACAACAATAGTGATTTGTTAACAACAAATTTCACGTAACTTGTATTTGCGTGCATTATGCAGGTAGTATTAACAAAATTTGTGAAGTAAATAAACTGAGTAATATTTCTGTTCTCTCTACGTCCCTGCACACCTCCAGAAAATAATCTGATATGCCGATGTATACTAATAACTATCTCTCATCATCTTGTACCTATATCACAATAAGATCCCCCGATCTTGTTTCTCCTTCAGTAAGCGTGATTGATGTGTGCGCTTAATTATCAGGGGTTTTTAGTGGTCATAATTTCATTTGAAACTCAGTGATACCTAATCATGTAAAACTACCTATACAGTCGAACTTGGTTAATGTGAACACGAAGGGACCGCGTATATTGATTGTTCTTTTCCGTGCAATAATTTAATGCCGCATTTGAAGATAATATTGAGTACCTGGTGCTTATTTTATGATTTCGACACTTGACATGAATAATTTAGTTTTCTGTCTTTCCATTAATCCCAATAATCGGCATGCAATGTACATAGTGTCACACAGAGACAAAAATAACCGAACATTATAGGAATTTTTGGGTTTTTTGAATGAGAATTTTGTTCGAGTATTCAATATTTGTTCACTATACCCGTGAAGCGTCATTTGTTCACTATTGTCAAGAATTCACTGTACCCATGATCGCTATATCCATGTTCTTTTATTGATTTAATTTGATTATCATTAGCATATCTCCTGATGTACTGTGCACTTATCTACATCAGTATCACGTTTAGTTTAGTTAATTGCGGACAGCAATTTCTTATATCGATTGCGGATTTCAAAGTCCATCACACTCCCATACAGCACCACTTATCTCTCCCCATGTAATGTTTATCAGTGCAATCAACTCGAGTCTGAGATGTGGCTTGACTTGCGACTCGCCTATTCAGAAAATTATCTGACTTGACTCGGAGAATACATATTGTCAACTCCTGATTCAAACTCAGACCACTTGTTTCATAGTTTACACTTTAGCCATTCATGTAATATTTTTTGGTATTGACTATTTTTAATTTTATATATTCTTGGTAGGTAATTCAAGATCTTGATTTTCCTGTTTCTAATTTCCCGTACTCTTTTCCTGTTTAGTTTTCTGCGATTCATTTGTATTAATTTATTATCTTTTGTATCTTTGTCATATATAGCAGCAATTAGCAAATTGATATTTTTAATTAAGTAGGTTTTTCCCATTTTGTTAAAATGAATTCATGGAAAAATTGTCATCACCATTTTTATGTTTTTTTTAAAAATGAATTTGGCTTTATCGAAATAAACCCAAATACATCTTTGTACACTTCACAGAAAACTTAAAAGCTTGTGTTGTGAAGTGGAGTAAGTCGGGGATTGAACCCGCGCCCACTAGATTAACAGTCGAGCACGTTACCAACCAGGCTACCGACCACCTCGAAATGGTTCAGTAAGTATGGTTCCACAGTTACTAACTTACCTATGTCCAGGAATCAGTTTTACACAGGAGAACTCTCAGACTACAAAAAATTTAACTTCTACGACAGTTGAGAAAAATGACTAACGACTCTGGATGTGATGGTGGGTTTAGTTAATGAAATAATCTATATAAACATTGTATATTATTGATAGTAAATATATTACTATTTTCCTACACTAACCTTGAGAGTCTCTTAAACATGTTAACATATGTCAAACATATTATTCTTAATGACTTCAAACAATATAACATTATTTTGTTCCAGTTATGCGATGCAAATATGATCATAATTAATACAATCCAGGCTAGCCATAACTCTGGTTACATACAATGAATTAATTTATGTACCTACTGTTTGTTTTTGAATTTTTTGAAAGACCAAAACTACGCTGAATTACTCGTGAAATTCTTCTTATTCACTTTGCAAACTTAAATAATGTATCACTTAATTTCATGAGTTATTTAATTATCTTATACTTTGTTAAGTAAATGTACACCAGTGATGAAGCGTAGATTTCTGTAGAAGGGAAGCTGGGGATTTATTTTTCTAAATTACATATTATGTCAGATTAGACCTATTATTTTATTTTCTTACATCAAAAGGTAACTCAATGGGAATCGTATTCTTAGGTGTCTTCGCTACTGATATTCAGTCAAACGCAGTGGCTGGTTGGCTGGTTACCAGGCGTGAAGATACCTAAGAACACGATTTCCATCGAGTTGTGATAAAATAATACATACCTATAATGATGTAATTCAACATAGTACAATAAAAAATGTTAAACCCGACTTCGCTGCTACAGAAATCCCTTCTTCTCTTCTGCTGGTTACTCCCATTATGGCAGTTTTGTGCTGGTGTACATGGATGGATGTAGACAACTTCATAATCTGTAATTTGTATTTTACTGTACTGAATCTTTTCCTTAACAAATGCACACCTCGCACCCTGGAAATGTTTGTGGAGAGTCTCCTGACCAAGTCCTACCACGTGACCCTTAGCCGGAATGCCAAGACTCTGAGTCCATCACACCTCAAGCAGTGCATCTTGGCTGAATCGAGATTCGATTTCTTACGAGATTTGGTAAGATTATCTATCGACAGTAAAATAATATATAGCTAGTCTATTTCATCGCTAAATACAGGGTGTTTGATAGATGGATACAGATATCTTCAGGAGTGATAGTAGAGGTCATTTAGCATCTTTTGAGCCAAACTTAGCTTAGTCAAAAGTCGCTCGGTTCTCGAGATATTTGAGATTTAACCTTTTAGCATCGTAAGTAAAGGTACCTACTTAGTTCTATCATTCTTTTTTGTTACCTGAATATGTGTTTAGTCTATTTAAATCATAAGTTTCAATCTTAAAAACAATCATGTTAAAAAAATATTGGATTAAAGTTTCGAGAAAGAGATATTTCAAAATCGAGTTACGACTTTAGAGAGGATTTTAGATAAGAAAAACAATGTTCAAAGATTCAGAAATCTGGAAAAAACTTCTCTGGTTTATGCTCTTTCAAATGATATACAAAACATTATAAAAAACATTAGTTTCGTAAATCCATGATACAAAAACTTAAATAGATCACCTCTAATTTAAGCAAATTTCCATACAAATTCGGAAACAGTAAAATTGAAAGGAAATGTGTGTTTCACTATGCAACTCTACTTATAGTAAATTTGTATGAAAATTTGCTTAAATTAGAGGTGATCTATTCAAGTTTTTGTATCATGGATTTACGAAACTAATGTTTTTTATAATGTTTTGTATATCATTTGAAAGAGCATAAACCAGAGAAGTTTTTTTCCAGATTTCTGAATATTTGAACATTTTTTTTCTAATCTAAAATCCTCTCTAAAGTCGTAACTCGATTTTGAAATATCTCTTTCTCGAAACATTAATCCGATATTTTTTTAACATGATTGTTTTTCAGATTGAAACTTATGATTTAAATAGACTAAACACATATTCAGGTAATAAAAAAGAAAGATAGAACTAAGTAGGTACCTTTACTTACGATGCTATCGGGCTAAAACTTGAGTAATTCGGGGTATTTTGAAAAAAAGTTAAAATCTCGAATATCTCGAGAACCGTGCGACTTTTGACTAAGCTAAGTTTGGCTCAAAAGATGCTAAATGACCTATACTATCACTCCTGAAGATATCTGTATCCATCTATCAAACACCCTGTATAGCTGAAAAATTTGTAAGATTTTACCGTCAATTTGAAAAATTGCTATGTATAATTGTTGCATATATGAGAAATTAATTATTTATGTTGAAGCCCAGTAAAAATGTGAATTTTATTACTCGAGAGATAGGGTAGTTTTGATCTTTTCGTATCTTATTTATGTGTTGTGTTTGGTATGAGTGTTTAAGTCCCTGGTCTCCTTTAGTATTGAAAATTCTGCTTATTTCTATTAACAAAATATTTCCTGAACAGTCTGCTAGAATCTTGGAAACTCTACAGGAAACAAGTAGCAAACGCAATGAGAGCAGACTAATAAAATAGTATATCAATAATATTTTAATTAGTTACATAGATATTTAAAAGTGAATACACTTCATGTATGTTTGTATGTCTGCGGACAATTGATAAGGATAAAGCATTACATTCAGATTACCAAATATTACTCTGCTATCAAATTTTGTAATCAGTCCATTTGATTTATCAGCTCTTTGCAATTTTAATGTAACTGCTGCTCTGTGTAGTTTAAATAATAATAAATTATTAATACAAAAAGCCACACTACATATGTTCCATGATATTTCTTATCAGTTTAGTTCATTTTGAATGAATTATTTCTATATCATTAGGGACTATTTTCTTCTCTTATCTGTCACCATCCTGTTGATTATTATAATTTCACTTTATACTTAATTCTGCTTAGTTACAATGTCAATGCTTGTTACGGTTTACTGTATGTTTTTATTAATTTTCAGGTGAAGAATATTCCAGACATTTCACAGGCTGAAGAAAAGGAAACTTCACAGAACTGGAGTGCAGAGAATTCCCCCAACACATGCAGATATAGTGATGTGAAGAAATCTAAACTTCCTCCACACACCTCCGTCTCTAGTCACAATAATAATGCTCATTCCAGTGATTCCAGCAGTGATTGTGAATTGTCAGCTAAGAATAAAATGGGACTCCCAGGTAATGGTAGATATCCTGGCCTCAGAACACACGACGAAGAAAGAAGTGCCAAAGTGCCACCACCTCCTCTACCTATACCAACACCAATATCTACCAATCCTGTGCCATCTAACACTTCTACTGTTATTCCTCAACCTTATATGAGTCAGAGTTTTAGTGCGAGTCACCATAGATTGCTAAATAAGCCTACTAATTTTTATCAGGAGACGTTGAGAGACGAAGATGATAAACGAGAGTCTCCCCCTGTATATAGTTCCGTAATCACACCAAATCCTGAATATTCAGGAGCAAGTATCGCTAAACAAATTAAGCATCCTAAGAAATTACAACCTGCAGAACAACCAAAGTTGTGTATAGATCTATCAAAGGGACTTTCCAAAGATGTAGATGTTCTACCAGGAAGTACAACTGTAAAGCCAGTATTTCATATAGACCTCTCAGCCATGCCACTGACTCCCTGCAGTCCTAGTGTTGGATCACCATTCACTCCAACTCTCCTAAGGCAACCACACACACCTCTCATTACAGAAGCAAACACTTTAAAAATTATTCCAGATGCAACATATAAAAGTGCATTACATAGGTCGGAAAGTTGTAATCAATACAGAAAGGGTCCACCTCCTTTGCAAACACTAAAGAGGGCCGCTTCGTATGAAAATACAAAGGCAGTCAACACAAATAGTCGGCAACCAATAGACGTTTCTATGCCTCAGTTTAAAATAGAAGTGAATGCAAATGATGGAAGTACACCAAGATTCCATTTGGATCTCTCCAGTTATCCATTGGATACTGCTTCTAGTCCATCACCACTGACTCCTAAGAGGAGGAAAGTAACTTCCAATGAACCACCCGCACTTTTACCAATTACACCAACTCAAAGAACCCCAGTGAACTTATCAAAGAACACCCCAGCTAGTATGCAACTGGATGAGGACTATGATGCGTAATCATTGGAACGTACTTCAATATTGTACGAGTATAGACTGCAGTATGATTTAGTGTCAGTGTTAAGTGTGAAACATTTTATAAGACAAGATTATGAATGTAATCATTATTTGACTTTGTGTGTGTACATTTACTATATGAATTAATATGTGTTATACATGTTGTGATCAGAGATTAATTAAAAGAAATCAATAAAAAATAGATACCTAGTTGTATGTAGCTATTCACAAATCAATTTCGTTTATTTAATGTTATTATTTTCATGTTTGTAAAATCATCAATGTGTACCTACCTATTTATTTTTTTTGTAATAAAAAAGTGTTCGGTTGTATGTTTTATTTTAATTTATTCCTACATCTTTTTTTTCCATTCAGTTTCCTTTTATGTTTGATTTCCACTGGATACTGAAAAATTATGTCTATGTTAATGTCTTTGTTTTAAAATACTGGCAACCCCAATTCTTTTTATATATTATGCATAACAGAAAACTAATTGCTCGTCTTGTTAAGTGTAAAATACATTGTAAACATCAAGATTTAATGCAGTCTTTTTGCTATTGTTGCTAAAAATCAGAACACTTCTTTTTGATATTTTATATGGAGAAATTTATGTTTCAGAATTTAATTTAAATAGGAAATTTATATTTAAAAATGTGCCAGGACAGGACAAAAAACTTTATTTATCACGGTTTATTAATCTTGCAGAAAATTAGTCATTTAAGAAAACAGTATTTGTTAATCGTATAAAATATTAAGACACAGCCTTTGGCAAGTTTCAATCAATATGCTTAATTTTTTAACGGAGACATTTATCAATTTAGATGTTTTGGTTTTAGCATCTAGTCATTGGCTTTCAATCAAACAACGACAATAATTTTATACCTTTTAATAGCTTTATAGTTGTAGAAGTCTTAATGTGGGTAAGGATCCTCTACGCTTTGAGGACCAACTTGGAAGAAGAAGTAGCTTTGATTGTAGTTTATCGATTCTTCCTGAATTT
This sequence comes from Ceraclea dissimilis, assembly GCA_963576895.1. NCBI lineage: Eukaryota > Metazoa > Arthropoda > Insecta > Trichoptera > Leptoceridae > Ceraclea > Ceraclea dissimilis. The sequence goes on from OY756375.1 coordinate 6,892,336, forward strand.
ATAACTGTAGCTGTAGAATGTGTTTGTTTCTTCATCCACCATTCATATCTAACTGGTTGTTGTTAAAAGAAATTCATATCAACTGTAATAAAGCAATAAATAATTCACAACTTTCGGTATAAATTGTTAGTCTTTGCATGTGCAGTTTGTAAAGAAAAAGATGATTTTCGATGTAACCCCTGCATGTAGTTTATTTGTCGACCATAGTGGCAACACTTGTAGACTTTCAATATTGATGTCATTGTTGCCAGCACATAAAATTGTAGTTCCTAATGGGGGTGTTTTCGATTTTTTTCGCCACCAGAGTGCGCTGCAGTAAATGGAGGTCCGCATAGATACGGCAGGTACTATATATTATTATTCTATGGCATTTCTGTGGACAATAAACAAATTGTTTGTTTTGTTATGACAGTTGTGAAGACCTCCATTTACTGAAGCGCCATCTAGTGAGTGCTAAAAAATACGCCCCCATTGATTCGAGAGCATCTCTTTCTTAAAAGATTGTAATATAGTTGCACCATTTTTCATAATACAATTTATACTACTCTCACAGGGTTTGTTTCTTTTTTCAAGATTGGCTTTCTGAGTGTTTCAATAAGTATAAATACATTTTTCTGAAATAGGCGGGGACTTTCATTTTATTGTATTACTACATATTTATAGTGTTTACAACCATAAAAAACCTAGCGATAATAAAAACAGATAATAGATAAATAGTAATTCCTTTGCAAGATCATAACTCTCAAAACATATTTCATGCATAAAATTTGAAGATGCATGTGCCATTTACATATTTTAATGCGCTTATTAGAAAGTAGCATACATATCTACTTGACATAGTTTAATTATTATATGAAACCATAGACAATACTCAAGACAAAATATCTTCGTTGCATAACATTTATTACCAACCTAACAATTTATATGATCGCTAGCTTTTGACGGCTTGAAAAACAGGTGCAGTAGTCAAATAGTAATATGAATTAATTGGTGTTTAAAAAATACAATATCTGCTTGCTCGTAAATTTGGAAAAAAAGAGCCGTTAATTGACTGGCATCTATTGATATTTTTGTAATATAACATGACATGTATGCTTAGAAGTTGTACTTCTTAGAATACAAATTTGTACCCTAAAATAGTAATGTGTAGAAAACGGGCTTATCAATCTACGTAGTTGTGATAACATGTAATAGATGTAGGTAGTGAATACGACTTAAGTATTTATTCACATTTTTTATGCATTAATGACTCTTTCGTGAGCACATCTGCCGGAGTATGTCTATGTGGTGGTTCATAATAAGATCTGTCCTTCTGTTAAGGGCTGCATTTTTTATCGTTAATTTTCACTTAGCGACTCAACGGGCGATTATCGCACGAAGACAGAAAGCATTTGGGTGATTGTTCCAATTGGAATTGTCAAACGGAGATAGAGATATGAGAATACTAATAAGAATTAGTTGACAGATACACATCGAGATAGCGATATCACTGCTCTCTTCTTTGGTAGAAAGGGATAGTCATATTGCGTGTTAGTAAGAGTGAGTGAACAGCACGAGCGGACTACTCTATTATCTATGGCGAGCAAATGTCACCCAACCAAATAGTTGGGTGTTATTCGCAACAATCGAGCGTGTCAACTATGCACATAGAACAGGTTGAATCGCACAACCGATTAACTTGCACCGATGATAGAACGGAGAACAATAGGACCATAAACAATCTAGCGAATCACTGAGTGAAATTTAATGGATCTAGAACGAACCCAAAGAGTTGATTGCATATAGTCACAGAACGCTTTAATCTCTCAACGAGAATCATCATTGATGTGAAGTTAGTTACATACTCAACCCATCTATAGTAAAACCAAGAATGATTAATGTGCAAGTGGCATGAGTGTAGTGGGTGAAATGTTTGTATAATAGTTACCTGCCTACACCAATTAAATAAATAATTACAGGCCTAGGAATTGATATACCTATGTAGTTTTGCTTACAGATTTTTTCTTCGACCCTGATAGTGATTAGCATAGTATTTTGTAAAATTTTGTGAAATAAAATTAATATTTTAGCACCTACTGTATAAAAACCAAAATTAAAACTTGGAAACGATATGCAAATCTTCACTAAAATATATTCTTAAGTTTAAAAATGTTGTGTAAATAAGATTTTAAAAATAAATTCCTTTTGAGCCTTTGTTTTCCAAAGGACTCATAGTACTCCGTTGCAGTGGCAAAAATATGAACTAAAAGTGTTGAGAGTCCACTTTGCAGTGGCAGAAAGATGAACTATTATTTGACACCTAGTTCTATGAGTTTTGAGAATTGAGACAGTTGTAATCATGGATGTATAATACTTATAGTAAACTGGATTCATCTCTTAGCCGACTATTGCGGTTCTAGGGAAAATGGCCAGTTAGGCAAAAGAAGCAAAATGGAGGATTTTCCATACTAAACGGGCTATAGGAAACTGCGGTTTTCACATGGATTTTTGGTTTTCACTGTTTATATTTTAACTGAAAATGAATTATAGACATCATATTGACATAATTATAGGACCAAGGGATGTAAATAGTCCGTTAATCAGGACTTATAAGCATTTTTTTAACAGAGGAAACAGCACACGATGGAAGTAAATGAAATAACTTTTATTTTATTGTCATTAATTACAACATAAATCAAACATTGCACAAAAATTCATAAATACATACACATTAGCTTTAAATGACGAAAAATATGAAAAAATTAATTCCTACATAATAATTAATGATATATTTAAAACGTCTTCACATCCGTGATATTCAATATCTTATTAGCGATAGGCAACTACTGAAAACACATTTTTTCACAATTTTTTTTCTTAAACGATGCATAAGGTTTAATTCTAAAAGGGAAATCTGAAAAAAAAATAAGAAAAATAAATAAAAGTAATTTAATTTACTTCCATCGTGTGCCGTTTCCTGTATTATAAAATTGCTCATAAATTCTGATTAATGGACTATTTACATCCCTTGGTCCTATAATTATGTCAATATGATGTCTATAATTCATTTTCAGTTAAAATATAAACAGTGAAAACCAAAAATCCATGTGAAAACAGCAGTTTCCTATAGCCCGTTTAGTATGGAAAATACCCCATTTTGCTTCTTTTGCCTAACTGATCATTTTCCCCAGAACCGTACAGAATGTATAGACAAACAGCTAAGTTTTCCATCCAGTTTACTAGAATAGTATTATAGATCCATGATTGTAATCGATTTCTATAAATATTTGTTTTTTCATCCAGTGTTTTCTTGTAGATATTAGTTTAGGCGAACAGGAAAAATGCCTTAGTGTGAAGCACATTTATCAACCATACTTCTCAGAAATAGATAATTAAAATTTTATAAGCTTTCAACTAAAAATATATTCCACGAATATAGCAGCATTATCAAATCATTTATATTTTAATAATTTAATTAAGATTTGACTTAGAGGGAAGGATTGATTGTGATTTATGAACTCTAATTTAAATCCGATGGTTTAGTCTCTTCACAAAAGTTATTTTTTAAGTTTATTTAGAAGACAGTAAAACTAAAATGGTACCTAATATGAATTATCTAGTTCATTATATTGTAAAATAATACCTAGAGACTAGAATATTAATTTATTTTTATAGCTTAGATACAGATCAATATTAGTGTTGAATGTTTTGTGTACCTAACCTAATGAAAGGAATTTAAGCAATTTTGCAAATCATCTACAATAAATAATGAAATATAACAAGGTGTTTTTCTTATTTGCATTTACCTAATTTTCCCACTTGACCAATGTGTATTGAAAAGAGAGCAGACACATATGTAGGTACAGTATAAATTCAAAGGTAAAACAACATGATGGATCAGAATGGGGATTTGGGTGGAGAAGCAGAGACAACCCCAAGTGGAAGAGGACAAAGAAGAAGAATAATACATGATGAAGTTTAGTAACTTTTAGAAAATAATACTAGAATTAGTCATATGAAAGTGGGGATAATACTCCTAAATCTCATTCTATAGGAAGATTACAAACAACAGTAGATGTGGGTGTAAGATAGTTTGTTATTCTCCTTTCTACATTATCAGTTCATTAAAAAATTATATAAAGCTAGAGGATCATTAGTCAGCAGCAATAATAATGATAATCTGATCATGAAAATGAATAGTCATCTGATTGCAATAAATTGCAAAAGTTATGACAATTGTAGAGTTACTTTGCAAAAGTTTTTAGAAGATTTAAATTCCCCGCCAATATAAATGTCATTTAAGATAATATTGATACCGCAGATTTCTCCATTACCGACGTCACTTGTGCATGTAAAACTAAGATGGTCGGTCGTGTTTGTAACTTCGTGTTATTTTTATTTGTTTTGTGCAATATTGTGCCTTATTGGAGACTGTCAGTGTTATGAAAGTGTTTCTAGTGCATTGCTAATTGTAATTAAATTTTATACATAATTTTTATAGTGTTTATACAAAAGATAAGTGTCGTATGGTTTTTTATGGTTGACAGCGGATATTATTGAACTTCTGTGCTCATTTGTATATACGTAGTGCAGTGTTATCAAATTGTTCTAAAAAACAACCGAGGAAGCCTCGTTTGTATTATTTACTTCGTTAAATGTTTGGATAATTTCCCAGGTAAATATAATTAATTAATTCTTTTGTTGCACATTACTTGAAAAAGTTTTCTAGGAATTTATTCTTCAAGGATCATTCGTACGTACCGAAAAGTTGTCGTCTCTCTCACTCCCTCGTAGTAGAACACGTGGTTGATAGAGATAAACATATCGCGGTCAACATTATACTTATCGCATTATGTTTGTTAAAATGTCACTCCCAAAAATATTGTAGAGGTGTACTATTATTTGTGCATTTTGTCAAAGGACGTCTTCAAATACTGTTTAATATTGGAATTATATAAATGTTTGATGATTTCATAATATAGTTTTTACAGTGGGGCATGCATTTATAATGTTTTTAACCATGAAATTATGTTATGAATAAGTTTTAGTAGCTATGTTTGGGTATGACATAAGTATGACAAGACAAGGAACTTGTGTAGGATGTTCTATTACTACTAGACACAGTCAGTTATGTTTACAGATAATTAACTTTGTTAGATTATTAGTATTTTCCTCATATTTCCTACTGTTGTAATAGAGTATATTCTAGAATTTCGTCTTGTGGTTAGCTTTACATCCTGGATGATAGAATTAGTCACATTTTTGTGTGTGAAAGTATTGTTTTTGTATATGTACAATACTTTTTGTCCATAATCTATGTACTTACTTATTTTAACATTAATTCCTTTACATAGTTCGCATGTTTGACTACATTATATTGATCAAAAGAATATTGTTTACCTTTGTTGTTTTTGAATGATTTTTGAAGGGAAAATTTCTAATTAGGCACCTAATATTATATAGCGATACCTTGTCTTACCATTCAGTATATCACCTGCCATTACCATAACAAGACACTAGATGATAAATTAAATTTTAATATATATCTCCTTGCACAGCTATTGGTACCTACTTAATATGCACATCATTTTCTTTTCGTTTTTGGATACCAGTGACCTAGTTTATTAACTAAATTAAAGATGTTCAGTATTTTAGAAAGCACCTTTAATATGCAGACTATTGCTGACTCATGAATTGTGCTACTGAGTCCTTTAGATATTTTTACGAGTCTGGGCATGTTTTTATCAAACGCAAATAAACATTACCCATCACCATAAGCCATCACTGCCAAAACCTAATGTTTTATCAGCTTTGCTGTCTATGTAACACCACTGTGTTTTGGGAAATGCCAGTGTCCACTCAGTACATTTTGAAACGGGGAGAAATGTTAACAAAAAAATAGGTTTTTTTTACAGAATAAAATTAAATTGCTCATGTGTAGGTACCCAAACCAAATCCCGAAGGTATACTGACCTACGCAAATCTTCGAAGTTGGGAGATTCAAACCCATGATTGACCGTTTCAGAAAGCGGTGGAGCTCTGACCTACTGAACCAACTTCATAGGTATAATAAGCTACACTTGTGAATCCTCGTTATTCCATTACATGTATATTAAATATCCAGGTTTATTATTAGGTAAACAGCAAAACTTTTAAAGAAGTATACACTTATTATTGTTTTCATCAAAACTGTTGAAATGGAATTTTTCTAAATAGCTCCGGATAAATTTAATTAAATAAAAATAAGCGAACGACACTTCTCAAAGAGGACAAAGAATTTGAATAACACAGATAGTTATTTAATAATTTTCTATTTAACATATTTGACAAATTGCCAAGTTCTGCATCGCAAATGAAAATCCATATAAATTGTAATTTTCTTTAATCTGGCGTAGTAAATTAAAATCTGTAATAAAACGATATTACTCTATTATCTATTTATATTGCTTAATACGTTTAATAAGCGTATTAGAGATTAGTTTTATTAGTTGGGCTATGATTGCTGATTAAATACAATATAATCTTACGATGTTCCATTCACTTGATCAATGAACTTATCTGACAAATCTGAACGTAAAATCAGGAGAATGTCACCTACATTGTGTTACCTACCTAGTACTTGATTCAACATCTACCTTCTTAATTATATTATTTTCATTATCGCTCCGATGGTTTAGATAATCTAAACGTGTCTAGTAGTTCAGTCTACACATACCTACATATTATGTTGGTCTATCTCTTTTATTGTCAAACAGATATTAATAAATACTACCAAACTAGCTGGCAACTCTTTTTACACTCCTCACATCTGAATGTTCTTTCACCAAATTCAGCAATTTATCTAATTTTTGAAAATATCGCTAATTGGCACAGCTAGCTAAGATTTCTTTTGTTGCATTTTTCGACACTTCGTGTTTTAATTAGGGATGCAAGGAGTGGGTTGGTTTGGTTTCATACAAAATAGTGTTCATAATATAATAGGTATATTTTACCGAAACCGAATTTTAACGAACTAAAGAATTAGTTGATATAAATCACGATACATATATCGGACCTTTATAAAAATCAGATTTTAACGAGCTCTGCCGAATACTGCCGTCTATGATGGAACTCAGGTCAGGATCAGGGCATGCTTAATATTACACCTTCGGGGACAAGAAGACCATGCAGGTCGAGCTAACTGTCAAAAGTGGGTGCTGATGGATGATATTGTCACCTTGGAGGAGGTGGAGAAGCTTGCACAAAACTGTAGAATTTGGAGAGATTGTGTCGTGGAGCGGACATTCCAGAAGACGCTAGAAATATAATGAAGAAATTTGGAAACCATCACTTTAATTCTCTCTAGTTTTCAATTACATAACTTATTTTCTAATATCTGTTTTCTCTACGTACATCTCGTGATATGATGTCACTTCAGAATTTGTTATTAATGTTGTTGATTTTTTCTTGTGTTGGCACGAGGAATCTGTAATATTCATAACTGACTTATTGTTGAATTTGATAAACGTATATTTTGTGATACGCTTTGATATCCATTCCATACACAGTCCTTAAAGTAATTAGAATAGGTCACCACTAACAGTCGTAATGAAACAATAATTGGAAGAGGATGTTGGAGTCAGGTCTTTAGAGTATGGATGAATGTGACGAAGTTGAGGGTGGTCGGCACGTTAGAGAGAATGTCTGATAATAGAATGATGAAAAAAAAAATTATAAAGCTGAATTAGAAGTAAAAAGTGCAGTTCGATGGACGCGTGTTGAGTTATAGAAACTGCATAGTACGTATGATGAATGTGAGAAATGTGTAGATCTGTTTTTCTGGTTGTGTCATGTAGGTATTCGTAAATGGAAAAGCTTTGGCCTTTCAATATGAATATGAACACAGAGTCAACTGAGGCAACATTGATTGATATATTTTGCGATAATTTATGATTAAGTATTTGTATTTTCAGATGAGTGTCGGGAGAGTGGACAGTGTGGGTGGTAGAGAACTCCACACCGTCACTGTAGTCAAAGATGACAAGGGATATGGGATGACTGTCTCCGGTAAGATTCTTTATATACCTACAAAAAATTATACTTAACATAGTCTTTACTATAGGGTGTTTTATTAGAGGTATAAACTTTTAAAATGAAATTAAATACATAAAAATGGCTTTATTTAAATTCTATGCCAGTGATGTTTGATTATGATGTCGGGCATAGTATGTGTGCTACACTGGCTCGAATGTCCGAGTCCAAATTTCGATAATTTTCTAGAGCAGCTGAGGCCGTATATCGGCAATAACTCTGCGAATGTTGACTTCCGAGTAGTCCAACGTCTCTGGTTTATCTGAGTAGACCAGCAACTTTACAAGGAAGGATAAGATCACACGATCGTAGAGGTAAATTGAAATTATACACCAATCGACTGTTTCCTGCAATGATCTGATTGTGTTGCTTTGCACAAATTTTCAGATTTGTGCAATTTGCTAATGTTCTTCGGGTATAAGCTTTGATTATTGAAGTACTTAATCAAATATATTTCGTCATAGTGACTAGATCGGTTGTAAAGCATTTGTTTCAATACAACACTATGAAAATGTGTGTGAAGTCATTTCTTCGTTTTCATGAAATTCAATAAGTATTCTTTTGTTGATATTTGACGTTTACGATTTTCACAGTGTCAAAATGTGATTGTAATTAGATATTTTAACGTTAATATACAATTGTTTCGCTCATCTAAGGATGCATTTTAATTAAAAAAAACATTTTATTATCCCCTAACGTGGTTTTTCGGACTGTGGTTATATATTTAGCCTCAAATTGTAATGTATCTTTCTATCGGTAAGCTTCCGTATTTTGGTTGATATCATTGTTAATTTATGCACATTTCGACTAAAAATGCGACAAGTAAGGCTTATTTAATGATTTGACTTATTTTTACGCTTAAAATAAAATCGCAAATAATATATTTTTATTAAATTACATCTGCCATAGGCACGTGATATCATCATCGAATCACACATCGAGCCATCGATATTTTAAGTACGCACACGGGATTTTATGAATTATAAGCGATTTCCAATATTTTTTACGTATAAATTAATAATGATATTAACGAAGGAGAAAAGATATATTTACATTTTCTAGCGTAATCTGCATTTCCACACGACATTTGGGCATGTAAAGTATATTTTTATTACCTTCAATGTTGTCTTGGGTGGGCGAAATGATTGTTTTTAAGCAGGATAATATATAATTATATGATCGACATTTAGACAGCTTGAATTTCTGGAATATCATAAATTATGAAATGATAATCGTTTTATGTAAATCATTTAATATATATAATGAAATTAATTATAAATAATTTTAGCGGCAGCGTATTAAGTTAATGAGTTACATTATACAAATTTATTTATTTATATAATTAATCCTTTTTTTTTACCAATACAACACAACATGTTAAAAAAATGGTATCGATGGTATTCAATATCGATGTTAATATTGAGCATTTACATCACATTAAATCATTCAGTAAAGACAAGAAGAAAAAGAAAATGGAAACGACGCTCGAAAATAGTTCGAGGCTATGGGTATAAGTCTATTTATGTTGAAATGGCAAAAAGTACTGAATACAAATCAGCTGTTAAAAATCAAACCTCTAAAAAAACTCCCTTTACTACCTAGTGTAAATATTGTATGTTTTCATCATGTGAAAATTTAATTTTCTCTTTTTAACTTTCATTTGACGTATTGTGTATTATTTTTAACATTTTTTTCTGTCTCTGTTTTTTTATTAGTTTATTGATCTCGGTAACTTCTTATAATATATATTCTCGCATAATTAGGTATTTTATTAAACTAAAAAGATGAAAGACACAGATCATTTGTCAATTGTAGGTTTAGTTGTTTGGAGTCAAATATCAATTTCCTTCAATGTATGCTTGTGTACTTAATTTTGGCAAGCTCCATTCAATATTGTGATGGGTTATATATGTAGATATACAGCTAGATAATAATGGTAAAGTAGAAAAGTATAAACATAGACTGTAGGTTCATATAATTATCAATATCTCGACAACCTTGCTAAATGTGCTTTGTAAAAAATTGGGTAAACACATTGAACCTTCCTCAAGTCCATTACCATAACAGATATTTCATATCTTGTATAGATTCTATGCATTTAAATATTCTATATCGGAGAGCGTGTATGACTTTTGTATGAATGTGACGGAAGCTAGGAGTGTGTGTAAGGATAGGGCTGTCTGGCGCTCTGTCCTCTCTGCCTACCCTGCAAAAGACGTGGCGTGAGGGTATAGATAGATAAGTATTCTATGCAGATAATATGCATTTAAATCTACTGCATTACCATAAAAAATACTGAATGAGGTGAAACCCAAAAAACGTAAACAACCTTATTTCTAAAATTTGATTATGCAACTGTGCATGCAATTTTGAACGTTAAAAACATGGGAACTGTTATTGGAATGCATTTCTTCTGAAAAACAACCAACACTTTTTAACTAATAATTGGAGTACATGGTTGGCGCAGTTGGTTGAGGCGGCAGTCTCTCGAGCAGGAGGTGCCAGGTTCAAACCCCTGCCCTGGCGATGTATTCTACACTTTGTGATACAGGCTTTTTGCCTAGTGCAAGGTGTGTAGGAAAGTATTTGGGTTTGTGTATGCAAGCCCAGATCCTTTTTTTTTTTTTTTTTTAAATATTGCAAATTTATCTTCAAGTAGCAGATTAAGACAAGACGAGGTATTATGATGATTAAAGATGACATTACTTTGTACGTTTAGTGTGCCTAGTGCCTACAATCTCCATACAGTGTATTATTTGTGATTATATACACAGATAGTAATTACAATCTTGTTGACACAATTGTTCCGCCATGAAACAGACATTTACATTTTGCACTGGTTATTATTATTCGCACATTTGCTACCTTCTTTCGCCATTTTTATAATGAGTATATTCTTTGGTTATTAATGTACGAAATTTTCTAGTGGAACTGTGATGGAATGGAATGGTGATACAATTAATGAAAAAGGGATCTGTAAATAAAACAATTTGTGAACACGGAATCGAACCCACCACTGATCATTTAGTCCATGGGTTCCTAACCCCTTGCCCGCGGAACGATTCCTATGTGCCCGTCACTCTTCGACAGAGATAGCATTTTTTCATAAACATTAATTAAAATGTGAATTATTTTTATTAAGTACGTTTTTTTGTATGTTGTTAGTGCCGGGTCTATAATATTATGTTAAAAAATGCGCCTTCCAGGGCTGCCGCGCTCAGATTGGTAACGAAAAATCCAATTATGGGAAAATAAATTATGGGAAAATGAGAAGTTATGGAAGGAGTTTGTCGATTAAAAATAGGTGGTGCCAGCCACCCTACCGATATTTTAGAATGTGCTCTAGAGTACACAAAAGTTGGGAAACCCTGATTTAGTCAATGCTGGTACTCGTTTAACGAGCCAATCTGACTGTGAATTTTAGATAGATTTCAGAATGAATTTTGAATGTCATTTATCAATAATTGTTGCAGTTTGCATTTATGACTAGGTAATTCTGTTATTAATCATGTGAGGTAATAAGCATTGTACATTATTGACACTTTTATTAGTCCATCAGCAATGGTCAGGTTTTACAACTAATATAAGGTTACGAGTTCAAGTTTCTTTTCTTAGCAAATGCTAATATGTACAGTCCACAAAACAATGTGTATTTTTTTCATATAATTCTCAATACTATGAAAGTTGTTTTCCTTCAAAACAAAACACTGGATAATCTGTGTGTGTTTTGTTTATATTTCTAATAATTTCACGTTACTTGGTTCATTCATCAACGCTGTATGAAATAATGTTATATACCTGATACTAAATCTCAACCTTTATTTGCATTAGGAGTGTCCTTTATACTTAACTTATGTGCAGTAAAATAATATTATATCATCGACTTACAATGCAAATTCGATAAGTCAATAATAGCCAATCCATACATTTGATTTCGAGATACACATTTTTTTACGATCTCTAGATAGAGTACGTTAAAGGAACAGAAGATTCTACGGAAATTTATTTATTTATTAGGATCTATGCTCGTGCCTTATAGGTACACACAATTCCAAATACTTTCCTACACACTGCACAGTAAGTTTATGTCATAAAGTGCAGATTATATGACAATATTGTAAGCACTAAGATTTGAACTCCAATAGCACCCGATTGGAAGTCAGTACTTCAGTAGTGCCAATCTTTAATAATATTAATAGTCTTTGTCACTCAAATATAAAAATGCAATTTACGAAATATTAAAAAAAAAACAGGAGAACAAAGATCTGACTTCTCCAATCCTCATAATATAAATGGGAGAGTCTCGCAGATCGCTCCCCCTTGGACGATGACGCAGGTGAGGTTGTGGCTTTCTGGGAACGGAGGGGAATCTAGTGAGTGCTGACCGACACAATAAGAAGAATATAAATAATATAATAAATTTAAAATTATCGGCATGCCTGCGTTGAATAGAAATTAAAAGTACTGAGAAAGGGAAGGGAAAAAGGTGCCGTTCCTGAACGAACCGTGAATGGTTTCTTGAAAACCATGGGATGTTATTGTTATAATTTTTTAAAGGAGGGAAAGTTAACGAATATATGAACATTTTTACGCAAATCACTGAGGGCTAAAAAGCTTGAATTTTAATAGTGGAATAGATTAGAGTCATACCTCAAACCATGCTGTTGTATTTGTGAGCGAGTCCTCTAATAATATAAATAATAAACTTATCAGAATTAGTTTGTAAGTCTATGATTATTGTATAGATAGTTACCTGTCTCTAGCAGTGTTTGTATAATAATATATGTGTGTTGCTTGTGGATATAATTATTTATTAGTAATACCTACACTGTACCATGTGACATCATTATGTATTGATTGTATACAATACACTATATGTACATTGTGTTGTAAGTAAATATGTATATTCTCTGTCTAGAGCCTATTAGATACACAATATTATGTACTCTCTAGTGTCTATAGACTCATTTCGATATTGATTTGAACATTTCTGTCCTTTTGTAACATTTTGAAACAACCATTGTACAAATTATATGGAAATCTGAGCTTTCCGTCAATATTTCTCAACTATTCTGTTGCCCATGGCACCACCTCATGGATTTCCCAAATAGAGGGACTAAGACAGTAGAATGCCTCCAAGTTGGTTCACCTCGGGGAACACATTCCCAATGGAGCCAAAGTTCTGCCAAAATAGTGAAATACCAAAGTCTAATGGTAGGCATCTTCTTCATCCCTGCTCTCTCCACTGCTGCATTTAGGCCTCGTCCAAATGTTTCCATTCATTTCTGTCCCACGCCTTTCTCACCACCTGCTACCAAGGTTACGGTTTCCACCCATCTCTTCTGTAGCCTTCCGACATCTCCCCCGTTTGCCCATGGTTTCCATTTCATAATCCTCGGTGCTCATCTATTATAATATAAATATATGTAGTGTATGTCTTATTCAGTTTCATTTGTAACATCTTCAAAGTCCTGCTAAAGATCTGTAAACAATGTACAGTTACATGTTTCTTATGAATGGTATGGTAAAATTAACACACATTAAACAGACATTGAAGAAAGCATGAGTATGTAATCAGGTGAATGTTTAGAAAGGTCATAATTAGTTGGTTAATAACTTACTAGGATTACGAATGTAGAATGTGAACTTTTTACTTTGTGTTCAAGGTTTGTGTATGGTATTATCAACATACCTTGTTGTGGCATCTGACAAAGTTATTGGGTTTACGGTGTTGTGTTAATAAGTTAGGTTTTCAGAGTGATGCTGATGTGATCACATCATCATATGGCTATGAAATCATGTTCCTTTGATATAAATATGTAATTTTATAGCTAGGTATGTATTTAATTTATTATTATTCGGTAGGTATTCTATTGATTATTGATTTTACCTATGACAGTTGTTTAGTCACTAACAGGTTTATTTTAAAACAATGTGCAATTATTGCATCTAACATTGTACACCACATATCTCATTGCAAAATCGGAATTTTTGGCCATTATGATTGGGGTTTTGGGTTTAAATTCCAGTGAGGTTGGAATGTTTTGCTGAATATTTCACACTCTTTTAGCCACTTGAGCCATAACCATTGGGTGGCAAGGCACTGACATTCGGAGTAGTTTTTTTACACTCGCCTTGTCCTTCGTCTTATTCCCAGTGCTCCGATTTTATGGAAAATATTGTGATCATAGATCAACGCAGAATGACCAATCCTTGGAATCCTGATTTGAGTAGAAATGAATAAGTTGTAATAAATGTACAATTGGCATTGTAAAAGAAGCAAAATAGTGATGTACTTGCAAGTATTCCTAAATGAGTTAGTGTGTAGGTATAAAAGGTGTACTTGAGTGAATGGACATAACATCTATTCTATACCATAGTCTATACCAGTGGTTCCCAAACTTTTAATTTCGCGTACCACACACGAAATTATAAATCAGTAGCGTACCACTGAACTGTAACTGTTAAAAAAACCTTCAAAATGGTAAAATAATAAAAACTGCAACAACTGTTTATGACTACATTATCATTTATTAATTACAGGAAAAAAATACAATATTCTTAGTGGGAAAAATGGTGCTGCATGTTCGAGACAAGATAGGAAATATCTGGCTTAAAAACGTTTTATCTAATTGTTTACAGTGTATGTCCTATGGCCATGGCTGCTTGCATACCACCTTAATAATTGTCGCGTACGGTGGTACGCGTACCACAGTTTGGGAATCACTGGTCTATACTATATAGTAGTTGGGTTTATATGTGTTTTGATTGCTGTTGCAGCTTGCCTGTGGACACATGTTAAAGTCACACTCAAGTACCTACCTAACACTATAGTAATATTATGATTGTGTCGTAACTGAAAATGCATTTTACAGATGCACTTAATATTATGTCGCTTATAAAATTAATAGCTTGCGTATCCCAGAGATAATTGGTGTTAGAGAATTTCCCCGTTTCATTTGAGAATGCCTTCTACTGCTTGTTTGTACTTAAATGTTTCTAATCGGAGTATATATGGCAACCTTGACAAGTCAAACAATTTACACCAATGAACCAATATAGAGAGTTCATAAGATTTTGTCCCTTTGAATGGTTTTGGGCAGTGTGTATTGCCTCTTTCATAATTATTACTAATGCTCCGATATCAACAATAAATTCTACTATTTCGCCATTTATCTTAAATCATCAAACATAGGGGGATTGAAAATTGACAAAAAAAAAATCTAGTGAACTACTGCCATTTTCATTACCTTTTCAGTCCCAGAATTTTTTACCCATTCTGCAAATACATATTTTTTTGATAGACGCTCGTATTTTCCTGTATTGAGTATTGTCCTATTTTTATTCCAGGTAATGATCCTGTCCAGGTTCAATCCGTGGTGAAGGGAGGGGCGGCATGGAGAGCCGGGGTGAGGAAGGGTGACCTCCTTCTCGTAGTCAATGGGAATGCCGTGGAAACTGAGGGGCATGCTCATGTTGTAGAACTCATTAAAGGTATTTAATTTTTCTGTCTTAATCACAACTGCCTCTGTGCATCTTACATTCTAGATGACAAGGCTTGGGAATCTATCTATGATCCTAATCTCGCCTCATTCACAAGTAGGGCTGCCACCTTTGTAAGAGCGTAGGCCCGGAGATTTCGGAAAAAAACGAATTTGTAATTATAGTTGACCTTTTTTTTTTGGTCCACACCATAATTACAAACCCGGAGATATAGAATTCTGACCCGGAGCCCCAGTCTTTCTATGGGGGGGAGACCAGGACCCCGGATATTTTCCTTTTTTTTTTTAATCATGACAAAAATTTCTGACCCGGAGATACACTATGCTAACCCGGAGCCCGGAGAACACCACTCAAACCCGTAGACTCCGGGTCAAACCCGGAGAGGTGGCAGCCCTAGTCACAAGCCTGCATACCATAGTGGTAGAATGTCACTATTTCAGGACAAAAGTCCTTGTTTCTGATTCTGGCTACGGTAGATGGATGAATTGGAATTGGTTAATGTCACTGTAGTATAAACTGATCACATTGAGCCAGGCAATGATCACTCATATGCCTGTTGGAATTAAAAAGTATAGAACTGCATTTGTCAAGTTTACTAAATCACCTAACATATTATGAATGTGATTTAAGAATGTCAGTTACAATTTGACAGAATTTACATCCTGATTTATTTGATTATAAACATTTTTCACACATTTTCTCACAGCTTCTCCCACGGTAGTCCTAAAATTACAAAGGAATAGCACCATCACAGCTCCACTACCAGTTTGTGTAAGTAATCTTTAGTTATCAAGTATTTCGTTTTAATAATTAAGGTTCATTTTTGTAAAAAAATATTGGTTGTAAGGATGGTAATTAATTACAGCACAATCATTCTGAATAGGATGGGATAATGGTCCTAACTGGTTCATATTTTGAGAGTTCTTATTTCAGTGGCACAAATGTATTTGAATTATCTATTGCTTTGTAATACACAAAATAGTACTAATTGGTTTATTTGTTTATATTTCAGAGAGATTTACAAATGCAAGTGGATCATAACAAAGTGTTAACAATACAATTAATGTTGGAGAGTGAAATTAGATATATGGAATCTCTGAGAAGTAAGTATTTGCGTATTTTTTTCTAATTCTTCTTCTTTACGTGTCCTGTCGAGTCCCCCAAGGGCAGTGTGAAACAGCTCCCCCACAGCTCTGACTCCGGTCCATTCTCGAATGTTTTGAAGTCCGGAAAGTCGCTTTTTTGCGACCCCTTTACGCCCAACTATCTTCCTCTTCATGACAAACTGGAGTATGGCACATTTTCCACCTCTAATTACATAGCCGAAATATGATGTTCTACTGATCTTGATAGTATAAAACAATTGTCTATTAGTATTTGCTCTATTTTTGTACTTATTATACTGAATATAACTTGCATAGAAAGAATGCTATATATTGTTATGTTTCATTCTTTCAGATTCATTAGCAAAGAATCCTTCAGAGAGGAAACAAGCGGAATTGGAAGCAGCAGAAATGAGGAGAGCTAAATTACAACAGCAACTTTATATGCAAACTTCTGTGAGTAAAGTGTAACATGTTTCATAATTACTGTTCATTCATGAGTTCCACTATAATGTGGTAACCAGTAAATTCGTGTTTATCAAAAGCACACAGTATTCGTATTCAAAATTAATTTCTACTAACCAATCTTTATTTAGTGACCTGACTAAAGGTTTCCAGACAAAATGTTAACATGTCAAAATGTTGTTTTGTTGGGGACATTTTGTCATGTTAACATTTTGTCCGGAGACATTTTATCAGAAGGTATTTTGTCTGGAGACTTTTTCTTCTTGAACACCTGTGTTTCTATTCCTTTATACACATTATAATAGGTAGAGTAAAAAAAGTGCATTGTAGCAGTGTAAAATCTCCATTTTATCATGATTCGTTGGTTGTGACAATTGTTATCACTACTAATTGATGTTACATTATAGCCTACATCAGTAAGACCTGGTGATGGAATCACACCCGTGACTCTCCAACAAACGAGCGAAACACCGCAACGTCAAGGATTTTTGAGCAACTTGCCACGCAGTCTGAGCAGTCTCACTGGGCAGAGTCTTCGAGGCATTCGAGCTAATAATAACAACAACAATCATGTATGTATAATCGCTTTTTTATTAATCAATTCATTCATAATTCACTCATCTGTATCATAACATAATCACACTGATAAAACTTCAAATACAAAGCTAATTATTGGTGGATTTCATATTCCTACATGACTAAATCTGTTATTAAGAGTTTCATTGTGTCGTCAGCTAAGAATTAACATCATTTAGAGCCTCTGAGCTCTAAAGACTAATAGCAGCAGTAAAATATACAATTTTGAGCACAACCTTAACCTTGTAATCGACACTATTGGCTTTTATGCATAGCTATAAAAACCAATGATGTTTCCTTTAGTCTTATGGTTTGTGGTCGTGTTCAGAATGGTACCTTTGATGTCAAAATGTGGAAGTTGTCAGAATTTCAATGTTGGTTACGGGTGTTTTCGCTATTTATTTCCCCTTGGTTAATGCTAACACAGTTATATGTCGCTGGAATAATGCATTTGGTAGCAGCTGATTACTGTAATTTTTTGTGAATACCACTATGTTTTCTTTTTTTTTTTTAAAAGAGAGGATCTGGGCCCAAACCCAGATACTTTCCTGCATACTTTACAGTTTGCTAAAAGTTTGTATCATGAAGTGCAGAATATATCGTCAGCACTGAGATTTGGGCCCAGCACCTACAGATCGGAAGTCCGAACTTTGACCAACTGCACCAACCATGTTAGACAAAACACTTTAGGCTGCTTATGAAATCAAAATTCTATTGATATTGTTGTTTTAGGACTATTGAGAATTTTTTTTTTGTGGAATGTTTAAATCAGACATTTCATTGTCGCCTGCTTATTGTTGTGGATTATTTATTGTAGTTTATTTTAATTTGTTTCAATACTTTCTTATGCGACATATAGCTACCGACATCTCCATTGTCATTTCATGTTATGTAGAATCATTGCTTCACGTGCTAGCATTGTTATAAATGTGTCTAGCTATTTATATGGTTGCTAATTTTAATTACATGACTCACCACTAGACATACATAAAATCCTTTCAAAACCTTCATACATCTATCGTACTCTTGTTTGATATTCAGAATAAGTGACTATTGGATCCACAGGGACACTATGATGTCACACTAGTTATGTAATAATTCGCATGAAGTCCAGAATAATGGATATTTTGGAATACAAATGCATCTTGGGTGCAACATTTTTCTTTTCGACACAAACCAGCACACACATATACGCTCGTCACACTCTTGAAATTTTAACATTATATTCTGCAGGAATAACAATGTGAGTGTATATGTAAGCTTTAATCTATTGCTTAGAGCTTAGCTAACACCCGCCGTGGCATTGCTTGCAGGCTCAAGCCTCTCCCGTGACATGCCTGGACGGCGGCGCTGGGTCGGCTTCTACACCGCCTCCTCTTCCCCCTCGCTCATCCGGACCCCCTGTCCCTCCTCCCCCACCCCCTCCCCTATCCTTATCAGCATCCGTGGCTAACCACCATAATCCTCACCATCACAGACATCACACAGCACCCAACTCCATAGCCGGGCAAATGGCTTATCCATTGGTCACTGGCACACCGCAGCTTATACAGGTAAATTATATTCTTTATCCTTTATTCTACAGCATTCACAAAAGAAGTTAACCACAAAAAATCTCATCTAATAACCTGACTTTCAATTTATAATCAGTAATTTTTTATATGTGTTTGAATTTGCAAAGTAACATCACAAGTTTACAAACTTTGTAAATAATCTGAATTTACAAAGATGCAACTTAAAAATCTTTCCAAATGTGTTAAATTTTCGCCTACGATTTTTCTTTTAAAATTCCATTACTCGTGAAATCTTTTATATAAAAAAATATTGTTATATTCACAAAGCACACGTGCCTTACTTTAGAGTAGTAAACACATGTAGTATTATTAACATCACTGATAACTTTTGCAATGTCCAACATTTTCACAAAGCTTACACAACATTTCATCAACGGAACGGTATAATAACATAACTACCAAAGATAGAATATTCGATTCTATTCCTTATTCTTCAATGCTCTATGGCAGACATGTCAAACTCACAGTCACTGGTGGGCCAAAATCATGAACACCATAGACTAAGCGGGCCGCAAAACCTAATCTACTGAAAATCTGAACGAAAAAAGTACTACTTTAGGACAAGTAAAATACATATTTGTTAAATTTCCAATTAAAAGGACAATACAAAAAAGTGCTACAAAAAAATATTTCTTTCGTCAGATATTTGACCTCTTTCGTCTTAAGGTAAAGGTCTAAAGGTTGTGTTCACGTGTAGTAAACATACGTGAACATAAAATAGGACATTTTAAAAATAGTTTCTAAACGTCTTAATTTTCGTATTTTTCCATTTTATACCAATCGTAACAGTCCTTTATTTTCGGTTGCGGGTCGCTTTATCTGACTGTTCATTTAAAATTCATTTGGGACACAGGAAAACTCTCAGCGGGCCGTATGCGGCTCGCGGTCTGCATTTTTTACATGACTAGACATAAATTATAAAACAGTAGTTTTGTTAATTTGCTTTTCCGATGATGATTGGATTACTATGTTATAAGCATGCACTTTACAATAATTGTCACACAAGTGATAATTGGCATTGAATGCACGGGATTGCACGACTTATATATAAACACTGTTTCACTTACAGATGTTTGTTCACATTGGTTTATTGCATTATGTAGTGGCATTATGTTTATTCGTCATCTAATTTGTTTTTCATTTATTTGTATAGAATGCTGGCCCTGGACACCATAGAAGTAAATCGTCTCCGGAAGAACTGAATGAAATTAATAATGCAAATGGTTAGTAGCATTTATTATTCAATCCACCGTTATTTCCAATGGAAATACAGTAGAGTCTCGCTAATCTGGCACTTCAGTACATCGACCCGTTCGGCTTCCTTGGCCACCGCCCTCTCCAACCGCGTCCCCTCCGCTGTGCCCTACTTTCAATTCATATCTACATATGTATTTCGAGACAAATTATTGAATTTCCCTGTACAATCCTCCCAATACAACTCTGGTTTATAATAGTGCCGGATTAGTGAGACTCTACTATACCTTCTTTATTGAGACACAAAATCCCACATGCCTGTTATGGCTGCATAGTAGTTTTCTGCCTGTAAAAATATGATTTGAGATATTCGTACCTAAATTATTTTAGGTATTAGAACTGGATTTTTCTGCATTGCGCAGATGAAAACACATTATTTTTTCCTCAAGAGAAGCATTATGTGAACTCCCTTATGGGAGGAAGCAGGATGGGTGTTCCGACGCTTATAAACATTCGATTCGGAACACCCGTCCTGCTTCCTCCCCAAGGGAGTTCGTACCTCTTGCTCAAATGTATGCCTATACCTCTCGCTTCTGTTGAAGAAAACACTGTAATGTGTTTGAGATTTCGACACACTTCATTTAAGCCAAGGACTTTTTTTTGTAACATTTCAGATGATAAAGAGTGGGAGCTCGTTAGCACCCCCCCTGGTACCCCTCCACCCCCCTACCCTTCATCACCAGCGCCACCCGTGAGTAATCTTTAATTCTATAATCATTGTCATCTTGATGTCGTTTCTGAAGAAACAAATTACTAATGTAATGAATTCTTTGTATTTTCAGGTTATTTTAGATACACAACGAGCCATCATATCAATGGAGGATGATGATGTATCACCCACATTACCTGTAAGTACATATTATCTATTGAAACTATTTTTGACTGTTTCGGAGACTTACCTAAATTATTTTGGGCAAATGGAGGTGGGTTAAAAAAATTAGTTAATTAGAAAAGTTTCTCAAACAACTACCAAAAATTACATGTTTGACAGCAGGATGTGGTGGATGGGTGAGTGTTGACCTGGGCATAGAGTTATTAAGAAGCATCGGGAACACCCGACCTGCTTCCACCCCAAAGGAGTTCACACAATGCTACATTGTGTAAATGTAGATACCACTTGCTTCTGTTGAAGAAAATTAATTAGTAAAACGTATTTTGTGACCGTCACTGGTGTCAGAAACGTTGAGGTCAATTAATTGACCATTCATTAGTTTTCTGTTTTAGTTTCTATTATAATGCAAATATTTGATGCCATGAATATTGCAAAACCATTGTGAATGCCATAGTCTTATAAAGAAGTAACGTTATTTAAAACTTAAAATTCTTTCTTTTCAGAGAAACACATTTGCCTCCGGTGGTTTCTCATGTGTAGACACATTGAGCATTGCTCGTTTAGCCGTATTCTTAAATTGGATCGCCGGTGAAAGGCGTTCAGCTCAAGCAGTTCTTCTTTATCTTCTCACGGAAGCTTACAGTAAAGGACCGTCTGCCGTTCTAGCAAGATGGGCTTACGAATTACATTCTGTTTTCATTGTACCAGGAGCTGTAAGTTCATTTTTGATTTACCTTTTATCATCAAGCAGAACTGATTTCTATGGTATGCTTTAAAATCTATGAACATAATAACCTCACCATAAGACGTCTTTTTATCGATCAATAAAGAAATTGTGGAACTCGTGTTAAACGTTGTAGTTTGGATAAAAAGTTTCCTCATTCAGTCGTTTCACACATGCAGTGACATAATGATAAATTTGTACTTTTTACTAATGCATACCTTATTTATTATTTCAGCCTCTAGCCTTAAGCAGTGTGGATGAAAAAATGGCTAGAGAAATAGATGATGCCTTAATTAAAGGTAAGGTTTGTGAAAATTATCATAAATAAAGCATATTGGGTCGTGAAAGTCATTAATGATTTATGATTTGTTTTCAGACCACGATAAGGAAGATGTATTAAGAAAAATATTTTTAAAAGTAAGAGAAAAAGCCAAGGAAGAAATGACAGTGCAGTTACACGATTTTCAGGTGAATATGTCAAAAGGTTCACTGCCAATTTTATTAACATTGCATCAAAATTTCTCATTGTGAAACTATAATTTTTGTTTTACGTTTTAGATGAAGAGACAGTTGGGGTTAGGAACATTTTACGGTCCATCAGACGCAGTATTAAGCCAATGTGATTTAGATAAAGCGCAAGTTAGTGTCTTACTTCGTATCTTAAATACAATTGTTTTTTCCAAGAATGTTCATATCATTTTACTTTTATTATTTGTTTTGTAGGAATTGGATGTTATTATGAAATATTTGTTACCGAGTTTAGCCATTTGGATAGATAATACGTCACAAGATCCGTGGGGTGCTACACTAGGTAGTGCTTCATATTCTTTATTAGCCGCCGCTGTACCTGCATTATTGCAACACACGTTCTGTCTCAAGTAAGCTTTCTATTAATTTTCCTACAGTATCTTGATAAATCTGCCACATTGTTAGCTCATTCATTTGTATTTATTTATTTTATGTTTTTTAGGCCTCAAGTTGTGAATAATGCGATCGGTGGAACACCTCCCGGCTCACCACCACGACCAGCGTTTTTGCAGAGAGATAAACTCTTCAAGCAGAGAATGAAGCATCTCAACAAATCAACCAATCATCCCGTATGTAACACATGAATGTCTATCCCGTAACGTACTTTTGTGTAAACATCTAATGGTATTCTTCCACTTGGTAATTTATTTTTGATATGTATCACAGTTTTAACCAAAGTGTTGTGGCATCATCAAGCGAAGTTAGAAACTTTACTTCTACTGTCAGTTAAGATGTCTAGAAGACACATCGACAAAAGAATTTGTTATTAAAATATAATTGAGTACAAGAATACTATGCGCTAAAAGTTTGCGTAAAATTGGATAAAATTAGTTGTATTGTGGTTTAAAATTTGTTTAAAATAGTATTTCCGTTTACCTGTTTAAGACTGTGTTTCATTTCATAATTTGTTGATTTATATCGGATTTATTAATTTGTTTCTACAGCTTATGGTTCGGGGTCATCATTTAAGTCCCATAACTGTGACATCTGTGATCGAGTGTCATCATTGTAGTAACTTAATCTGGGGAATAGCACCACAGGCGTACAATTGCTCAGGTATGCATCCAAATTAGTCAATGTTGTTTGATTGCTACTATTTCTGGTTTTCTAACCTTGTTTTTGTTTTGTTTAGATTGTAAACTGCGAGTCCACAGAAGTTGTGCACGTCAAGTGGATGAGTTTTGTTGCGGTCCTACAGCAGTGCCAACTCGAATGTCTCGTTTTATAGAAAAGTTGGCTCCTGCGCCTGCTGCTCAAATACCTTCAGGTAACACAATATCACCCAAGTAAGAATTTACCTCCTAGATTGGTTCTAGAACTGTTGTAAGTAGACTAGAACAGTTCAAGTAACGATTTAGCTTGTAGAGTCAACAGTTCTAGGAGCTAAATTCTTACTTGTGCAGTTGATTACAAAATTGCTGTCTTAAAGATAAAAGAGGCGGAGTAATTATGGATGTTTAGGGTGGGAGTTTAAGGTGGGTGTAGGTTTGCAAATAGGTAGGGACGGAGTTAATCCCAAAGTGGTGGGATCAGGGGTAAAGTAGGAGAAGTTAGTGCTAAAGTGGGAAGGGTTAACTTTGAAATAAGAGGTCGTAGTGTCAAATTGGGTAGGATTAGTGTTAAAGTAGGCGGAGTTACTCTCAAAACAGGAGGGGCTAGTTCTGAAGTAGGAGGATTTAGTATCAAAGTGGGTGGAGTTAATGTCTATGTACCCTATGTATTTGCATTTAAATAATTTTTGTGATTTCTCATACTTTTTGTTTTTAATCAGGAAATCAACATTTAGATTCAAACCAACACCATCATCATCATCATCACCCGCATGAAAAGAGACCAAAGAAAGCATCAGCAACTTCACATTTTTTGAACAGTTTGTATTATTTTTATTATGTTTATTTTTTACTTCATCCAGTGTTGAGTTTCATCATACTTTATTATTTTTTATTCATTTTATTGACTAACAATGTATCGTCTATTAGTTGGGCTAAATACCCACACTGAGTGAGACCTGGCACTAGCGGATCCAGGGGAGGGGCTATGGGGCTGGAGCCCCCCCCAAAACCATGAGTGACAGTACTTTATATACAACAAATCTAGGGGTTTCAGCCCCTTAGCCCCCCCAAAACGTTATGTGACAGTACTTTTACCATGTGACGACATTCAGCCCCCCCCAAAATTGAATTCTGGATCCGCCACTGAGACCTGGTAATGTCCACATGTTCTCGTTATGAACATTAAAGATTAATTGATTTAATTTTATTCCCAGTTGACAGAATCACAAGAAAAGTGGATGATGAGGCTGCGGCTGCTATGGACATCAGCGCCACTTCACACAACACATCCGGTAAGTTTTTTCATATTTATTATTATATTATTATTAGTGTAGCCAATTTGAGCTGAAACAAGGTTTCGAGGAATGTCTTTGATTTGAATCTAAATAAACGGTATCGTTTTAATACTCAAGATCATCGTGGGAATGAAGAAAGAAGATTGCATACTAAGTATTAATTTTGAATGTAATAACTAAGTATTAATTTTGAGTAATGATTTGTCATTCGTAAACGATAAAGAAAATAAATTGATGTGATACCGTTTTTGTGCCATACTTGAAGTGTACCCATGTATCAACTGAGGTGGTATGTGCCAATAACGGTACATTGTTGTTGATAAACCGCTTGTGGGCAGTATGGCCCATCTGTGGTGCATAGTGATTATAACGTAGCGTATTTTGTTTCGGTTTATATTCTTCATATTTACTTCTGATGGTCATACTAATCCTGCATTGTCTTAACCTCTTGAACTACATATCTCCGAGCATTACATTTTTCTAGCAGTGGACTTTCAATTCGGCACTTTTCATAGTTAAATAAATATTTAAATTGACTGCCCATATAATGTGGTGAGGAACATCTATTTATAACAGGTATTCAGAACGAAGTGAGTACAAAAGAACCATTAAGCTATGTAAGTCACCCTTTGATTGAATGTTCAGTGACCTATTTACTGTTTTATGCCTTTATCATTATTCTCCAGTATATTAGGGGTATTTGCTTTTAATTATCAGCTGGTGGCATTTTTCAATTCAGAATAATAAACTGAGAATTTTACTTGTCATGTTTTGACTTGTTATTATTTTCCCCCCAAAAAGTCATGTCTCCGGAACATTGGGGACATCCTGCGAAAATTGGGACATTAGGGCAACACCCTAAAGTGAATAATGAGGAAAGGGGTTGTGATAGAAATGAATAGAGTGTTTATCTAACACAAATATTTTGAATGTTAAAGGCTTTGAATTAGGGAGGGCTTTCCCATTAACTACTAATAAAACTTATTTGCCCATTACAAAAATAAATGGGAGGAGGTACCCTGCGATTGTATTATTATAGGATTCCACAGAGAAAGTGGAGGATTTTCTCCAGTTTATGATATCATGTTGAATGGTGAGCTGGTTATTGATACTAGATCAGTAAATTCCGTCTTTCGTAATGCTATCCAATATTTTCATAGATAGAGCCAACTATTCATAGTATAACACGTAGCATGTCACAGTTTGCGATTTATGTACACCGCCCTAAGGTTTACTGAAAAGGTTAGAAGTTTCCCTTGGACTCCACCTAGTTTTTCTTTACAGTCAGTACTAAAGTACGGATGAATTTATCTGTAAAGATAAGAGTTGTATACATGACGTTTGGTATACAGTCGCGGTTGTAGTTCAAGTTGCGCCCAGAGATTGTAAAGTAGGGTGCGGTCCCTGCCCTAGACGTGACCAGGTCAGACGCAATATAAACAATATCTGCGACACAGGCGTCTTGAGGGGTGCTTAGTTCATGTCAAATGAAGTAATGATACAAAATAATAACACATATTTTTAATTAAACCACCCTTTCTCTTGTCCGTCTCATGATCTACCTCACTATTCTCAGGAGGCCTTCTTTTAAAGCTCTCCAAATATTGCTTATTTTTCCGATATTTTGGCTGCCTTTTGCGCACTTCATAATAAACCTCCCGTTGTTTTTTTTAATATGTGATATTCGCTGAATTCGAAGAACTACGCTTGATGATTCCCCCTGCGTTATTAAATCTTTAGGATAGGATACACATTCGTTTCACGAATCTCTGAAACGGATCAGTTTTTTTTCGATTTATAGAAATACGAATGCGTCACAAAAATATGTAAAATCGCTCTTTTCTTCTAGTGCTACTTGTATTGGAGGTTTGCGACCATTCTTTGGAACTCCTTTCGATCTTACGCCAGTCTAATTATGAGTTTATGCTTTGGTATTCTGAGGTCTGATATTTTTAAGCCATGATACTCTTTTACATCGTCTTATATATTTTCCCCTCCACAATGAGTTATAGATAGCAGGGTATGTTTTCTCGGAAGATGTGTATAAAGTATGCGGCATTTCTTCTCTTGAATTACGACAGAAAACTACACACGTCGTAATATTACGAGTGCATAAATACATTTTTCATTTGTCACCTGTTTATTGATCACACCGCCATTGGCTCCACTTGTGTTTATTCATTACACCGCTCGCCCTGTCTATCGTGTTGGTACAATTATTCATACATTGGGTGCAGTTGTTTGCTCAGGTTAGTCCAGTAGTCTCAGCCCCTAGCGCAATGCTACATATCTTTCGTATTATGTTGTCATATTGTCGCATCGTTTATGGCTATACCGCCTTCTCCCTTCCATATTTCACTCATAACAAATTACGACGTAATGAGTGTCATATGATATCCGAATTAAATGCACCTCTTTTACGATGTTTCGCTTTGCGGAAATAGTGCCGGGCAGTCCGCAGTACCTACAACATTTTATATTCCTTTACGTACAGGAATACCCGAATTAAAGTTTTGTCATTTGTTGGATGTCAACGTCGCACCAGAAAATCTTCGAGGGCGTATCTAATGTAACCACATTGTTCTACTTCAAAAAATATTTACGCATTCTGTAAATAAAATCCAGGGCGTGTAGGAAATTTGGACTTCCTGAGGTCACGTCAATTAAATAATCGCGTTATAGACTTTACCTTTATGGAAAAGTGGTTTTTATAACCCAGATTGCAATTTCATTCAAGATTCCAGTCTAAAACGTTTTCAGTATGATCTTTTTAAATTTGAGTTGGTTAAAGATGCATTTCCTACATATTACGTCTCAGATTTGCCGATTTATTTATCTTCGTATTGTGGGTGTTTGAAAAGACTGGATTCAGGGGTTGAGGTGTGTTTACCCTTAAAAATGTAATTTGGGTATATTAGCTGTTATTGCAAGTTTACAGGAGTCGCTACACATTCAATTTCTGAACAATAGTATCGCAATCAACCGAATCATCTGAAAGAACGTAACTCTTCTGAAAGGTCATGTGAACCTAGTGGAAAGTTTCGTTATTTTATTAGGAACTATAATACACCTACTCAAACATTATAACTCCCTTGTATTGCTTTTACAGAGTTTGATGTCGTGTGTGGGTGTGAGACCTTTACACAATGCATTATAGTAATCCCTAGAGTTTAGTTGCATGAATGAATTTATAAATACAAAATATTATATGCATTATCTAGGTTTCGTAGTTATTTTCCATCGTGGGAAACTAAATTGCATCATATTTTCCTCTACTTAATACTTATACAACGCAAGGTCATAATATTATCCCATCCACAAACAATGCGAACATTGCTTCAGTTTACCCAATTCCTTCATCCCACACAGAACTTTTACTATAATGGAATTGTACTTCTGTTTTATAAGAATTACGCCCACCGACTTATTTATAGATAAGTCTTTTCCATGATGGACAAATACAAAACCAATATATTTTTCACTCGCCTGTTAACGAGCGTTACACTTGGAAGGAAAATTCACCCTATTCATTTTCTTTTTTTCGTTTCATTTTAAGCTTTTGCTCGTGCAACCTTAATACCCCAATTCTTTTTTTTTATGAAAATTCTTTTTTTAAAAGAATTGTGCAGACCTTTTTGTACCTAGTCTCCGCAGGGAGTCGTAATACGTATGAGAGAATTTCTTATTTTCTTTAATGAATTTCCCAGCTCCCAATTTACCCTATATTATGTTGTGTTTTCTTAATAAGTATAATTAAAATTTAAATGTTCTCCTCTAAAGGTTAATGTAGTATGATCTTTGGGTTTCTCTGCGTCATAGTTCGTATAGCCGAAACACAGAGGTGAATGGGCACTTTATTTTCTCAATTAAAGTTACATACCTAGGTACATTATAATTATACAAACTCGTCTTTAATCAGATAAAAAGTTGAGATGGTTGAGACATGTAGAGAGGATGAATGATGAAAGAATAACAAAGAAATATTCGTGTAACGAAACGCTGCTGGCTCGATCGTGTCGACCAATTGTTAAAGGACGGGTGTTTTTAGTAAAAGGAATCGTAGAAGGCATATGACGAATTTCGTGAATGTGACTGAAGTAAGAAGTGTGTGTGTGTAAGGAAAATCTGACCATCTTTCCTCTGTACCTACCAGGGGCGAAGCTACTTAAGAACACGATTCCCATCGGGTTACCTTTTGGAAAATATTATAGGTATACTTAATATGTATAGTGTCTAATCTGACGTAATCTTTTAAGAAATGTAAGCCCCAGCTTCCCTTCTGTTGAAATCCACCCTTCGCCCCTGGTACCTACCCATCAAGAGACGGAAGTGTTTTGAGTAAAATGAATCGTAGAGTGTGTATGACGAATTGCAGAAATGTGACATAAGCAAGAAGTGTGTGTAAGGATAGAAAAGTCTGGAGATCTGTTTTTGTCTACCTACCCTGCAAGAGACGCGGGGGGGATAGAATAGAATGAATAGAATATTATCATGACTAGCCATTCCTACAAAATATTCCAATTATGGTAGTACAAGTATTTCGGTTCTTTTGGAAAGTATGTGGTGAAAACATTATTATTATGATTGCGGTAATGGTTGACCGAGATCATCCCCTCAGATGTTTCCACCCTTGCTTCACCCCGTTACGTCCATCGCCCAACTTCTCTCCACTTGGTGAGATTGTGAGGTTTTCCATAGATAAAATTCAGTTCGTTTCGGCCGCCGCGTTACGTTGTCGTTGCGAATTCGCAGATAGGGAAAAGGCGGGAAAATTTCACTACTCTTCAGTGAAAGTTTACATGAAAAAAATTCTTCAAAATTTAAACTTTTTCTTTTCCTTTTGACATTCTTATTTCTCTAATTTCTAGATGTTTCACTTTGTTCTAATTAGTACAAATACTTTTATCATCTTTAATTAGATATATACTAGTAATATAATTGAGGTAACCAGCGAATACACAATTAAAGTGCTATGTTTGTGTAGGTTTGGGCCCAATGTTTCTAATTTGGACAATCACAATTTATGGAGGCTTGGGCTCGATTCTCGGCCGCGGCGGAAGTATGGACTGGAATTGGTGAATGTTACTTAAGGGTGAAGTGATCACATTAAACCAGCCTATCAGTCGTAAACCTCAAATTGATCGAAAGTCCATCTTTCGCTGTATATCTGTTAACTCAACATTTCTTGTTTCTTGGTACCTACACAAACATATTTTCATAATACATTTGTTCACTAAGGCTAGTTCACACCATTTCGTCTAATGTGAGGTAACCAGCGACAGGTGTTTGAATGCGAATCATCTTACTAAAAAATTCAAGACGACACATGTACGTTGGGCACATTTATGTTGAAGAACAGCCAGGACTAACATTTTTTATTGCATTATGTCAGATTAAACCTATTATTTTATCATACTAAATCAGAAAGATTACTCGATGGGAATCGTATTCTTAGGACCCTTCGCCGCTGGTGTTCATACATCATCGCACCTTGAATAGAGGCATTCAGTTGATCGGTGGATTTTATCGCCATTTATTTTATTTTATTTACAACTATTTTTCTACACAGATGGCAAGTATAGTTGACGTGCTTACTACTGTTAAGTAATTTCTACTAATCAACCATCTCCGTCTCCATCATATACAAAGATATGTTCCGGCTTCAAAACAATCGAAATAAACTTGGTTCAAGTCTTGGTCTGAATAATTGCTGAATTGTATGAGAATTTATGTACTTAATTATAATTTACATGTAATTATTTCATTTGTAACGATAATTTTTTTGCGTGCTTAACACGATTTAACGTTTGGTTTATTATTATTACTGTCAAATATTTATATAGCAAGGTTGCTTATTGTCCGCTGTTTTAATGACTGCTGAAATCCGGTCCCAACATCCATTATAAAATTATTACCATCGCAACGTTAATTAATATGTGTAAACAACCCCAGAGTCCTAAATATTAACATTACCTTGTTTGTTTTATTATTACCATCGGTAATTGTGCAAGTTCTGGAATTGGCTATCAGCCCTGGAAGCACATTGTAAAATGCTTCAAACGGGTGCTAACTCCTGATGGCTATGCAATTCTAGCTGAATTCTAGCTTCTTGAAAAATGGATTATTAGTTATACGGTTAAACCCACCTTCACCCCTGGATGTTTCAGGAAATTCAGCTCCTATGTCATCCAGTCATTCACGCAAAAAAGATACTGTCGTTTTCTACTGAAGAGCTCCCATAAAAAAACCCCTCCTGAAACTTTGCACTACTCTGAACGTCCATAATGTTTTTTGGAGGAAACTGTCATTGCAAGGAACAATGCACAAAATTTTTGTCTCCAGCAATAGACCCCCAATCATATATTTAGTACCTCCAAATCTTATACCTACCTAATTCATCACTCGTTCCCTTGGTCATCGCAGCGTTTATTGTGGCAAACTTATTTTGCTGAAGAGTTTTTGTGGCTAGTTCGTCTTTGAACCTGGAAACATATCCAGCTAAGTTGACTTTCTGGACTTGATGTAGCTGTTGGTGATTAATGGTTGCCCGTCTTCTTAGTACTTAATTTGGTACTGTTCCATGAATTTAAACGATCGAAGTTTGTCTCCATGCGAACCACTCTGTCCATTTCATAATCCCGTTTTGAAATATTAATTCATCTGAATCTGAATTACGATTGAAATACGTAATTAATAACTATTATTATTTGTTCTTACGTAACGTTTACGTCACCGAAGAGGCTCGGACGTTATTTGGATAAAATCTATTTTCATTGACGTTTGTAGGGTTTTTGTCAAAGAGGTAGAAAATGAAAGGTTTATGTATTAAGTTATTCATGGTGAAATGTGTAAATGTCAATATTACTGGCAGAAATACAGTCGAACTGTTGTATAACCTTGGGTAATGTTTGCCTATCCTCTGTTGAGTTTAATTGTACGATAAAAAATCTTTTAGTGCAAGATTCACGAAAATCAAGCACATGTTTTTAGTTCATTACCACCCCTTAAAATACGTCTCCTTAAAATAACTTCGTTCGCCGACAACTCATCTTTTTTATAAAGGTCTAAGCACGTATTCAAGATTGATATCAATACTTTACAGAAAACTTTCCATCTTCACATTTATTGATTTCATGCATATAACTTTTGTATCGTAAATCTTATAAACCTAGACGCAGAAAAAATGTTTTTTGTAATTCACTAAGTATATTATAAACTCCTCAGGGACTTCGCTTTCCTAGATTACTGACGGTCATACAACGACTCGCTATTTTCACTGCGTTAGCTATCTGCAATATAATCGAACCCATCTTACAGTGTACATCAGTTATATATTTACTTAGTTGTTAAATGTGTAGAAAATCGAGTGCCATAAAAATTAGATCGCGTAATTCCCATCGAGTAAAAAAAATAACTTTTTGCGTCTAAATTAACGTCAATTTAGATCTATGGACGAAAATTTAATAAGGTGAAAACTTTTTCAATGTCACAAATTTTCGGAGATCGTCCTGTTTACCACAGAAAATCAAATTCAAGTAAAAAAATACGACATTGTTTAGTTTACTTCTAGATTATAGAATGATGTTACTGGCATAGGTAGCAAAGCGGTTATTTTATTCCATGTCCCTAACATTAATCTTACAAGGGTTTCACTTCCAACGCATTATTTACACCTTTTAAAGGTGCAGGCTCGTAATTAATTTGCAAATCTTGGGTAGCATTTATTAAATGGTGCTATTATCTTTGCATAGTCCACCCTCTCAACACTAATATACCAACCTATCTCTGTAGTTTCTCACTCGTAAAAGTTATGAAATGTTAATTAGTTAGGAAATAAACTGCATAATGTTTCTAAAAACAATTTGTCAGTTGTATACGTAGAAAAGTGGGAGATTCTTAGACGATATCTTGTTATAGTTACATGAAATAACTTTTCTGATTTATGTTAAGATTATGTTAACAAATAATCATCGAAGAGATATATAGGTCAAGGAGCCGATTTATTGCAGAAGATCTTCTTCCAGTTAACGCTTTAGTTGTTAAGAAACTATTTGTGAACAATCTCTTTCGATAAAAACATATTTTTTAGTTTCAAAATGTATATTCATTCTTGTCGAAAAGTTACTGAAATGAAACATTAGTCCTCTATTGATAATATTGTTTTTGTTTAGATTTACCTATAAGTCTTTTCCCCGAACTTGAATTCGCATAGATATGACGTTTCATAAAATTCCCATCCTCCCCCCATTGTCTCATGCCGTAGTTTTCCGCATTGGGCATCTTTCCCAAGGTCAGACATATAAATTTCTTTTTTATTTCCTTTTATCTACAAAATTTGTAGGCATTTGTTGTTCATCTTATCATTGTGATGTAACAAACGTTATTGGATTTACTCGATTTCGTTTACGTATTCTTATCAGAGACTCTGTAGATTAAGATTCAATTTTTTTGTATTTATCTATGAAATATTTGTATCACGTTTATCCCAATCAACGTACATAAGTTGAAGTGCAATATTATATATTGATTTTAATTTAATTTCGTATTAGATTGGCTGAATGATAGATAAATGGAATTCGGTACCATCAATAAGGTTTTAGCATATCGACTCCAGAAAGGTTGACTTGCTTCAGTGAATAAATTGTTTCCTTAAACTTATCACAAAGCAGAAGTCTTTTAAGCGTGATGTTAGAAAAAATCTATAAATTCCTCTGCTGGACATTTCTTGTAGTGAGGATAAAAATAGATGAAACGTTAAAGGGATTTGAAAATCTTACAATACATTTTTTGTCGTAAGAATTCTTATCTTTGATATGCTGTGTTGATCCCTTATTTTTCACGCGACATCACGTATTAAGAATTCAGCCGACAATTTATATGTAAGAAATTTGCTAGTCAGGAATATTTTGACCCATCGATGGCGTATAATATATACTCAATATTTCACACGCCTTTGTCTTTTGAGAATCTCACCATAGAATTATGTGTGAAAATAGAAGGCGCAGAAGTCTCACTTGGAATTTGAGAGATCGTATAGAAAATATGTAACCACCTATAATGATTTCACACACATCTAATATTAAATTTTCTACATTTACAAACTATGTAATAAATGTCTGTTACATCATATGTGAAATTTATGAGAGAAGTAGTTAGGTATTCGTAAGGTTCTTCTCTTTGTGATCTCTCTGTCAATTTGTATTGATCATTTCAGATGTGCTTTTTTATTATTTTCTATAACCATTTCTTAGTTCCGCTTATCATTGTTTCTTACTACTACTACTACTATAAACAAATAAACGGCCCTTTCAGCAATCATCTAAGGCACCCTCTCGACTATCATCAATGTATATTAGATAATAGAAAAGATAATTGAATTAATTTCTTGTTACGTAAGCCGTTTGCCGACTTAGTATTGTATCATTATTATTTCATTAATATTACAAGGTTATTGTAATTGCGTAATGAAGGAAAAAGTTCTTCAATGGATACCATTTTTGTATTTATGTTTTTTATTTAGGTTTATGTGGGCGGTTAATTAAGATTTCCCAGCAAATTATTACAATTGGGACTAATTTTAAAAGTTGCAACAAAACTTAACAAAAAAAAGTTTAATCGCGTGAAAAAAAATTGTTTCTAAATCGTTATTACCTGCTCATATTTCTTTCTCAAACAACTTTTAAAAAGGAACAAACTTGTGAAACATTATTTACAGGAGAAAAACTTTGAACATTGGCTCCTTAGGTGCTTTTTTAAAAAATCAAAGTAGCTTTTGTGCCTGTCGTAGCACGGATAAATATATTATCGAATAGCAATAACGGTTAGTTAATTTTGTGTACATTTTAACAGAATGCGGAAACAAGTTTAAAAAATGAAGCGTTAAGAACCACGACATTTGTTCACTAGGGCGAACTTGTTGCATTGCTGCAATCTCTTTCAGCTAACCACAGAAACACACGTAGAAACACATACAAATACTTACATATAAGTATGCAACTTGAGGAACCCTAATGAGTCGCAATCACAGTCGAACACAATCGGTCGCAAAAATGTGCACTGATGAACAAAACCGTTCTGATTAGGGAGGCTTTATGAGCCCTAGTATTCTCGACAATGAAGGACGTTAAAATACGAAATGGTAAAACCTACATACATACATCTTCTTCCCCTTCTATCTTTGTTTGGGTTGGGGGCTCAAGGCTCACTTGCAGTCTCCGGGACCCCTGGCCGCTCCAACCGCAGTATCTCCTCACACCCCTTTGCCACCTGTTTCTGCCAATTCTGGAGCGGCCCTCTTTTGCATGCTCCCTCGGCTTCCAGAGGTTTTATTGAAAGCCGTTCCTCTGGCATCCAAATGAAATGTCGGAGCCATCTCAGATTCAGCTAATTCTTTGTAATTACTATAGACACTTGATTATCTCTCAATTATGTAAGGTATAAACTAGGTGCCCGGGTATAAGGTTATGACACAAACAAATACACTTATAAATTTCCCTTTCTCCTTTTTCCCTTCAGCCATTATCATATTTTAAAGATTTGTTACAATAATTTCCTACCCAACTTCACCCACATTTCATGGGAACTAAATAACTAACTACTCGTAGTAGAGTAATTCTATCATTCTCATCTCTTCTTTCTCTCTCCTTTTCTGTATTTTTTCGCCATAACATAAAAAATAATGTCGTATGTTTTCATTATACTTTCCCTGACCTTGGTTTTAATATCACAAATATCTTTAACCCTCAAATTACGTAATCTTTGTTTACACTAAGTGATTTTGTGTCGTAAATCTTTATAGATACCTAAGGGGATTAGGATCGTTTTGTTTGAGATTTCTTTAAACATATTTTTTTTATTTTTAAAACTTCTCCATTTTACTTCTGATTTTTTTAAGTGTGCGCGCAAATTCGATTCTCGGCAAAGACGATCTATTTTGAGTCCATTAGGTACGAGTCCAAATAATCAATATAGTATCCCCACAACAGTGTAGAAGAATTAAGGATGAACATTGTCGGGCTTACGACCGACCTCGGCTGGCTTAAGCGATCACTTTACACTCGAGAAACATTCGCCATTTCAGTTCACCCCGGCTGGGATTCGAACCCAGACCTTCGTCTCGCATAGTAGGGATCATATTCACTACACCACGAGGAGCGACGGCTGTGTTGTCGAATTTCATGTATATTAAGTACCCATGTATTGTTGCATTTCTATCTATTGAAGGGAGAGTAATATCCATCGCTTTACAAGAATAAAATTTGTAAATCAAAAATAATCCAAATAATAATTTGAGAAAAATTGAAAACTAAAGTTTGTTAAAACAATGTTTTTAAAAAACTTGATTTTTCTTTAATGTTTACCAGGGGCGAGTCCGTGGCTTTATCGCAATTTGTCCTATCCAACACTAAATTACGCGTATGATAAAAGAGACCTAAATACATAATCGGACACTGCATCTACAAAGTTGAATATGAATAAATTTTCCTGTCAAATAACTTTTCTATATTTCTAAGAAGAACGACTTTCTTCCAACATACAATGGGTTAAATAAGTTTTATCTTCACGCTTTCATGGTCATTCGTTTATTTGTGGACATTTTCTTTTATCTTTATTATTGACTTTTATAAGTTATGCAACGCTCTTTATTTTGTAGTCCTAGTTATTGAAAAAAAATGGCCTCAATACTTATAAATTAATATCACAAATTAATTGGTTTCATAATTTTGACAACTTACACTTGTGAACTCCATTAACTAGCTTGCTTCAAAGTCAAATAAATTTATATATATTTTTTTACAAAATATCAGAGTGAAGTGGAATATTTATCGACGGCGATATCTTCTATTAGTTTTGCTTTTTAATCCATTTCTTGATATCCTAATCAGATTCTATCGTTAAGTTTAACTCGCTACCTATTTATGGTACTCACTTGAAAACGATAAAGCCTATTTGTATTAAGTAGATAGATAAAACCCGATTCAAAGATTATTAAAAATAATTGTACGTGAAGTATTACTAAATGTAGGAATCCTCGAGGAATCCTCGTCTGTCCTTAAGATTTACCAAGTAATTATTTTACACACATGACAACACAATATTTACAAAGATTATTGCGACAACATAGTATTTCTCTCTCGAAAGCAATCGTATACAATAAATCTTGATTTGTTATCAATTGTAAACAATAATATACTAAGGTTTGTTTTGATAAAAAAAAAAACAATTCCGAAGGCAAAGTGTTTGTCTAACAACGCGAAAGTTGCGTAACAATAGTACGATATTCATATATCTAGGTAAATGATATTCTTCTATTCCAGACTACAGCTTTCTGTATTTGGGACGTTTGCCGACATTTGGTCTGATATTTAGTACCGACGTCGGCGCCTCATTAAAGGTTACCAGGGTCAGATTTTATTACCACTGCCTAACGAAACCTGAAGGAATAAATAGGTAGATATCAAATATAAATCCGCAACCCTTATCATGGCAAGTTTAGGGTGCAAACTCTCATCATTATGCACAACAATCTTATTTTCGGAAGAAAGCATTTTCTTCATCATTATATTCAAATTAGAGCGCATTTACCCTAAATACCTATTTACTTGTCAATATTTTAATCTTACTTACTTACTGCTAGCCACTTGCGTTCCACTGCTGGACATAGGTCTCTTCTAAACTCTTCCACTGTTTTCTATCTTGGGCTATCTGCTGCCATCTACGACCCGCAAGCTGGACAATGTCATCTGTCCACCTTTTCTGTGGTCTTCCTACGCCTCTTTTGTTCTCCCAGGGCCTCCACTTCAGGATTTTAGGTGTCCATCTGACACTGTCCTGTCTCGCCACGTGTCCTGCCCATTGCCATTTTTGCTTTGCTGTTCTTTCTGCGATGTCGGCAACTTTTGTTCGACGTCTGATCTCCTCATTTCTAATTTTATCTCGAAGACTGACGCCCAACATTTGTCTTTCCATTGCTCGCTGAACACATTTTAGTTTTTGTACGCTTCTGACAGTGAGGGACATAGTCTCTAGGCCGTACGTGGTTATTGGCAAGATACACGAATCGTAGACTTTAGCTTTCAGGCTTATTGGCACCTCTTTGTTCCCAAGGATGTATTTCAACCTGCCGAAGGCAGCCCAACTCAGCTTTAATCACAGGGACGAAAATACAACGTTGAACTATCATCATGCTCATCGATATAAAATTCTTTCTTTTCAAATGATTAAAAACATGTGCTTGAGTGGGGGTCCTATTTACATAAATAAGAAGACAAATAGTAAAACTATATTAAAATTAAACGAAATTAAAAATAGGAAAATAAGCATGAAAATTGCCATGTTACATTTGTGCCATTGCAAATTTTCTCTGCTGTAATCTCTTTACGGTAGACACTCGTATATTTCAGGAAGTTTTTTTGTCCTATTTTTATTGTGAACATCTATCTCGTGAGTGTTTATGAGATTATGTTTATTGTTCTAGACTTTTTGTTTATTTGTTTTTATCCATGGAGATAATATTTATCTATGATTATTATCCTATCCTTCCCACTTTTCTTCGCATTTATCTGGAATCTTGCTTAGGTATCGGGTCGACAATCGGACAATCCCTTTCGACACATTTTGAAAAGAAATTTATGATCGCAAAACTGCTTTAGCTGAAAATTTACTACCTACTTTTTTTACTTTTATATGGCCTGACTTACATAGTGTACGGACTCCCAAACGTCACTAGTTTCTTTTTCGTATTCCGTTAATTGTATATGCCAACTTCACATCCCGTGTAGTACATTTTCCCTAATAACATATTATATTTTCTTATTGAAGTATTTTCAGTAGGTATTAAATACAATATCATTTTTCGTTACCAGTCTTTTTTGTTAGCAAAAGACATGTAATCACCATTAATTAATTCACCACTATTTATTTATTTATTTATTTATTAAAGGTTGCATATGTACTATTATACGTCACCTTTGTCCAGGAATCACTTTTACTCGGGAGACCTCTAAGACTACATATTCTGAGTAACGATAGAGCAGAATCCTGATAGGGTTAAAAGTCAAATACTTGTCTGATTTGTCTAAAGAGAAAAACGAGTTTAATTATGAAACAGCATTTAAGCAATAAGATTGCATAAAAACCAGGCGTAATCCCGCCGGGCATTAAAGCCTAGTGGTATCAATAAAATTGTAAAATCATGCCACTGTTGTGTTTTTGGATATAAATGTACGTAACACATTGTGTATGGTTATGATCGAGTTAACATTGTTGTTCTGAAAAATAATATATTTTTATTAAATAAAGAATACACATCTACATTTATGTCCCTGGTGTATGATTTTGTTAGTATATTATTTATCTGCATTGCAGAATTATTACTAGGAATATTTTTATGTTAATTCACACAAAATATTCCCAACTTTATTTATTAAATGGTATTCGGGATATGCTAGATAATATTATAGTGTTATAGAATCACTGTGTATTTCGTTTGTCACATTTAGACATAACGTTATTAATAATTTTATTTATTCAGTACATTGAGAACAGTATGTTAATTTTCACAATCTATGAAATTAGCCACAATTTCGACGTCGAGTTTCTTTTAAAACGCCGGAGTTTTTGTGTCTTAATAAGGAATAAATATGTCATCAATTATTTCGTGGATTAAATACTTTCCTATACACTTCACAGTAAGCTAAAAGCTTGTGTCGTAAAGTGCAGAATGCATCGTCAGCATTGCAGAGTTACATACATAAATAATATATTGCATGAATATCTGCAAACTGAATTATGCATGTGACTATAGCCAAATTTCTTATTGCAGTAATAATTGTTTTTCAAAAATTTGCTTTTTTCGCAATCGGTATTTGTTTGTGTTTCTTTTCTTAATAAATTTCTACGTTTCTTGAAGTACACCTACCAAAGTATGTATGAATCTTTGTTCATGGGAAAAGATCTCGTGTTTC
The DNA here is from genome assembly GCA_963576895.1 of Ceraclea dissimilis. Classification (NCBI taxonomy): domain Eukaryota; kingdom Metazoa; phylum Arthropoda; class Insecta; order Trichoptera; family Leptoceridae; genus Ceraclea; species Ceraclea dissimilis. The sequence goes on from OY756375.1 coordinate 6,932,257, forward strand.
GTCATACAGTACCACGTGCCATGGAGTGTGATAGATTGACAGCTTAATGGAATGAACCAAATAAATACACGTGTGTAAGATTGTATGAGGTGTCTGAGTCAGAGATACTCGTAATGTAATTATTACACTTTTTTTAATACGCAGCAAGATACATATTACGCGGTAATATTGTCTTTGTTAATCTTTGTATGAATAATTGAACTTAAAAAGTAATGTATTTGAGTATAAACTTAGGTGTGACTTCTACAAATCCACAACCCCTTGATAGTTATAGATGAAGAATATGCCTCTTATATTCGATTTATTTTAACTTTTCTTTTTCATATATTTTCACAAATACTTACAACGATTATGTAATTATAGCATCATTGTTGTTAACGAATTGTTTTAAATTACCATCTTCACTAAATTTGCAATGAGTAGACTGTAAAAGGTCACTACAGCGATTCTCTAAAAAATATTTTGATAACTAGAGTCACGAAATGCTTCTCTATTAAAGAAATACTTACCTATATAGGTATTAATTAGAAAGTGTATAATTATGTATTTATCAATTCCATTGTCATCCTGGGTAGTTATTTGTACATGCAGTGTACGTAATTTTGCACTCTGACAACATTATTTTTCAATTTATTAATAACAATGATGAAGACAATATATTCGTACCTACTAAACAAGATAATGAATGCCTAATCCCGTTTGGGATTCTACCAACTGTTTTTATCGATCGCTGGAAGAAAAATAGCGCCCTTGTGTCCGTAAATAGCTGGGCGCGCCCCTATCTGTCCCTATGCTCCTCTCCGTACTATATTATTTCATCATACACCTATTACACAATATACATTTTATATCACCGTCTATCCATTCTCTTAGTACTTCCTACACTATCGTATTTATTATCGCGGGGTATCTATCGTCAGGGTAAACTCCGACATTTACAACCGGCCAAATGTCAAATTGAATAGTGTGCACAGACCATAATACTTACTATACTAGACTCATTTCAAACGTTTGGTCTTCACGGTGATTTGAATTATGTATAATTATTATTCACCTACCTACTTGAAATAAAAACACCCTTACTAGAAAGGCTTCATATCAATGTGTTATGTTACGAAGCGCATGACTAGATAAATTTTATTAGGTATTTTCAGCTCCAAACAGATCTTTAGCATGTCTCTTTGTTTTTTTTATATATTTTTTTTATTTTTAAAAATCAATCTGGGTTTGTCGAAATAAACCCAAATACATCTTAGTACACTTCACAGAAAGCTTAAAAGCTTGTATTGTAAAGTGGAGTAGGTCGGGGATTGAACCCGCGCCCACTGGGTTAACAGTCGAGCGCGTTACCAACCAGGCTACCGACCACCTCTAAATATTGACCACCTCTATTCATTGGATACCTTCGGTGTTCAAAAATTTTCTCTAAGCTACTTTAAATCTTACGAACTTTCATGTTTCAAGTCCCGATTTCGATTATGTGTTTAGTACTCAAACACCTCTTCAAGTTCATCAATATTTTTCTCCACGGAACTGACTGTCTCTCTGCAAACGGCACAGAAAAGTTATATTATGTGGGCATGCACATTGCACGTACATGTGTCGTGCCTCTACACGTATCGCTGGTTACCATGCAGCAGCAGAATGTTATGAATAAATTCTGGATTTAGGTTTGTATTTTAGTTCACGTCATTTGTCATATAATTGATATTTACATAATAACACTATTTTTATTTTTGTCATTTACGTAAGCGCTATCTGGTATTCCCGTTAATAATCTTTAGATTAGCAATAATTAAAAGTTTGTTAGAAATACGATACTTTAACAAGCTGGGAATTACATATAAGTATGACATGAGACGTTGTGTTTATTTTTCCTCTATCATTTTCACAATATTTTATCATTATTTCGCTATTTATTTTTGATAAGAATATATTACCTGTAATAAACATTTTATATAAATTCGATCGTATCAAGTGTTTACTGTTATCATAGTCGATCAAATCATTCCCAGAACTAAAGTATGGTGTAGTGTTCGATAATTTTTTAATAAAGTGAAAACTAGCCTTTCATTTTCATTATTCATTTTCACACATCAACTGTATTTTTCGTTACACTTTTAATATTTTTTTCAATTTATTTATCACTCCACTGACACTATGCAATAAAATTAACAAATGGTTTTTTGTACAAGGACAATAATTAAATACGCGAATTTATGGTGCTATAATGTCATTTTGTATGGACATTGAATGTTTTAAGTGTTTTTTAATTGTGATAAAGACTAATACTCTTTAAGACTATGAATATGAGCGAAGGAGAGGACGACAGGAATGTGGTGAGACGTAGAAGAAGCGTAAGAAGACTTCTGAGGAGTTTCACAGCAGATCGTCTCACTTCAGGTGGGTTTTTATATTTTATATCCTAAATGTTTGCAAGGCCGGTTTTATAAACGTACGTATTAATAAGAGATGCTCACGAAATCGGTCGTGCATCATACCTATCATTGGGTAGACCGTGCTATATTAATTTTTATTGTATTTTATGACTTGCTAAATTATGTGGCAGAAATTTACTCCGAATTGACGACATTTTTATGAAATGTGGACAGGACCAGCTGACATTTAAGTGGTTAGAAATCAAACACATTAAGTTATTTGCATTGATCTTACTGGTGCAACATTGTTGTAATCAACAACTTTTTGTACCGCTGCTTTTATATCGTAGTAAAGTTATGGGACACAAATTTATTAATGAATCATGACATTATTGATACATTTATAAGTGAATTTTCATTTACCACATAGCATTAGAATGTTGTCTCTACATTTTAACGACACGTTTATCGTTTAGAATGCGAGTAATCCAATTTGACCGGCCTTTACCGACGTGTGTAACATTGAATGTTATATTTTGTGAGTACACTATGAATACTCTAAGCGAGATCTTTTGAAATACTCCGTGAGGAATTCGTTGCGTCTGCAATTCCCTCAAAGTTTGTTGCAATCAGTACATGTGCACATGTTCCCTTAGATTAGAGAACTCATTCTATCCTGACTAATTTATTTGTGTGCGTCTTATATTCTTATTTCTCTTGCGGTCTGAGATGAATGTGTCTCACCGCCTATGGCATTCCAGTTATGTTGGATATTTTTACTGCTTGACAGTAAAGTCACATATTATTTTAATACACCATTGCCGTATTCATAAAATGATATATAATTTTTACGATCTTTCAGCAGAATTCCATTTCATTCATCGTATTTTTAATGCAATCCTGGAAACAGTAAAATAATCTTTTATATTTTTACATTCCTTGCAAGTGCAGTAAATCTCGTATGGTTTTCCTATTTTTTGAAGTAACCTTTCGCATTTAGATGGTACTCCAATCAAACCAGTCTTGGTGCTAATCACGTACTACTCCAAAAGCTAAAATTCACTGCGTTTCAATCCATTTCTATTCTCTGAGCGATGTTAATTTTGTCTATTATCTTCGCGACTACGGTAACAGTGAATTGATTTTATAGTATTCGGCAAAACCGTTGTTGAAGATTTATTTTGATATCAGATTCGTACGTGAGTGTAGTCATTTGGCTCCCGTCTCATTGCATTTTGATTGACATACTTTATTGTAGGCGTGGGAGAATCATTTTCATATCGCCAATGATACCAGTCATTACATTAGTGTTATAGTATTGTACATTTACATTTCATTACATTGTTGCTACATAATAGTATGTAAGAATTTTATTACAAAAAATGTGAAATTGTGTTTATTTTTACATTCAGTAGTCAGCGTTATGTTACGCTTGCACTCGCATCGGATTGTCAGCTGGCATTTGTCTTGATATTCCCGCAGATTGATAAACAATATTGAGATTTTATAGACCTGTAACATCTGTTTCCACAATCAAAAATTTAAATTTGTGTTTTGTATTCAGAACTTTGATTTTAATGTTAAATTATGTTATGATGTAAATATTATTCCTTTAATTTCATCCCTGATGTTTTTTGGTATTGGGAAATTGATCCACTACATAAAATACTAAAATAATCGATATCTTATATTGTCATTACAGCAGTAATGCCGATTATTCGTAAGTCCTCTTGTTGCCGGGCTATTGAAATTATTACCCATTTTTGTGTTTTAATCTGGGTTCAAGGTTTCCCCAACAACATTGTACGGGAGGTGCACATTCTCATACGAGAATTCTCGGCAGATTTTCGTTGACCCCTCTTTGTTTCAATTATTAGGTCATTGTTACAAGCTTTAAAACACGTTTTATTTTGTTTTGTAACATGTTATGTTTATTATCTCTTAGGATTATTAAGATTATTGACAATAACAAATTTTCTTTCAGATTTTCATTTTTTTACATCTTTTCAATAATGTATTTGGAAAGCTGTTTCTTGTCAAAGGATGTGTCTTATTTTTTATTTAATACACATAATTTATTTCCGCTATAATCCTTTTCCTTTTTTAACTGACACTTTAAAGAGACGTATAAACATTATTTAATCAAAGTAAAATCTTCTTAATGCTTGAAGCGTCAATAATCTCATAAGTTTTGTTTTATTTCCTTCCCTTCAAAAGACGTTGATATTTTAATTTTATTCTTCGTATACTAACATTACTTCTTTGTTGGTTTCATTCATTCTACTTGCTCTTGTATTTATTTTTAAACAGACTTCCCATTCGCCCTCTTATTTTCTTTGTAAGAGGAAGGAACTGACTAATTCGATTGTTAATTTTGTACAATGGAGTGTATCGCTCGTTTGAATGTCTTTATCGCTTCTCCGGATGCTAGGCGGCAGCACACACCTGTATAATATAATAATATTATTACAGTATTCTTATTAAGACTCACGTCTTACGTTATGTATGTTGTGTGTCTCCTATCACTAGTCTGATAATAAGTGAGTATTTTGGTATTCCTAATTGTAACACGCGCCTGTGTTTACATACAGCTTTATCTTAGTCTTCTACGAATAATGATGTGACTCAGTTTGTCACCCACTCGTTTCTAAAGTGCGTGCTAAGAAAAGAGTCCGTATTTATTTTTATAACAAAGACTATAGATAGGGTCACGAATTATAATTAAACTAAAGACACCAGTGCAGACTAACGTCACTGACTCTCTAACATTATTATAACACCTATGGACACATTTATACCAGGAAATATACGTGATGGATATCGTAGACTTAATATTATTTACGATTATTGTTGATTTTTCCACGTTTATTGATATCGATTTATGAAATGTGTCCAAGAATAATAGAAAAAGGTAATAATATTTTTTATTGCTTTAAATACTTACGTGCGTCCTTGTTCTTTTCGTTCCTATCGCAAACATCCGGGGAAGCTATTTATACTCATACAGTCAGATCTTCCTAAATTAAGGAAGCGTTCCCATAGTATTTTACTTTTGATCCAATTAATGTTATATTTTCTCTTTACTTGATTTCGTGGCCATCTTTCCTCTGTCTGGACTTTATTGCAAGGATTGGTGTTGATCAAACTTTATAAGAAGGATCTTCTTGTATTCTGATATTTTTAGTTTTAGTCGCGAATTTCGAATCTTTCCAGGAAAAATAGTGATCTGTTTTTTCGACTTTACTGTATGATGTGTCGGCGATGCAATGCAGAGGAAAAAATACTTTCACGCGTATATAATTTTCAATGTGGCACAACTTACACCTCACGTATTATCGTTTACTATTGTTTAATTAGGACTGAGTACTCTTTTACCTTCGGTTGTGAACACGTGTACTTAAGTTTGTTATTGTCTTTGCTAACAATATCAATACGATTTCATGATTTCTGTTTGTTACATTGTCACCGCGATTTTTCCGTTCAAAAACAATCCAACACATGTCGAAATCACTTAATTTCCGTTGTACGGTTTGACAATATTTGCTATGCTTCAATTAATTAATACAATCAAGCGATATTGTTTTATATAAGTATATGAAGCAACATCTATATATCGCGTATTAGCTGTAATTTAATTAGTATTTGTCTTATCAATACACGGTTATCAATCATATCGTACGGTCGTTCAGTGTAATATTTCGTAATTTTTAATTTAGTTTACATTGTGCGTATCTATTAACCGTGAACACCTTTTGTCTCTTTGCCCTCCGTTGTCGTGCGTGCCATACATTATAAACGCAACACTGCTCCAACATTTTATACAGCAAAGTTACTTTATGTTTGAATAATCTGCATCAACTCGAGCTTTGCGTATGTGTATTGTTTTTGTTAGTCAAGAGGGAAAAAGCGCGCAGTTCGGTCGTTACTTGTGGTGCGCGCGCAACGTAATTCTATAATTTTCGTTTTCATATATTTTATTAGTTCGATATTTGAATATCGTATTGATTAGTGATGTGTGTATATAGCAATCGAAAATTATCAAGTGTTAGTGATTTTTTGTGATTCAAGTTGGATATTGTTCAACGACTTTTTATTATTCATAGAGGATGATGTGAGATTTACTTCAAACACGATTACTGAATTATAATCATATTTTTTTTTAATTATTATTTTTATTAACTTACATCAAGGTATTTTTATGCAACGAATTTAATTATCTATTAAAATATTTATCCGTCACAGGTAGATTCACCGGAAAGATTGAGTTTGACTACTTTTAAAAAGATACGTTTTTAAAATTACATTGAAATTAATTGACTGTATAATTTCCATATATAATATGTCTTTACGTTTTGCCATTATATTCAACAATCATAAAAATACAATTTTACTACTCGTTTTACTCGCTGACTTCCACCTACACGTAAACGTTATTTTTACCGTAGATAGAAATCGTTAAAAACCGCAGGTACATCCTTATTATTTTTTTATTCAATTGTATCATAATTTTTTTATAGGAAGACCGGTTATATTAATTCGTTGCCTGAGTATATAATGTTCTCATCATCTTGTTATGATTTATAGGATTTATTATTATTGCTTATTCTGTGTTCTATGCAATGTTGTCATCTCCAAATGAACATTATTTCTCAGAAAAACGTGTGAATATTTTTGTACCGTTTATCATTTTAGCACTTGTATTCATAATGAAATCGTTCTGTATCAATTATTTAGTAATCTTGGTAGATTTGATCCTAGTCATATTTATTATCCTTATGTCCACTGGAAATAGTACATCCCTTCAACTTAGAAAAAAAATGTTCAGCTAATATTATACCATCGCATTTTTACCAGTTGACATTTGTCACTTTCTAGCTAATCCTAGATAGACTTTTCACAACAATATCGATTTAAAGAAATTGATAAAGACCCGCCTGCTTTTAAAATACTTTTCACAATACTTTTAATTTGTATTGCTTTTAGATTCGGATAAGAATTATTTATCGATTGAAATTATTGATATTGTTTATCAGTCAAAACATTAGATACCTACATCATTTTGCGCAAATCATATTTATGTAATACCGACACTCCTTTTACGTGATGAGTTTTTATCGGAAAATAATTTCCCAATATACCTAGTACCTGCTATCACGGAGCACTTAGAAAATTTCCATATTTACTGTACCTAAGTACTAGTATGCGGATTCAATTAATCACTTCGGTGAACGTCGGAATTATTTACAAACACAAAAGCTTAGTATTATGACGAAGTATTAATTATTATGCGGATTACGAGTATTTGTTATTCTTATGTTAGGAAACAATTATATTGATTGTTTTTTGTCATATAATTAATCAACTGTCAGGGTTAAGCCTTAGTTTAGTGAATTACGTAACTGATAGCACAGAATATTTTTCAATTCTACTTCCAGTCACTGTTGAGGCTATATATATTTTCTCGAATAGGTAGATATCTAGATGTCATCACCACGCCCTTCAAGATTCATTGCGATTTTATACCTTGAACGTTTCAGTCACAATTAACTTTACTGTATTCTAATTGGTCCCTTTTTGGTCTAAAGTTTTTCACAGCTATATCAAATCGTAATAATCCACTATTATACATTTGATTTGGCGATATATTTTAGGGTAATGAGTGACTGCAAGACTGGTGTTGTGACAAGAATGATAGTAAACAAACTAAGATGGTTTGGGCATGTTGAGAGAATGAATGATGACAGGATGACAAAAACGATATATTTGAGTGAGCGAAGAGGGGTGAGGAAGCGCGGCCACCCGAGACTGACCTGGTCCGATCATGTCGACCAGATCCTCAAGGATGGACGCGTTTTGAGTAAAAGGAATCGGAGAGCGTGTATGACAAATTGCATGAATGTGACGGAAGCTAAGAGTGTGTGTAAGGATAGGGCTGTCTGGCGCTCTGTCCTCTCTGCCTACTCTGCAAGGGACGTGGCGTGAGGGTATAGATAGATATATTTTAATGTCTACGTCAATGTTTATCTGACATTCAGCTGAATTCGTCAATAATAATATAATTGTTTATATCATACATATTATTGATTACAAATTATATGCATTGTGAATCGATAGCAATCAATATCGGTCTTATCAAACAATCAACACAACATAAACATTACTAGCGCTCGAGGTCTTATCATTGGCAAACCCTTGAGTGATCTTTATTCTTTACCTTACGTGTCAATAACGTGCAATATTTTCTTACTAGCTAAAGATTCGTATAATCATGCGAGTTAGTATGAAAAATATATGAATTCGATTTTAACGTTCAACAGGTATACAACTAGGTATGCCATTTATTGTTTTTATGAACGAATATTATTTTTCTCTACAGAGAATTCTATACGAAGTATTCTAAAAAGTAGTACTATTTTTTATACTTTGCATATGTCCCTTTTGCATAATGTCTGCAATTTAGTAGGTGTATTAATTATGCGTATATTATGCTAATGTGGCCATTATTAGTAAGAGGGTTGCTAGTCGCTGTATTGTTAGCACAATTCTATGCTTTTTCAATTCTCTTGAGTGTTTAAATATGTATTCGTAATATTTTCGTATGTGTTTATTTTAAGGATTACCCCAACTGTAGAAGTACCTAATTTAAAATCATTCACCTGTTGTGACTTTTAACACTACATCACCTACTGTCCTGTTGAGCATTTAGCGATGTGTTATTATTATAGCATTTCGCCATATGGCTCTCATTCATACCTGGGACATTCTTGGAACAATAATTCCGACAGGTGCTTAATGCTTATCGGACCCGTTGTTGTTATATATTACTTATGCTAGAAGGTATTTCATATATCAAAGTATGTCAAACAAGTCATCATAATAATATAGTGTTACTATACGACACATGTTCTAGATTTTTAATAGGAATTAGACGTTTCAAATAAATGTAACATTTTTTAACGATATTTTTCTTGTGTCGAATAACTTAACACCCGAAACGCTTTGGCAGACGGTTGTACAAAATTCTAACAACCATTCCTCAAAGCTACTTACATCAAATTGTAGATTGCAAACGTAGTAGATAAAACCAATCAAACAACGAAAAAGTCTTAGTCCATAAATTTCGATGTGTTTCTTCTGATCCTTTCCGTACGCGTTTGCCCACAAGAAGCGAGGAGAATATAAGAGATCTTGACACTGGCAAAGACACTCTTCATCGTCAGGGTGATTGCCAAAGAAACACAAAAAGAAAAGAAGCTTTGACAGAGGTCTATCACGTTGATCTAACCACGTATTCTTTATATTATTTATCTTCAATGTTTTTTTTTGTACAAAAATTTAGTGTATCTTGGAATTGGTTAATAATAGTTTGCAAAAGTAGGTAAATCAACATTATTATCAGATTGGTGGTACAAAATGTATAAATTTTTATCTGATATGGGTATAACTTTTTTGTTGTTTATCGTTATTTTATTTTTACAACCAGAGTTTTACTTTCAATGTTTTTTATCATAAAATTATTTACGGCGTTGTCTTTATGACTCACTACGAAACGAAAATTTTTCGTTATTAGTCATTTTTATTACCAAATCTACTCGAATATCTCATTTTCCTACATCAATATTTACCTGCTCTTTTGTAAATTTCTCGTTCAATCTGTCTGGCGAAGTATATTAAAATATGCAAATATTTTGTTATTAATTATGTAACTACTCGATTTGTCGGTATTAAAATGTTTTGTAGTGTATCATAGTTTCTCAGATATTACAGATATCGTTTCACATAGATAAGTCAATGACTATGAAATGATCCGGGTGTAAAAGGATGAATAATGTATTAGTCTAGTTAAGGAGATAACAAGCATACGAAATTTAATGCAAGTTTGTCATACTCTATTGTTTTTCCATCTCAGTGAAAATTCGACGAAACTAAATTAGGACAATTAAATGACGTTGCCTAATGATGTGTGCTTCTTTTGGACTTCTGATGAATTAACACACGAGTGATCTCTGAAAGTCTAATTGGAGTATAGTTCTCCAGATATTTCTAGTTCACGTTAAAAGGCTAAAGTTGAAATTCTTCTTCTTCTTCTTTCGTATGCGAATACAACCATTGTACAAATGATCTGGGAGTCTGAGTCAGAGCTCCGCGTCAATATTTCTCAGATATTCAATTGCCCTTGGCGTCACCTAACACAAGCAAACTTGCTTACTTTCAAGTTTGTCGAAAAGTATTTGACTTTGTAACATTTACAAGTCCTTCAATTGTACCTATACGTTTCATATAATTGTCATATCGTCTTAATTGTGGACTATTTTACTGCATATTTATAAACTCGTAAAAGTAGTTGTAAAATTGTTTCTATCTATACTTAATACCCCACTAATCCAGAGTCTATTCCATAAAATCCGCATCGGCATTACGGCCTCATGTACGTCGATGTAACAGTGGTTATAAGATAATGGCTGTTACAGTGTATTATGGGTCACATGTTGTTATTTTTATAGTTCGCTGATAGGTATAATAACATATGATTATAGTATTGTGATCCTTCGACTGTCATCCATGATAAGGTGATAAGTGTCATAAATGTCCTATAATCCAATAAAATATATTGCATTGTGGGATTAGTAGATGTGCACTTATTTTTATGAAGGTACTCGTAAGTACTCCTTCGCAATACGATAAACTGTTAACATTTACCTGTTGATATTGTTTTTACTTCATTTAATATTATTTTGGTCCTGACTCCTGATCATGCTATACTGTTTTTCTTATTAGTTAATGTATTGTCTCTATGTGTCTTGTTGCCGTAAACGTCACCGTCCATGATTATCCTGGATCGACCATGTCGACTAGATTGTCAAGGATAGTCGCGTTCTGAGTAAAACGAACCGCCGATCATTTATGACGAATCGTATACCTAAATGTGAATAAAGCTTGAGTGTAGGTATGTATTCAGATTGTCTAGGATGGTCGCGTACTGAGTAAAAGGAACCGCCGATCATTTATGACGAATTGTATACCTAAATGTGACTCAAGCTTGAGTGTAGGTACGTACCAGGGGCGAAGCTACCTAAGAACACGATTCCCATCGAGTTACCTTTCAATTTATGATGATAAATAATCTATAAAATAAATGATTTAACAACGCAATGAAAAAAGGTGCGTTCAAATTTTGTAGATACTCCTTTCTCCCGTCCGTGGTAAACTACTTAATATGTTAGTATTTCAAATTAGCGCGCGGAATCCACGGTACCTACCCGCGAGCAATACAACCAAATACAACTTTGATAGTTATATCGTATGGGAAACCGTGGGCAAGCGTATTCTAAGCAGCGACCTTCCATCAAAATGACTAAAACAAATCTACCTATCTCACTTTTATGATGATACGCAATAATAGTGTCTAAGGAACCTATATATAGGTTCTCTAATACTGTCTCTTCCCAACGTCTGCAAAGGGAAACAGTTACAACGTCTCGAGGAAGAGTAATTTAAGAGTATTTTAAAAAGGGATAACGCATTTTACAGTTAACAAAAAATATACTCATTAATACAAAGCGATTTTTACTTATGGATAAATCTGCCGATATTATGAATCATGGTCACCAAATTAGGAAATACTTCGATTTTTTTTCAATAGATGTTGATATACCTAAAAATATTAAATAATATTTTCGTTGTTTTACCTTAAATGTGGGAATGTGCTTAATTATGTATTAATTCAATATTTTAGGTAATTATTATATTCAACAATTATAAATATTGATAATATAGTAGAATTATTATTTTTATTATGGCGTATTATTTTTATGGAGCATCTACATAATAATTTTGAAAGTTATGTCTTTCGCTAAGGTTTCTATAGCTGGGGGGGTACTTTGTAAGCTTTCTCACCCAAAACACGCAGATAAAATGTTAAAGGAAAATGACCCTTATGGCGATATACATAAGGGCGTTTTTCCTGTGCATTTTATCTGCGTGTTTCGGGTGAGAAACCTTTAGAAAGTTTCAGTACTGGTATTGAGTCGCCCTGGTTGTGCGCACGAATTCAAACATGATTATTGTCACAAAAAAGTGAAATTGCTTGAAATCGAATAGAAAGCAAAAAAAGCAAAGAATTATACATTTCTTCTTCTTGAATAATTTGTATTGGCAGCGATTGTATAATTCGTATAATAATATTTCAACAAAATACTTTTAGAATTTCGTTAGCTGATTTCGTTAGTGGATGCCACAGGTCAGGAGCAAATATAGGATTTGATTTTGAGGATAATGGAGATGGAGTGGGAGACTAGGTAGCTGGGGAAAAGGGTCCTAAGAATATGATTTCCATCGAGTAATATCTTTGATTTAGGATAAGAAATAATAGGTCTAATCTGACATGATGCAATAAATAATATTGGTACCGGCTTCCCTTCTACAGAAATTCACCCTTCGCCACTGGTACGTACATATGTACATGGTCATATATTCTGTCATCTGCCTATCCCGTATGGATGGATAGATTTCTTTCGAACAAGGGAGAGTTCAGACTGAAATAGTATCATGGTTTAATCACGATTTTGGCGTTGACAATAATACTCAATTAGATTCAGTTGTTGTCGAAACTATATAGTTGTAGGTACTTTTCGTACACTTCTCCATGAGTGTGCAGTTTGAAATGAACTTGGCATGCACTCTATAAATAATACTTAGACTTAGATGATTGTGAATTGGAGCGTTCATAAAGTACCCGCACTAATAATGGTCACTATTATATTATTATTCATCTATCTCTATAATTACATACATCAGTTCATTTTGCGAGCACTGAAGCCGTATGTCAATTAATTTTAATTTTATCAACGTTAATGTTTATACGAGAATAGCACTCATTCGTTATAGATTGATATCGTAACTTTGAAGGCGCTTTTCTACTTTTAACTGCGTATTACACAATGTTAGTTTTGTATGAAATTGTTGAAGAATATCTTACTTTTACAATAACATACTTATTAACGATTGATCAACAGAATTAAGCCAAGCGTCGTAAATTTGTATTTTTCGTTGTTTGCATTTATAATTTCATCAGTAGAATTTTTTCAAGGTATGTGTTTCAGGTAGCTTCTCACGGTCCGTGATATTGCAGACGAGGGTAGTATTTTTTATACAAACTGTATAAAATTCTGCGCCGGTCTGTAATATCACGGACATTAAGCCACATTAAGATTTATTTGACACCAAAATTGGACATTATTTGAATAGGTAGGTATAAAAAAATAAATAAAAATTAGCCTAGTTGGATGTCTAGACTTGTAGAAATTAATATTTTATGTTATGGGAAATTACCTAGTATGTGGGGATTTTCTTTGGAGTGTATGTTTTCCTGTAAATGATTCCGTGTTGGCGATGTTTGTATGAGTGTATCACAGAGCGGTGTTTAGAGTTAGCAGAATATCAATCGTTAGTTCTATCTTTGGAAGGTGTTGTGTTGTGATTATTGCCGTTAAGCAGTGAGTAAATAAATAGTGATGTATGTATCAGTGTAGGTGTACTCCTATACTCATACTCCGCCACTGTTGAATATCACTCGTCGTATTGTTTATATTGTTTTTATGGATTTTCGTATTATTGAGAAACCTTGTTCAAATTCTATTACCAATACTAATCCATTAATATCGTTTTTTGCGCATTCACAAGTTAGGTACATACATAGAAACAATAAAAGAAACCGTTCCTCTATCTGTTAATGCCATTTCCTTCTCAACATACCTTGGATTGGAATCATGCTTGCGTCAAGTTTTTCTGAAGTTGTCTGATGATGGTCACTGACAATGCCGTTATGGCTGCTAACTTCTGGAGTGGAGTGGCCTAGTGGAGGTAGCTCGGACCCGAAAATGAATGAATGAAGTTGTCTGAAATCATGACTTTGATTCTTTTGCATCTTGCCACTCCTACTTGTAAGCAGCTCTTTTTCCATCTTGATCGTTACAATAGCACTAAACCTTGCTTTACCACTATCTAAAATGTTACCTTCTTCAAAATTTTATTTCTCTGTTAATTGTATTCATAATACATCAATTCAGACAATAGTAACCAATTAGTCCTACTACATTATTTTTGGTAACTTCCAATGATTAAAAATTCGGATACGACATGACAGAAAGAACTGCAACAACCTTCAAATAATTAGTCAAACAAGTCAAGGTTCTTGTTAAAGATCATTGGCAATGTTTCTACACAAGTAGGCATTTGATGAGACGCTGTGAAATTATTGTTTACCAGGTATATCTACTAATTTCTAAGTAGAAAGATTTATCTTCATTGTTGATCTTCTCTTTTAATATCAATTTTAACAATTTTCTCAATCACGGAGGTCGCCTGTTTGAGAGTTATATCAATAACACTTAACATCAGGTTTTTTGCTTGAGTGACCAAATACAATACCTAATCTACTGCCTATAAGAAAATTGTAGGGATGTCTGTTGAACTACTCGTCGATTTTTGTACTATAGAAGAATGCTTACGTACGATTTTTTAATTGAATTGATATGTTTTCAGTGCTGTCGGTGTGTATCTGTATACTTTAGAGCAAACATTCAGTGCATTCATATTAGTTTTTGTTGACGTGGACTCGTGCTAGAGTGCTAGACGAAAGAAAGTCTTCGAAGTATCGTTTCTTGTGTTATCTTTCTTCTGCGTATTCGATCAATTAAATAAATATTTTTTGTGTCAAAAAAACATAATTGGCAGGCATGTGCCAACACCACACCACGTATTATTTACCTAAACATTATCTGGTTCTGTTTACAAAGTGTTAGAGAAATATTTACGTAAATTGTGGTAACGGATGGATTGGATGATTTTGTTTAAAGAAATATCGAAGAACTTAGGCATCCATACTTCCTTGTTGAAGTCGAGACGGTATTCAAGAGCATTCCACTTGACATGAGTCCACTCTATTCTGAACTGAACCAATATACTCGTAGGTATTTTACTAACCTATTGATACAGCTACTAGTACTATTGATATCTTTAGATCGAAGGTCGTTATTTCTGCTGATGCTGCGATGATATTTTTACAATATTTAACCTCCCAAGACCTATTTGTATTATGCTTAATTAAATCTCGTGTACTTAATTAGATTTCATGTTGTCGTTCGTCATTAATTAAGTTGACTGGAGTTATATCGCACATAATGCTCTGCTCGTAATAAAAGTAAACGTCTGTAAAGACTTGACACTCTTATAGAATGCTACATTATATTTCGTTGCCTTGTTAGTTTCACAAAATAGCCATCTACGCCCACTGAAAGCAATTCTTTGGATGTTTTGTACTGTTTTGGTAATGTGTATAATATACACATTTATTAGTTGTACCTACGCTTTTATTTTAATGTCAACCTTTTAATATTGATTTTAGTAGCGCAATGGTCAGTAGACTAGTGTCGTAGATTTGTTGCTTTTCATGTCAATTCTTCGTAGTTTTAAATGTTTAGGATTTTGTTGTTTGTGCGTCGAAGACGAACTTTGTTGACTGATATAAAAACTTCGTAAAGATTAATTAGTCTGTGGACTACGCAGAAAGTTTTTAACGCGTTATTTACAGGTTTTGTTTATGTTTAAATTTTCTGGAATATTCCAGAGATTCTGATGCGTATTGTAATGATTCAAATAGGTGTCTGCCTAAATGAATTTAATTGTATATAATTTGTTATAGATTATTTATTTTCCACTCAAGTGTCGGTTTTTGGATCGTTGCTGAGAATTTGCCAGTTAATGGTAGCATTTATTTATGTTGCGAGCCAAATATTTGTACATTTGCATACAACAAATAAATCTCGGCATGGTGATACATATATCTTACCTATATCTGTATTGCTTCATTAACAGGAATCCTCTAACTAATCTATATAAGTGTGAATATTTAAAATAGACAGAGCAATGTACGAATTCTTGTGGAGTTAGACGCTTTATCTGTTACATATTGAAGATCATAATTATAACATATCCATGTAGATTGTAGGTAGGTATACCGAGTTTCAGAAACAATTGTTTACAGACATCAATATTTTCTCAAGTATTAGACGATAGAGGAACTTAAAAGATATTTATTGGAACTACAGAAATGAAATTCATTGAATTCTCTTCATTTAGATGTCGACAAGAGATGATTAACTTATTTCCACCTTTGCAAACAATCATTTTATATGAATCGGTACAACTTTCACAGAATTTATAAAGTTATTGTCTATTTCGACTAAAGCAGAACTATGCAAAAAGTTAATATCGAAAGTCTCGGTATTAAAAGATGTCCCGAAATAGATTTTAGACAATTGTACTGAAATTTTGATTACGTTCAAACTCTTGTTATTTCTTCCAAATTATCTTTACTCTTTACAACAACAATATGTCACGTAGTGACAATAAAATTTTAACGTTTTCTTCTCCGTATGATATAGATTCAGTATGAAAATATACCATTACAAGTATCATTACAAGTTCTTATTATTATATCAAGATATTAACCTACTTCTAGTTATCTCAACAGATATACAGATTACTTTCTTTGAGTGTTTGCGTGGATTTTTCTTTTAGTATTGTCATGACTCTGGGTAAAGGTGTTTCAGTATTTCAAATTTTTATGGACCATCGAGTTCATAACCAATATAAATGTGTAATACACTTAAAACTTCTGTATTATTGCTGAATTCGATGAACTTTATACATATCATTTAATTTTGTGGGTAGTTCTTTAATTTCCCACATTGACTAAATATAATGTTGCAAGATAAGCTGAGTTTAGTATTTACTTTTGTCAAAATCTGCGGGACCGTACTTACGTAAAATGCAATTTCTCTCTGTTATTATATCATTGCTCCAAAAATATAATTCAGACACACAATAAAGAAACTATGCAAGAATTGAAGCGTACAAGAAGTGAATTGTACCAGCAAGAAATGTTTTTAGGTTTAAAAGATCGTTGGGATAAGTGACCAGAGGTCCTCGAAACCAGCTCCTCTCGAAAGTATCTGAATATTTGGGATCCCCGATCCAGTAACAAATAGACGATGTTCAAATCACATCATATTCTATGAACTCTACCGAATAATGTGTGGTGCAAAGCAACTTACCTTATAATGGCAAACATTTTCTTCTCGCTTACATACTTCAAATTCTCTCTTAGTCACATACTATCTATAATCGTAACAAAACCCTGTGTGACATAGTTCAGTGTATGCGTCTAATTAATATAATACTGTTTACTTTGTTTATCTGCCGGATTATATAAATATTATTACAAGGTTTTTGATAACAAAGTTTATTTATTACTTAGTTGTTAGGGGGACACCGAAGTACATATGTAATTTTATACATTTCGTTTTACGTGCTTCAGTTCTAGGAAGTGTTTTATTTTTGCGAAAGCTAAATATTTCTGTATTGAAGATTTTTCACGGAATTGTTATCATAACACGCTTCATTAGGGTAATGTTTAATGTACTCCTCGATCCGTTCGCACTGATGTTTTGTTAGTCTTTTATGATTTTTTTTACATGACGTATCTACACGATAATTTTATTACAGCATAACCAATAACTCGGTCAGCTGTGATGTATGCAATGCAATGGGCTTTCGTACTGTGCTGAAAACCTAGACTCGTCCTTCTCGTTTTCACATCGAGAGATCTATTTATTTACTTCACCAATAAAACTAAACCGACGAAAATAGGAACGTGCTTTCGGACGAGGTTTTATATTTTATTTTGGGCTTTATTTTTTTTTATTGTTGCTTTTAATTACATTTTGGAAGTTTTTCTCGGTAAATAATATCCCTAACCTATAATTATAAAAAAATACATACAATTAGCTTGTTTTTTTACGCGATGTGAAATTCATAATAATTTTCATCCGTAACAGTATATGGAATAAATAATTTATTATACCAACACGAATACATACGTACTCGTTTGTGTATGAAATAAATATGTATCTATTACAAATTTGTATCGATATTATAGATGATGCTACAAATAACATGTTTTGTTATCTGTGTACCATCCATATATTATTTTTCTTTAAACACACTTGAACACACAATGATATTTCGTGTGTCATCCAAATTACTATTATTAATATGCATTATTAATAGTATCAATATCAGCACATATCTGTTATAGTAGAATTAATTGCCAATCTTGTTTGTACAACTGTTCATTATTGGCGATTTTTATTAAAAAATGTCATAACAGGAAATTCCTACGATTAATTTCATTTTTATATCAAGTGTTGTTGGGTTAGGTGGGATACCTACAATTTTATTATTGCTGTAGCTAAATTTGGGGTAAAATACACGGTAATATGTATGACGTTCTAGGTAATTGCAGAGAGATTATTCTATCTATCTATCTATACCCTCACGCCACGTCCCTTGCGGGGTAGGCAGAGAGGACAGAGCGCCAGACATCCCTATCCTTACACACACTCTTAGCTTCCGTCACACTCATACAGTTTGTCATACACGCTCTCCGATTCCTTTTACTCAAAACGCGCCCATCCTTGAGGATCTGGTCGACATGATCGGTCCAGTCCAGTCTGGGGCGGCCGCGTTTCCTCACACCTCTTCGTTCACTCAGATATATCTTTTTTGTCATCCTTTCATCCTTCATTCTCTCAACATGCCCAAACCATCTCAGTTTGTTCACTTTCATTCTAGTTACAACACCAGTCTTGCAGTCACTCATTTCCCTAATAACCTCATTCCTTATCCTATCTCTCAGCGTTTTCCCACACATTCTTCTTAGCGACCTCATTTCCACTGCATTCATCCCGGATTCATCCTTCTTCAGCCATGTCCAAGTCTCGCTTGCATACATTAGGGTCGGAGATTATTCTATTGTGTCTATTTCATTTTTTCTTAATAAATTTATTACAAGAAAAGCCGCATCAATTAGATATTGTCGTCACAATTTATAAAGATTAATATAATTTTTCGCTTAAAAAACTGATCCAGATAACAAATTTTCACACGAATTCATTCTTTGTGTACTCGAGTTAAAGTTTCTTGACTTTCTTCGAGTTAATTAAATGCCTGCTTCGATATCTTCAATATTTTATCAGTCTCTTTCACATTACCTTATCTATAGGTCATACTATTATACTCTTTCATATTACACGATCGTTCCCACCGTGATTGTATTAAAAAATAACAACAAAGAGTAAATTAAAACAATCTGATTGTAAGTAAATATAGTTATGGTATCATTATATTCTTTATCGTGTCCTGAAGATTAAATCGTGTAAAATTTCTCACACACAACTAATCAGTGAAGTTTTCTATGTTCCAATAATTAACAATTAATATTTCTATCTTCTATCGTCTCCCTATTCATGTGCTTTGATTTCTATATCAGATACTTGATAGGTATAATTCATTGCGCTTTTCAGAACAATTTTAATTGTATAATTTTGGTAATTGATTTTCGGTAAATGTTTGAAGAGACGTTTTCTCTCCCGAGTTTCACATGGCGTGGAAGTATTATGAAGATTGTAAAAGTATGTAATCAGTACAAACTTGAAAACAATTAGACTTGTGAGCGCAGGCAGGTATTCAAATTGATTTGTAATTTATTTAATCTTTTAGTTTGTCTTAAAAACGCAGTAGGTATGCGTTTTGAGATTCAGAATTCTGGCAAAACTTTTGTTTTATTTAGAAAGCGTAGTGTTATACGATTGAAAAAACACGAAAAAATATTAGTTTCATTATATTTAACTGACTTTGTAATTCCGTGATATTAATTATAGGTTTTGCTATAAATGTATGAGATCTCTTTAGAAATATGTAACCCATTTCTTGTTCGAGTACAATGATAGAGAAATTGAAGGTGTTTTTAAACAGAATAGAGAGCTATTTTAGATTAGATGACTCGATATTAGCAATGGAAATGAACGAAACAACCTAACTACACGATATATTATAATTGTAAAATGTTGAAGGCTGAATGAGACCAGTATTTATACGAATACACGCGACTCAGTGCATGGAAAATGGAAATGCGAAGTCAGTCTACTAGTCTCAATGCAGACCCTCTAGCATTTACAGAAATTTTCGCATTAGAATACTAAGTATGATGTTCACAAAGTGACATCAGTTATTTTTATCGTGGTTTTATTTTTCTTTATATTTTTAGTGACTTCTGTCACCTCTGTGCACGGCCATGACATCACCGTGATTCGTATATAATTCTTGTTGTTATTATTAATTTCGTTACGAATATCGTATTGAACTATTCATATTTACACTACGTCATCATATAGAAAAAATATCAACACGTTATTCCTATTCTAATTTGATATGTTTATAATAATAATAATCGGACAACTTTAGGCGCCGTTTAGCGATAAAATCGCCCCAAGGGCACCGTACATTTTTCTTTTCACCATATAGGATCGTCACAAACAGTAAAAATGATAATTAAATCACCACATAGGATCGTCACAAAACAAAATAATAAAAATGAATTAATCTAATCATCTATCTGATTATCTTCATCTTGTTAATTTTATTCTCGTTATGTATCGACAACCCCAGTGTGAACTTTCTGCGTAACGTAATCTTAGTAACATATGGAGAAGGCCCAGTTTGTAGTTGCTTTCGTATCTTTAGATCCTAAAAAAATATTCTCCCAATGTGTTACAAAAACTCTTTTCATAAGGAAAATAATCATAATTCTATTTAATGAAAACTTTCTTCATTTCAATGCTTGCGATTTCATATATTAATTTCTAAATGTTTTTTTAGAAAATACATCTCAGTAGCTTTGATTGAGTAGGTAATTTGTATTAAAAGTTTCCAATTATTAAAATTAAGTAATTTGTCATCTGTACGACAATATTTGCTCATATGATTACATTCTCATTGTCAACAGTCAAAAGTTAAAACAGATCATGGGCCTATAAGTGGGTGTAAACTTAAAGCTTAATTTTTTTTTGATAATGTAATTAACTTCTGGGTTGATATAAAACTAGAATTGTTGAAAACTAAACAACCTCTGGTTTTCAAGAATGAATCTCGTATGAAAAATTCGGTTGTAGGTATAGCGCTGTAGGCATTCTTCTAGAAAATCCCAAGGCGCGATCCTCGGAATGATTTAATATATACATGTTGTTGATCTAATGTACATAGTTGCTGATTAGGGTCAATGCACACCTCACCTTGAACTGATTTAGTAGGTCGAAATGTATCACAAATTAATATTAATGTATTAGATGTCAAAAGTCTTAGGTATATATTACAGGATTCAATCTTTTATTTTGGGATATCGACCGTGATTTTTTTCGTATTACAACTTTATTTTTTAACAGCACCTATATATTATAATTAAAGAATATAACATATAAATCACTATACGTCAATTATTAAAGATTTGTAACTTCATTAGATACTAGGTACTTTAAGTTTCGTTATACGCGCAGATAAAAATATGTTGTATTATGGTTTAAAAAAATATTTTATTGATTAAACGTTGTGATATGTCAGTTTTCTTTTTATTTGTTGACTATGAATTTAGTATAATATTTGAGAAGAATATTTATCTGTTCAAATGCTCGGAATCACCCCACCTTGCTATAGTAGTTTTGCTTGCATTGAATTCAAATTACATTATGGCGATATGTCGTATTCATTGAGTAACAGGGTAGTTCAATATAATCTTGTTGTAGTTACTCCCCTGGAACCCGTTTGTATTTAATTTCACTAACAATCTGTAGATTAAGCTTTTTATTCCAAGTTGTCCATATTTTCTATGGATAATCAAAATCGCCGTTGAAAATGATGACATTGAGATTGCCTATCTCAATTGTCTTTTTGTTAAATAATATGAAAATTTAACGTCAAAGTAAATCACCCTCCGGGGTTTTAGAGACTGGGGATTTTTTCTGTGACTACAATTTGTTTTGTAAAAACACTATTATTTTTCTTAGAAACTTAATTTTCTTTGAATATTTTTTGTGCCAAAACTCGTTTATTTCCCTATGGATCGTTTCCTGGAACGGCGCGTATTTAGACTTTCTCTAGTAATTTATTTTCTAGGGCAATAATTGTTGTCCCGAGAACGATAAAAAGCGAGAGCTGTTGTAAAATATAGCATAAAGAAATATAGCTTTATAATAAATTCTAATGAGTTGTTTGCTGAGCAGCTTCCAGGAATGACCACCAGGTGGCAGCACTCGTGTAAGGGTCTATTGTCAAAAAATCATACATAGACAATATCAGTTGGTTAGTTGATTTTTGTATTACTTGACAGTTGGGTACTTGTTAATATTACCAGAAGTCCAGTAGCTATATTGTAAAATCACGTATGTATCTGTGGTGACTGGTGATATGATGACAAATATTATCGTTATTCAGTTTACTCGTATTTTAATATATTTTCCTCCGTGGTTCTTTCAAAAATATAATTATAATGAGCATGGATTAGTATGAACGATTTTGACATTAAATTTGACAATAGACCCTACTTGTCAGTGCGCTCCTAGCGGCGAAAATGGAAAACAAACTACCTTTTGTCTCGTGATAAAATATCGTAAGAAACATTTTAATATGTAATGCAATTGACGATGTGCATTGTGCATAGTCCATAAACATATTACATTTAGTATTAAAATCATAAATGGTCAGACAACGTTCTATACGTAGGATGACATCATAATTAAGCATTACCTTCTGACCACACACACATATGAATTATACACCAAGTATTTCGCACGTGACCATCTTCCATTAGTGTGTGCGTTCATAATTGAATGTTAATTCGTTCATTATTATATTTTTTAAACAAATTACATAATACGGAAATGATATACAATTATCAGGTAGGTCTCTTGGATGAATTAATGAAATCAATTGGCGCCCGAAGTATTGTATGAATTACTCTTACACTACAATCAATGTATTTTCTTGTAAATGAGTTTGTGGTAGCAGTACCTACCTATATCTTTTGTAAAGCCGCCCATACAATAGAGTATTTAGTCAAAAGCATATTATACATTCTGTCAAATAAGTATCGGGAATTGATCATTAATTCTGATTTCAAAGTTCTATTCGAAAATTCTTTTCTGCCGCTAAGTTGGCACAACTTTTATCTATAATGGCGCGGAGTTTGAATGCCATCTGTCATTTAGTTTGTTTACAGTGCTCGATTTTGTTAGTTCATCTCAAGGGTGATCTGCGATTTTTGGAATGGATAAAAACATCGAGTTTTATCAAGCAAAGATTTTGTCTCAAATTTGGCATCACAAATGGAATTTCGTGTTTTGCGTCACTGAAAATGTTGCAGAGAGCTTACGGTGAATCGAATTTATCAAAAATACGTGCATATGAGTGGTACAATTCATTCAAAAGCGTTCGAGATATAGTGGACGATTTGCCACTTTCTGGTCGGCTATCAACATCTTCAACTGAAGTTAAGATCTGTTTTATTTGACTATAGCGGCGATGTGCACTCGGAATTTTTGCCAGAAAGTCAGACGGTAAATAAAGAATGTTATGTGAGCGACATGCGGGGTTTGAGAGAACAAATACTTCAAAAAGACCAGATTTGTGGAAATGAAACTCTTGGATTTTGAAACCACGAAAACCCGCCATTGCACAAGGCCATCATTTTAAACGAATTTTTGGCCAAAAACTCAACAAATACCATGGAACAACCACCATGTTCACCGGATATGGCTCCGGCCGACTTTTTTCACTTTTCAAAAATCAAATTACAACTTCGAGGCACCCGTTTTCAGTCGATAGAAGACATAAAAGAGAAATTCGCGGCGAGATCTGAAGTCGATGCCGGAAAACGCGTATAATTTTTTTTAAGTAATTGAATTATTCACTGGCATACGTGTATTATTTCGGAAGGGGCCTACTTTGAAGATGATACAATAAATTTGGAAGAATAACTAACATTTTGCGAGTTACTGACCAATTCCCGGTACTTTCTTGACAGAGTAGTACATTTGAACATACGAGTATTTAGTGACTTTTGTACTTCGTTCTAACTAATGTCTTCCACTTTTTGTCATTACCGGGCACACTAAAAGAAAAATAGGACAACCCTTAGATTCGATACCAGATACGTCATGCTTATAATTTGGCATGTGTTTTTACTGCGAAAGTTTCTGCACTTAATCCCATAAAGTTTACAATTGCTTAGTTTTCCAACATGTACTTGTGGGGCAGGCAGAGAGAACTGATCACCAGACTTTCCTATCATTACACATTCGTCTAATCATGCAATTCGTCATATGCACTGTACGATTCCTTTTACTCAAAACACGTCCGTCCTTGAAAATCTGGTCTACTTGTTCAAGCCACGTGATTCTTGGTTGTTTTATAATTAATAGTATTTTATTGGACACCATCCACTTTTTGTCGACCGGTTACCAACTTTAATATAGGTAATATTTTAAGCGTATACGTATGTATATTTTTTGCACAATTCGAATTGATTATATGGTTTTTTATACCCAAATTCCTACAGTAATTAAGTAATCAGGCTCGCTCCAACTATTCACTCCTTCAAAAATAAACTGAAGCACCTCTATCTTTCTCAAAACAATTCCCATCAATAACTCCTTTTTTTCCTATTATCCCATCCCTTCCACTAACCCCATACCTTTTTATATGTATATATTATATATATTTTTATATGTTTACTGTATTTATTTACTTATTTATAGTTTTTGCATATATATTTCTTTGATATGTTGTAAATATTATTATAACTATTTAATTTTAGACATTTCAGGTACATTTTTGTACGCACATTATGTTTTTCATTATTTTGTCAGATATTTTGGTTCCTTGGCAGATATTGCCCATGGCAATAAACCCGCCATTTGTTTAATGCATGTCATTACTTCAATAAAGTTTTTATTTATTTATTTATTTATTTAATTTATGTAAATTGAATGCTAATAACATATTGCATGTTATATTGTCAATAGGAATAACAGATATACATTGTTTGAACGATTATTAAGAGTATGCATATTGCATACCGACATTTCAAAAATTTCTAAAAACGGGAGACCTTATCTCTCGACAACCGTTACTAAATATGCTTTGGAACAAAATAGGGTAGATCCATTGAACTTTTATCTAGGAAATAGCCGTAAAAGATTTTTTATATCTTGCATAGGTTTCTCAAAAAAAATATATTGAAAAACACCTCTGATCTTTTTTCCGAAAGACAGAAACTCGCGGAGTAATTTTTTTGTACTGATAATATGCATTAAAATCTAGGTAATAACCGTAAAAGTTTTTTCATAGACGCAAAATTAACCCCAAAAAATGGAAAAAAGCGCTATTTTTACCATTTTATCATGCAATTGTTCACGCGATTTTGAACCTTAATGCCGTGGGAAATGACTGTGACGTCATTCTTGGTACCAAGCCCTTAATACTAGTATGTAACCATCGTAATGCGTAACTACGAGATCTACTTTATATTATGAGACTATGATCCTACCGTCTCGATGGCAGATTGGGATCGCTCAAGTTAAATTGTCTGCTGATACTTACTTAATACAATGAATTCATAAATTACATACATTGTTATTTGTTAGGGTTACCAGTGTATAAAGTTTATGTTTTTATTATCCATATTTTAGTATTACAGTCCCGATCGTAGAGCGCATCTAAGCGGTTGTGTTAGTTGCGAGTATTTGCGATATTATTGTGAGAATACAGTATTTAATTTATTAAGTCCGAAGCAGCAAAACATCTAGAGTGGTTCAAAATTTTTTTTTCTTTTAATTTTTTTTTTCCTTTTTCTTTTTTTTATTTAATTATTTAATTTTTTCAACCTTTTTGTAGATTCCATAGTGGAACAGGTTCCTCCAATATGGAGGTACCCCTGGTCCCTCCAGATCCTCCCGACCCGAGAAAGAGACCTCTTTCTCCGGATGTAGATATATCCATTTCTTCCCCTCCGTCTAAAGTTCCTGCCATATCTCCCAATCCTCCTCCTTCTCCCCAACTTCCTTACTCCCAACCTTTAACTTACAAATCCACGTCATTAGGGCCATTCTTGGTCTATGTCCAAAATGAAGATTCATCCAAACCAATACGTGCGCTGGATTTTGGTAAGTTGTTGTATTCTTTAAAAATTCAAGGTATCATCACCGGCTCAGTGAAGGCTGAGGGTAAATATAAAATATCTTTGACATTTTTGAACCCTAAATATGCAAACAACTTTTTGGATAGCCCGATAATAACTGAAAACAAATTAAAAGCGTATATCCCCACATTCAAGCTAACCAAACAAGGAGTAATTAGAGGAATTAGTGAGGATATCGATATGGAGGAATTAATAAAGTATTCTGAGCCCTCCCAATGGAAATTAATCAAGGCAAGGAGATTAAATAGGAAGATTCAGTCTAGTGAGGGAGCCACATGGAAGCCCTCACAAACCGTAGTTGTTACCTTCGAAGGGCAATCCCTTCCGGAGTTCGTATTTTTGTTCCACAATGCATTTAGGGTTGAGCAATATGTCTTTCCCACCATCCTGTGCTACAACTGTAGTAGGTACGGGCATACCAGAGCACAATGCCGATCATCGGCCCGTTGTTATAAATGTGGCGATGCTCATAATGGCGAAAATTGTCTGTCCCAAATTTTAAAGTGCATTAATTGTGGAGGGCAACACTCTGCTGCAAATCTTTCTTGTCCTGAACTCAAAAGACAACAGGACGTAAAAAAAACTATGGCTACGAACAATGTATCTTACAAAGAGGCCCTCGCCGCCCATCCTCAAAAATTCTCTCTATATTCAGAAGCAATGTCCCAGGCCCTTCCTTCTTCATCAGTAAACTCAGCCTTGACAGATAATAATGTCCACCCCCCGACACCATCCAGTCATCGTAAGACTATTTTCAAATTCAAAACCCCTTCGCACCCCTCAGTACTACCTGGTTACAACCAACCTGATCACAATTCCCTTCTTTTTTGCCCAAATGGCAGTTCTTGGTCATCTGCTCCAAATGGATGTGCTCTCCCCAACAATCTTCCAGCCCCCGATCAATCTGAAAACTCCACATCTTCTGGTTACCTCCAAAATAAATTTTCCTCTGGCAACAACAACTTTTTAAAAACAATGATTTCCATGTTAATAGAAATTCTCTCATCTCAAAATTCTTTACCGTCCAACGCAGCTCAACTGATTTCCATTCTTCAGACCTTTTTAACCGAAAATGGCTCCACAAACTTTTAGTTATAAAAACGTGTCATTTCTACAATGGAACAGCCGCAGCGCTGTATCAAATAGAGATGATATTTCATTCCTTTTAAGGAAATACAAAATAGATGTCGCTGCAATTTCGGAAACTTGGTTTTCCTCAGATTCCTTTGTATCATTCCCAGGATATGACTGCCTTAGAGATGATCGCCCCGATGGTTACGGAGGGGCAGCTCTATTGATAAAAAAATCTTTCTCTTATGATCGTCTAATTCTTCCGACCTCCTCAAGAATGCAAATAGTCGCCGCAAAAATCATGGACATCACTGTGGTGTCGATGTACTCCCCGAGATCCCAGTTTGATACATTGTATTGGAACAGCATCGTCCCAATTTTCTCTTCTTCATATATGATTATGGGTGATTTTAATGCACATTCCTCATCATGGGGCCCTCAAAAAACAGATTCAGCTGGCAAAGCGGTGCTTGATTGGGTCGACAACTTAAATTTATGTATCTTAAACGACGGCAGCCCCACTATAGTTCCTCCTCCACATCAGAATCCGACCGCGGTAGATTTAACGATTTGTACTGGTGAATTAGCTTCGCTGATCGCATGGGAAGTTCTCAAGGACCCTTTATCCAGCAATCACCTTCCTATAATAATAAGAATAAGATCAAACAATTCACAATCCAATTCGTCTCGTCATAAATCCGGATATAACACAAAGAGGGCTAACTGGAGTAAGTTTGGGGAGTCTATAGAGGGGGGTTTTATAGATCTCCCTTCTGATGATTCTATGAGTGATGTAAATATGGTTTCCGACAAGATTTCCCACCTCGTTCTTAGCGCAGCCGATGCTTCCATGCGTAGGAAGAGCTCTGTTGGACATCGTAGAGTATCTCCCCCCTGGTGGGACGAGGAATGTACGGCTATGGTTAGGCAACGTTCTGTGGCAATGAAAACCTACAGAAGGAACATGTCTCTTGAAAATTATCTCTCCCTTCGAAAGGTTCAGGCTCAAACCAAAAGAGTTCTTAGGAGTAAGAAAAGGCAGGGATGGTTCAGATTTTGTAGCTCTCTCTCTCCGGATACACCACCATCAGACGTCTGGAATTCCGTAAATGCTTTTAGAGGTGCCTATTCCCCAAGACCTAACACTTCAAAATGTACATCCTGGATTGATGGTTTTGTGCGGATTCTGGCTCCTGCGTATGCTCCCGGGGAGTTTGAGCTGCAGAAGGACTCTGTCTTCGCTCCCCAGCAATCATGTATTCTCTCTTCCCCTTTTTCCTTTAACGAACTGGATGTAGCAATTCAATCCGCAGGTGATTCTGCCCCTGGTCCAGACCAGATCCCATACTCCTTTATTCGACACTTTCCTAGACCCCTTCTTCTCAAACTTTTATCATTGTTCAATGTGATTCTCACTACAGGTTCGGTCCCTTCATCATGGAAGCAACAATTTGTCGTACCAATTCCCAAGCCAGGTAAAGACTCGACGTTGGGATCCTCATACAGACCCATAGCTCTATCATGCTGCTTCCTAAAAATCCTCGAGCGGATGATAAAGGCTAGACTGGAGTGGTTCGTGGAGAGAGAAGCACTTCTGCCAGAGTGGCAATTTGGTTTCCGGAAGAGCCGATCGTGCCTAGACAACTTGAGCATTTTGGTGACTGATATTCATATTGCTAGAGCCCATAAGACGGATCTTATTGCGTGTTTTCTAGACATTCGTAGCGCTTACGATAATGTGTTGCTCCCAATATTGTTTGAGAAATTGTTATCTTTAGGTATTCCGGACATTATTTGCCGTCTGATTTTCAACATAATGTGCGAGAGGGAGCTCCTGATTAAGACTCCAGAGGGCGTGGTTGTGAGAAGAGTATATAAAGGACTACCGCAGGGGTCAGTCTTAAGCCCCCTACTCTTTAACGTCTACACTCAGGACATCCAGTCTCTGATTCCTACTTCTTGTAGTGTCTTGCAATATGCCGATGACTTTGTTGTTTACAGCGCTGAAAAATCCATTGCTCGATCGAGTGAGGTCATGGAGAGTACTCTCGAATCCCTTAGCGGCTGGTTTAAGAAAAATGGTCTTACTCTTTCGCCTAACAAAAGTAAAATTGTGTGTTTTTCAAACAAGCATAGAATTCCTAACATTGGTATCAAATTTGATAATATTCCGGTTCCTTCGGAAGATTCTGTTAAATTTCTTGGCATGACCCTGCACCGGAAGCTCTCATGGAACATTCATATCGAGAAGGTCATTGCAAAATGTGAAAAAAACATAAACATTCTCCGTGCGGTGGCAAGAGTGTGGTGGGGTTCTCACCCAACTACAATGCGAACCCTGTACGATGCTCTGATAAGAAGTGTTCTAGATTACGGTGCATTCTTGTTTGAGCCTCTGCCGAATTACCTTGCAGATAAACTGGAAAGAATGCAGAACAAGTCAATTAGAGTCATCTTAGGAGCTATGCGGTCTTCACCTATCGTGGCCTTACAGGCCGAATGTGTCGAAATGCCACTTTTTCTTAGAAGAAAATCCCTTGCATTAAAGTTTCTTGCGGCAAGGCTGGCTCAGGAGAATCATTTGATCTTTCCCAAATTACAGGTACTCATTCAGAGATGTCAGACCGTTCCTTACTGGCGTTCTAGAATATACCCATTGCTGTGCTCGTCCTATCATTATGTCTTAAACAGTTTCCCGGATTCATTTCATTCTCTTTTACCAATGTTCTCTCTTCCATTTGAGGCTACAACATTTCGTCCAGATGTGCTCCGGCACATGGATATTGACAAGTCAGCTTCGACTATGGATCCTAGTTCAGTCAACAAACTTTTCTTAGAGAAAGTAGAGGAAAGGTGGCCCTCACATGCCAGGTTTTTCACTGACGGCTCGAAATCTCTAGAGGGCGACTGTGGGGCAGCCTTTTGTGCCCCATCTCTCGGTATA
This sequence comes from Ceraclea dissimilis, assembly GCA_963576895.1. NCBI lineage: Eukaryota > Metazoa > Arthropoda > Insecta > Trichoptera > Leptoceridae > Ceraclea > Ceraclea dissimilis. Next base: position 6,962,801 of record OY756375.1, read on the forward strand.
GAGAGACAATTCCAACTTCCACGGTCCGCATCCATCTTCACAGCGGAATGTGTTGCCCTTCGGGAGGCGCTAACGGAGATCCTTTTGACTACCACCCCATACTCAATCATATTCACAGACTCTTTCAGCCTTGTAGATAACTTGTGTTCTGTTAAGAAATCATCAATAAATAATCACCTCATATATGATATTCTGAAATTTCTTTACGTGGCCTCTTCTCGTAAACTAGACATTACAGTCTGTTGGATTCCTTCCCATGTTGGTATAGCTGGAAACGAGCGTGCTGACGCTCTTGCTAAGCAGGCATGCAGCTGTAGTATTATCCCTCCTATGTTTGCTCTTCCTATTGCGGATTGCCAGAGAGTGACGAAACTTTCTGTCATGAGCGAGTGGAATGAGTGTTACTCCAATTCTACTACTGGTTCCCATTATAGGAGTATTCAACCGTCTGTTCCATCGCACCCATGGTTTAACAAAAGCAAACTTCCAAAGTTAAATGTGTCATTACTGTGCAGACTCAGAATTGGTCACGTCATCTTAGCCGCACACCTTTTCAAAATTAATGTCGTGAGCTCCCCACTATGTGAATGTGGAGAAGATGCTGAAACTGTTGACCACATATTCTTCGGTTGTCCCCTTTTGCCGAACGAGGAATTCCTGAGGGACATCAGCGGGGTGTGCAAGACCTTGCCTATTAACATTCAATCGCTGTTAGCTCTGAATTCTCCGAAAGTGAATAACTTCATTGTAAAACACTTGAAGAAATATGATAAAAAGGTGTAACCGAGTTTTGGAATCATAAGTGTAATTTGTATTAAAATCTACCAAACGTGTTTTAAAAACGGGTTACTTGAAATCGGGAAATAAAAAATCCTTTTCATAACATTGATTAAAAATAATAATAAAAAAAAAAAAAAAACATTTTGCCCGACTCTATATTCCATTTACTTTAATTTTGCCTGTAGTTCCTGGAATTGAATTGTATTTTTGAGTGTACCTACGGCCTGTATATAACTGTGCTGTGCGGTCAGAGAGATATTGTTGTATATTTGTCATACAATAGTTTTTTCATTGATGTTATATAAATAACATGTTTGTCGTACATGTTGAAGATATTGAAACATTTTATAACACTGCATTTAGTATTTGTTACCTAAATATAAAATACTATGATTCGTCACTCTCAGTGTAAGTAAATAAGTAAATAACCAAAACACTTGACAATGGCAAAATCACCCGCAGACGGGTGCGTGCCATATTTAAATAAGAAGAAGAATTTTAGTATTAGATACATATTTGAATATTTCGTTTACTTACAAGATTTATACCACTAACCTCGAGGCTCGAATGCATCTTTCCGTTCATCTATTTTATATTTTTTTCTGGATATTATTGTTTCTTTTGGGACTTACTAGTATTGATTGTGTAACCACAAGTCAGGACATTTATAATATTCTAATTGGAATAGTGAAGGGCACATCTGGATTTTTAAAATGTTTGTGTTAGGAATACACGTATGTATCTACGAGTATAACACGAATTCCTGAGATTCTATCTCTATCTATCTATACCCTCACGCCACATCCCTTGCAGGGTAGGCAGAGAGGACAGAGCGCCAGACAGCCCTATCCTTACACACACTCCTAGCTTCCGTCACATTCATGCAATTAGTCATACACGCTCTCCGATTCCTTTTACTCAAAACGCGTCCATCCTTGAGGATCTGGTCGACATGATCGGACCAGGTCAGTCTCGGACGGCCGCGCTTTCTCACCCCTCTTCGCTCATTCAGATATATCTTTTTTGTCATCCTGTCATCATTCATTCTCTCAACATGCCCAAACCATCTTAGTTTGTTTACTTTCATTCTTGTCACTACACCAGTCTTGCAGTCACTCATTTCCCTAATAACCTCATTCCTTATCTTATCTCTCAGCGTTTTCCCGCACATTCTTCTTAATGACCTCATTTCTACTGCATTCAACCCTGATTCATCCTTCTTCATCCACGTCCACGTCTCACTAGCATACATCAGGGTCGGCACCAAGACAGCATTGTGCACTAGCACTTTTGCTTTCATAGACACATTGCTACTACTAACAATCGGACCGAGCGCACCATTCGTCCTAGTACCGGCCAGCTTCCTTCTTTCAATGTCTCCATCACAGCGTCCATCTCTAGTAAACAAACTTCCCAGATATACATACTCATCCACTTGCTCCAGACAGTCATTACCAACCTTTATCACACAATTTGTCCTTATTTCCTCTCTTTCGAACACTAATACTTTCGTTTTATTTACATTCATTTTCATACCATTCATATCGCAGCTTTCGTACACACAGGATACTATCCGTTGTAACTCACATTCATCATCAGCCATCAACACTAAATCATCTGCAAACATTAACGCACATACTTTCACTCCATTTAGGTCCACACCAACATTCAGCTCATTCAGAGGACGCATGCAGTAGTCGAAGAACAGGTTGAACAACCAAGGCGACATGACGCAACCCTGTTTAACCCCTTTTGTGAGAGTGAACCACTGCGACAACGCAGCATTCACCCTGACACAAGCAGAGCTCTCCGTATATAGAGACGCGATTGCGCCAATCAGTCGGTCGCTCACCCCATATTCCGACAGTACACGCCACAGTCTTTCTCGGTCCACACGATCGTATGCCTTCTCCAGATCCACGAACGCGCAGAAGAGCCTCTGGTGTTTAGCCAGAAGCTTCTCCACGACCATCCGTAGGGAGAAGATCTGATCGGTGCACCCCCTGCCACTCATGAAAGCACCCTGCACATCCCATACTTTACTTTCAGTCACTTTTCTTACTCTTTCAATCAATACCTTTCCATACAGTTTGCCCACAGAGCTCAGCAAACTGATAGCCCGATAACTGCCGCATTCCAACCTTGAGCCTTTCCCCTTGTACAAAGGGCAGATGACTGCCCTCCTCCAATCCTCAGGAGTGCAGCCACTCCCCCAGCACAAGTTGAAGAGCCTCAGGCACCACTCGAGAATCTTCGGGCCACCTTGCTTGATGAACTCTATGGCCACACAGTCATGTCCCGCAGCTTTACCATTCTTTGCTTTTTTCAATGCAAGCACAACTTCATTCATACGTATTTCCTCGTCCTCAGCAATATTTACATTCATACTATCTGCTACATTCGTCTGGTTTGTACTAGTACCACTTTCATACAATTCTTCGAAGTATTCTTTCCATCTTTCAACAACTTCTTCTCCATTCATCACTAAATCACCATTCTTATCTTTGATGCAATTCATACTGTTTTTCTCACTTCCAGATCTCTTTCTTTTTACTTCCTTCCAGAATATTTTCAAATTCTCCTCGGCGTTCCTCGATAATTTCATACATTCCTCTTCCTCAAGTTTTCTCTTTTTCTGGCAAACCATTTCTTTCACTTCTTTCCTACACGCTTTATATATATTCTTCTTTCTTTCTTTCTCACCTCCATCATCTGGTTTCGCACCAAGCACATCATTCCACGCTTTCTTTTTCCTCACTACAGCATCCTTCACCTCATCATCCCACCACGCATCACCTTTTTTCCTTCCTACCAACGCTTCTCCACATACTTCTCTTGCACTCTTTACTAGCACCTCCTTCATAACATTCCATAGTTCACTCGTCGAGCGTTCCTCGTCATCATGTACTTCTAGCCTTTCGTTAGTCAGTCTTTCATATTCATCCCTAACATTCGTCTCTTTCAGTTTTTCGACCCTGATTCTCCGGACAGGCTCCAACTTCCGAGCCCTCGAGCGCCAACCGGAGAAAAGATCAATCCTTGTTATCACAAGGAAGTGATCCGTCCACAGTCCGGCGCCCCGAAATGCCCGGGTGTCCTTTGTCGCCTTCCGGAGCTCAGAGTCCACACATACAAAGTCAATCATCGACCTTTCAATACGATCAACTCTCTCTCTTTGCCAAGTGTACTGGTGGATCTCCTTGTGTGCGAAGAATGTGTTCGCCACAAAGAGATCCAACTCCAAACATACTTCTAACACTCTTTTCCCGTTATCATTCACCCTATCATCGCCATGCAATCCCAACACTCTCTCAAAATTCTTCCTTCTGACACCGACCCAACCATTCAGATCACCTGCCAATATTACTTTTTCATTCGCTCTTCTTTTATCCGCTGTCTCCCGCACTAAGTTCCAAAACTCATCCTTCTCATCATCCAAGGCATCATTCCCTGGACCGTAACCTATAATAAGGAACAGCCTGGTCATGCCTACCTTGAATGCCTGAGATTCTCCCTTTATATAATATCATATTTAGGTACGGTTCAAAGTCACAAAGCCTTTTAGGGATGCGTGGGTGAAATAATGAACTTTTTTCAGAAATTAACATTTTAAATACGACATGTATTTTATAATAGGAGTTGATACGATGCTGAAAAAGAAGATATTATAATATTCACTGAAATTTCATTGAGAATAATTTACGTTACACTAATGATTCGATTGAGTTATAGTGATGAAATATAAATGGCACCATTAAGATAACTTTCCTATTATTCAGATCATTATCAAGATACTATTGAGTGATGAAGAATGCTATTAGAATACTTAAATTTTACATTTTCTTCAATTCATAAATCTAGATTTGGATTCCGTTTGTCAAGCGTTGAATTTATTTTCGAACCGTATGCAAATTAGCACGAATCTGTTTAAATTTAAATTCAATGAAAATGTACCAATTTTCATAATCATCGTATAATTTTCTAAAAGTTTTGCTGTGAATCAAATTGGGTGCAAAAGTTGAAACAAATTTCTAATGCAGTGAGAATAATGAATGTGTATAGGTAGTACTGGCGCAATGCGACCATCTAACACAATAGTATGTTTATGTTGTACCTCTTCTATAACAAGAGACTGCGACTATAACGCTAATTTTGCAGACTAGACTAGACAAATTTATATCTAACGGATGGGTATTTTATAGTTTCATCCTGTATCATTATGAGTATAGGTATACAAGAATGCAATGTGTGCTTTTTAATCCGAATTAAACGCTATTAGATTTATTAGGAAAATATATGTATTTAGGTTTAAAACTGCAGTGGTCTAAAATTGTGTTTGTTCTTTGCTTAGAGGAAAGGGGAGGACAGTGTATTTTTTTTTTTTTTGAAGATTTAAGAAATTTAACAGCTATAAAATTCCTATAAAAATGTGCTTGCGATCGCTCTTTTGACAGTTTAGGACTTCACGAAAACTCGAAGGTTTTCGTTTACATTTCACAGTCAGCGAATTGTTTTGTATCATGATGTGAGTGATGTGACCCTTTCACGACCTTTCTTAAGCAGGAGTAGCTCTCCAACCTGCTCAACCATTTATATCTCACGCATTGTTGTGATTAATGTGCTCAGAGCATGCGGCATGTCGCGTAGTAAACACAACACAAAACAACGTAAATGCTCAGAATAACTTGTGGTTTCCCTACGTTTTCAAGAGGAACAAAGTTTATTAAGAATTAATATAGGTTATGAGTTGTATTCTTGAAATTCCTGATGTAGAGAAAGATTACATCAAGTATTAACACGGTAACAACGTATTGTACTGATAGTTGAATTAATAATATAAGAAAAGTGGCGACGTATGTTTCAAATAATATAATCCTTGACTGAGTGACTTTTCTGAGCGGTGATCTAATCGTAAACTTCAAAGAAATAATCATCATATAATAATATACGGGTATCACCTTATGTTAAGTCACGCTGTTCTGAGATACAGACTGATGTATGTTTACTCATATTATTCTTGAATATCTTGACGTTATTAGTGCGAAATTAATAGAAATAATTGCTGTATGGATGGATACCTTCATACCATCCGTAAGGCAAACCGCATATTAGTATGAATTTATATGCAATGTTTCATACGTTATTTTATTACCAACTGTACCTAGGTATATAATACAAAAGGTACGGAAAGACTGCTGGCAATCAAGTTTTCAGCATAAAGTATAAAGTCTTCGATGAAACATGGGATTTAATATTAATTTTGATATAAATTTTCGTGTCTTCTTTTCTATTGTGACGGAACAAATAACACACTTCTTGGAATTTGTTGTATAAAATATGTCAGTATTTTATTATTGTTGCTGAGATATCATATTATTGAGGAATGGTATTCCATGCATACCTTTATGTCACATACATAATTATTCTCTCACGTAGATTCTCGTCTGACTTTGGAGTCATATTTCAAATTTAAAGCATATTTATACATTGTTTGGAATCTTACACTTGACTGCATCACAAGCAAGCATTGGTTCATCATCATAATGTTTGTTTTGTACAGAACTGATGAGTATTATGCGTTACATTACATTGTGTTATGATATAGTGTGTGCGCAGAATGATATTAAATTTCATAGCATGCCACCTTTCCGGTTTTGGAGAATTAACCAACCAACACACATAAGATACCACAATGTTATGCGACTATGCCACTTGACAGTCCTTCATTCAGCATGTTATTTGTAGCTGAAACAATAATGATGGCAATACAGTCCGCTATACTAATTTAAATTCCGGGCACTATTGCACCCTTTTACATAGTAATGTTATTTACGAGTATATTGACAACGGATGCATTTTTGTCATTTCCTTTTGTGGGCAGTCTATAAAATGTTTTTGTTTGTATTTGTCCGCCCTAATAATTACCAGTGTCTCCAAATGAAACGGTACTGTAAAGTAATTAGGAAAATTAATATTACTTCATACTGTATTTTAGAAATATCTCATTGCTTGAGATTCCTTTCAGTCTGATCAAGGTCACAATATTTATACAAAATCCTAGAACATCGCTGTTAATAATTCCATATTTCAACACGTCCAGGAAAATATTCATTACGAATTCGACTTACCGATACTCGTCTTAATAATAATATCTCGTCATAAAAATTACAATAAACTTTTAGTTTCTTTAAGTGAGTGTAGGAAATGGGTTTTCTATTTGTGTTGTTACTTCGTCTGTAAAACACCTGTCATAAAGATCGGTCGTTCAATCACACATTATTGTGTATATCATTATTTCTCCGGGAGCCGTTTTGTTTCATTACAAAGTATGTAGGTCAGTGTTGCTATTTTGCTGCTCTTTTTAAATATTGATGTTATACATTTTCTACTTGATTGATTTCAAGCTATATCATTTGATGTATGATTATGTAAATAATTTTAATGGAAAATTTTCTAAATAATTTGATGTTGTTTTCAGTTTGAGCTATTTTGGTCTATTATAGCTTCGTGAAAGTGTCTGTACAGTATTTATCTGTATAGTAATTGATCAATTGAACAGTCAGATAGCTATCCGGTAATTTATATTAAACATTACAATTTTATTATTTTACTGCTCACAGTCGGATGTTATATAATAAAGAATACTTACCACTATAATTGGGTCGGGACATAGCTACCATAATATTATCCCACCCTCTTCCATTACTTTATTAAACTATTCATATATTTTTTTACATTGGTCATCATTAATGTTTTAATCAATTTTAGTATTAGTATTTCCGCAAAGTCCTACATCTAGTTTTACAATGCCTGTGATCATTAGCGGTCCCCTTTATTTACAATTTTGTAATGTGTTTTCAAGATCTTCGCATATTTGCCTTAAATTTCAACGAGCCTTCTTATGACCCTCCCCCTTATTAAAAATAGCTGATCCGCGGTTTAATTTCTTTTTACATTGAATTTCAATATTTCACGACAGTTTTCTTAGTTGTTTCATTCACAATGAGTTTTTTATGTTAAGGGGATAGTTTGTGTATCTTCGACTCTCTTCGTTTGTGTATCTTCGAGTCTTATTGTATCCAGCAACTAACGACCCGCGTCGAGTGATGGGGCATTTTCCATTATTTCGAATAAGATTTCCATTGATCGGATGGGACAATACATTTTTCGTGTGTGTTGATGGGTGACGGTGACGTAACCTTCTCGATCATCATGCGATGACGGCACCGCATAGTTTTAACATACATATGGTTGCCATTTGTGTTTGCACACCTATAGGATAATAATAATATTACCATATGAAAATATGAATATTGATTAGCTGCTGTAAGACTTTAATTTTGTCAAACTTGATTGTATAACACATAAGTATCTTATTGCACGGTAAATTATATTATTTTGATTCGGTTTTACAATCGTTTTGATTTTCGGCAAAATTAGAGACCAATGCACTGCCTCATTCATAGGTGAACATTCCAACGAATTTGTGAGATTCCAGAAACTCTCCTTACATACCCTCCGTATTATTTCCATTTTCATATTTGTTATTCTTACCTTCAATACTATATTTCATGATTATTTGTTCATGATAATGAAAGGAGTAATAAAAGTATTATTCTCAACCCTATTTTCCTCGTCAAGCTACGATGACTATAGTAGTGTGTATTGTGTGGCGGGTCAAGGTAAAGTTATACCGGTGGTCAAGGAGGATTGGGATTTAGTTGTTTGTTGGTTATTTAAGGACATTCGCGAATCTTCCAATTCAACTTCTGCTTTAAATTTACATATTTTATTTAACACCGTTCTCACGCGACCCTTTCTTTAAAGTTTTTAATCTTAGTAGTCCACCTTTTCATACTTTTGATATGATTTCTTTTGACACATTTTTGTGTGTTTCATATTAGGTAATTAGTATGAATACGTTCTGGATAGTTCTTTGCGGTTAGCGATATGATTTTTAATCAACATTTCCACCAGGGAATGTTTCTTCCCCGTGGTTTTACCATCCGAATTCAATAAATAATCGTGAATATTCTACGAATATAAATGTTCATTTGCCATTAATAAAACATTATGCGATATAATAATACTGTGTTCATTATGTGAATGACAACACTAATAAAAATAACATTGAAGACACAGAAGCAATAACAATATCCTTTACGTTGACATTATATTCCGATGGCTCTTTCTAAGAATTGATATAAAAATAGAAACATGCTTAATGGTTATTATTAGGCATTTTAAGGGTTCTGGGAAGCATATATTTACCATTCACGCCACGCACTATATTTCAGTACGGCTCCCGTATGTACATCAGATTCGACCGGAAGCGAATGTATGGCGTCAGGTGCCAACCTGCCTAGTAATGCATAGATACATTTTTATCGTAAATCAGCTGATCGCAGATAAAAGACTAATTCGTATGTTAATTAATTTCATAAGAAAAAATCAAGACATTGCTCATGTAAAATGTATGCGCTCTTCTCAAATGTTCAAACGTGATCGATAATTAGATGCATATATTAGTTTGATTCTTCGCGCAGAACGAAGAAATTAAAGACATCAGAACTGCAAAAACAGACGCCGTACTATTTTGAGATCATTTTGTTTATTGCATCTTTCGACGATAAATACTTGGGATAGCTTCTTCATCATATAGTTTATTCTCGTCGTACCACTGTTAGTCATTTTAGGGATATCAACTCAATCGCATTTCTTTATTTTATGCGAATTCCGTGAAAGTTCGTGGTAGTAATGATTTATTTTATTTCCGCCTTGTTATATAAACATTATTTCTCACACCTCTTTTATGCAGTCAGAATGTGTTCGTATGATTTATTGTTCGTTACATTCCATAAGTTTATGAATTATTGTTTCACGAATTACGATGTATTGATATTAATATACACACGTGCAAAATCAATTGAGGTTTTGATACAGTATGTTTTCTGTAAACTTTGCTCGCGTATTATTATAGTTTTCCGTTTACAAATTTTATCATCATTTTAAAGTTGCAAAAAACAGCGTCCGGCAAAACGAAAAGAGACATCTAACAGTCAATGTTGTAAGCTACACAGTCGAGACTCAATCCACAGCTTCGTTCAGAATATTTTGTTGAACATCTTCGTAGGTTTTTACACTGTATTGTACTATTTTCCACTGGGGGAGTTTTCTTTTCACGATGTCTTACATGGAAATGTAATGTAAATATCATTATCTTTATTCCTTGTTATTTTACATTTCTGATCTATTGTTTTTATCTAGATACATTGTTTAAAAAGCGTTATCTAAATTATTCCGGATGGAAAATTTCGCAACGTTGAAAAGTTCAAAACAATCCAGTGTCGATGCAAACCATCATGTGGTTCAGAAAAGACAGTCGTGCTTCGTTAATTGATAAAACTAAAATAAAACGTCGAAATGCACTAAAACCTGGAAAAAGTGAAAATCGCAAATTGAGTCAAAGTCAAGAGGAACTAAGCACAAAACAGTTGTTCGACGATTGTCCTGAAGTGCACGAAGAAACAAATATTCTTAAAAATAACATCGCTATTGTAACTGAACAAGTCAATGATCCTGTGAAAGAAGAACTCGTTGATCAACATAAGTTAGAAACTCCAGATTCTGCCGCCGAACAAGCAAACAAAAGTGAGAACGAAACCGATAATGTACTAGAAGAATATAAATATGAAAATGCCGTTGAAGAAGATAATGTCGCCAAGGATACAGAGGAAAGTTGTTCTGAAGAAGTGCATAGTTTTGACGATCCTTCCATTCAGGAAGATAAACACGAACATAGTGAAACCAAAAGTGAAAGTGAAACAGAAATGGTGTCCGCGGAGTCACCGGATTCATATGGTCAGTAGAATTGTAATATATGTAAATGCTATAGTCAACTTTAATGTTTGGTCCTCGCAATTCTTTTTGGCTATTACCCAATTTTTATTATCTCCTGCGTTACATACTCAATTACTCGTCAATTTTTAGCTATGTTTTTGATTTCTTCCACATATTAGTTTCTTGCATCTACGAATATGTACCTGGAAAATTTGTGTGTGTTCATTTCTCTGATATTTTTCCACGTCAGTCATATTATAGAGACGAGATGTCAATGTAAACAAACAATTCAGATTGTTCACCTTTAATCTATATTCATTCGCAGGCGGTCACTTTCGTTTATAGCTCATTTTCAGTTTCTATTTCATACATTGATAAACGAATCTTTGACCACGGTTATGCTCATCCATTCCAAAGGGATCATCAATGTAAACAAAAAAACTTCTAAGAAGTATTCATCGCGCGTTATGTTTTGTTTCGCGTAATCCAATTTCGTAAGAGACGCCCACAGTCTTCACCTGTTTGTGTCAGATAGGTCAATTATTTAATGTGATACATGTACTACTAATTCTACTTCTTATACTAGGTATAATATAATTGTTTGTATAGTATGTTGTATCATCAGATACAAGCATTTTATTTACTTCGATGTAATTTTATTTGGTTTAGGTACCTATATTGTCCTTTATATTTTCAATCTTATCTCTTTTTTTCTTTATCTTTTCCTCATATTTTTAGACAGAAATCTCTCTCTAGGTTTAGATTACTTCAAAGCACGTTGCTCTAAAAAGGACTGTATCTCTCCACATTTAACTAAATATCTTCCAGGGTGCCTCGCAATGCATTGTCATTTATATTCCGACTATCGACATTCATCATCAAAAAAATAATGAGCTCTTTTATCACTCATATTAGGTTGATATGTTTCCAACTAACGACTTTGTATCAATTCTGGTGAACAGAGAATGCGAATTTTTTAATTTTATTTTTACACCATTTCCAGTAATCTACTTTCCCGTAAATCTAGTACAGCGTTGATATAATATTTTCTCAGAAAACTGGGTTGATGGATTGCTTCGTAAACACAGATAGAGTAAGATGGAAAGTGGACATTTTCTGAACGTTGCACTATGACCCAATGCTCCAGTTTCTTTTGTAGCAATATGGTTTCTTTCTTGATTATTATTTTCATATTACAAGGCTTTTGATTTGTCCAAGTATCGGCGTTGTCCACGATGCTGTGTAAACAGGGCGATAGGTGTGCGGGTGTGATCAGAAGAATCACGGCACACATAATACTGTGTATGCTCGGCGCTTTCCCAACTGATTTGTCGTACCTTAGATTTTATGTTTTTTGTTTGATGTTAGAGACTATTCGATTTTTTTTGATATTCCATTTACAGTGACCTGTAGAATAATTCGTAGATAATGTGTTGTTTTTTTAATTAGAGATTTACTAATAATTTAGCCTTTTCTAGTTTTTGTATAGCACGCAAGATTTACTTATTTTTGTCATATTTTAGTAATATGAGTTTGGTTTATATTTTAATATAATATTAAATGTGAGGAATATCGCTCGTGGGAAAATCCACGGAATTAGCTCGTGGGAATTGCTTGTTATAAGTAATATTCCTTATACGTTATATCAAATATCTCCGTGCGTCACAGATTTTATTTCAGTTATTTTCACTTAGTAGTGTTTTTTTTTTTGCAAAACCTTGGTTTACGTATACGTATGCAGACTGAGTGTAATCCTATATAGGCACCTAATTATAGTTCTTCGTATAAACTATAGGCCCTTTCCACCAGCTGAATAGGTTAATATTGTTTTGTACTCTTCAAATACAGATGAAATGAATCGGCGAAATCGTCAAAGAAATTCCTAATGATAGTACTAGGTACCTATTTTAATTATCATCAAAGAACCATTAAGTATACAAGAGTAAATCTGGAGTCACCTCGTTCATTGTTTAAATTATATTGTTTTAATGGAGTTGTTGTAATGATATGTTTGTCTGTGTTTTTTAAATGGCTAACGCCGTGTATGAATAAATAAATAAAAAAAAAAACGTTCCTAGTCACGTATCGTCTATATTTAGTCACCTTTAAGCCACACTTTTGTCGATATTTATATTAATTTATACGAAATGAACTATTCCTGTGGTCTGGCGTGATGCATTATTTTCATTATAACAAACTCACGTTAGGCTTGTATTAAAAGCAGCTGACATTTATGTATGTATAACAAATCCTTATCAAAATGTGTAATATTTATGCATTTCTGTAGCTTTAGTTCAGCTCCTATCAGCAGTTATATCATCACAACTTCCTCTTCCATTCACCGCAATATGATGACTGTATCTACTGCCACACGTAGCGTAGTCAACTGTGGTTATTATTATGTTTACTGGAATAATTTCATAAGTTGATCCAAGACGTTTCTTCAGAAACTTATGACGGTATATTATTATGGATATTAAACAATTTATCAGCTTAAATGTGTGCGTTTCGCAATTTTCAACTCAGTTTGCGGTCTGATTTTATCGTGGCTATACAGCGGCTTGATTTTAATATTATTGTTGTTGTGTGATTTCTGTTGAACAGTCTAAATTTAGTGTTTACTATTTCACTTTTGTGATCGTCTGATATCTTTTAGTGGCTATTTTTTGTGACAATGTTCTGATTTTTGTGCCCTTCATCTTCCACAGTGAATATTTCGTGCTTAAAAGTTTTTTGGTTGTGTTTACGTCTTGTGATGTAGTGTATATTGTATAATAATGTGTACTACACTATTTTCTGTATGTGCATTGTGCATATTTAGAAATCTAATACTAAACATGGTGCAAGTGCAAAAATTGCGTCGTAGAGTATTTCCATCTACGTTGTAAAATTCCAAATTTTCTTTGCGGTTAAGAGATTTCCATCTCGTTGATTCTTCAAAGGTTTTCACATTTGACGTGTATTTTTATCAGACGTTTGCGGATCAAAGGGTACCTATATATGTAGGTAGTATATTTTTTTATAATCATGTAGTGTCTTCACGTTTATAAAATATAGCTTAGGCGTGTATTTGTTTCAATTTAAAATTTAAATTCTCTTCGGTCAGTCAACAAACTAGACCTTCAGTTCCCGCGTGTCTCTGCATTTGGATAATAGCCAATGTCAGTAAATCCATTTGACAGTGTTTTGGAATAATGTCTTTAGATAATTGTGCGACTAATGTTTCTTTCACTCTATGCAAGGAAACGATTTGTACAATGATTGTCAATACTAAGCAAATTGCTTTAAAGAATACCTGGGCGTAATTTGTTGTCGTTGGACCAAACATTAAAACGTTGAACAGCAACAATTTACATCGGATGAATATTTAATTTTTGTAATAACTTTTAAATCAGGAAAAGCAGAGGACGATAAGGAATTTGCGGAAGTCCCGACACTACTACCGGATATCGTGATACAAGATACACAAGAAGGTGAAGAAGAAAAAAGAGACAAATTTGAACCAAACGGCATTCAGTCATTGGCTCATGTATTGACTGATTCAGAATGTGACCCAAACACAAAGAAAAAAGCTAAAACTAAACATCGAAAAACTATGTCCATGTCTAGCACAATCGAACTAGTCAAATGTTTGGGTGAAGATTGGATAGAAGCGGCCAAGAGAGAAATCGACGAACATTCCAAGAGAAAGGAACAAGCTAAGAAGAAAGAAAAGGATCATTCAATTAATAAAATAAATAAAGATAAAATAATCTGTGATAAAATGAAGTCAGAAAGTGTAGATAATGACACAGTAACTCTGGTGTTATATGATGCCTCAGTAGGAGAAACAGATGACTTCGAAGTTGTCGAGGACCACGATGTTAAAAAACATTTGAAGAAGAAGGAACATAGAGATCACGGGAAGAATAGAAAACTTAGCGCTGTTAGCATGATGAGTGCCCAAAAAAACACAGTGAGAATGTTGGCTAAAGCTTCATCCGTTACTGCACTTAATTTTATAAGAAGCAAACGCAAACAATTATCATTGTTGGAACCCATGGATGACAATTCTGTAGATCATGCTATATTAGCCTCAGATTTACTATTAGAGCATGAACGTGCTCATACTAATACGGTTCAAGATCCAAAGGTAGTTGGACCTGTTAAAAAATGTGACAAAAAAGATATAGACAAAGATGCAAAATTAATTAAGAAATTTAAGAAAGAGACGGAGAAGGCCGCAAAGGTATCAGCTGCGAAAGATAAGTTAGTAGCGAATGATTTAAAAAAGGAGCCTGTAGATAGACATATTAAATCTTCGTCAGGTGAAGAAGACGAAAATGATGTGTACTATGACGCGAATTCTGGACATGAAGATATTTGCGATGAAGAAGCTGTTACAAAAGTTGAACAGACAAAGCATTTAAAACCTATTAAACCAAAGAGATCTACTGGTGCGTCGTTAAAGAGAGTTGGTGGAGGAAGAAGAAGAACTCGTAAAAGAAGTAATGTCGACGAACCACCTCCGTTGCCACCGAGGCAACAGAACACAATAGATTCAAATCAAAGACATTCTAGTAACCAACACAAACATGCTCATTGGCTTTTTGGATCTTCACTAAAAGGTAGATCGTTTACCATTTTGCCAGTAATTTGTCCAAATCTGATTTCTTTATAATGTTTTTTTTTTCACAATAGTCTGAGGAAATGGACGATGTATTAATTATAATTTTGTTTCATTTCACAGGAGATAGCAGACGGGATGACGATACCGGTACAGAAAGCATTTCTCAACTAACAGATTCATCACACTTCAGCTCCGAACATTCAGCTGAGAGAGCTGATAGCACCGTCCAGTAAGTGTCTTTAAGTAATTGTATTAGATCTTCATTGTAGAAATAGTGATAATTTTTCTAGAGAAGTAAGTCCCTGTTAGACTTGAATATTGATTGTGGTATTCTCTATTAGATCGCGGTCTGGAATTGCGGTGCGACCAGTTACCAGAGCCGAGAGCTACAGAGACCGAGCTGACAGAGTCAAGAGAACGAAGAGGAAGACGAGTGATCCCAATCAACTGACATCTAATAGAGAATATCAGTAAGTTTCTTTTCACTATTTCTTTTAATGCTCTCCATTTACCATACGGTCATCAAGATACAGGTGAGTGAAGTTTTATTGAAAAAATAAACTCTTTGGTTAGATTGGTTTGCCTCATAAAACCTGATTTATTGCTTGCAGAAAATCTTGACCTTTAAATATTCAAACTACGATAAGAAAACCACTATGATATCATCGTTAGTACATATATTAGCTCGCTGTCAAATTATAGGTTTTCGCTACGATTCTAGTTTTGGTTAGATTCCTGCTTTCATATGAACCATTTATGTACTTTACGCATATCTGTACTCTAATCCGAATTTGAAGGAAAAAACCGTAGTATTGTTCTTTATTCAGCGCTCTGTAAAAATAATAATTTGTTTGCAATAACAAGTAGTGTGTAATAACCTGCGTTCTATACAATCCACCTCGTGTCAGTAGTTTTCCCAAGCCACTTAATCTTCCACTTCACCCCCGTCTACTGTGCAAACAGACTTCGGTGACTTTCCACGGCATATTTTTCCATATTTCCACCACCTCAGGCCAATTATCTTAATTGATTAAAACCTTTCCACCAGAGTTCTTTGTATAACCCCTCGACACGTTTATCTGCTACATACAGTATGTTCTTTTTTCCACATCGTTTTTTTAGGGCCGAATGTGTTTTCTTTCCAACTACATATTTTCCCACCAGTTACAAAAAGTATTTCGACTTTATTTTTCATGAGTTCGTTCGGGATTATAAAAATATAAAGAGTATTAAAAGGGTCACTTACAAGAACAGTGGTGATAACATATGGACAGCCATCCCTTTCAGCATTCACGTATTACGAGTAATTAAGTACTCCATTATTATACAGACATCACTTTATTTTTTCGTAATGTTGTTTAAGATAGGGAGATGCGTTTGAAGCGCACCTATTATGATATTCCAAACCTGAATCATTTTCCTTAATATTACTTCATGTGGTAATTATGTAGTAATTTATTATAATACTAATTTACTCACTTCCGTTTTTCCGACATCCTGTGTCTTTTGATCCCGAGTAGGTACTAGACTTTCCTTGTTATTATTGGTTCAGGAATTATACGATTATTGTTTATGGTTGTGCTTGGTATAGGTCAGACTGAACTGGATCTCTCAAAGTAGAAAATATCAGGATCTGGTTTTCTTGTTTTCTCGTTCCTATAAGCTTTTTCCCAAATATACGTACCTACTCAGTAATCGCAGGCAGTAGTAGACAATGAGTAGGTACCTCCAAGTCCAGATACTTATTGATCCTGCGGTCGTCAATAAAGAAAAAAATGTTGCGTAGTTTTAAGGGCTTGGCACCAAGAATGACGTCACAGTCATTTACCACGGCATTAAGATTCAAAACCGCGTGAACAATCGCATGACAAAATGGTAAAAATAGCGTTTTTTCCATTTTTTGGGTTAATTTTGCGTCTATCAAAAAACTTTTACAGTTATTCCCTAGATTTTGATGCATATTATCAGTATATAAAAAATAATTAACTCCGCGACTTTCGGGAAACGAGTTTCCGTCTTTCGGAAAAAAAATCAGAGATGTTTTTCAATTTTTTTTTGAGAAATCTATGCAAGATATAAAAAATCTTTTACGGTTATTCCCTAGATAAAGGTTCAATGCATCTACCCTATTTGGTTCCAAAGCATATTTAGTAACGGTTGTCGAGATATAAGGTCTCCCGTTTTTAGAAATTTTTGAAATGTCGGTATGCATACTCTTAAGGGGCCACCTCTCTTTATGGCGATCTTTATCTTCATTAAAATTTTATGCGGAAGGACCTCATTTTGACCTAAGGTGATAATACGCACACCAATCATTTTTTTATAACCAATTCGATTTTCAATATTACTTTAATATTTTAGATTTTCATTTTTACACGCCTATATTTACCTGTGGTTTCCCGTTGTCTGCGGCTATAATTATTTTTTCGATTTTTTTTTCAATCAACCGTGAGTGTGGCCGATTTACCATGGCATTGTTGTTAAGAATAGTACCCTCACTTTTTTGTACTTAGATTGCGTTAGTATCGAAAATGCAATATATAATTTCATAAAGTCTCCAAACTTTCAGTATTCAATTGGGATGCTACGGGTCAATCGTTGGCCGCCACTTTAATTAATATTTTTTCGAGTCTCCTGTTAAAGTCAGGTGTTTGTCAAACTTCCGTGAAACAACTATTTCGGCTATGAGGTTCACAGCCCCTTCTAAATGCCATATACATAAATGTTTTCGCAAAGAGAATGTTGCGTCGTTCTATTATACATACAGCATTCACTGGTTACCCCAGTACTGTGATTTACCGTGGTGGAATTTAGTAGTAATCTGAAATTATTTATTTAATTAATCTGAACAACAAATACATATAAATATAAAAAATGGACATAGTACAGATTATAAATCGCTGTTCACTAGGGCGAACTTATCGCAGAACTGCGATTTCTTCCAGTTAACCCCATTACATTGTTTCTATAATCCTTTGAAAATAACAAAGAGTAAATCTCACACCAATTGTTAATATTCTGTTAGACCTTAGTTGTATTGTATGATGTTGAATTGGCTTAGGATTGGTTTATTCTTGTTGTTAATTGTATTTCCACACCTACATGATATATTTCGTATGGTGGGTGATGTATTACCTACAGACGCACGTGGTTACTGTACGGGATGAAATGATATAACGTTTACGTTAGGTACCAACTAGAGGAAAATTTCACGAAGCAGCAATATCTTATAAGAGCTTTTACATTCATTTCTTCGTGGTGTAGTGTGACCATGTTCTAACATAAATATTTCAGTGTCTAAATTTATTTTGTACGATCCTTGAACTTTCAGTTAGGTACTGTGTACATTGTACACCGTACAGACTAAAATCATTTTCACAGAACACAAACATAGTGCGAACTCCCATAATATACGTAGATTTCACTAGGTACCTGATTTTGCTCGTCCACTCAATCTATAAAACAAATACATACATACATCGTTGTTTACAATGTTTTTCTTCTTCAGCCCTGTTCTCTCCACTGCTGGATATAGGCCTCTTCCCGACGCTTCCACTCCTTTCTGTTGCTCGCTATCTCAACCACCGTCCATTTTGTTTGTGTCGGTGTTCAATACTACCTACAAATTGTCAGTTAAGATTTTTAAATACTGTTTATAATAAACTGAGCTCGTGCTTTGGGGAATAATCTCAACCCGACATACTGAATATAGAAAATAATATAAGAAACTTTTTGTAACAAATACCTGAAATTATCCGTCGCCATGTTTTAGTTCACTTCATCTTAGGGATCACCCTTTGCCTTGAAATTAAGATCATTTCGGAAAATCTTAGCATATTACTATGTAATATTCATAGTTTCTTTCGCTTACCAAATTATTACGCGCGGATTCTACGAACTTATCGCTCTTTAGACCTTCTTTCATAAAATGTAATGTAACTTCAAATTATGCCGGGTTACACAAACAAAACATCTCTAGTAGTAAACTCCCGTCTTGAATGTTGAATAATTAACACAGAATTCACCGCGATTTACATCAGATTCCAAACAAAGCAATCGAAATGAAAATTTAACAAGAATTCTCCATATAATAATACATTCCCCGTGATATTATCATCACATAATCCCTTCCTTTCGTACTGTTGTATAAGCCTCGTAGTCCCACGACCTCCCGTAGTCGCGCGGTCACCGCACTACGATCCCCATAGGTAATATTATTATTGAATGTGTGGGTTTGCAACAATACTACGTCTACGCCAACGCCGTATGATGCCGCAAATGTTCATTGACTTCGGCAAAATATGGAACTAACAACCCAAATATTTGCATTTTATCAAAATATGCATTTCATACATACATACAAATTCATTGAAATAACCTAGGGTCTGGCCATGTCTGGTCAGGGGGGCTAAAAACACGGTGCCCATACGAGACTGACCTGGACTGATCTCGTCGAGTCGATCTTCAAGGATGGATGCCTTGCGAGTAAAAGAAATCGGATAGCATGTATGACATATAGTATGAATGTGACGGAAGCGAGCAGTCTGTGTCTGCATTCGGGCTGTACGTCGTTCTGTCCTCTAATGATCTCTTTATAGTTTAGTGAGTTCTTTCGACTAAAATTTATCGAATATTAACTTCCGAACTAGTCCTGTGTCAAATCCATCTGCTCACGTCCATGGTTGATAATATGTTCCATGTTGTGACAGTTTGATAAAACTGCTATGGAACTTCATCAGCCAACTTTCGGCATGATTGTCTAAAGATTCAATTGTAATAAGTCGTTTGTTGTGCCTTTTATTCTTCACCATGAAATGCTTGTCGAGATATATTCGTAGCAGTCTACGTAGTACTAGTAGTGTTCTGTTCGTAGTGTCTACGTAGCCAAGTACCTCTGATATAATAATAATAGTAATAACTCCACCCCCAGTCTCTCACCTACACAGATACCACGAGAGGAAAACTTTTAGATGATGCTCTGAACCATCGGTTCTTGAAGAAACATTCTTATTTTCTACAGTATATTTTCGTCTTTCACTTCCAACAATGTGTGTACATCGTATGGTATTGAAGACATCAAAGACAGAATTAAGGTAGTAAGAACTCAGGTATTGAAGTGCCTGAGGAGAAAAGTTGTGAATGTCTTCCATTGGCCCACTGAACCTAGTGAACTGAAATTCCTCCAAAATGTGACCAATGGAATCCACCCCACTCATGAGTTTAGTTTGATTTCCATCAAAATTGGTCTAGGTTGAATGTAGTCTACGAAGTTTCTTGTACACACAATATATCATTTGTTGTAGAAAAAATGTTTCTGTCTACGTTCCTGGACACAATTTACCACCCCCTGAAGATATAGCGTATTTTAATACACAAGTATTTTAAATTTCCTTTTCCATAAACCCTTTCCAAGAAATTCATTACTACGGATGCATTAATCAATACCGTAATGTATACCTTTTCTAATTAGCACTTTGTGAAAAGTTTGCGATCTTACGTAATTATTGTCAGTGTATTCCCTGAAAAAAGTTTCACGACATGAGAATTTGAAAGTGCTGCACCGCCGATATCGAACGCCGTCATTCAGTTAACGAAAAGCTCTCGCTGCGTCCGATCGTTGCCCCAGCTGTTCCCTGCGAATAGCCGAGCGAGACGATACTTCGCTATTTACTACATACGTCTTGTTAGTATTGTATTGTCAGTGGTGCATGTGGGAAATATTATAATATACAAAATATTGTTTTATTATTAAAAGTCAGTGATTTGTTTTTGTTGGAAAGCTCTGCAGTGCCGCTGAATTTAGTTCTCTTTATTACATTCACATACTTTGGAAAAGTTTGGAACTGTGGTATTAACATATTTAATATTATATTTATAAATAACTGTTCTGGTATGGCCCATGTATTCCTTTAATATAAAATTTTCCAGAATGAAGAAAACACTGATTCACTTCCTATCTACTATATCTAGCTGTCTTTTTATTCATAGCGTTTAGCAAATTTATTAATAATGTCAATTCGTGTGTCAGGTTCTCACATTGTGGCTTCCTTATTCAAAATGCCTTTCCAAATGTATTTGATTTTTTCTGTTGCATTCTATAGTAGGTAAATTTCGTTCACCATCTTACAGTTTTCTAACTATCATGATAGCTCTATCAGGTAACTTTTCATAGATTTCTTGTGATGTCTTTCCAAGTTATTGTTAGAAAATATTTATTCTTCTCGTGAACGAAGAACGAACATACGATAATTTATCACCTGTGATCGGGTTCCTTGCCGACAGAGAAAAAAATACATACAATGAAACTAGGGACAAAATAATATGTGAATCGTACAGAATTGTTCACCCGGGCGAACTTATCGCAATAAGTTCTAGTTAACCCCAAAGTATACCTAGTAGAAAATAACACTCTGTTAGCATTAGCAACTTATTAGCCAGATTTTCCAACACTAAGTATATAGATTTCCTAATTTTAAACTGTGGTTAGTGTTGTATGATATTAGACTGTAAATGTTATCCTATATTCATTACCTCCCATACATCCGTAAAATCGCTAATGAAACCAATGAATTCGTCTATAAAATCGATCATTAATAGTTGTACAAAATATTGTCCCTAATGAATTATGCAATAAAGCAACTTTGATACATTCATAAAGATTTTATCGTTTCATTCTATAAACACCGTTTATTTTGATTTACAACGTTTCCTAGAATTTGGCATATTTTGACTCAAATTAATCACATCAGTTTTCTATTTACGGCCAATATAAATTAATTTTATAACACCTATGTTAGAAAATAAACAAATAATAATGCAAATATTATTGTGAAGCACGTGTACTTTTGGTTTGACTATAAGATATTGTTTTTGCAGCAACTCCGCCTTTTAGCACACTATTGTCTCGTTTTGAAATTCTCCATATTTTTTTGGCTAATAAGATTTATTTACATTTATGGTTCAGAAATAACCGCGAATAAAATTTCAAATTAGAGTCCATTTTACAATTCCAAATTAAAAAAAATTGCACACCTATTTAATTTTCTAATTTCTGTCGAATTGTTTTTTGTAACTAATTTCTTATTTTATTTGTTTATTAGGGTTTGTTTGAGTTTTGGAAAAGTCAATTTTTGTATTATTTCATCACTTTCACCCACGTAGGTATCTAATTAGAGAAGTTAATTGAAGGGTGTTTTTTGTATAAATTGACGTAGAATTTCGAACAATGCAATCCGGAGATAAGCCAAACATTAGAAAGTTTTTTTATAATAACTTTGTTTTTTCAAAAGTTGGATGCCATTGTTTTGTACTTATATTTGATATGCAATTACAAAAATATTTTATTTTCCCGCTAGAGATCGCTACAATATCGTTTATTTACATTACAAGTAATTATTGTAATTGGGAAAATGCATTAAATAAAACACTAGGTACTCGTTTATAGTAATTGACTGATAGAGGTCACGAATATATCATTTGTAATTTTTTTCGTTGGTATAGTTTTTTTTTGGAACAGGAATTCCCACAGATATAAATTAATGCATAATCTGTGTAATTTGATAAGAAATAGCGTCCAATTCAATGATTACACGCTAGTTATTTTATTATATATTATGCTTATGTGTTATGATAATAGCTTCTATGGATTTGAAATATTTTTCTCAATATTGTTGGGATTGACGTGTCATAATACAATGTTTCAATGAATTAAATCTCTTCAATTTTTTTTAAACCAATCTGGGTGTATCGAAATAAACCCAAATACATCTTTGTACACTTCACAGAAAGCTTAAAAGCTTGTGCTGTGAAGTGGAGTAGGTCGGCATCGGGGATCTAGCCCGCGCCCACTGGATTAACAGCCGAGCGCGTTACCAACCAGGCTACGGACCACCTCAAAATTTATAAGTACTCCTATATGATATAAGTGACTGTGTATTTTTTTTTCTTTTGGGTGGATTTTTTTTCCATTGTTTTCTTTCTCTTTTATTTCTTTTTGTTTTGTGTCTTTGTGTTTTTTTTTTCTTTTTGTTTTATTTTTTTTGTTTTACTTTGTATTTTTAGTGGGATTGACCCAAATACAGGTTACACCTAGTTGGGCAATCCCGGTGATATTGTATTGATATATGTTATTTGTGAATAAATATATATATAAAAAAAAAGTATACTCCTTGTTAAAAAGGTCTCGTTTGAAAATAAATACCCCTGTAAATGATATCCCCTTGTAACAAAATAATGATATTCCTTCCATTGGTTGTTTCGTATTTTTTTTACAGCTTACTCCCAATAGTATCGTATTTTATTCAACCCCACTGCCGTCTGAGTCTTCCTCTCTTTATTTCTTCATTCTCTCTTTGTACTTTCTTCTCCTACACGTTCTCTACGTTATTCTCACCAAGTAATGTAAAGTCACTGACATTCTGAAGAGGTTGTCGTTTTGTGTGTCTGGCGCGGTTTTCACTACCAATAATTTGTAGATTTTCTCGAGCACATCGCCGCGACTTCCCAGTGTCCCACTAATAACTTCTTACCAAAGAAACAGGAATTTTTTTAGCTCGCTTACTCGGGGACATTCCCCGTGGGATGAGTTTAAATTTTAAACTTATTTTTTTTACATTTTCATAAAAAGACGTAGGTATATTGTCCCTATCTTATTGTTTTTAAAGCGTAGGCAGATTTCAGACGATTTTTTTCCCTCTCTATTTACGTAATGAACGAAGAAGCCTCTTAACCTTTTATTATCTGAGTAGCTTTTTTATTTTCCAGTTAGGAAAATTTTTAGATTGACTCCTGAACTTTCGAAATTCACGTAGGAGGATGATAGCCCACGGACGAATTTTGTTTTAATTGCCCTTTTACTGTTCCCTGTTGAGAGTATGCATACCGACATTTCAAAAATTTCTAAAAGCGGGAGACCTTCTATCTCGACAACCGTTACTAAATATGCTTTGAAACAAATTAGGGTAGATGCATTGAACATTTATCTAGGGAATAACCGTAAACCTTTTTTTATTTCTTGTATAGATTTCCCAAAAAATAACTTAGATAAACACCTCTGATCTTTTTTCCAAAAGACGGAATCTCGTTTCCCGAAAGTCGCGGAGTAAATTTTTTTGTGCTGATAATATGCATTAAAATCTAGGGAATAGCCGTAAAAGTTTTTTGATAGACGCAAAATTAACCCCAAAAAATGAAAAAAAAAACGCTATTTTTACCACTTTATCATGCGATTGTTCACGCGATTTTGAACCTTAATGCCGTGGGAAAAGACTGTGACGTCATTCCTGGTGCCATGCCCTTAAGGACTTGGAATATTTCAGTATCTTTAAGTAAACGGAAATGAAGTAAAATCGTAAGTCGTTTGTATTGATATTTCCACCTTTAAATATCCTATCCTTGATTTTGATGGAAGAATAATAACAAGTATTTTTATAATATGCGGACATTAACCACAAAACATTCCTGAAATATCTTTGTCTTCAGGAATTATACAGGCGAAGCGCCTAGGCGTTGATTGCAAAATAACGTATTTATTTTAGTTGTGTGGCGCATACAACAAAACAACGTTATTATAATATTATAATAAAGAATTTCAATGAAATATATCTAAATAATATTAATCGCGTATGTTGTAAAGTCTTTCTAATTGTGATTCTAGAATCTAGAAGATCGTTTAGTATTTAACAAGGACAATATAACATGCAAGATGGACGGGTCAGGTCAGGCTTGTCACTAAAATGTATCTGTTAATATCGGAATATTATTTTATGAATAATTACTAACATCTCATGTTACACATTGATCTTGACTTCATTTCGTTTGATTTATTTAGAATGTTTGGGTAACTGTACGAAGATGATTAAAATTGTGATGCAAATCCAAGATCACAATCCCAAGGGACGAAATAAGAAAGATGTAGTATTGTAGGTTAACTGATGGGGATTAATGGAAACGTCTTTTGTCTCATAGGAGGAGAACAAATGATGGATGAAACAAACAGCGCGGCTATACGAATTGTACGAGAACAAAACGATATAAGTTATTATTTAAGTATTCAATTTGGAAAATAGGTCAAATGCGACATCCTTTATATCATTCTTGGGAGAGGCATGAAAACTTAAACGAATACTTAAGCTTTTACTGTTATCCTTATAATAAAATTTATATGGATTTGTATTCTACATGCTACATTGGGAAAGCGATTGAAAACACGTCGTCTTCCAACACGCACTTGAAAAGATTTTACCTATAATCCTAATTCTCTGCGTTTTATCAAAGAGGTGTGGGTGAAGGTAGATAAATAACTCACCAAGTAGGTTCTGTGCTTTGTATCGAAATCGGTTTTTCGTTCCCTCGTGTTATTGTAAATCATTAGGCTCAGGCAGTCATCCGCCGATTATGTTGTTTTGACGTTTGCTTATACCATAAATGTCATAAAGTTAACGTATTGCCGTATCATGTTAATTTATATCCGGCGAGTATGACCAGATAGATACATCGCGCATTGTTTCAAACTTGCTGGTCTGGACAATCGATTTTGTTTACAAACAAACATCGCTTAATTGTTCAATATATTGCAGGTAGTACCTGTATATTAATACTTGTACTAATACATCAGTAGTATGAAGAGTAACAGATAAGTGAATGATGATTTGGATACATCCCAACGTTTGTTTTATTGTGTTAAGTACTTTACTCTATAATGCCAGAAGCATCACGTTTGAAACAAAGGATAAATTATTAGCCTAGGAATTTTGTTACTACGATATTATAGTAAGTACAGTATAGTATAGACATTTCTCCATTCAATTAGCAGTGAAACGTTGCAGAGTACGCTCGTTAATCATATGTTTAGTGGCCAGATCAATAAATTGCTCTGCATTTAATTGAAATTCATCCGTAGATCTTAGGCACGTCTATAGTATGTTTAGTTAGCTTTCTTTCCGTTGTGTCGTATGAGGAAAACTCCAGTCAATCAATCGGTGATTCCTAAATGACAAATTATAATAAGGAAATGAACTAAAATAACTTTTAAGGTGGTTAATTGCGGATAGACATGTGCGCCGGCTGCAAAAAAGCCGGCGGCGGCGCCCATGTCTAAAATTGCCGGCGGCGGCGCCACGCCGGCGGCGTGGATCCAAAGTGGGGGGAAGCATTGGATTTTTTTGCAATATTGTTTTAAATGATTAAAAACGTATATGTGAAAAGGATAATGATAAAATCGATTTATTTATTTTGAAAAACTATAATTATTTCAATAATAAAGTGAAATAAAAGCTCATATTTGAAAAATAATGGAAAATTACATTATTGCTTTTTCATGGCGCTGGAGGGCAGGTCAAAATAAACTAATCCATAAAGTCAAACGCGTCAGAAAGAGCTTCAGTATGGGCAGTGATGTAGTCGAACAGGTTTCTCATTTGGCAATATCTGGGCTGTTAGCTAAATGTTGGGTGGAATTCAAACTCTGAAATAAATTGCGATGACGAGGTCGACCTTCCACAAAATGCAAAACTCCTATGTAGCTGAGAACTACAGTTGAGCAAAAGCTGTAAAAACATATGTGTTATATGTGGTGTTGTTTGGAGTGGACGGGTAATTTAATAAAATTATGTAATTTAATAAAACTATCTTATTTGCGATGTTATTTGAGGTGTAAATATAAGGATAATAATTATTCAATAAGCATAAATTGTGGTGTTCTAGTCGAAAGGTTCATAAATTAATAATATCAACCAAAATACGTAATGCTTACCGATGGAAAGATAAATTACAATTTGAGAGTAGTCTGTAATCACAGTCCGAAAAACCACGTTAGGGGATAGTAATTTCTTTTTTTATTATAACGTAGCTTTAGGTGAGCGAAATAATTGAATTTTAACCTTAAAATATCGAATTATAATCATTTTTTGACACTTTGAAGATCGTAAGCGTCAAAAATTACCAAATGAATATCGTTTTTGTCAAGAGAAAAGAAGTCATTACTATTTCCACAGTGTTGTGAATTCAAACTCTGAAATAAATTGCGATGACGAGGTCGACCTTCCACAAAATGCAAAACTCCTATGTAGCTGAGAACTACAGTTGAGCAAAAGCTGTAAAAACATATGTGTTATATGTCCTGTTGTTTGGATTGAAGGGTAATTTAATAAAATTATGTAATTTACCTAATAAAACTATCATATTTGCGATGTTATTTTAGGCGTAAAAATAAGGATAATTATCAAATAAACATAAATTGTTGTGTTTTTAGTCGAAAGGTGGATAAATTAATAATGATATCAACCAAAATACGTAATGCTTACCGGTAGAAAGATAAAATACAATTTATTTATTTATTTTCAATCCCATACGGCTTTTAAGGCCATGAGTACAAAATATACGAGCATTATAACAATAAAAAAGTAAATCAAAACATAAAAAATTGAGAGTAGTCTGTAATCACAGTCTGAGAAACCACGTTAGGGGATAATATTTTTTTTTTATTATAGTGCCGCCTTAGGTTAGCGATATAATTGGTTTCTAACCTTAAAATATCTAATTATAATCACATTTTGACACTTTGAAGATCGTAAACCTCAAAAATTACCAAATGAATATCGTTTTTTGTCAAGAGAAAAGAAGTCATTACTATTTCCACAGTGTTGTATTGAAACAAATGAAATATAGCGAATCTAGTCAAGTGGAATGAAAATAATTTTGATTAGGTACTTCGATAATCAAAGGCTAAACTAATGAAAAGAGAGAACGGTCGACCGAAAAGATGAAAGGCCGAAAATTTTGGTCAGATACTCTGCCAAAATTTACGTGGTTTAAAAATTTCAGCGTGGTATGATAAAATCGATCAAAAAACCATAAATTCTGATTTTTCCTTATAATTCCCAGTTACATAAAACAACGTTTGTTTTTAATTTAATTTCCACTATGAAGAACCAAACTATTAATGCCTTGTGGCCGTCAAAACTATAAATAAATCCCATCCTATTTCTTGTTTTAGAATCGAATAAATAAGACAATGCATTAAGTAGCTATTATTCGACATTTTATATAATTACTGAACCCTAGCATCCCCACAGCTGAATGCTTCAATTTTATTACCTGGAAAAGTACTTATTTCGATTTCTGTATCAAGAAACACAAGATAAATACTTTTGGTCACACGGATCCCACGCCGCCGGCGTGAGCGTTTTAACCGGCGGCGGCGCGCCGACCATGATCAACGGCGGCGCGCCGGCGCGGCGATCATGTCTAATTGCGGATTACAACACAAGATTTTCTAGATTGCTGTGAAGTATTTATTTTACCAAGTATCTAAACGTTTGTTACATTATTTTGAAAATCCTAACACTTCTCACTGCTCAAAGTTCTCATCCTGTATCTTACAGCATCGCAGTCTGTTAAAAGGTGACAAGGAGTTTTTTCCTTATCTTCACAGAATCTTCAGGTGCCGTTATTTTCAAGTCCCAGGTTATAGAGATGCTCCATGAGCCACGTTTTAATTTTCCATATTGGCATTTAAATTTGTATCGTCTTCTTCATATTGTTACTCAATTTACACAGTTCTCTCATAGACTTGTGAATATTCATCAGATCTTTTGTATACGAAACTCACGTAATTTAAAATCATAAAAGTTAATATGATTATCTCGTGTGTAAGTTTGTTATATATAGGAAGTGAATTGTTCATATGGTATGCTACACACATTAGCGGATAAATTATTAACCTAACAAAATACTAATATTCATTCACACATCGCCAAGTTATCTAACACATCACTGTATTATAAACTTATACTTAGTATATCATAATATCATCAGGGTATAATTAGGTGCGTAATATGTTGCCAGTCACCTAGTAACTAAACTAGGTACGTACCCATATCCACGTAGGTATTTATTCCTATCTCGTGCGTGTGCGTGAATCACTGAAAATCCCTATTTATAATGATTTTATTCTCAAGTTCGTCGGTTGTACAATGTTTGCAAATATTATACCTATAATAATCCCGTAATCCTATAAATATATACACACGGGTATATAAAAATCTTAAATTATGTGGTTTGGAAATTTAAGTTAAGACGGGATATAAATTAAGTTCATAAAAATAACACAGTTAATTATCTGACGGATTAGAATCTCTATTGATTTATATTAAACTAACAAACCGACATAATACCCCACCCACAAATGAAGAAATATTGCGCAGTTTAAAAGCATCTACTCGTACTTCTACTACGCCCTTTAACATTCCTTAAGAGAACAAATGGAGGTCCTAAGGCCGTACCATACGACGTACAAATGAAAAAACCGGGCTATTTTAGCCAACCAGGTCAATTATCATCTGTCATTCTCATATTTCTTTCCTTGTTTTTAACTTGAAAGAAACTTCGTAACCCGTACTTAACCAAACAGATACATACTTTTATTAGGTGTAATGGATAAGATATTGGAATCACTGCAAAAACTTTCGATTAGGTCGTTCAGTTTATTGTTAACGCACGCTTTCGGATACGTAAAAAGGGACCATCTTCGGGCTAGAGTATACGCCATACATGTTCACTAATCTGTCTATTTATACGCAGAGGTAGGATTTTCCAACACAATTATTAGTACAATTATTAGTAGTAGTATTAGTGGAAAGTCCTACATGTTATCATGATTGATACATAAACTCATTACCCTTATACTGGGAAAAAATCTCCTATCCAGATATCATGGATATCAAAGGATTAGATTCAGATACGTGGGGCCTAAAATGCAAGCATTGTGCCTGATATATCAGTTATATAAGTAATATTGTCTAATTTATAATTATTGTTATCGCGATATTTTCACTTATACATGTTAAAAACGTGTTGTCAACACCCGTGTTTTAATATTACATTCTCGTAATGTCACTTCCGGTCCGAGCTCGGGGACTGTCCGGTCGGCGATGACGGTTTATCACGGGAACCCATCCGGCGTTGTTGACATCGGACATTATTCAAATAGCTACATGTATTTAGTATCTACAGCAGTTCAAACTGAAACAGTTTATTTGATCTTTATATTTTAATTACTCTACATTCTCGTACATATATTGTATAGCCACCTCTAATATGCACTAATTAATTATGATGTTATTAACCCAGCTTTTACTTAAAGAAAAAAAAAAGATTTGTGGGTACATTTACAAGATTTTTTTGTATTACTAAAATGTTGTTAACTAGCATATTATTATATCACGTTATTTTTGTGCTACATTTCTCTATGTATTTTGTTTATATAACTCAACTTTTGTATCGTCAATCTCAGTTTCTTATGAATTGAGAGAATCTGCTGAAAAATATGAAAAGCGTCAGGATACTCGAAAAAATAATCAAATTCCACAACCTGGGAACCCTCAGTTCTCTCATTTTCATTTTGTTTTCTTTAATTAAAGAAAACATAAAATGAAAATGAGAAAAAAAAGAAACTTCTTATCTTAGAAGGACGGCTTCTGAGCTAGTTCATACATTTTCATTAACGTCGTAAAATAGATTGATGAAGTGATTATTGGGGAGCAATCGCTAGTGAACTTCATTTATTTTATTTATTTATTTTATTTTATTTTTATTTTATTACAGGTATAAGTGCAAAACAGATAACAACTATAGATATAAGTAATTGAAGATTAGTTCATATAGGTAGTACGAATTTTTCTACGTAGGTAAAAACTTATTATAACCCTGGTTAAGCACATTCTTTACTCCGCTGCTGGGGGTCTAAAACAACTTTATTTATTCGTATAAATTTTTGATATTTTATTTTGTGTATAAAATAAATGAATCATAATATTATGTTGATAATGTTGGAATATGTGTTGTTTGACATAAGCGCCTGTCAAATTAAACACGGCGCCTGTAGTGGTTGCAATCGCTATAAAATGTTTATATATCCATTAGGTATATAACAACATTTTCACGCGTATGATGTAATTAACGTCACTTCTATTCGTAATAACATTATATTGAACGAATTCTTTTCAAAACACAGTCAGTTAATACGTGTTTTCACGGGTGATTCAGTTAAATTATCATGTCAGATATGTTGTTTGTATATCCGTAATCGATTTTAAATATTAATATAAACTTTGAAACTATTAGAGTGGTGTTGATTGCTTTAATGATCTGGCGATTTTTCTAATGCCCACTTTAAGATTCATCTCACATGACGGTGGGATTTGATTTTTTCATTGCGTTCGGATCTACCTCCTGAAATACAACCATAACTAGAACTTTGACAGCTCACAAAGTTCTGCCTAAAACTTTCAATAGGTCATTTTGGGTCTTTTCGACCTCGCGTATGCTCTTTGAGAAAATTGTAATATTGTGTACTTGGAGATAAAACGACATCAATAGTATCTAATGAGTAGGTGGATAGGATACAGAAGTAAAGTCGAAATGATTATTTTATCATTGTTTGTATGTAATTGTTTATGACGTATCAATTAATTGATTGTTAAACGATAAAGATGTTTCTGTTTATGTAATATTTTATTGTTTGTATCATTAGCGAAATTTTCCAGATTTCCAGCAAGTATCTCATCTATTGATGTTATGATATTTGAGTAGACGGGAAATGGTTTTATTATCCCTTTGGATATGCCAGATACATAAAATTACCATTAGTTTCTAATTCTCTATTAATGTTTCCAATTATTACGTCGGTCGTAAATTAAACACTGGTTTTTGACGTGACGTTTATGTTCTACAGTTAAAATGCTCTTGTGAATGAGAAAATTAACTCTTTTGACGATCTTTTACTGAAATTTTAATAGAAAAGTATTAAAAAATATCCATCAGTGCCATTCGCACACGTTCAATTTAATTACTGCAGTAGTACAATGCAAAAATAGAAAAAAGGCGTCTGTTACAATAGGGCAGGCAACATTGAAAGCTGACATAAATGATTTCATTATTAGTATCAAAAGGCGGACTTGCAGATTAACTCAACTGCACTGAATGTACACAGAAAAAACTTAATTGGATTTATCCACTTCACTCAGTTACATAGAATTTACAGCACCATTCACTGAACTTTGTAATAGAAATACACACTCTGAATACCGTTCCTTTGTAGTTCATACTCTGCCCAATATATTGACAATAATTCAGACTAGTCTCAATATTATCAAACAAATTTCCTTATTTTCAATTAGTTTTTGATAATTGAGACGATTTTCCATCAAAGGTTCCATCATAAGTAGACAATCCCTTATATCAAATTCAAATATTACCAGTTCAATTGGATCATTAAATTTCTACATTGTATAATTTATCATTTTACTGCTACGTACTGTATAGGTAGAGGGTACCTACTACATAATGCCTTTGATCTTAGTGTCAGATTTTATATTGTGTTTACGAGTCCTTGTTTATGTTTTAAGCATATTGTTTATCGTCTGTAAATTTATCAAAGAAACTTGAAAAGGACCTTGTTGTGTACTGTAAGTCGTAATTATGTACCAATTCGGAAAATTCTGAAATCATAACAATTAGGAATCGCAACTTTCGAAAACATATTTTTTCGACCATGTTTGCGATCTTAATACAATAATTCTGGTATCATCCGGTATTGAATCATTAGCTACCTTTTTGTATTGATAATTATAATATACCTACATATAAATTAACTTCCCATCACAATTAAAACACTAGCCATTTTTTTTTCTAAGTATCGACGATTGATGGTTCCAATAAAGTAAAGCAACTTCAGATGAAACATGTTTTATTATTATAGTCTTATTTACCGCTACAGATGTTGATAACGCTTCTTTATATCCCCAGCATGTCTGATAGTTTTATTCCAATCCTGTGGTTGAATAATCTTTTATATGATTTATTACCACGTTATTACTAAATACTCGTACCTACATTAGTTTTCTTCTCTCATTTTCCTTCTACACATTTTCTACCAACCCCAAACCGAATGGACTTAAAAATTCCTTGATGAAGTGTGTAGAAAAAAGCATTTTTCATATAAAAATCTCCTCTCCCTTTTGTAATTCTTTACGTTTCAAAATTAATTGATTGAAAGGAGTTGTGTGTGTGTAGTTTTAGTCTCTTTTATTCTTAAAAAATCCGTTCTTGCTAAATAGTTCAAGTAATTAAGAAAAATCTCTGTTATATGGAAGAATGTCGTATCGTATTCGTTACCACCGTTTCAAGATACATTTTTTCACCGATAGGATGAACCCGTCGTTTGCGCAAGCGAATCTAAGAAATGCAGTCTTTTTGTTATCTGTTCTGATTTTATGAGGCAATAAATGCTAAGGGGGGTGGAAAATGCTTTTTCCTTTTGCCCCCAGTGCTTTTGATGTTTGTGTCTCGCTTTGTGCAACGGTGGCAGAAGGCTAATTTTAGCAACACAGGCAACATATACGAACAGATGCTGTTCATGTATTCGAGTGAATATAATCACTCCTAGATACTTCGAGGTTGCGTATGTTAAATAAATTTATTTCACCATATTTTCTTAATGCTTCCTTCAAGGGCCATATTAAGTACTTTTATTTTAAAATTACATTAATGACTCTTTGAATTGCCTTTTGGTTTTCTGGCTCTGTAGGTAATGACCTACGTTTTTTATTGAACGTACAACTTGAAAACATTTTTGATTATAATTCTATAGGTAGGTATTTTCAAACAAAAAAATATTTTTTACCTATCCATTTTGAAGAGAAATTATTCAATTAACTTCCGACATATTTTTTGCCGAAAACAATACCCTAATCTTTTTAACCGCGTGTCGTTTTGACGGCGACATTTTATTCGACGTGGATCGTTTTGTATGTAAAACATTTTTAATCCCTGGATTGAAACCTTTTTTTACCATTTTTGCATGATTTTTATCTCTTGTATTGTAATACAATTCATTACAGAGATCGCTGTTTCAATTACAAAACAGAATCTCGAGAGCTTGATGTCGTTGCTATATCTTATTGTATTCTGAATCATACAGTATCTGTGCATAGTTCAAGAGCCCGCTGCTTAAATTATGACGTATCTATTTTTTGATCGAAATGTGGTATAAATGATAGCTTACCAATAGGGTATTACATCGCACTAGAAAAAATTGACTTAACATTTTTTGTAGAGAATTTAGCAAGGATTATTTTTGTCATAGACTACTTTCTCCTATCTCTTACCATATTCCTATAAAATGCGAAAAACCGCGAAGAGGGGGGCAGGGGGGGTTGCGGCAAGATTTTGATAGGCAACCCTAGTGCGATGTAATACCCTATTGGTAACCTATAATTTATACCACATTTCGATCAAAAAACAGATACGTCATAATTTAAGCAGCGGGCTCTCGGACTAGCAACAGTAATGGGATTATAAGAGTTGAAATCTAAATGGAATAGTTACACGTGTACGTCTTGTTTAACCGTGTATCCTTTGAGGTGGATCCAATTAGTAATTTTATCCTTAAAGTTAAACCCCAAACTAGTAATACGTGTATAGTTTACTACTTACCGTATAACAGTAATTATATTTATTTATTCACGTTCTGAATATCAGCATGTTATAATATCGTATCTATCCACAATTCACTAATAACAATATCAATGGTTTCTATCCTGAAGATATCTTGTCTTCTATTTCGTTTGATCTTTTAAATATTCTTGTGTACGTTCTCGAGATTTTGCATTAAATATCTTTGAATATAGTATGGATGCTTTAGAATTTTCTAGGTTAGGTTAGTTAGAAATCGAGATAGTTTAATGTGCAAATTTGTGTCTAAACTTGCAGAATACGTCGTCGATTTTGAGATTCAAACGCAAGTCTCGTCCGAAAGTCTGTCTTCAAGCTTATGAACATGAACACTCGCGTCTGTTTTACAGTAATGTAGAATTTCGTAATTTATCAAATACCATAAGTATTATATTGTTTAGGAATAATGTTTTTATATGTTTTCTAATTATTGCTCCCTAAAATGTCGGAGTTTGGACAAAAAACGAATACCCGGGTTTTTATGTTCATATACTTTGTATATGGTGGGATATCGTAATATCAATGAACGCGTATCTTTGTATTGAAATTAATATCCATTATTCGTAAAAATCCATTTCATCTTGAAAGAACTGAAAGCGCTACATGCTTCCAATTACTTACCTACAATCAAATTTAGCTTACGATTTTATCCAACATTAACTCAATGAAAGTTGTAGGTAGAGATATGTATAATGGCTTTTAGTTCCAAGCGTATTATGATGTAAATTTCCACTTCCATGAAAAGCGTTCACAGTATAAAAAGGTATAAAATATATAGAATGGAAAGTGCCTGTGTTGCCACTTGAAGTGAACTCCCTTTTTCCTCATTCCCGCTTTGATTCCTCACTCGCAAACCCTATTAAGGTGGTAGTGTTTTAGTAGAAGGGATTATTATACTGATATATACACGTTGTCAGCTTATCATACCTTCTATTCCTACCTACATCTACATACATATCTATTATTTCACTTCCCATTGTGCTATACCTACCTACAAACTCTATAGTGGCGTAATCTTGTACTATAATATATTTTGATTTACGTAAGTAAGTACGTCTGTTTTGTTCCATTTTTTACTACATATTTTTTTGCTTTCACCATTATGGGAGATAAAATACCATAATTTAAGTTACCCCATTTCTTTGGGTAATAAATTATTTTACTCTTTGTTTATTCGGCTTTTCGCATTTCTTACCAGATTTTTGGTTCAAGATTTAAAAAAAATATTTTACTAGATTTTTTTATCACAGGAAGTTTTCTGGCCATCGGTTTCAAGTTTCAATGCAGAAATTAGCTGTGTGTACGCTTGAGTTATTCATACAATACCAAGTTTAAAATATGCTGATGTATTCATACCTCATTCGTAAGGGAGAGAAATCCCTTTTTTAGAAGTCGTAAAGAGACCTCCTTTAATACATTACAACGAATGAAAGTTCGTATTTATTTCCCCGTGAATATCAGTGGCTTATTTACAGTTTCTTAGTTTTTTGTTCAACGTAATGAATAATGGAACATTCCGTAACAATTCTCTCTTCCGCTGTAGAATTATCTTAGTGACTTCCGCCCTTATAAAAAGCCTTTGTTAAGCCCGTAATCCCTATCAGACACGAGTTACTACAACCCTTTTTAACGATGTTGTCCTTAGAGTACGTTATATTATTACGCGATTCACCCATTCCACTATTTCTTTAGAGTGTGTACTTAGCAGGTAATAATGTCTGATAACGCTATTAGCCAAATGTCAGACTTGCATCAGTGAATTTAGGTCAAGCAAGGAAACCGCCCTAACTAATAGCCTTCTCTATGCTACAGTGTACCATATTATATAGGTTTAGTATTAGTATTTGTCTATCACGTTGTCCTTCAGGCGCTGTAATTTGATTCTATTCCCTCGGATGTCCGTTTTAATTATCAATTTATCTCAGAATCGTTACCTTGTATTTACTGTTCTAATCTGTAAGTTAGTACAAGCTTACGCCGACAAATCATAACGTTACGTACTTTACAAGTTCTTCTTCTCTATAGCTCTACAACCCTTGGTGGGTCTTGGCTGCCTCCAAAATCCGTCGCCATCCTCTCCTATCCAGAGCAGCGGTCCTCCAGTTCACACCCAGCGCTCTGCAATCAGCCGTCACCCCGTCGAGCCAGCGAAGCTTTGGCCTTCCTACTCGTCTTCTTCCCACTGGATTGACAATCATTGATCTCTTTGCTGGTTCCCTGTCCTCCATCCGCTGCACGTGACCGAGCCATCGAAGTCGGGCGATTTTAGCAGCTCGTGACATAAGCGCAGTTCGAGCTGTACTTTAGCAGCAGTACTTAAATTCTTACATAATTCGTCAAACAAGTTGTACGGATTCGTTTTTCTCATAATACGAGTTCTGGAAATATAGGAAAGTTTTTGATATATATTTTCAGGAGATGCTTCGCCACAATATAATGAATGTCATCGAATTATACAGAAAACGAGAGTGACACAGAACATTTTTCACATAAATGATAAATTCTTCTGTAGGTACCGATCCTTATCTCAAACTTGAAACATTTTTCTGTGAAAAATTCAATTTTTCATACCACGAATATTTTTTGATGTTATCATCTAATGAATATGAACATTCTTCTGAAAATATTGCGGACTTTTGGCTGGTGATATGGTATTTCAGGTGAAGTGGATTTTTTTGCTGATATGAGGATATATACTCGTATATAATTGCGGTATTTAATCTACAATTCACATCTTCGTAACTGTATTTCCATACAAACTTACCTATGATTTTATCTTTAGGTACGCAACTACGCATATTAATCAGTAGGGTATATAATTTTTATAACTTCGTCTTTGGCGAGCGAATTGGTTTTTTATTATCATGCATATACTTCTCTGCACTAGAGCATTACACTGATCTTTGCCATTCATTGTAGTACACGACTTTTCCTATTTCACCTATGCTCAATCCCACTAACTTTTACCTAGGAAGGAGAGCCCTATGAAATTTCCATACAAAAACAGAGATAATATTCTATTTATTGAATAAAGAACATCAGCTTCCAGCACCACCACAGCCTAAATCCATATGAAATGCAACATGCAACTCACCTACGTTAGGTGTCCAAATATCTCCGCCCGGAATCTCCCCAACTAGGTGAGCTGCATGTTGCATTTCATATGGACTTAGACTGTGGTGGTGCTGGAAGCTGATGTTCTTTATTCAATAAATACAATATTATCTCTGTTTTTGTATAGGAATTTCTTAGGGCTCTCCTTCCTAGGTTAAAGTTGGTGGGATTGGGCACTAGGTATTCTTCTACCTTCTGCGATATCTGTGATTATTTTGTATGTAGGTATAAAAATTTATGTTTGTATTTTATGGTACTTGATCTTGATACTCAGATTTTTCTGAACATAAACTACTCACAGTTCCCGGAAGTCGTTTTCTGAATCTCGATTTTCCTTCATCCCATTTCGGATTTCAAATCCATTTATTCTTCGTACTAACGTCATAATATAATAATGTCCAAAGGGAGATTTACGTAAACTTATCTGTTTCCTATTTGGATGTAAGGGCGCCTAAATCTTGCGAGATTTGTAAATCTGTGTTCATTTCGTTCCCCACAATATTTCTACATCTCCCAAATTACATTTGTGTCAACCGCTCCTTTCAAAGATTTAATACGTATTTCCTGTATAGAAACATTTTGCTCCTTTCTCTACTCTGAAATCCAATCATTCTCAACCATTTATATTTTCGTGAATTTAGTGGACAAGGTCTATTGACCCTCTAGATTGGACAACGACAATAATAATACTATATTAAACGGAAAATATTTGTGTTGTATAATGTGTATGTACTTCAGTATGTCCATTTTCAATATTATCATGAGGCCCTTGACATCGAAGCTTTCTTTGTATTTCTAAGACCCATTCTCCACACATTGAATCTTTGACAATCTCGGAGTATTATTTATTTTGTCATTTTTTCCATCACTTGGGAATTGTCAACGTTGAAAAAGATAAAAAGATTTTTGACTATTTTTCGCGTTATAAAAATAGAGTAGCACTGCTTTTCCCCTAATAGCTCTACTGCTTTTCAATTAAAAGCTCTTCATTCTTCTACATACATGGTTGACGTTTAGACTTGTGTAGAAATTAATGACTTGTCTGTTCATTAATTCACGTGGCATTAGTGAAAAATGATTACCATCATTTGATACATTTCTACTACTGCCGTCATCTCATGACCTGTCCAAGCAGCCAGAGAGAAAATAATGCCGAACTGACAATTTCTTGATTACTAACATCCACCGGCATTACAGTGAAGAGAACGGGGTTTACCAGTGAAGAGAACTGGTGTGGATGGTTCACATCCACTACAACAGCATAAAAATGCCTTTGCGTTTTATCCTTACAATAATCCCAGTTTTTATTGTTGGTTGAAAACATTGTGCCATTTTGTGATGAGATCGCAACCAGAACGTCTGGAAGAAATCTTGTCTGTCTCCCTTTGAGAAATATCTTTAAAGACTTTCGCAAAACGGGTTCAGAATTAGACGGAGATCGGTGGGCAGCGACATCCTAATTCTTTGCATTGATGAGACCACATGAATAAAATTTTTGAACATTTTATTTTTGCATAGTAAAACGTCATGATACTTCCCTATTATAGATTTCATTGATTCCTATTATTACACCTTGTGCCGATAATGGCATTTGGTTCCCCTTAGATAATTTGGACTTGTCCATTTGATATGGGTGAGGCTAGGCCAATGTCTAGCACTACTTACTGACTACTATCGTTATATTATGTAAGTTCTTTTATTGTGTTGTTTTCCACTATCTATCATACTTTCTTTACCTGTGGGTATATTGTGCCCGCACTACGTCTCCCTAATTCAATAGACACTATAAGACCCTACTATGTTTTGTGTCAAAGCAGTTTCGTCTCTTTTGACTTCTACAAATATTTTCATTGGATTTTCTCTAAGGTGGACGACTTTCTAAAATTAATGGATTACTCGTAATCGTTTTCAAAATGTTAAAGTCTCGTCTTTCATTTAGTACTTTTCCTCAACCAGGTCTGTAACACATTTGCACAGTAAACTTATTTATGTTAGCCCATTCAGTATCCACTTGAAGCTATTTATGTAAACCCTAAAACCAAAGCTCTCGAGTTGTGTGTATTGATGATGATCTCTACTGATTTACTTCTGCTCTCTGACATTGCTCACCAGAAAACAGTGAAGTCACGTTGTTTTGCCACGTATGGGCTTTACCAGAACTATAATAATACAAATAGGCACGGAATTGGAATAAGAGTATCTCGATTTGTTATAGTTTGTGCTGAA
Source organism: Ceraclea dissimilis (assembly GCA_963576895.1). Taxonomy (NCBI): domain Eukaryota; kingdom Metazoa; phylum Arthropoda; class Insecta; order Trichoptera; family Leptoceridae; genus Ceraclea; species Ceraclea dissimilis. The sequence continues at coordinate 7,002,882 of OY756375.1, forward strand.
ATTCTCGTTAAATATTTTTGACGATGAAAACTTAATCTTAAGTGGTGTTTAATAACAGTTTAATAATAAAGAAAATAAAGTGATGAAGATGTCAGATACAGCTGGCAAGGTAGTTGTGCGTAACGTGTCTCTACCAGCCGGTACGCATCATCCAGAGATTACCAGGCGAACATGCAGTGAAAGGTTAGTGAGCTTAATGTATTAATTTCAAAACTTGGTCCATTGATCCTAGAACTTTCCATTATTGCGCTATATATTATCAAGATGATCTTCAGACAATTATTTTTTCTGGTAAAAATATTACTCCTTCTCTTTGATCAGTCTCCTGTGGTTGTTAATTTATAACATTATTAATAATGTATGTTAATCTTACAGTGATGTGGAAATTTTGGGAGCGGTTGGAGGACCCGCGGTACCTTCTGGAGGATCCAGTAATTCTTCACTCTCCTCCAAGAGCAATGAGAGTACACATGCTGATCATGGTGAGTTGTCCCTCCAATTATATATTTTCCTGAGTCAATGAATATACAAGAATGTTTTATAAATGAGTGATTATTTTTGGTATTCAGGGTCAGGATCAGAATGGTCAGATGAAGAAGACTGCAGTACTCCCTGGTCATCAAGGGCAGCTCCTGAATTACTTGCTACCATGTCCAATTTGGCACGCAAGAGACAAGATCTCATACATGGTAAGTTTCTTTACAGCGTTATTTTATTTTTTATTTTTATTTTATTAATCTTAATACAAACAGTTTTTCAACAAGCATAAACAATACAACATCAGCAACAAATACACCAGCGAAGACTCAAGGGTTACCAAATTATGCGTGTCACAAAAACAATTCATTACAATTCATTCATACAATTCTCCTATCTTTCACTTATCTTTGACTACATCTTTCCAGGAGTTGATCAAAATCATTGATATTCTTTCCAGAACTTATATGCACAGAGTGGTCCCACGTTCGCTGGTTAAGAGTATTGCGCAGAGTATACCTTATTCCCCTTCAAAGAGCTGGATCCACTTTGTTGTCTGCACAAGAACTCAGAGCTCTTTTACCAAATCTTCCTGATGTGCTGCAGAGGCATAGGGCTCTAGCAAAGGAATTGCGGGCATTGCAACAGGCACCTAAAGTTTACACAGGCCCTGTAGCTGATGCACTTATATCTATGGTGAGTATGCCTTGCAATCATCTTATGTGCCTGTATATTCTTCTTATTCTAAAAGCCAATTTTGAGTCGGAAATTAGGAGAATTACATCAAACGTTTTTGTATTTCAGTTGGGTGAAGGCAGATACGCTGCTGCCCTATCTAGATTCTGTGGAGGACAGGGACTTGCTTTGGATGCCTTGCGGGAGAGAAAAAAGAGGAATAAGGAATTGAATGCTTTCTTGGCCAAGTGCGAACAGGAACCAGTGTGTGCCAGGCTACGACTTCAGGATTTACTTGCATTTGTTTGGCAAAGGTATAAAAACAAACTCTTCATAAAAAAATAAGATTTCATGAGTTACTATTCTGTTTCATGTACTGTAATTAATGTTTTACTTCCAGGTTAACGAAATATCAACTTTTGTTGGAGGAGATTCGCAAGTCTGCCGGAGCCATTGATGAGGAAGTGGATGGTACTTCAGAAACCACGCAATGTGAAGATTTTGCCAAAGTGTCTTATGCTTTAGAATTGGCCAAAGATGTACTGAACAAAGTCAATACGGCTATAAAGACCACAGAGAATGAACATAGGTAATTTGGTCATCTCTTATTTTTTTCTTGATCTATCATACTGTCATACTGTTTCTGATCTACCAGATTTTCTTAACAATGAACTTGCTGGTTTTGTTTCAGACTTAGGAATATTCAAAACAAGTTAGAGATTAGACTGAACGAGATGAACGATGGGGGAGGAGAACTGAAGAAGCTGGACTTAGCAAGACACAGTTTAGTCATGGAAGGAACCCTCAACATTAGACAAGATGCAAACAAAAAAGTCAATGTTCTTGTGAGTGACCTTAATTAGTTTTATCTCGCCAACTTCGTTGAAGTGTGATTCCCTGATATTGATTTTATTATTATTTGTATCTTTGTTTTCCAGGCTCTTCTAATGAGGGAGTGTCTAGTACTGCTTCACACAGATGGAGAAAAATACATTCTGAGGCCAATTCCCCAAAGCACGCACCTCCCACTAAGTCCTGTCATATATTGGGATAAGGTGATTTATAGAAATAATGCGGCCGTCAAACATGGATTCTTCCTAGTCAACTTTGATGGTTGCCTCTATGAGTTCTCAGCTCTGTCCAATGTTGAATACAACACGTAAGTACACCCATGAATCTTCATGATATATTTTTGGGTGATTTGGCTGAAGCGCTTTTAAAGCGAGAGCTTCTTCTTCGAATCTCAGCACAGATGATGCACAATTTCACAATACTGTAAAATATCCGATACAGCCACTTTTTGAAAAGCCTGCAAAATCGCTGCAGTATGTGGCAGAAGTATCGGTTCGATTCCCGACTGAGTTGGACTGAAATGCGAATGTTTCTCGATTGGAAAGTGATCACTTAAGCCAGCCAAAGTCAGTCATAAGCCCGACAACGTTCTTTTTCAATTGTATACCATTGTAGAAATACTACATAATCATTATTTATATTTTTTCAGGTGGGCAAAACACCTCATGGAATACGGACGAGGATTAGGAGCACCTAAGAACGTCATCGCTGATGAAGGACCAACTACTGTGATACCATCAACACCTCCAACAAGTAAGAGCAGATTTTAATTCGGTTTCTCTATACATATTGATTTGTTGTGTAAGTTCTTTGGCTTATTATTATGCTATTTCCAGCATTGCAATCACCAGACACAGTACCCAATGGCACCATGGAGCCTGAGGCTGCTATTCCTGAAAATAAACCAGAACCAAAGCCAGCAGAACCTAATCCAGATGATGGAAACAAAGTCAAGTATGTACAAACTATTACTCTATCGTAATGCTAAAATTAATTTCTTTAATATTTTTTGAATCTTTGGTTTTTTGTGCGTATTGACCACAGTTTTGAAACCAGTTATTCAGATCACTGCCGATTAGGTATCTATTTGTACTTTCTTATTATTCAAAGATATTGTAATATTTACATAGTACTAGTTTTCTCATTTTAATAATTACCAGATTAACATATTCAGATATCTAGAAAAATCTCCTAACATAAATAGTCTGCTTCTGGTATTTTATGTGTCTTTTCTTATTTCAGTGGGGCTGCCGTGTCTTTAGTGAGTGAAGATGAAGCTGGAATATCTAGTAGACAACCAAAGATGGATTCTAGTCTAGTAGATCCTGGGATTCTGACAATCAATGAGCCACCAACCACCATGGTAGCTACGGTTGAAATAACACCTGAAGGTAATTTCATTTTTATATTTAGTATGGCGGTTTTCTAATGGTTTTATGAGATTCCTGAAATGAGAAATTTATTTTCCAAACACATCAATGCCTGAATAAGTGAAAACAGACAAAATCGTAAGCACAATTTTTTTTTATTCTCTAACGCCGCATCTCTTGCGGGGTAGGCAGAGAGAACATATAGCCATATAATCATACACTTCTTGCCTCCGTCACATTCATGCAATTCGTCATACACGCACTCTATGATTCTTCAAAACACGTCCGTCCTAGAGGATCTGGTCTACATGGTCAAGACACATGATTCTTGGATGGCTGCACTTCCTTACACCACTTTTTTTTACTCTTATCCGTTTTTGTTTTCGATATTTTTTGGATGTGCATGATCTCTTTACTAATGCCTTTTTGTATTTATAATTCAAATCAACATTTTTTTAATATTTTCAGAAAAAATAAGGCGGGGCGAGAAGAAGATATCTAGTGCAATGCTGGCCATATCGGAGGCTTCTAAGGAGCTCCCCACCAACAGACCTCTATTGCGGACAGCTTTAAAAAGTCTTGTGTCTGATGTGGATAAGGAACCTAGTGACTCCACACAGAATTTGCTTTTGCAGGCACAAGATCATGGTAAATATTTTGATAATTTTAAATCATTATTTGAGATATACCCAAATTATTTTAGATATTAGTGGGATTGGACTGCAACTGGATTTTCTGCATTGCACAGATGAAAACACATCACAGTTTTTTCCTCAACTGTAGCCGAAAGTATTATGTGAACTGCCTTAGGGAGGAAGCACCATGAGTGTTCCGATCGCTTTATGCCCACATGATTAACAGCAGGATGTGGTGTGGTGGGTGATCGTTCCCCTGGGCATGGAGTGATTACATATGCCAGTCAAAGCGGACTCGTAAACGTCGGAAGACCTATCCTGCTTCCTTCCCAAGGAAAATCAAATAATGCCACATTATGTGAATGTAGATACCTCGCGCTCCTTTGAGGAAGAAACTAATTTATAATGTAATATTTTGTTGTTTCTAATTTATTAGATATTTTTGATTGTTCTGATTTTGTTGATTAATATTTTACAGTGAACAAATTGACAGAGGTACTTCTCAGAGCTTTACGAGTTCCAATCACCGAATGTTCTTCGACCAAATGCCGGATATCCTTCAGTGATGGACTCTGTGATACATGCTCCGCCAGATACGCCAAATATTTAGGCAGTAATAGTCAGAAACTCTCCAGGAATCACTCCACAGAGGGACCAAGAAGTAAGAAGGAAGCTGAAGATAATATGGATAGTATTGTGCTGCTGGAGGAAGTTGGAGAAAGCAGTACAGATCCAACTACAGGTTAGTCACATCTACTAAGCATTTTTTTTGTATTCTCTTTTTTCTTTTTAATTTGAAAGAAAGAATCTGGCTTTATCGAATTAAACTCAAATACATTCTTCTACACTTCACTGTAAGCAAGAAAAACTTGTGTCATGAAGCGGAGTGAGTCGGCATCGAATTGCATTGCCTACTCTGTTTTTTTTGTATTTCCTTAATTCGGGTGATGGTCCTGGCTGGGACAAGTTTCGACAATTCCAGATGATGGTTCACAAAAAAGAGTGCTGTTTTTTTATCTTGCTCGTTTTCCAGCACTTCAGAAGGCTCTTTTTTTACTGTACACCATTCCTATGATAATAGAGGGATGTTGTGAGAAGAAATTTAATAAAGTCTGTCAAGAAAGCTAAGGTTTTCGATTACGGCGCTACATGTAGCTTCTTGGCAACCATAGTGGCAATACTTGTACAATTTCAGTTGAAATAGCATTGTTGCTAGCAAACAAAATTGTAGTTCCAAATTGATCCAAGACCATGAAAAAAACTGCTTTGTGTGGCTGGGAACTATCAAAGGATGTAGTAGTGTGTAGTATTTTAGATGCTCAATTTAACACAGTTGTTCCTAATATGGTTGTTTTTATCATTTCAGAATCTGATATAGAAGTTGTGGAATCTTCCGGAGCTGGTCTCCGTTCCATAATAAGTGAATTGATGATTCGTCTTGCAAATGAGGAGGCAGAGAAGAACGTCCTCAGGGGCACAATACAGAAGTTGGATGATAGAATACATTCTCTGCACCACACGCACAAAGGTAACATATGCTACCCATATAGTTTTTTTTTATGACATTGCACCTGCTGCCATAAATGCAAAACCATTATCAAATAGAAGAAATTAGATTAGTTTGTTGGATTATAACAATCAGTATATTTTGTTGTGTGTTTTCTTCTCTAAGCAACATGTTATATTTCCAGATTGCAAACACAATGTTGAAGAAGTCCCGAGGTCTGGAATAGTTGAACCCAAGCCTTGTAGTTCTAATGTAAGTTGGCATTTGTCTTACAATGTGATAAAACACCTGGCTCCTAATTTTAACACGAATAGTATTAACATTCATTCCTGTAAATTTGTACAAAATTCATTATCCATATCCTTAGTCCTTAAATTGGGTAAACAGGGACAGTTAGGGTGGTATACTTTACATTATCTACTGGTTGAAGCCTTAATCATTATTTACTTATTTTATATTCTTAATATGAACATTACACACAATACAATTCAACAAGATAGTACACGATTAGAATAATTATAAGTAATGCTCACTAGAGCGAACATATCATCGCTACACAGCGATATGTTCCAGCTAACGCCTTTTATTGTTTATGGCTAAAGAATGTATGCAAGAATTACTTGTTACTAGACAATATGTTACTGCACTGTAACCTAAAAATTTAATATTTTGTAATCAACTTTTGCCTACTTCCCGATGTCATTTAGAAATTAGGTTTTTCCATCATTGGATCGCACTTTTCATTCAAGTCGATTCTCCTGGTGACAATAAGTTAAGTTCGTCTAAAATCAGTTGGTCTAAAATCAATTATTAACCATTGCATAATAATTAATTTTGATTATTCTTCATATTTCAGGATACCAGTAGTGGACCAGGTTGAGAGAGAAAACATTAGTGAATATTTGGGATAACAAGTTTAAATAAGCGACACATTATTGTATCATAATGTTTGGCACGGATTCACTACACCCACTACTATTATTACTACACCATTCTCCGAGCAAACATCTTTTCTTTATCTTCTGTGATTTTTAATTACACATATTATCTTAAGTTGCAAATATACATATTTATTTGTGGTTTGTTAAAGTAGAGTAAAACGTTGGCCTAACAACATTTAATTTCCAAATTATTAAATTACTAATTCATTTTCAAATTGTGTCCATGTTTAAGAATGTTTTTCTTCTTAATTTGAATTTAAAAAAAAAACAGTAATTACTGAACACTGAGTCAAAATATTTTGTTATAAAAACAATGGTCGTCAGTAGAGTGGAATTCATATAAGAATGCGCCGAGAATTCAAATAATGTGGGGCACTTTGTTAAAAGGTATTTTTATTAACAGTCATTATTTAAACTAAGGCTCGAAATGAAATAATACTTTTTATAGAAATTCACGAAATAATGACGTTTATTTGAATTCTCGGCGCATTCTTATACGAATTCTACTCTACTTTGATAACCATAGACTTATTATTGTCATAATTCCCTTGAAATACAAATGTTCATGCATCCATACCAATGTGACATTTCAACAACCAGTGACAGGTGCGCTGGTATGCATTAACTTGTCAAAGAACGCGGGAAACATACATTTAATTGCCCACACAACTCTAAAAACATCTAAAATACATAGAAACATTCAGAATTCAAAACAGGCAAATATGATGGAAATTTTAAATGCAATTTTCTTGAAACTGTTTAGGCTTACCATCTTTTGCAATTGGGTGGTAGTTTTTTATCAGATTTTGTATGTCTCATGTGATTGAAGACAACTTTTTTGGCTTGCAATTAAAATTATGATAAATGTATCAAAAATGTTTAAAAACTTAGTGTGCGGGATACAACCTAAATTATTTTTATATGAATTATAAAACTTTGGGAACATATTGTGTATTTATGAGTGTAATGAGCTGGATCTCTGAATTGTAAATTTATTGTAAATAATGTTTTTATACAAACTTAAAAATTATGTTGATTTTGTTTTTTGTACCGAAAAATCGTGTTTAATGTGTACTAAAATTGTTGAGTTATGTATTAAAATTTTTATGTTAACCATTTTTATTTACGTGGTTCACCATCGTGGTTAATCTTTTAACACTTTGGGCGAAGATGAAACTTGCAAGAGCGGTTTTACCGTGGGGTAAAAAAGGGTTAAAAAATGAGAAATTTCAATTCAATACAGTATTGGTGAATTTATCACAGTCTGCCTAGAAAGAGATAGTTTTCGTAGTAGCAACACTTGTAGAATTTCATTAGGAATGTCATTGTTGCCAGCACATACAATTAAGTATAGTTCTAAATTAATCCAAGGCCATGTCTTTCTTGAGAGACTGTATCTATGTGTTGTACTAATTTTTGTCATTTCTAACTAGTATTGCTGTTTTAAATTGATCTATCTATAACTATACTATATTTCTTATCAACATAGAAACTTGATCATAGAAATTAATTAAGTACATACATGAATCTCACATTGGGGTGGTCGGTTGGGAAAGTGTTCACCCATCAAACCGCTGGGTACGGGTTCGATCCCAGTGCTGACTTACTCCACTTGGCAAAACAAGTTTTTCTAGCTTATAAAGATGTAGGTATTTCGATATGCCCAGATTCATATTCAATAAAAAAATGTATCTAGAAGTACATTATTATTGCAAACTAATTGGTACCTGTAAAAATTAACTTTTTTATAATTAAATATGTATTCCCATTGAAAGTGACACCTTAGAAAAATGTTTAAAATATTTCTCTTTTGAAGATTTATTTTTTGAAAAGTTACCCATCGTTTAGACTCTAGATTTCTCTCTAGTTATCTGTTGGAAAATTCTAGTACCAGTTTTTCTCGAATATGCTATCATTAGTCAAACACAAAATATAAATTTTGTAATTTTAATCAAAGTTAATTTGAAATGATTTGAATCCCTGGGTACCATTTTAAGTATTTTACAACTTTTAAACATATCTCTAGTATAATTTACCTATTAATAATATTACTGTATAGTAGTATCGCGAGGATAAAGGCCTTTTTTGTAGTGTTCGTGAAAGGACGGGCATACATACCTGCCAAACGCATCTGTGTGCATTCTTGTTCATTGTGCGCTCACTAATACTAGTATAACTCCGTGTACGGACTTGCGTGTATTTACACTGTCTCACACTACAAAAAAGGCCTTTATCCTCGCGATACTACTATACTAACTTATCTTTCCTAATGCCATTATAATCAGTGGTGTGCTTGTCCTTCTCACGTACACCAATGACTTGAAGTCAACCCTGACTTAGGGCCAGTTGCTCGAAAAACGATAGGAACAGTAGATCACCATCGCCATTACTGATCAGTAAACGCATTGTTTCAAAATACCGATGACACCAGGTAAAAAATAGTTAACTATAGTAACACGTACTGACCTTTTGCTTTGTATTACGCGCGCAAGCGAGATGGCAATATTACGTAAGAGAGAACGCATCTACCAGTGTAGCGCGCCATTACTATGCATTTACTGGACCTGGATGGTAAGAAATCTTACCTTTCATTGGGAGCAAAGATTTTTGTCTCCTTACTGTTACCAACTGACTATACTATTTGTCGAGAAGCTGGGCCTTTTACAGAAAGCATGTCACTGATTATAACATTTTATAATTATAAATAAATCATTCCATTTATCTTTTTCTCGTATTAAATGTTTGTATTTTCATTCATCTGTCCTTACATACGTTTCTTGCCTCCATCTCGTTCATAATATTCGTCACACACTCTGGGATGTCTCCTACTCAATAGCATAGCACATTGTTTTGTTTCATGCACATATAATGAATTGATAAAATAAAAATGCCTTTTAATAACCCGTCTTTATATACTTTGAAATCAATTTGTAAAAAAAGAGCATTTATTTTTTATCTTTATTTATTTTTATATTTATTAGTAAACATTTTACAAACACATGAAGGGATGCGATTCACATTCTTTCTTACTTAAGGCGACTATTTAAGAATACAATCCCTAAGTTACGATTATGCGATACTCAATGACGAATGAATTCCTTAGTGAGCGCTATTGTCCCTAAAACTATCCTTAAATTAACGCCGGGAATTTACCCTGGCAATAACTTAAGGATTTTGTTTTTACAAGTTAAATTTGTAAGAAAATTAATTAATTTTGCACATGATCGTGAGTAAAAAGGATTATTACTTATTTCTGCAATCATATTCTATCCCTATCAAGAATCGTACTATCGTGAGAGAAATCTTTCGCAAGCAATAGCACCTATCCTTGTTTAAGGACAGCTTCGATCGTTGACTATGAAAAAGATTGTGAATTGCTCTTCAGGTCAGTCTCAGGTGGCCACGCTTCCTCACACCTCTTCGCTCACCCATATTTATATTAACCGTATATTTTGTTTTTTAATATGATTTTAACATCTTCTCCATTTTACTAATTTATATCTTGTATTGGGCACCATTTTTAAAGAGTAATATTGTTATTGAATTAGTATTATGTATAGAATTACGTACCATAAGTATAAAACACCAAATATTTGAGTGAGTTTATGTCACATTTCACCTTATCTATTGTTAAACACTTATTAACTTTTCACTGTACCTTTAAAGTAGTTGTAAGAAATTAAACAAAATAGTCGGTAAAACAGTCGGTTATACCGCAATATGTACTATGTGAAAAAAAAACGATTACGATTTTTGCTGCAAAATATGATCCAGACATTCACTGAGAAATCATGACATACCAAGACAAAACTAAAATGCTGAATTTCACACAATCGCAATACGCATTTTTCATTCAAAGTTGTGTGAAAATTTTCACATTTATCTTTCTCCTGTAAAGTTGACTTTTCGTCACAAGGCACGTATTGACATATCGCCGACGATATTTGTAAATAAACAAAAAAATATCCTTATGTAAGTATTTACAACTTTTCTCTTCCTTGCCCTTTAACGTTCCTTCTGATAATGCTTGGAGGCTAAGAGTTTATACTATATACATGATTCCTAATCTCATTCTGTTTTTTCCATCATTTCGAGTAATTTTTGTTGCTCCAAATACAATAACTAGTTATGAAGTCCCCTTAATTTTTTCCCAGGATACAGCCAACAATTATGTATTTAAGCATTTTCTATTAATAGGTACGCAACATCAAGCTTAGCAATACCTAGTAATTTTATATCAATGCTTAAAGTTTGTGAGACCATCGTATCGAGAATAGAGCAGCATTATTTAATTCTATGTATGTATTTTGATTTAAAATCGTCATTTCAAACAAATAATTTTATCTACCATCTGTACATTAGTAATTTAAAATGTAAATTCGATGTACTTCAGTCTCCATATTAAATCATGCTAAATAGTGACCTCTCTCTCTCTTTCTATCTCTCTCTCTCTCCACACTTCTGTATTCTTATGGAAACAATGGTGTAAGGATTTTTCTCTAGTTTTGAATGTTATTCATATTTCTACGCTTCATATTACTGTAATCATGTGACATTTACTTGCACAGTGTTGCCATAGTAAGAGTTTGATTAATATATTTTGATATCTGTATACATTATACCTAATTATATTGCAATAGTTGCTTTAATGTTCATAGAATTAGGCATAGAATCCACAATTAATTAGAATTTTGTATATAAACATTAAATGTATTATTGTTGTAGTAATAATTGTCTATGTATTCTTATAACAGATTTAATATGAAGTTGTGTCAATTTTCTTACATGCGATCTCGCAGGCTACAATAGAACATTGCCCCTCAATAGAAACATATTTATAACTCTGGTTGAGAACACACAGAGGCTACAATGTTTGTCTATACGAAGATGTTTTACGTATAAACTGCTCTTTTTACAATAAATGGGTTATTTTGCTGTTTTAACAAAAAATGGTTTATTTTGCTCTTTTTGAAATAAACAGGTTATTCTGCTGTTTTTACAAAAAAGGGTTTATTTTGCTCTTTTTGCAATGAACAGGTTATTCTGCTGTTTTTACAAAAAAGGGTTTATTTTGCTCTTTTTGCAATAAACAGGTTATTCTGCTGTTTTTACAAAAAGGGTTTATTTTGCTCTTTTTGAAATAAACAGGTTATTCTGCTCTTTTTAAAATAATCGTTTTATTATTCACATTAATTTACAATAATAAATAAATAATACACTTAGTTACAACAAACAATTTATGTATATTTGCTCCAAAATTCAGTGATTGCTACAAAACTCATATCACATCTCGGTTATAAGTGTGCATAGATAAAAAAATCGCACATTCACTATGAAATTATTATACCTAACTATTAAAATCCATTAAATATTATAGTATTTGTACATTAAATTAATATTAAATATTTAAAAGTTATGTTACGTTTAGTAAAAGAAGTAGTGTAAAATAAATAATTAATTTTTATTTATATTGTAATGATCATGACCATAGTATGCATAGCTAATATAGTAAATAGAAGTTATAGTATTGTTAAGGAATCCATTGTTTATTATCTCATATTGTATATTCATTATGTATTATTTAATTAATTAAAGTGTAAACAGTAAATATATTATATTATTATTATACCTACATATATAATATTATGTCAAATGAGCTTTTTAAATTATTTGATTAAAATTGTTAAGAAACGCTTCATTCCTTGTTTTATATTTTCACACCCCCATTTGCAACATAAATGTGGCAGTAGAAAATCAACGTAGTGTTAACAGGAAAGTCGGCTTATACCCTCGCGCCGTTTCCCTTGAGGAGTAAGCAGAGAGGACAGAACCCCAGACTGCCCTATCAATATACACACTCCCTGCCTCTGTCACATTCATACAGTTAATCATACAAATTGATAATTTGGATAATTTGAATCAGAATTAGTAATTCAGTCGGACTCATAATATTTCTTCTTCTTCTTAACTTTCGTTAAACTCAGAAGTCTGTTCTAGCAGGAGGAATCTCCTCTTGCGATGCTGAGCTTCAGCTTTCCCTCCATCTCTTTGGGATCTTATAATATTTATTTATTTTAATTAATGGAAGTTCTGATGTAGAAATTTTAAAGAAAACACCATATATTTATTCATTTATTTACGGCGCAAGCCTTTAACATTTACAATTGTTTTACATATACAAGTACAATACAAGCAACAACAAAAATAAGTAAGTAAAGGTAAATCTGAAACATCTGGTTTTCATTTTCAGCAATCATTTACTAAAATGGAAAAAAAATTACGATGTTCACAATATGAATTTGGCAACATTTTATGAAATGTGCGTGCGATTACAATTATTACGATAGCATAAAATTATTGCTCTAGTCTAGTAGATATCTCCATGGCATTGTTTCATAATAATATTATAATATTTTATTCTCTATGGTTTACCCCTCCAGCCACCCAGGGTTTGGTGTGGCATCTATAGGTTGTTCTGTAAAAGTTCAGTGGGTATAGGTTAGGTTAGGTATCTACAGGGAGGGATGGTATATGATGTTTCCACAGTCACTATCAGCACAAGTATTTATGTAGCGGCGCCATTTTATGTAGGGGATGCCAATTCGCCCCCACAGAGATTCTCAACTAAAAATATAAACATTTTTATTTATCTTGTGTGCATAATATATTTTTTGTGATATATGTAGGTAGGTATAGATGCTAATAGGAATGCGTGTAGAATCGGAGAATGGACATTATTTTTTATTCTATTTAATTAAGGCCATCCACTCATCTGCGGGTGATCGTAGGAGAATGTTGTTCGAAGCAAAGAAACAATTTTAAGTCATAATCATATTTATATTTGTCCTAGACATGTGCGCCGGCTGCAAAAAAGCCGGCGGCGGCGCCCATGTCTAAAATTGCCGGCGGCGGCGCCACGCCGGCGGCGTGGATACAAAGTGGGGGGGGAGCATTCGATTTTATGCATTATTGTTTTAAATGATTAAATACGCATATGTGAAAAGGATAATGATAAAATCGATTTATTTATTTTGATAAACTATGATTATTTCAATGAAAAAGTAAAATAAAAGCCCATATTTGAAAAATAATGGAGAATTTCATTATTGCTTTTTCATGGTACTGGAGGGCAGATTAAAATAAACTAAGCCATAAAGTCAAACGCGTCAGAATGAGCCTCACTATGTCGAGTCAGTCGAACAGGTTTCTCATTTGGCAATATTTGGGCTGTTAGCTAAACGATGAGTGAAATTGAAACTCTGAAATAAAGTCTAGAATTGCGATGACGAGGTCGACCTTCCACAAAATCCAAAACTCCTTGAGCATAAGCTGTAAAAACATATGTGTTGTATGTACTATTGTTTGTAGTTGAAGGGTAATTTAATAAAATTATGTAATTTAATTAAACTGTCTTATTTGCGATGTTATTTTAGGAGTAAAAATAAGGATAATTAATGAATAAACATAAATTATGGCGTTTTTCGTCGAAAGGTGCACAAATTCATAATAGTATCAACCGAAATACGTAATGCTTACCGGTGGAAAGATAAATTACAATTTGAGAGTAGTCTGTAATCACAGTCTGAGAAACCACGTTAGGTGATAGTTTTTTTTTTATTATTGAAATGTAGCCTTGGGTGAGCGAAATAATTGGATTTTAACGTTAAAATATTGAATTATATTCACATTTTGCCACTTTGAAGGTCGTAAACGTCAAAAATTACCAAATAAATATCGTTTTGTCAAGAGAAAAGGAGTCATTATCATTTCCACAGTGTTGTATTGAAACAAATGACGTATAGCGAATCTAGTTAAATGGAATAAAAATAATTTTGATTAGGTACTTCGATAATCAAAGGTTAAACTAATGAAAAGAGAGAACGGTTGACCGAAAAGACGAAAGGCCGCATATTTTGGTCAGATATTCTGCCAAAATTCACGTGGTTTAAAAATTTCAGCGTGGTAAAATCGACCGGTGTCCTAAAAATCGATCAAAAAAACATATAGTTACTTACATAAAAAAACCGTTGGTTTTTCATTTAATTTCCACCACGAAGAACCAAACTATTAATACCTCCATCCCATCCTATTTCTTGTTTAAGAATCGAATAAGTAAGACACAGAAAATTCCCCGATTTTTTTATGCAAAACCAAATGAACGAAATATTAGAAAACCAAATGAACGAAATATTTGAGAAAATTTCATTATTGCTTTTTCATGGTACTGGAGGGCAGATTAAAATAAACTAAGCCATAAAGTCAAAGGCGTCAGAATGAGCCTCACTATGGGCAGTAGTGCAGTCGAACAGGTTTCTCATTTGGCAATATTTGGGCTGTTAGCTATACGATGAGTGAAATTGAAACTCTGAAATAAAGTATAGAATTGCGATGACGAGGTCGACCTTCCACAAAATCCAAAACTCCTTGAGCATAAGCTGTAAAAACATATGTGTTGTATGTACTATTGTTTGTAGTTGAAGGGTAATTTAATAAAATTATGTAATTTAATTAAACTGTCTTATTTGCGATGTTATTTTAGGAGTAAAAATAAGGATAATTAATGAATAAACATAAATTATGGCGTTTTTCGTCGAAAGGTGCACAAATTCATAATAATATCAACCGAAATACGTAATGCTTACCGGTGGAAAGATAAATTACAATTTGAGAGTAGTCTGTAATCACAGTCTGAGAAAACACGTTAGGTGATAGTATTTTTTTTTTATTATTGAAATGCAGCTTTGGGTGAGCGACATAATTGGATTTTAACGTTAAAATATTTAATTATATTCACATTTTGCAACTTTGAAGGTCGTAAACGTCAAAAATTACCAAATGAATATCGTTTTGTCAAGAGAAAAGGAGTCATTATCATTTCCACAGTGTTGTATTGAAACAAATGAAGTATAGCGAATCTAATTAAGTGGAATAAAAATAATTTTGATTAGGTACTTCGATAATCAAAGGTTAAACTAATGAAAAGAGAGAACGGTTGACCGAAAAGACGAAAGGCCGCATATTTTGGTCAGATATTCTGCCAAAATTCACGTGGTTTAAAAATTTCAGCGTGGTAAAATCGACTGTTGTCCTAAAAATCGATCAGAAAAATATAAAATTACTTACATAAAAAAACGTTTGTTTTTCATTTAATTTCCACCACGAAGAACCAAACTATTAATACCTCCATCCCATCCTATTTCTTGTTTTAGTATTGAATAAATAAGACACAGAAAATTCCCCGATTCTTTTTATGCAAAACCAAATGAACGATATTGAGACGACGGAATGGGTTAACACTGCATTAGTTATTATTCGATGTCTTATATAATTACTGAATACTAGCGTCGCCACAGCTGAATACTTAATTTTTTTTAACTGGTAAAGTACTTATTTCGATTTTTGTCTATAGAAACGCAGGATAAATACTTTTAGTTACACGGATCCCACGCCGCCGGCGTAAGCGTTTTGCCGGCGGCGGCGCGCCGACCGTGATCAGCGGCGGCGCGCCGGCGTGGCGCTCATGTCTAATTTGTCCTATCCATATCCATCTGTCTGTGCGCAGCGCACGACGAAAATAAACAGTACCGTGATTATTATGCAAACTAATGGATCGAATCTATGAATTCAAAATGTTCTCTACACTAGCGCGTTACATCGGACGAAAAGTGTTGGTTGAACAATAAGTTTAAGTAATGTGATTTCAAACTTTTTGAAATTTCGAATTATTGGTACTTGGTGAATACAGTAACTTATAGATAGGTACATACCTACTTGATACAGAATGCATCGAGTTTTTCGAATCATACCTACATACTATAATATATAGTAGGTACGTATAGCCAAATGGAATGAACACAGTTTTGAATAGTTACTATCAGTTGGTTCGTATGATTTTGAAACAATCAAGTACTACATACATACCTACCTACCTATTATATTAATTATTGATAGAGTCATTCAAATCATAATTACTGTAGGTATAATAGGTACGTAT
Source organism: Ceraclea dissimilis (assembly GCA_963576895.1). NCBI lineage: Eukaryota > Metazoa > Arthropoda > Insecta > Trichoptera > Leptoceridae > Ceraclea > Ceraclea dissimilis. The sequence goes on from OY756375.1 coordinate 7,019,333, forward strand.
GTAAAATTAGTATGGAAAGTAGGTAAGACCCTATATTTTTTCACACCAAATAGCGACCAATTCTCCACACCTCTTACCAAAAAGACGGTAATAAATACCTTCGATTATTATTAGAAGACTATCAGACCGATCTCCAATACTGTGCGAAGTGCACAGCACACGGAGTGGAGATGTATCAAATACATCCTATATAGTGAATGTGAAGGGACATAACGATTCACGACAACGAATTAGGGGATTCAAAGTAATCCATATACCTACTATATTCCAGTTCGCCAACTGTAAGAAGATGTTCGCTACGAAAAGTTTCGCATGGTCCTATATTTGGCATGTTCCAATAATGCAAGACACACAGGGTTACCCATGCTCAGGAACCCCCTTGCTCTTTACGATACATTGTTCCTATTACAATGATATCAGAACATTGTCAGGGCAGCATTATCAACAGCAATAGCAGGGGCATGGGAAAAGACTGAGCCTTGTGATTTCCCTGATGTGTTCCTTCGATTAACTTTAAAGACCGTGGTAGAGTGGCAGTATGAGTATGGGAATGACACAGGTAAAGAGGAGTCTTGTGGCTTTCACGGGTGGGTACCAATTAAGAAAGTCGACGATGTGAATCTGGTTCTACGACTTTCTTGAAGATATTGGAAAGACGGGGAAAAGACTGAGCCTTGTGATTTTCCTGTGTTCTCTCGAAGAATTTTGAAGGGTGGAGTAGTAATAGTGGTTACACAAAAACATATTAAACCAACCTCCGTGAATTCACGGGTAGGTACCCACTAGTCGTATGCTATAATCAGCATTTTTTTGTTATATAAATAATATCCCTTACTGTGTACTATTATCTTGTAATGGGTTAACCGGTAGAAATCGCGACTTCGCGATATTATGTTCTCACTAGTGAGCAGTCACATCTCACCATTGTTGTATTTTTATCTTATTGTTCACTTGAAAAATGAATAATAATAATAAAAAAAAACTAATTAATTATATATCATTCTTCCAGCAGTCATATTCTTGTCTTCTAGCTAACCCAAGTAATAAAAAAACTTGTATTTAAACACTATGAGAAACAGATGAATAAAATATATAAAAACAAGATAAAATAATAATACTGGGTGAAAAGAAAAGAGCTACACTGCAAAACACGCGCTGTCTCTAGCCTCTAACAGGGATTGACTACCTACAGTTTTTTTTTTATATAAATCTTTTTTCAGTTCTTACAGTTTGAGGAGTCGTGATAAGCGCCACCAGCCACCCTTCTATAAGTAAGTAAGTACAGGGGTAGGAATGGCACTAGGCGAGAGAAGTTTTATCTTTTATTTGTATTTGATAATACTTGCGCGTTATTTTAATATCAATATTAATTGTTTTAATTTCGGTAGGGCACTGGGTGAGATGTTATCTGCAGTACAATATATCTGATAGGTTTGTTATTATATGTATTATGCTTTATGTCTGGGTGTTAGGGGAAGGGAAGGGGAGGGAAGTGCTTAATCAAACAATGATTATATTGTTAAACACAGACGGGGTGATGAAAATATAGACAATAAATATTATGTAAACATTGTTACAATATTATTTTTAATAATGGATGTATCTAATTCAACGTTAACAATTATTTTAAAATGGAATATTACATATCTATCTATGTAGGTCCTGGTAGGTCCCAGGCGCGAATATACCTAAAACACGATTCCCATCGAGTTTCCTTTTGGATAGAACTGGGTATAAGAAGCTATGTCTTTAATTTGACGTAGTGCAATAAAGAACATTAGCCCGGCTTCCCTTCTACAGAAATCAACTCTTCGTCACTGGTAGGTCCCTACCAACACTATACTTTTATCGCCAGATTCAATAAGTCACCTAGCAGTGTTGAAGAGTGGATTTCTCTTGCAGGGAAGCCGGGGCTAAATTTTTATATTGCAATTTATCAGATTAAACATTATTATACTTATTATTGTATAGGTAGCAGGCGCGAAGCTACCTAAGAACACGATTTCCATCGAGTTACCTTTTGGATAAAGTTATAGATATAATAGTGTCTAATCTGACATAATCCCATAAGAAATGTTAGCCCCGGCTTCCCTTCTGCAGAAATCTACCCTTCGCCACTGATAGGTAGGTACAGTAGGATAGCGTGAGGGGGGGGGGGGGCGGGAGGCCCCGGGCAGCACTCTTTAGGGGGCGACATTTTTTGGGAAAATTTAAAAAATTCGCCAGCGGCGCTATCTTTCTCTTTTTGTACCATATTAGTAGATATCGACATTTTAGTTGTCCCACTGGAAAAAAACTCGGAAAAGTTTGCTTGCGGACGCTACTTTTTCTCTTTTACGCCACATCAATATCAAAATTTAAGTTGTCCCACTCCAGCCTAGAAGTTCTTCATGATTCCTGTAACTTTTCAAAACCTACAATAAGTAGCTCCCTAATCAAAAACCACTTTTTTCTTGACAGACTATACTTATTCTCTCTTAGAACTAACTATTCTAATAAAAAGTAGGTAAGTACCTACTCAATAACAGTCTACGTCAGGTTAGAAAAATTGGTGTTTCAAGTACACTCCAGTACGACCACTTTTATACGAATTGTTTTTACGTTATTACATAATGGTAGAAATCATGGGCGTCGTCAGGGGAGGGCAGCTGCCCCCCCTAGGAATTGGAATATATATAGTGTATTTGTTCATCGTATTTATTATGTAACTGTGATAGCCAAGGTAAATATTACCTACTCTCATTGGTATGTTATGTTGTTTTGTTTTCGTGTTTTTATTGTTTTGAATTGAAACTTTGTTCTGCGTACACTCTTCGACGCAAAGGCTGAACGCTGTAATGCCGAAGAGTGTAATATTTTACTTAAATAAATAAATAAAATAAAATATGTTTTTCCATACTAAATGATAAAACCTCACAATAAATCATATTATTACCACAGATTTTCTCATCATGACTTAACTTTTCTAAAATTAATATGGAAATCCATCAAAATACAATTGTTTCATAAAAAAAATTGTCTGCGGCGCTATTTTTTGTTGCTGTTTATGAAAAACATTTTTAATATAGGTATACTATTCGTCCGTTGTCGTCCGTTGAAAGAAATGGATGTTGGTGTGGACCTGAATGGAGTGAGGGTATGTGCGTTGATGTTTGCGGATGATTTAGTACTAATGGCTGAAAACGATAGTGAGTTACAGGAAATTATATCCTGTGTGCATGGTAGATGCGAAAGAAACGGGATGAGGATGAATGTCAACAAGACGAAAGTAATGGTATTTGAAAGAGATGAGATAAGGACGAACTGTGCGATTAAAGTTGGTAATGAATGCTTGGAGCAAGTTGATGAGTATGTGTATCTGGGAAGCTTGTTTACAAAAGATGGTCGATGTGAAAGTGACATTGAAAGAAGAAAGTTAGCAGGTACCAGGGTGAATGGGGCAATTGGGCCAATAATGAAAAGTCGCAACGTATCGACAAAGGCAAAGTTGTTGGTGCACAACGCCATCCTGGTACCAACACTGATGTATGCAAGTGAGACATGGACATGGCTGAAGAAGGATGAATCAAGTATAAATGCGGTCGAGATGAGATCGTTAAGAAGAATGTGTGGAAAAACATTGAGAGATAGAATAAGGAACGAAATGATTAGAGAGTTGAGTGACTGTAAAAAGGATGTTGTGAATAAAATGAAAGTGAACAAGTTGAGATGGTTGGGTCATGTGGAAAGAATGAACGATGAAAGAATAACGAAGAAAATTTACCTGGGTGAAAGAGGAGGTGTAAGGAAACGCGGCCGTCCGAGAACCACCTGGCTGGACCATGTCGACCAGATACTCAAGGACGGACGTGTTTTGAGTAAAAGTAACCGGAGAGTATGTATGAGGAACTGCATGAATGTGACGGAAGCCCGAAGGGTGTGTCAGGATAGGAAAGTCTGGCGATCCGTTCTCTCTGCCTACCCCGCAAGGGAGGTGGCGTGAGGGTATAGAATAGAATAGAATACTATTGCGCAAATGATTATGTACATTTTCAAATTCACCAAACCACATCACGACCTTCTTCACAATGTCTCACAAAAAAAAATTCGCCTGTTTTTTTTTTTTTTTAATTTTGTTGACCCCCCTAGGCTGGCGACGCTCATGGTAGAAACATTACGAACAATCATTCAATTCAATAAAAATAATTTACGATGGTACCTACCCGCCACAAAATAGTCCCTCGAGTGGGGGAGACGCAAAAAAAGCGAACATAATTCCAGGGAATCGTTAAATAAAAATCAGAAATTCCCAGCTGAGTTTTACGACAACCCTTTTGAAAGGTACATACCTAGGTGGATTTTGATTCAACCGATTGTTATATTTTATTAGATTTTTATCTGTTGGCGGTCCCCCCCCCTCCACTACATCATGTAGGTACTTACTATATTAAGAGCAGACGTACCAACATAATAGGACACCATATGAAAAACATTTAGTAACATCCTTTCTCACTATGCGGACTGCGGCGTTACTATAATTTCTTTGCCGCTACTACTATACAATCACTTTATTCCAATAATGGGGTAACTAGCGAACGCCGTGTTATAAGAAACATTCTCTTTGACAATCAGACTGGGAAAATAACGAACCTGCAATGGCAGAAAAATATGACAAATATTTTATGGGATTTTTTTAACATTAATTGACTTTTACAGGACACTCGAAAAAATAAAAAAAAAGTGGGGAGTGGAGAGGGTGCAATTCTAAAACCCGGGGATGAAGAACCCCTAGTTCCGAGAAAAAATTAAAGTGTTTTTTATCACTTTTGATCGATTTTGATAGAAATTAAATTTTACAGACCATTTAAAAAAAATCAAAAAACATACTTATTTTCGTTTTCACATTAAAAGATTTTATATGGAAAAGAATGCACAATTATCTCGATTTTGAAGCTAGGAAAATTAATATTATTAGAATTATTTTTCGCTGTATAGAATGCATGTAATGACAATATGTTACCATTTTTCTATTCTGTATTGTATGTGCTGCTGTCCACTCATTTTCTCACAATTCACCAGTTCTCCACTCGTCATAAATAATGCACCATTGTTTTGATTCCGATGCAGTAGCGCCTGTTGTGAATGACTGTGGGGCGGGGCTGTGTTTGTTTGTAAATAAAGGGACATCGGATGTAATCTATGTGTTGTCTATTCCATTGAAAGGGTGAGGAAATCATTGGACACCGTTGTTTATTTTAATATTTAACAATGTAAACTAACGTAAAGAGGATTCCCATGATTTGCAATGCAATAAATTTAAATAGAGTATCGTAACTGAATAAAATATGAGATTTTTAGTTTAGTACTCCGTAGTAAGCAAAAATGGCAGTGGGCGGGACACGTGGCAAGACAGGACAGTGTCAGATGGGCACCTAAAATCCTGAAGTGGAAGCGCTGGGAGAACAAAAGAGGCGTAGGAAGACCCCAGAAATGGTGGACAGATGACATTGTCCAGCTTACGGGTCGTAGATGGGAGCAGATATATAGCCCAAGATAGAAGACAGTGGAAGAGTTTAGAAGAGGCCTATGTCCAGCAGAAGAACAGTTAGTAAGTAAGTAAGTACTGCGTAGTTGGGGGTCACCCCCCTCCTGCCTAAGACATAATAAGTAGAAATTTCGTAGACTTTGACAGGCAACTCAAGTGAGATGTACGACCCTATGTGTAAACTTTAATCACTGCTCAATAAAAAAAAAACAGATACTAGGTCATATTTTAAACATCAGGTTCTCTTACTCGAATAAGCAGATACTAAGGGTTGCCCATCAATATAACGAATTTATTATTCCCGATTTTATGCAACCACTTTGACATAATCAGCTCTCATTCAGTAACAAATTAATGTTTGAAATACTTTATCACTGCATCTGCATGTGTTGGATTTTTGTTGGAGTTCTGGACAACAATTTTTGAAAATTGCTTATAAAAGACAAACAACGATTTTATTCAGGGCTCACATACCATCGGACAAGCTGGAAACCTGGCCAGTCCACCACTGAAGAGTGTCTGAGAAAGCCACCACTCCGATGGAGAGATAACCTTGTTAGAACAGCGGGTGATCCAGAAATCCAGGATAGAGCACCCTGGAAATAAATAGAGGGGGCCTTCGTCTAGGAGTGGACGGGAATGGGCTGACAAGATGTAAAGTTGTAATGTGATAGTGGAGTGGGTCGGCACTCGATCTGAATTCGTTGATTTGACTGTGAAATTGAACGCGACCCCAATCAGACTTTTATCAAACATCTCTTATAAGGTCAGTGAGTGAGAAAGATGAAAATTCCTACCGTAGAACTTTCAATTATTACAATAAAATTTGAATTACAATAGGGCACTTAGTAAAAGAGATGTATTTTAACAAAGCGTTATTACACTCGTAGTATAAATTGTGTAAGTAACTTTCTAAACTATACTAATAATAATATTCCTTTTATAAGTAGGTGATCTTCCTTTCTTCTTATTCACCCTCCCCATCTGTAACTTAACTACCTCCAACTAGCACCCCTCTCTCCCACCGCGAATCCTCCCTCCCCCATCCTCACAAATACATGCTATCTACAAATTCGTAAAACCCGTAAAACACACACTAATACACCCACGTGTAAAACAATGTAGAATGAAGACAGTTTAGACCAATTTTTCCTGGATTTATTACCTAATATTAGTACCCGTAAAAAAATACGTTTTTCATTATTAGGGTTCGTATATCTATGAATAACTTCTAAATCATTCTTCATCCTACACAGTACGTGTAACAACTCATTGGAAACTATAGGGAATCGAGTTCGATTTCCGATTCAAATATGTCAAATATTATTAATGAGCTCATGCTAGGTTCAACATTGTAACCAAACCAAGTTTTTTTTAATAAAAGGATCTGGGCTTGCATACACAAACCCAAATACTTTCCTGCACACTTTGCACTAGGCTAAAAGCCTGTATCGCAAAGTGTGGAATACATCGCCAGCGCCGGGGTTTGAACCTGGCACCTCCCGCTCGAGAGACTGCCGCTGAGTTCACCATACATTCCTACATTGGGGTGAATTGGAGGAGATCCTGATAATTCTTTTGTGTGCAATTTGAACAGTTGAAGTATAAACAAATTGTATCTAAATAAAAATACATAGATCAAAATTAATGATACCTACTTAAGCACTGGGAGAGATTAGGAATACCGACCGATTTATCAGTCTCTCTACTCTAAATGAACAAAGTATGTGGTATCAGACGTTACCTACAGAAATATACAACTTCTTAGATAGGAGTATCATGGTATATAAAATATATTGCAATGTATATAACTTAAACAAAATTTCCTGTTTAATAAAATCGTCTAAAAGTCCCCTTGGTGCAAATAAAAAAAAGTTAATTACTATGATACCTCAATGAGATGCTTCTGAATAAATAATGAGAGAGAGAGAGAGTCTTCTCTACAGATAATAATGTAATTTTCCCTAAACTGTATTCTTAATAATATTGAGCATTACTACCTACTCCTAATACTATATAGCTTCGTACGATATTCTCAATTTTCCGAACTGAACCGATGGGGAACGAACATCCATTCAAAATATACCACTAGATATAGCTATTATATTGTGTAGGTATCTGTAGAACTCGAGATACATTTTCATCCCCCGATTTAGTATACAAATTCAGTAGGGGGCGAACCGTCGCGCTATACGTCGTGCATGTCGGGTTTTTCCGCGAAAAGAAAATACGTTTTCTTTCGTGCGAAACATCGCGTAATATCAACACAACATTCGTCTCATTTATCAAAGTAAAATTTCATTAACTGTATCCTAATGTGTAATTTACGATTATACGTTGAAATGGTATATTATTTTCGTTTAAAATAATGTACATCGTTTGTGGAAAGTGCGTCTAAATAATATTGCATGCAATAGTTTGAAACATTAAGATTTCATCTCAAGAAATAGCAGTAGAAAATAATAATATATTATTTTACCGTTTTATCAGAGACAATTCGGTGCCAAAAAGTCTTGTGCTCTGCGAGAAAAACGGTAAGTTGGAAATGAATGTATATTTTCATTGTTTCGATTGTAGAGATTCATTTGTTATTGTTATCAATCCGTAAAAGTTTTTCCCATTGTGGAAATTTTACATAGCAGAAGTTCGCATTCATTTTTTATTATTTGACAGTACCTACCTACCTTCTAGATAACTCCACAAGTACATAAATAAAAAGTAAAAAGGGCTTCAGTTCTTATTTATACTACTTTTCATTCATTATAGATACTTACCTACTAGGTGTAACTCCATGGGTAACTTTTCGAGCTAAAAACAAGTGCGTTTGAAATTTATTTAACTATGAGATAATTAAAAAAAGGACGTCTTATTTAGTTAGCATGCATTTAATTAGTTGCAGAAGAAAGCCCACTGATTATGGAACGAAAAAAAAACGAATAAAAATGTTTTCGTAGCATTGGTCTATCTATCTCTATCTATAACCTCACGCCGTGTTCGTGGCAGGGTAGACACATAGAAGACAGAGCACCAGACAGCTCTATCCTAACACACATTTCTAGCCTCTGTCACATTCATGCAATTTGTCATATGTCATGATATATCCGTAATACATTTTTCTAATGAAAACCGAAAAATACGTACTCTATAAATAGATTTCTAGAGATCTCAAAAGGATGTACAATGTACATACATAGAATGAAAATCTTTTCAAAATTGCATACAAACCTGTCTGAAAATCAGTCATTAGTCTGAAAGAAGTACATCTTACTCAGTACATTGTACGTATATCTGTTAACAAGTTTAATACTTACATATTATTTGCAGTACAGTATGAAGTAAAGTAATGTCTCAAGAAAATGATTGTGCACGTGGTTTTTGTTTTGATTTTAAAAAGTGCCCCCACACCGTATACCGACATTATGCATAATACATTTATTTGAGTAGGTGTATGTATTACCTGACATGTAAAAGTTTAATGTTTTTCTGCGTAGGTAGATTGTACCTACCTAACATGCGTAGGCATGTGTAAATATTGGGTAGATATTTTATCTGTTGTATGTTATTTAAGGATTTTTCACTGGGTGTATTTTTCTTCGAAATGATTAAAGATCTTCAGTATGAAGTATATTTTGTTTAGAAATTGAGTTCACTGAATAATCTTCTAGTCTACTCATTCGCTTTCGAATGGAAATTAGAAATACGAGCGAAACCGCAATGACCTACTATTTTGTAGACATTTCTTTTTTGAAAATTGTATGCATCTATTCACAAAATCTCGATGCACCTAAAAATAACGAGATCGAGTTTTAATTGAAACTTTGAAACTTTGTTTACCTACTAAGTACCTACCTACCTAAATTTGATGAAAAGTTTAGTTACGATAAACATTTTGCAAATTTTCACATAACTCTATTTTTTATCCGCCATAAATGAACCATTTTTACATAACTACAATAGTCAGTTCTGATTTCTAAGATATTTTTGTAAAACTGTATGTGTATGTTGTTCGCTTAAAGAATGCAATCGGCTACACAGTTTTAACAAACTACAATTAACCTAAGATACTTACGATCTACATCTTATTAATTAAAATTATATATTTTTCACATACGAGTATTCTTGAACTGTTTTTAGGAGAGAATTCAGTGGAAGGCTTCCAAAATAAAGGTTCGACACAAGTGGTCAAAATCGCCCCGAGTTTATGGAACATTAACCTATAATTTCCATAATGTAATAAAGTTTGGTGGTAGGTACCATCAGTACCAACCTTCCAAATGATATTATTTTAATCTTTACGCAGCGTGAAATTATTGTTCCAGAGTCTGGGCAACCAGAACAGCCAACATAACTAACTACATATACATATACGAGTACTTATACACGATGCTGGGCTGGCATGGCGTTTAGTTAGATTAACATTTCGATATAATGAAATTGGAACGTAGGATAATAAAATATGGGACATGCAATGTTCAATATAACAAGGTTTTTGCGTAATATTCAACGTGTTACGTAACCAAACTATAGAAAATATTATTATACCTACGAGTATGAAAATCTATGGAGCGGATCCTGTAAAAAAGTATCTGGGTTTCGTCTCGACAATGTGATGTTAATAATAATTAAACAATAAATTTAATGATACATCTACAATATTATCTACTTTGTATGAAAGTAGATCTTACACACATTTGAGTATTTCATTAAATTATTATTATTATGGAGTTCTACAAAATGATAATCTATTATATAAAATAAAGTCGCTTTTTTGTAAGTGTTCGCATATCTCCCGTATTTACCGACGGATTGCTGTTAAAATTTAGAACCACATTTGCGATAATGTACTCTGTGTTTTAACGTCACCGGTTTTTGAAGAAAAAGCTTTACCTAAAAGATGCCATGATAATGAGGGGATCCAAGGGTTGCGTGACGTCATGTGTGGCATCGAATGAAAGGGCGTTAGAAAAGAAGTTCAGATCTTAAGTCATATTTTGTCCAGCTTAAGCCTATAAAGTATGCCGGGTTGGTTTGTCAAATTTGCCATTGCGAAGCACGGGTACTTCAGCCAGTAAATTAATATATTAAACACTTATTATTATATTTACGTACAAGAAACTCTCCCTCACTTTGTTACGGTCTTCCGACGTTTCTGCGTTATGTTCTAGAGAGGCTTTAAGTCCAGTACTTTTTTTGGACTATCTGATATTAGAGAAATACGACTTGTCCAATTCGATTAGTTTTCTTGTCCACTGTAAAAATAAAATATTTCGATTCATGCATGGAGTAGGTACTAACTAATGTATCAAGAGTCAAGAGGCCCCAAAGCAATTAAACATCTAAATTATGGTTTCGTTCTTCTTAGGAAAATTTAGGCTTCTTCTAGTGCCACAATTATTCAACAGGGTATAGAGGGCAAAATACCTACATGGTACACGCGTGGTAATTAATTGAGAAGTTGAATAAAATAAAGTAGAAAATATTGACTCTCTTACTGGGCGTGATGTTACAGTATTTAGTACTAGCTACTTTTAACATTTTAGTGCATTAACAAAATCCGATTTTGAACCTTAATGCCGCGGAAAATGACCGACCGTGACGTCATAGTTGGGTCCGAGACTTTTTAAATTTATTTTTCTATTTTTATTTATAAAAAAGGATCTGGGCTTGCATACACAAACCCAAATACTTTCCTGCACACCTTGCACTAGGCTAAAAGCCTGTATTGCAAAGTGTGGAATACATCGCCAGCGCCGGGGTTCGAACCTGGCACCTCCCGTTCGAGAGACTGCCGCCTCAACCAACTGCGCCAACAATGTACTTAATCCACAAAACCTTAACCCACAAAATCTCATTAAAAAATAGAACATAGACTCGAGAATCGTTTTACTGTAGTACGAAAATTCGTATTTCTATTGAGTTTTAACTAAGCCATCCAGTCTTCATAACAGTCCTAATTACATATGTCTGTAATACGAGTATTATTATATAAGTATGTATGTAATACCAGTATTACATGCTTCATTGGGATATTATGAAAATTAGGATATACTAACTCGAAGGTAAATAGGTAGAGCTGATAATTATCTCATTAATTTTCCTTCACCGGAAACGTTACTCGGAAAATTAATTCCGATATACCTAAATTTCTAAGTCAATATTGATCATACCTTCTCTGCTAGTTGGACGGGATTTGGAATATGTTTGTATTACCTATTTATAATTTTGTATACTTAATAGATTTTTTTATATCGTTTTGCGAACTTTTTATTTGTGTTATAAAAATATGAGATTATTATTGGACGATGGATGAATTTTCTAATGGAAAGAGTAATTGTGTTTGCTTGCGAACAATTATTACAAAAAATATACATATGTACCTAAATAGAAATTAGTGTATTATATTAAACTAGTGGGTACCTACCCGTGAAAGAATCGTATGTTTTTGTGTAACCACTATTACTGCTCCACCCTTCAAAGTTCCTCGAGTAAACACAGGAAGATCACAAAACTCCACTTATATGTCTACCTAAATACATAGGTATTTTACACACATATAGAAGGTGGGTACTTTAAATAGTTCGATTTGCAATCTTTACATGTATAGGTAACTACCATATATTATGTATGAGAATTCGATTTTCATTTTCTGTCACGTCGTATAAAATAGTACTTACTTGATTATTTCCACGAAAGAAATATTTCAAAACTATTTTCATTCATAATTTCATTAGTAGGGACCTACTGTTCTAAATTTCAAATTATTTTCATTCATAAAAAGTGAGACTTCGACGAATATTTCTAGCTACCCAAGAAGGCGTCGCTGCTTTAAATTTACATACATATTCATGGAACTTGCAAAATTTTCCAACGGGCAAGCGTTACATACCTACATGACTTGGATAATACGAGTATTATGTAATAGAACGAGGTGGAAGGTTTTTTTAACATTGGAAACGGAGATTTTTTATTTTTATATTTGTTTTCTAATTTTCTTGCTCTACGAAAATTTGATAGCTAGATGTAGTATTTCGTGCAGAGTTACAGAGAAAAAGTCCTTTCCGGGCTGTGGTCATCGCTGCCTGCTCCAATGTGTATTTGAAAATATGGGTAACCCACCCTGTTCCGCCCCGGTTTCACAAAATATTTAGAATATAGTTTTTACTATTTAAATTAGTCAAAGTCAGAATTTATAAGAATGTTTTTGCTGTTCAACTTGTCCATTCATAAACATGAATGATGTTGCTGATACAAACTGAAATTTATTTATGTAGTCAAAAAAAGGGAAGTTGGATGGAATGATAATAAATTATAGAAATATGTAAATGATTTGTTTTGGTGTTTTGATTATGTGCCGCCATTTCTTTGTCATTACAAAATTTATTATCTCAACTGAATCGTGAAGTCTACAATGAATCATTTCGTTGAAATGGACGACAATATTTAACTACAATTATTTTTGGTTTTACATATTATTCTTGTAAAGCGTTGAATTTTCTCTACATTCCGTAGTATATATAATGCAGCATTCCTACAATAGTGTAGAAGAATTAAGGATGAACACTGTCGGGCTTACGACCGACCTCGGCTGGCTTAAGTTATCACTTTACTGCACTCGAGAAACATTTGCCTTTTCAGTTCACCCCGGCTGGGATTCGAACCCAGACCTTCGTCTCGCATAGTAGGGATCTTATCCACTACATCACGAGGGGTGACGGCTGTATTGTAGAATTCCGTATAAAATGTATACGTATAGTCGTATACCTACATGTATATACTTTATATTGACAATATTTAATCCATACTAAAAAGATCTATGGAAAAAGTGTAATCTAACGACAGTGACTATATAATAATTAATTACGTAATGCAAAGCAGAATAAACAATGTTTGTAAAAGTTATTTATTTAAGAGGATTGTTATTTATTTATTTTATTTTAAATAACACACGGCGCAAGGCCATTACTACATAAATGAAGCTAACAGATATTACAGTAAAGAAAAAAAGTATGGCAAAAAACAAACTAACATTCAACAGCACTCTTTCATACACCTCACACATACAGGATAATAGAAAGACAAACATTCAAAAGCAAGCATAGCAGTAGTAATAAACAAAAATATATATTATATATGTATACAGGGTGTCCCGTAAGTCAACGATATCCCTGGAGGGGTGATAGACCAACTCATAACGGACCAGAAAAACGAAATATGACCTTAGTAAAAAATCGCTCGTTCTCGAGATATCGGCACTTTTTTGTTTTTCGTGAAATTCTACACCTTCGCTCAGTTTTTCGATCGCCACGGTCACAAAATTCAATATTCTAAGATTCTAATTTTTGATTCATAATCCTGAATAATCCACCTATTTCATTATTATCCAAAATAAAACGTACTATATCATAATTTTGAAAAAAAGGACATCGTTTCCGGCTCTCGAGTTTTTTGCTTTTTATTGGCAAATTTCGATTCCGTTACACTGTAAAAAAATTGTATGACATTAAGCTGAAAAATTATATTAAAAACTACCTCATTTAGTGTAGTTTTTAAAAAAGTACAAAACTGGACATAGATCCCTTTCCAAAAAAAGATATTACTATTTTACTTCAAAAAAAACTCATTATAAAAAAAATCTAACGCAGGGTAATAGGTTCCTTAGGTCCACTATTTAGAGAAGTGATAGAGGATAAAAAAATATAAAAAAAGTATAAAAAATGCATGTCCAAAAATCAACCGTTTTGGAGTTATGGCCTTTTGAAAATTGAGGTGTATGAAAATTTCTCATTTGGGTTTTTTGACAATAACTTACGAACTACTGATTCGATTTTGACAAAATAAACTAAAAATCATAGTCAATAATATAGGCTTTCGATAGAGATCCTTATTTTGGCCTTTTCCTTAAAATCTAGTGAAAATTCTGTTAAGAAACATGTATTTTTGTGAAATAATAATATTTTTTTACAGAATTTTCACTAGATTCTAAGAAAAGGCCACAAATCAGAATCTTTATCGAAAGCCTATATTATTAACTACGATTTTTAGTTTGTTTTGTCAAAATCGAGTTAGTAGTTTGTAAGTTATTGTCAAAAAACCCAAATGAAAAATTTTCATACACCGCAATTTTCAAAAGGCCATAACTCCGAAACGGTTGATTTTTGGACATACATTTGTTATAATTTTTTTTCATATTTTTTCATCCTCTATCACTTCTCTAAATATTGGACCTAAGAAACCTATTACCCTGCGTTAGTTTTTTTTTATAATGAGCTCTTTTTGAAGTAAAATAGTAATATCTTTTTTTGGAAAAAGACCTATGTCCAGTTTTGTACTTTTTCAAAAACTACACTAAATGAGGTAGTTTTTAATATAATTTGTCAGCTTAATGTCATACAATTTTTTTACAGTGTAACGGAGTCGAAATTTGCCAATAAAAAGCAAAAAACTCGAGAGCCGGAAACGATGTCCTTTTTTTCAAAATTGTGACATAGTACGTTTTATTTTGGATTATAATCAAATAGGTGGATTATTCAGGATTACGAATCAAAAATTAGAATCTTAGAATATTGAATTTTGTGACCGTGGTGATTGAAAAACTGAGCAAAGGTGTAGAATTTCACGAAAAACAAAAAAGTGCCGATATCTCGAGAACGAGCGATTTTTTACGAAGGTCATATTTCGTTTTTCTGGTCCGTTATGAGTTGATCTATCACCCCTCCACGGGATATCGTTGACTTACGGGACACCCTGTATAAGTATTGAGCATGGCTTAGACATTCCATATCACCATTCATGCATATCTCACTCATATAGATATACACAACAATAAGACAGAAGTATTTTCTATTATTAATTATTTTTACTATAAGTGTTTTTTCTTAATTAATTGCTATAGGTATTTGTTTTGCGTTTGTAATTAAGATTTTTTTCTTAGTTTAAAAAATGTTTTACTGAATTGGTGATCAACTGATCACAAGTTGCTCAAAACAATAGGTAGTGATTAAGATAAAATATACTATGACTTGCATTGTAGTAGCAGATTTTGACGAAAAGTTAATTCCTTCCTATGTTGTAAAAGTAATAAAAAAGAATGGAAGTAGATACATAATTATATACTAACCTAATAGTTGGAAAAATATTTAACATATTTTTTTATTCAGCCATTTTCGGAGTTGATTATATAACCCATTTTCAGTAAATTAGAACGATAAGATGCAGCTCGTGAAAATATTAAGACAAAAAGATGTGGCATTTCTCACTCCCATTGTTCCATCATTTGCCTTTGTAATTTGTAAGCTGGAAGCTGGAAGTAAAGACTTTTATTATTTTTTGGCAGACACTTATTCTTTTTTTATTTTCGTCTCATCCAAATAAAGAAAAAAAGCCGCGGAGGTTTTTCATTTTTTAAATAATAGAGGAAGTCTTCGTTTAAATATTCAACAAACAGATTTAAAGGTTTTTGCATCCCCGGTTTCTTTAAATTCTCTTTGTTGTTATTATTGCTTGATTCAAAACTACTCCACATAGAAAATTAGATGGAAAGTAATTCACAGTACACGCACGGATACTTTCGTTTCTTTCCGTTTTCATTCCCTTGTATAAAAGCAATTTGGTATAATTGTGTTGTGTTTCTTGAATATTATTTTTTAATTACACACAGGAAGCATGGAAAATTAAATATTGGGAAATTTGTAAAGCGGATGTAATTAACGCTACCCACCATATTAAAAGAAAAACAGTAAGTATAGGCAATTTAATTCACTATTTGATAAAACTTTCCGTAGTACAAAGTAAACACATTAATAATTTTCATTAATTATTACTGAAAAGTTGAAATTGATTTTTGGCAATCACAGAGTTTATTTCATATCTATGAAACACCGTGGGGATCCTTATAGACATAGCATTGTATTAGCTGCCGAAGGGTGGCAACGTCAGAAGATATGCTATGTGTTACATGCAGGTGACTATATTATGTACCCTGCAGAGCAATATCCAGGTTACCAAGATATTCGACGACTTCATTATTTTATATAATTTCGTAAGAGACGGTGAAAATAATGAAAATTCATAATTTTTCAATATAATTTGAGAACCAAATCAACAAAACCTTACTTTTGTATGTAGGTCTAAAAAATTAGAAAATTTAACTGTCTTGGAGTGGCTCCACTTACGAAATCTAATATTTTGTAGGGAAGGCGTAATGATATGTAGAAACTTTTACTTTTCGCAGTAGCCAATATACCTACTCGTTACGTAAATGTATTAATATTATCAAATAAGCAAATACGAGAAAAGTGTAGTAATCATATTAGGTATTACTAGGAGAACATGAACCATATGGCTAAGGAACAGCTGTTTATATAAAATGAGTGGTTTATATTGAGTACGAGATGTTGTGTTATAACCTCGTACAAGTATTTGTACGGGTGTTGAAGTGTATTATTATAGAAGCCGGTGCCGGCGAGAGCTTAGGAGATGCATTGTGTGTTTGTGTGGTGAATATTCCAAATATTATCTGGAGCTGAACTAACGAGAGTTTACTTAAGATATTATATTTTGGAAGATGGAAACAGCTGAGACACTAGAGACATAATGTAATGAAGAATTATTGTGGGCAAACTTCCTTGCAATTTTGGTTAAGGAAATTGTTTTATTAAAAGTACTCCAATCTTGACACACCATTTATAAAGATTTTAAAGATAACAATGAAAAACATGATGCCAAGTATCGTCAAGCACTATCAACTTTATGGGGCAGTCAGAACAGAATAAAGGATACTTCTCAATGAGTTTTTTTTGCATTTCATCCTGTTAAAAATAACGTCATTAAAAAGATAATATACACAACGTGATATCAGAAAATTGCTTTGTCTTCATAGGAGTGTAATCCCGATGTCAGATAATTTGACCACCAATGTAAACTTCTAAACCACCTTGGTTCGATGGTGTCAAGGTAGACTGCGTGATCTAATACTCTAAAGTAATCTAAAGAGTCTTAAGAACTGCTTCTCTAGATCAGAAAGGATGGCAACGGATTTTGAAGGCAGCCAAGAGACACTAACCATCCTAACGCTAATCGAATGAATAATTGATATAATTAATAATTTGTGTGTATTTTTTGCGTACAAATAATAGTTCGTAGCTCTGTGTAATATTAATACAACGCAGAAACAAGTTTCACAAACCTCGAAACCTTTCGAATTTGCTTATCTCCTAAACTCTAATCCATACCAACACGTACTTATATAGGTACAATTTAAGGGATGCAAATGACAAGATAGAAATTATTAGTTATGTACTTACTGTCAATTTGGTGAAACATTAGGAATACCATCAAAGACGGAAAACTACTGCAACGAAGGTGTGTGAAAGATGCCTAATATTTGTTATAAAATTATTAAGTACATTTAATTGATGTTGGTCTGCATAACTGCTTTTACAATACAAGACTGAGAAATGCTAATTTAGCAACAGGCGTGTAAAAATCAATGGAATATTAAAATCTAAAGGACGGACGTGTTCTGAGGAAAAGGAATCATAGAGCGCGTATGACGAATTGCAAGAATGTGACCGAAGCCGGAAGTGTGTGTAAGGATAAGAATGTCTGGCGATCTGTTCTCTCTGCCTGCCCCGCAAGGTGTGCGGCATGAGGGGATAGAATATAATATTAAATTAAATAATGAATATTATTTTATTATGAATGCATATTTACAAAACGCCTCTGTCTAGGAATTAGTTTCACATTTGGACATTGATATTTTATTCTTGAAACGAAAAATATTTATTTATTTATTTATTCACATCAACGGCGTGAGCCTTTTACACAACTTATGATACAATAAACAAGTTAACAATATTTATTATTTATATGAATCAAAATTAACAAAGTTATGAAAGAAATAAAAGAAAATAAACATTACATATTTGTACATTACATATGCACACACATGCAGAAAAAAGTTAAACAAGATAATAAGAAATAAAATGCTAGGCATAATGTTCCCTCAACCCCATAAAAAAGCATTCATTCCTCGCTTCAGTGCAGGAACCTGCACATCACACACGATGATGATAATTTACAATATTGAAAAAAAAAAATACCGATGTTTTTAGTATTTTTGGCTCGTCATCCCTTTACAATACAGTATATCCCAGAGCAGCGATAAGAATTTGCATAGGAAGGCGACCCCATATGTCTTTCGAGAGAAATCGATAAAATGGAAAGGGTGATGTGCTTCAATCATTTTACAAAGTTTTTTTTTTATTTATTGCGCGCTATATAATATGGATCTTCGGTTATTTCATATTTTATTGGATATTAAATGATAAATTGAGGTGATTTTTCAAAACTATATTATGCGAAAAACGCTTACACATATTATATTTGTTCATGAGAAGCGTAGAAATCTGACACCTACAGCCTTGCACACACGAGAATAATTAGTTTGCTTCATAAAAACATGTTCGTGGATCATATGGCTAGCATGGCACATAGCAAGACAAAAAAATGACAGTAGGTAGAAATCCAGACATATTAAATAGAGAGTAAAATGTTTTTACAATTGGATTTGCACCTTGGAAGTCTATTAGCCGTCAAAATTTCAACCCCACTCCCTTTGACAGAACACGTTATATTTATTAACGACAGTTGCAGGTTAATTAGCGCCGCAAACAATATTTTCCCATAGGACTACATAAGTTTATTATTTTCTTTTTCTACTTTTTTCATTATTTTCCTGAAGGATTCGCTTTACTTCGGTAATATGGATAGGCCCTTCAATAAAATATTCTTATGATTTAATTCACTATGTGGACTGCTTATTCTTGTGGTGATTAAATTACAACTGTAATGATTTTATACCGTGTGGTGAGATACAGGGCAATCAGACCTAGTTCACCCACGGTTATGCTATTAAACATAGATGAGCTGTCCGCTAGATGAATGTTAACACAAAAGAATTGAAGTGACTAGCTATGTTTTTTACATGTATATGTAATGACCAATAAATAAATCTATATATCTCATGTTATATCAATATAATGCCTTAAATATCTTTTTGCTCTATTCATCTGTAAACTAAACTATCCAACAGGCAACATGTATAATTGTATATATATGTGAACTATAAGGTTCCAAAAGTTTGCCATGTACAATGTTTCTAAGTATATTAGAAAACAATATCAGGAGTCAGGAGCAAACAAAGCCAAAAGTCTCCTCTGTGAAGAACAAAGGGGTCTGGTGACTTACTTGATACAAGTTGATCCTTGTTTATTGTTGACACTATTATTCCTTGTTAAGGAATCATGTACTGCTTCCTTTAATTTTATTGACATGGGATAATCTCTCATACCCATTCATTGTCTTCTAATACAGGACATTGGACACCAGATAGCGTATTATTATGAGGAAATACATTATTAACTAGACGACTCTTTATCAAAGATAACAAAACTAAAAATGTTTACAGGTTTCAGATTTTTTTTAAGGGTTCTGGGCTTGCATACACAAACCCAAATACTTTCCTGCACACTTTGCACTAGGCTAAAAGCCTGCATCGCAAAGTGTGGAATATATCGCCAGCACCAGGGTTTGAACCTGGCACCTCCCGCTCGAGAGACTGCCGCCTTAACCAACTGCGCCAACCATGTACTCATTGGGGTTGGGCTCAGTATAATGATAACAATAACGCTAACAACTTAGTAAGAGCTTTTTTCGAATCGTGTTATTCTCCAGTACGCTGAATCACAAAGCATTAGAATTTCTTTAATTTAGCCAGCCAATTGTATTATTTTTATATCGTTCATCTATTCTCGAATTTTTAAATTGTGGTACTCATCAGGTCATCTAGTCGGAAGACCATATATGGATAGTAATTTTGATGATTGCAACTCTTTATAAATCCCAATATTCTTCAAAGAGTCAAGACTGTGTTCAAAATTGTAATGAATTTCACTTTCCAGTATTGTCATACTAATCTGTTGTTCATATTCCAAGTATAGGTGGTCGTCATCTGGTGACCAAACTCATAATGAAGTACCTACATTATAATATGATTGGATCTTCTTACGTAAATCATCTCAAGAAAGTTCAAAGTTTATAAGTAAGTAGGAAATTCAATAACTTGCGCCGTAAGACAGGGCGAACTTTCGATATTGTTGTGTTGGAAAAGTTCTATTAATTAATTCCTAATGAATTCAGAACTTGATTAATTAAATAGTTTTCACTTACAACGTGTAGCGTTTCTCTCTACGTAACGCATTTACATAGTTAGTATTAATTATATTCATAATTTGAACATAAATCTACCATATGCCTATGCGTCTCTAGTGTACATAAGTTGCTTTTATACGCTTTCAAGTTCATATATTCATTAGTTACCTATGACGCATGCGAACAGGTACAACGGATCAATTACATTATGATATCTGTTCCAGTAGCAATATAAACAAACACAGATACAGTAATTCAGAAATACCTACCGGATAATAGATAAAAAACTGAAGAAGAAACTAAAGTTAATAGAAAAGAAAATCATTTATGAAAATCACAATTTATGTTTTTGTGAGACCATCGGAATTTTTCTTACATGTCGTAGTTGAATTTAACAAGTATACACTAAATACCAAAAAATAATCTCAATAGAGGGCCGTGTACAATATATACACGTTTCATGTCTAAATAATATCACTTTCTAAATCCTAACGACTACTATAAACATTATTTTTAATAATTTATTTATTGGTAGAGCATTTTGTCGGGTATGTTCACTATTGACTGATCGTGCATTCGGTATACCGTTGCTGGTACCATCTTCAGGATGATGTCAGTCAATCGAAAAACATTCGCAATGAGAAAACCCGGCAAAACGCGCAATCCATGGATTCATTACGATGCGAAAGCCTGCAAAATTATTTATAATTTTTTTTAGCAAGATATATGAGCACTAGCTGTGCAGTAGGTATACCTACAGTGCTACTGATATAAAATTATTTCTGATGTGCTTTTATCCCGCGAAAATTGATTTGGTAAATGGATCTTTATCCTTAATTTAATTAAGTACTTCATTTTTTTTTCAATTTAATTACCCAAATTACTTCAGTTAGTAGCCGTATATCACCGGTATTGATTTTCTTACAAAATTTGACTCTTTTAAGAGCTGCAAGGAGTAGGTATGTATCTCTGTTACGACAAGGCCATCGATCTTCATGTTGGCAACTGGAATGGCTTCATAGGACGCAACCTTTCAAATGCCAGGAGAATATTTTTTATATTACAAAGTGCCTATGTAATTAAATGGAAGGAATTCCGAGCTAACGTCTTGGAAATTATTTGGGGTACCTATGAGATACAGTCGCTTCACAGCATTCCAACAGTTCTATCACGATAGATAAACGCATATTCAACACACGGTTCAATATTGCCCTGACATCACGAACTTATATTTTAACGAGTATCTGCTTTTTATTTTCGCCAAAAATGAGATCAAGCTCATTCCCCGATCTTCGAATATGGAGCAGAACATACAAATGGATCATGTAGTTGACTGTACTGTCCGTTATTTTTGTACAATCCAACGAAGGGTTGTAGACAGACGATGCGAAAATGTAGCACTGCAAGTAGTGACTAATTAGAAGAATCCCACATTACGCTGGACATAGGCCTCTTCTAAACTTTTCCAATATTTTCTATCTTGAACTATCTGCTGACATCTGCGGCCTGTAAGCTGGACAATGTCAACTGTCCACGTTTTCTGTGGTCTTCCTAGACTTTTTTTTATCCAGTCCTGTCCAATCCAGGATCCTCTGTGATCACCTAACACTGGTTGTGTTGTATGACATGCCAGCCGGCATAAAGGCATTTTTATGTTGTACCGAATGCCAGAGGTCATTAGTAATAAAGATTATAATTTTAAAATGATGCCAAAATGTTGTAGATGCATGAAGGGGTGAGATGTTTTTTTTTAATTTTAAGATTCACATAGCGTAATCTCGAATAGGAACGATAAGCGGGGTTCTTGCAATAAAAGCTGTAGGGATTCGGAGGGAAATTCAACGCTATAGAATAATGCGTACCTAATATAATTTGAGGGTGAATCATTCACCCAAACAAAAATCACAATCAACAGTAAGGAAGGGAACAATTATTATATCCACATTGATGTTTATCCAAGCATCATACAATGCTTGATTACATTTTTTCCAAATTTCCAATTTAAATAACGTCATGTTACGAGACTTGGGTGAGGATGATGAGGGATGAAAGGCGAGAAATAAAATGCACAAGAACTTTAATTCGATTAGCCAACTTTCTTTTATAAAAAAAATGGCAAAAACAAGCTCATTGCCTTTTTTCGGTTTTGTTGATTGATTTGTTTAGATCATAAATTAATTCATACTCGTATAAATAAATCTAAGTTTCTTATTTTTAAAATAAGGACTACATTTTAAACAAATATCATTCTTAGTTTACTTTTTAATCTTCTGTAAAATTGATAATTTGTCGATGAGCTTGCTTTTTTACGTGGACGCGACTACAATTTTGCTTGCTACAAATAGTGTGCTTGCCGGACATCGGGTATTCGGGCATTTTCTAGCCGAAAGTTTGGCGAATATTTAACCATAAGATGATTCATTTAATAATTATCATTTTTCTTTTCTTTTCAGAGATTTTCACTGCTGAGGACCGTGACTAAACACTTCAATTCAATTTAATACGTGATAAAAAACTTTCAAACATTACTTTAACTTTAAGATTGTTGCCAAATGATCGATGACTATTGATTGTTCAAGACATTAATATAATTCGTGTGTAATATTGTTCTAGTGATGTGAAGCAGCGATGTATAATATGTGTAAGGGTGATAGTGTCAGTAGTATTGCAGTTAGAAGGAGGAAGAACATTACCACAATATGGAAGATTCTCCTTGTGATGACTTTACTCACCAATATAATAAGCGGTAAGTCTATTCCTTATAAATAATTAAATCGTTGTACATAATTTTTTCCTCAACAGTGATTAGAGGCATCTTCATTCACATAATGCAGCGTTATGTGAACTCCCTTAAGAAGGATGGGTGTTCCGACGCTTACGAGTCGGCTTTGACTGGCTTTAGTGATCACTTTATGCCCAGGGCAACGTTCACCCATTCCACATTCACCCATTTGCCCTGGGCATAAAGTGCCAGCCAGCCAAAGCCGACTAGTAAGCGTCGACACACCCATCCTGCTTCCTACCCAAGGAAGTTCACATAACGCTGCATTATGTGAATGAAGATGCCTCTCGTCTCTGTTGAGTAAGAAACTTAATGTAATTCCGTCTGTGCAACAGGTACAGATTAATCCGGTTTCATACCTAAATAATTTAAGTAAATCTCAAATAGTTGTACATTCTTCACAATCATGTTTGCTTAACATGAATGAAGCACTTATCGTTATTTATTCGTATATATGTGTGAAACATACCTTATAAAATTCACGATACGAACATGGTATTCTTTTTCTCTCGTATGTGAATGACCTTTGTACGAGGTGTCTGAGAATCAAAGCTCCACATCAAAATGTATTTCTCAAATACATAATATTCTATTGCCCTTGGCGTCGTCTCATGGATTTCCCCAAAATTACAAAAAGAAAAATATGAAAACGACAAAAGTGCAATGATGATAGGTAATACAATAAACATATAATGGCGACAGTCAATAGAATAACAGGCATGTAACTTTTTCTGCATGAGCTGTGTATTTTTGATTATGTAAGTTTCAATCTTAGATATTATCGTTTTTTCATTTTCGTCTTAGATTCATCTCATCTTATGCTGGGGATAAATTTCGAATTATTTCATTTTTTTTTATTATTTATTTCTAACTCTTTAATTTTTATTTTTGATTATGTTTTTTATTTTTGTTTTGTTTAATGAAGTTGTGATTATTTTTATGTAGATGAATATCAATACCAATCAGAGTGGCAGTGGGCTCCAAATGGCATCTCGACAATAACATCAAATCTGAGGGTGTATACGGGATCATCAAAAACAAAACTCTTTTACAAATCTCAAGACTTTTCGAGATTGGAATCGGGATTGCAGCAACACTGTTTTGCGAGAGACACAGAGAAAGCTCAAGGCAGTTCTTAAATTCAGACACAGCTGTTTAACTTTAAAATACTACTATTCATGAAAGCATCTAGAGTTTATTATGAAGAAAGATGGAAGTCGAAAGGGTGCGGATTATTATGAAGCCTTGTATGAGTAGAAAATATTACTAGTAATACGCTGGGATAGGATGGAATAAGGAATATTTCGTATAGACGTGTGAGTTGAAATTGTGTAAGTTTTGTGAATCAAAAAACAATGTCCTCAGACACTGTCGAGACGTTTTGAAAATCTGCCAAATTACAGTACGAAGTACCTACAGTATTCTGCTGCATGATGCGGCTCTTATAACAAGATAAGTTATATACACCAACTAGATAGATTATTGCAGGGCTGGATGAATTAAGCATGAATTATAAATAGCTTCAGCGTTTAGACGAAACTTTGAGGTTTGTTCTGCGGTAAGAGAACTTTGAGGGAAACTTTACAGACTAATACTTCAGGGAGAGGAGATAATAGGATAATAATGATTATTTATTCATAAATTATATGAGTATTATTATATTATTAGTTTTTACGAATTTTAAATGGCATTATTGGAATATTTTATATACAAAAATCATGATTCTAAAATACTATCTATGTATTTCTATTAATCAGTGTTTTTATATTTTCTTCTCTCCTGAAGTCCTAAAAGCGCAGGAGCATATAAGGAACCATCTCATTACTATACTATAATTAGAAAGTACATAATATAATTTTTATCTTGCAAAGTGTGGATACTTTGAAGTTTTTTTTTTACCTTTCTCTGGTTGTTCAGACTAGCAAATAAAAGTCTGCCCTACGTATTTGGGAACAGACAATAAAAATTCTAAAATAAATTTACCAAGGATCAAGGCTGATAAAATATTAAAAAGGAAATTCGTAAACAGTAATAAGTATTCTTTATATCTTTCTTAGAAGACATTGGTAGAGAGAAGGTTTTAAGAATGGGACTGATCGCGTTCTTGTTCTTGGAAAAAATGTGCTCTTGACACCGATTCTTCGTTCTTGACAACACTCAATAAATATTTACAAAGATTTAATTACACGAATATATCAGCAACGAAAATAAAATGTAATATTAATATTTTACTCAGTCATAACAATTCTGAGAAAAAAATATTCACTCAATTACATTTTTCAGTTGGTTAGGTACACAAACAATAATAAATTTGTGTAGGTGTCCTTGATCTTATTTATCTCTAGGTGATGTATGTGGGAAGTATCTGGGGATGTTTTAAAATTAATTTTAATACGTAGGAGGTGGAGAAATATGGAACATAATAATTGATCTAATTAATTTTGTTTTTGACATCTTGACCTTTTCAATTATCGCGTCAAAATAATAAAAATATAACTTCCAAAATGGGAAAACAAAAGCGGAGTCGGAAGTACACAGAAAACTCGATAGCGGGTGGACAGTGAGTAAAAAAGGTGAGCAACAGAAAATAATTGCAACGTTTGGAAGAGGCCTGTATCCAGCAGTAGAGAGACCAGGGCTCAAGAAGAAGTTTTCATGTAGAACTACCTAGTTAAGTGTCTGCTAAAATAGTTAAAAGTTTGAAAACACACGTAATGGCACATTGGTTCCCGCCAAAATTAAGGTAAGTTCTTCACCCTGTCGAAGGTAGGAAAAACAATTTTTCATAATGTGTCTGCATTGTCCATGGCAGGCCAATATCATCAAAGCAAAAGACAATTTTAGTGAACGACTACTAACGCCCCCTAGTGACAGAAGTCATACATATGTGTTCTATTCATCATGTCACCTGAAAATCATCAGATCTGGTACCATTTAAATCTCGAATTCCGTCTAGCAGTTTTCTCTTTACATTGAATTAACAACCCACAAATGAAAGTACTGGGAATGTAATACTATTTATTGTATTTATAACAATAACTGTTATGAGAATTATTAATTAATGATGTATTTTTACCTGGAAAGGAGCAGGAATGATTTAATTATTGTTAGGAAACTTTACAAATGCGCTGAGTGAAAATTTTCAGTTAAGAAGACGCGGAACAATGAATCTTTTGATTGCCTTGTAAAATGGATGGGTTTCTACTTATTAATTTTATCAATATTTGAGACTCCTTGTCCATTTTGCGTCAATCTAAGAATTGTGTTTATGTGTTTAAAGAATTGGAATGAGTAATTGGATAACACTATAGTAAAAATAGCAAGAATTTAATACTGAAAAAAATTGAAGATAAACACATACAATCGAAATACTTACCTATTTTTTTTAGATTCGAATGGAAAGTATACGCGATCGCAAACTCAGGGTCAGCTCTGTAACTAATTATGTGCTTATTAACTAAAACCTATTGCGGAGAGACCCAGACTGACGAAAACCTCCTCGTATGTCGAGATATCCCAGTGAGGTGCGATGCGCGGGACCTGATGATGGTCACTGACAATTCCGTGGTGTGGGTGGCCTAGTGAGGAGGAGCTCGGACCCAAAAATGAATGAATGAACTAAAATAAGACGTTATTTCTTAAAATTATTTCTAAGTAAAATAAACTTAGTCCAAAATTTTTGACTCGAATTGTAACTTATTTGTCTCCGGTTACTGTTCCCGTAATTATTCAGTCTCCGATTCTACGTAAACTTGTTATATTAGGAGTTATTATTAATTTATTTATTTCATTTTACGATTGTTTTGCGATTTTTATTTTACTGTTTTTTGTCCATATTGTGTGTTTACATACTGTTTAAAATGTGATTCTTTTGTCTATTTTTGCTGTATTGTGTGGCTGTGTACCTTTATTGTATTGATATTTTTAACTTTTTGTATTGTAACTTTCCAAACGCCTTGTGGCCATCAAAACTATAAATAAATAAATAAATATAATATTCTTTTATTTATAAATTGTATATCTACAAATAGGAAATGATTTCAAATGTTGCTTTTTTTAAGGAAAACTTTCTAATCCTTGATAAAGGTAAAATCGTTTTAAGCGCGAGAAATGACTGTAAGAGGTTGAAAAAACAATTGTACCATCACGGATGTAGGAAAAGGAAGTAATAAAGTAAAAACTAGAGAATAACATCAGAAAGCAAAGTCCTGAGAAATGATACTCATTATTGCGAAAGGTAAAAAATCCACTTGGTGTAGAAATTAATGACTGGGGCGAAATAGGGTTGAAGCAAAAACTACACTAAATTTTTACAAGGTGAAATAGCCTGCCTAAGATCAGACAGCTAAAAATATGACCTATTTGTTTTTTAATCGAAATTCGATTTAAATCAAAGTTTACACATACCATTATACATCGCTATTGGGCTGCCTAGCGAAGTATAACCGCATCGCCCCTAATAGGTTCCCCTACGTGCTTTTTCGCATTAGGAATTGCGTAAGAGACAGGAGAAAGTATGGTCAATGACATAAAAATCCTTACTTAATTCCCTGAAAAAAAGTCCCATACATTTTTTCATACGACTATAGAACATTTAAATCACATTTCGATTATAAAACAGGTAGATCGTATTTTTACCGGTCGGATCATAGGCTAAAACTTTTACCCTTTTTTCACAATAGGTATTTCTCCAACAATAACGAAAGGATTATTTTTGGAAAACGCGGGAAGCCATTAGGCAATTTTTTTTTTTTGTTTCTACATACTTTATTCCCACGCCTCAAAACGCCCATATTTTTATTAGGTAGGTACTATTATATCATCGGGGTTCCGTTATTTCTTTCCGGATTGATTCTAAGTAGGTATGGATTACAGTCACAGACCTTAAGAGTGTGCATACCGATATTTCAAAAATTTCTAAAAACGGGAGACCTTCTATCTTGACAACCGTTACTAAAAATATGCTTTGGAACAAAATAGGGTAAATGCATTGAACCTTTATCTAGGGAAAAACCATAAAAGATTTTTTATATCTTGTATAGATTTCTCAAAAAAACAATTTTAAAAACACCTCTGATCTTTTTTCCGAAAGATGGAAACTCTTTTCCGAAAGTCGCGGAGTAAAATATTTTTTTTGTACTGATAACATGCATTAAAATCTAGGGAATAACCGTAAAAGTTTTTTGAAAGACACAAAATTAACTCCAAAAAATGAAAAAAAAAACGCTATTTTTACAATACGCATAAGTGCAAAAGATGCTAGAAATATATGAGAAGGCCGTCAGTACTAAGTATTTCAATACTAGGAATTTGAGTAGTTTGGGATAAAAGTGGTCAAGGTGTGCAACCTCTAAATGTTATCCAATCTTCTGGAAATTTGGCATATACCTAACAGGGAACTTGGTCGTAAGCAAAGTCATATCAAAATCACACTTTCGGAAAAATGAATCAACTATGAGATGTTTTATAAAATGGCTATGTATGGTTCCACCGCAAGTTGTCAAGTCACCCAACCACTTCGTAAATAAGCTAAAAACACGTAAACAACATTACCGCGATGATAATAAAATTGAGATTACTAAAAATGTATCATTAATTATTCATCGTGGATCGTGGACTTACTCAAAATCATTTTCCACAAAAAAAAAAACAGGGTTGTAACGATACATAATTTTGCCGATAAGATACTATACCGATTTCAGTAAATAATCCCCGATACCGATATCGAAGCTTGTAGCTAAAAAATGAAATAAACCATGATGTATTTTTCTACCACCTACACATTTTTACCCAACTACTGGAGGGTAATATTTTTCAGGCGTTTGCATGTGCCTTTTTAATGCATAAAACTGGGTTTCATATATCATCATCAGCCTTCACTCATCCAGTATTGAACATAGGCCTCCCTTTTCGACTTCTACATTTCCCTATCCATCACTAGTCTGTGCCAATGCTGTCCCGCTACCTTTTTGATGTCATCAGACCATCTCGGCCGCCATTCTAGGGTAAGCTTGGTCCATCTATCATCCGTAGCTCTTATTATGTGACCAGCCCAATTCCAGTTCTATGTGATTCGTCCATGACCTTTGCCTTTTTCTCTGATCCTCATACATATATTAATGTATTTTCTTCTTCTTGTTATTAATATAGGCCTTGTGGCCTGTTATGAAGAAGGATTAGCCTCCTGCGATGTTGATTCCCATCCATCTCTTAGGTGGTCTGCCCGGGAGTCGTCTGCCCTGGGGTTGGCCGTGCAATGCAATGTGAGGGAGCCTGGATGGCTCCATTCTCCTTACATGTGCATACCATTGTCTGTATTTTCATTTACTAAATACATTTTTTAACATAAGCGCAAATTTGAAGAAAAAATTAATAGTCTAAATTTCATGAATTTTCATCAAGCACGCAAAGGAATTTTTTCTATTCTATTCTATACCCTCACGCCACCTCCCTTGCGGGGTAGGCAGAGAGAACGGATCGCCAGACTTTCCTATCCTGACACACCCTTCGGGCTTCCGTCACATTCATGCAGTTCCTCATACATACTCTCCGGTTACTTTTACTCAAAACACGTCCGTCCTTGAGTATCTGGTCGACATGGTCCAGCCAGGTGGTTCTCGGACGACCGCGTTTCCTTACACCTCCTCTTTCACCCAGGTAAATTTTCTTCGTTATTCTTTCATCGTTCATTCTTTCCACATGACCCAACCATCTCAACTTGTTCACTTTCATTCTATTCACAACATCCTTTTTACAGTCACTTAACTCTCTAATCATTTCGTTCCTTATTCTATCTCTCAATGTTTTTCCACACATTCTTCTTAACGATCTCATCTCGACCGCATTTATACTTGATTCATCCTTCTTCAGCCATGTCCTTGTCTCACTTGCATACATCAGTGTTGGTACTAGGATGGCGTTGTGCACCAACAACTTTGCCTTTGTCGATACGTTGCGACTTTTCATTATTGGCCCAATTGCCCCATTCACCCTGGTACCTGCTAACTTTCTTCTTTCAATGTCACTTTCACATCGACCATCTTTTGTAAACAAGCTTCCCAGATACACATACTCATCAACTTGCTCCAAGCATTCATTACCAACTTTAATCGCACAGTTCGTCCTTATCTCATCTCTTTCAAATACCATTACTTTCGTCTTGTTGACATTCATCCTCATCCCGTTTCTTTCGCAGCTACCATGCACACAGGATATAATTTCCTGTAACTCACTTTCGTTTTCAGCCATTAGTACTAAATCATCCGCAAACATCAACGCACATACCCTCACTCCATTCAGGTCCACACCAACATCCATTTCTTTCAACGGACGCATACAGTTGTCGAAGAACAGATTGAACAACCAAGGAGACATGACACAGCCTTGTTTTACTCCTTTTGTGAGGGTAAACCACTGTGAGAACGCACCGTTCACCCTGACACACGCAGAGCTCTCCGTATACAGCGATGAAAGTGCACGAACCAATTGGCTCCCCACCCCGTAGTCCGACAATACACGCCACATTCTTTCACGATCCACGCGATCATATGCTTTCTCCAGATCTACGAACGCACAG
Source organism: Ceraclea dissimilis (assembly GCA_963576895.1). Taxonomy (NCBI): domain Eukaryota; kingdom Metazoa; phylum Arthropoda; class Insecta; order Trichoptera; family Leptoceridae; genus Ceraclea; species Ceraclea dissimilis. The sequence goes on from OY756375.1 coordinate 7,050,425, forward strand.
AACAACTTCTGGTGTTTATCCAAAAATTTCTCCGCGACCATTCGCAGGGAGAAGATCTGATCGGCGCACCCTCTTCCACTTAGAAATGCACCTTGAGCATCCCATACCTTACATTCCGTAATCTTTCTCACTCTTTCAATCAATATTTTCGCGTACAGTTTGCCCACAGAACTCAACAGGCTGATGGCCCGGTAGCTACCACATTCCAGCTTTGGGCCTTTCCCTTTATATAGAGGACATATGACAGCCCTCCTCCAGTCTTCCGGGGTGTAGCCATCCCTCCAATACAGGTTGAAAAGCTCCCAGCACCACCTGAGAGCACTCGGACCACCATGCCTGATAAATTCCGTAGCTACACAGTCATATCCTGCAGCCTTACCATTCTTTGCCTTTTTTAGCGCATTCCCAATCTCGCTCATACTAATTTCATCGCTACCATTCTCACTTACAACTAAATTCGCTGCTCCGCTAGACTGGTTCATACCGGCATTACTTTCAAACAACTCTTCAAAGTATTCCTTCCATCTTTCAACCACTTCTTCACCATTCATCACTACGTTGCCGCTCTTGTCTTTAATACAGTTCATACCATTCGCCTCGCATCCAGCCCTTTTCTTTTTCACTTCCTTCCAAAATAACTTCAAATTTCCTTCCGCACTCGCCGACAATTTCTCACATTCTTGCTCTTCGAGCATAACTTTTTTCCTACGTACGATATCTCTTACCTCCCTCTTACAATCCTTGTATATTTCAACCATCCTTCCTCTTCGTATGTCATCCGTACCCTTCGCACTCAAGACATTCTTCCATGCATTCTTCTTTTTTAACACAACATCTTTCACCTCATCATCCCACCAGGCAACACCTTTCTTTTTCCCTATCACCGCCTCACCGCATGATTCTTTTGCACTCTCTACCAACACCCCTTTCAGCATACTCCACCGCTCATCTACTGTCTTCTCCCTTTCATTGTACACTTTCAACCTATCATCCACCCTCCTTTCAAACTCATCTCTCACATTCGCATCACTCAGTTTTTCGACTCTGATTCTCCTGGAGGGCTCACTCTTTTGTGTCCTCGACCGCCAGCCAGAGAACAGATCAATCCTTGACACTACAAGGAAGTGATCAGTCTCCAGCTCGGCGCCTCGAAACACCCGAGTATCTATGGTAGCCTTCCGGAGCCACGAGTCCACACACACAAAATCTATCATAGACCGTTCAATCCTTCGACCTTTACTCTTTCTTTCCCACGTGTACAGGTGGATCTTCTTATGTGCAAAGAACGTGTTCGATACAAAGAGATCCAACTCCGAACATACTTCTAACAACCGCTTGCCATTGTCATTCACTCTTGCGTCACCATGCGCTCCCAGCACCCTCTCAAAGTTTAATCTCCTAATACCTACCCAGCAAAGGAATTTTAACTAATAATTAATCGGCGGTACCAATTGTCTCGGCCGATATAATCGGCAGATCATCCACAGGTATCGGAATCGTTACGTCCCTAAAAAAACATCTCCTTATACAATTTATCTTGAGAATAATAATGATTAAAATCTCATTAAGATTTTTCATGGTGCTCATTATCACTGATAATTGCTTGTCGTTATTTATAATGGAGAATTTCAGTGAAGTATAATTAAATTAGATCCGTTATACCTATTAATTAATTCCTTCTTACTTTGTGTATTTTCTTTTCTCCAGGATAACTTAGGTTTTTTTTTCTTAGCTCTTTTAAATAATAATAATTATTTCGTATATTTTTTCATTCCATAATCTTGCGAATGAAATAGAAATTTTATTAGAAAAATTTTAATAAGTGTTTTTTTTTAACTAATGAGATTTTGTATTTTGTAGGTATCTAACTGATTTAACTAATTGTAATATAATTTATTTTAGTGCTTTTTTTCTTTGTATACAATTAGTTTAAGATTATTAAAGTCCTTCATTAAATTGCATTTTTTTTTCAAAAGTAATAAAAATAGCGCCCACTTTCTGCTTTCTATGCTTTTTACACGCGAAATGGCAAGTAGTTGGCGGAAAATCCTATTGGATTCTTAAGAGTATGCATACCGACATTTCAAAAATTTCTAAAAACGGGAGACTTTCTATCTCGACAACCGTTACTAAATATGCTCTGGAACAAAATAGGGTAGATGCATTGAACCTTTATCTAGGGAATAACCGTAATAGATTTTTTATACCTTGTATAGATTTCGCAAAAAAATTTATTTAAAAACACCTCTGACCTTTTTTCCGAAAGACGGAAACTCGTTTCCCGAAAGTCGCGGAGTATTTTTTTTTCTTGTACTGATAATATGGATTAACATCTAGGGAATAACCGTAAAAGTTTTTTGATAGACGCAAAATTAGCCCCAAGAAATGGAAAAAAACGCTATTTTTATTATTTTATCATGCGATTGTCACGCAATTTTGAACCTTAATGCCGTGGGAAAAGACTGTGACGTCATTCCTGGTGCCATGCCCTTAATAACTTAGTTAGGTCCTCTGCAACCAAATAAGTGCGTACAAACACTACAAACTAAAATAAGACGTTCTCTTTTTCGTAGAAAAAATAATTTTAGTTTTAAAATTTACAGAATTGGATCTAATATTAACAATTTATAATATTCTTATTTGACTTTCTTATTTTTTCCCGTTATTACTTTGCCCCTAAGCGTTTCTTTAAAGAGCAAGGGGGGTCATAAAAGGTCTCCCAGCTTAGGGGCTGCCGTACCTCTCCCCATTCTTGCTTCGTCTTCGCCGGAAGAGCAAACTAATTATTACGCTCGTATGTACAACGCTGTAGGTGCCAGTTTGTTCACACATAAACATTTTTGAATCGTGTTTCACGTGAGTATGTAAACATGGTATCACATTTGTTGAGTGGTGCGTATTATTTCTTCTCACGTCGCGTCATTCCAAATGGATCCGCTAGTTCTCACAGCATTTCAGAAATTTTCGACGCTTGGTACCTCTACCGACCGTCGCTGCAAACACTAATGTGTTTTTCGAGAAAGCAAGTAGATATGTGTTCCGCGATTGGTAGGTTATCATATGTTTTTTAAAGCAGCAGAAAAAAAATACTGAGAATCTTTTGGACAGGGGCTTCGCACAACTCCATTTCAAAAATGTTTTAGGTTCGCTGATTGTTTACAATTCAATTAGCTATAACTACCAACAAGCAAAGTGGAATAGTACTACATATTTCAAGTAAAGGATAACAGATCTGAGCTTTTAAAAATGTAGTAGGTATGTAGTAGGTACTTACATAAATATTTTGTACAAATCGGGAACACATTACGAGCCGTAGATTTTTGAAAATTTTTGTCATTTCACGAGTTACACGAGTTAGTTTATCTCGTGTTTACAACGACGGTCGCTAGAGGTACCATCCAAAATTTCAGAAATGGTGTGAGAACTAGCGGATCCATTCCAAATCCTCTGACGTCATTGTCATTGGGTGTGTACACACTTTCAATTTCACTGACACTTGATATTAACCACTTAAATCTCCAAGAATACAATTGCCTGAAGGGGTGGGGTGTTGAGACTGTTGAGGTGTTTTACTCAATAGAAAAGGAGAGAAATTATAGCTATCAAGTACACAAAAAGGTACAGTATTATAATAAACAGTTGTAAGTAGATCATCTTAGCTGTCAGCTTCAGGTAGTATTACACACTTTATTTATGCTTGGATCACCGGTATTATAAATCTGAGAATTCTCCCATCCCTAAACACGAGTACATATATGAATTTCTTGTTTGGATTGTCGACGTGTTCCACCAACTATGCTCAGAGTTCATTCATCTACCGTAGTTGTTCAGTGTATAATTCGTTTTTCAGGAGGGACCTCTTTGCATTGATAGGGCTCAGTTCAAGAGGGGTGTATCTGGGTCACTGTGGTCCTCGTAATATTTGAGTTTTCGCTGGTTTATTTTCGCTGATATATTGTAATAACTGTATGCACTCTAAGATAATAAAATATAAATAAAAAATGAACAATGTTGTACAACAATTCGTACGATGATCGCATAACTTCTGTATTTACCGCATCATTTTTATTCACCATTGAATGATTTCACATTTGCTTTGCATACCGTAAAAGTGAACAATATAATATTGACTTTTTGTAATTATTTCTGTACAAATGTATCCAAGGTATCAATAAATTGATACCATCCGCATATGTCATGCTACGAGTATAATATGACAAGTATAATTGACAGTTACGGAAATATCCCTTTAAGACTCCTATTACGCTTGGTCGACGAGGGCAGGTAAATTAATCGACACAAATGGCGAATTCTAACATATGGCATAGAGGCGAGGGCAGATACTGTTAGAACAAAGAGTATGCTGAGAACCACAGAAATGAGGACGCTGCGAGCCATTGCCGGGAGGACTCTGAGAGATCGGGTGAGAAACACTGCAATTCGAGAAATCTGTGATGTCCAAGATGTAGTCAGATGGGGACGACAGCGGCGGAGATTCTGGCACCAACATGTATCAAGAATGAACAATGCCAGACTCCCATACATCGCTTTGCATGGGGTGCCTGATGGTCAACGCCCGCCAGGAAGACCACCGAAGCGATAGAGAGACAGCTGGAGTTCCACATCACAGGAGAACAATCCTGTCAATACAGACTCGCTGAGTCTAGATGCAGTTTAAGAAGAAGAAGAAGAAATGTGTCCATCGATAAATAGCAGATCAGCTGAAAGGGTGCTGGATCTATATTCCACTGAGACTCGACCAATGATGCACTTTTTCTCCCTCATTTCACAGTATCCGCAGGTGTCTTCCTCTTCAAGTTCCATTTTACGGAGATGCTCCATAAGCTGACAATGACCTGTCCAAAAAAATAATATATGTTCAGTGTTCACATTACAAGTAATAGATACTGTAATATTTGTTCACTAGGGCGAACTTGTCGGAGTGCCAAATATGCGTATACTCCAATATGTATTTACTACTTTATCTTTTTGATTTTTCAGGGGTTTCTTCGGAATATTTTTTATCAAGAATATTTCCAAAGGTAATATGGTTTTGGTGATTCCAGAGACTACAACATATTCCCAATTATCACAGTTTTCAATTTTAAGATGCCACCGCCTATAGCAGTTGTGAAAGTACACATCTCTTAACGTCAAAAAAAGGAGGATCATACATACATACAAAGACCGGCCTGCGTGAAAAGGTCCTTAAGAAAATAAAAACCTAATTTTTATATGTTTCACGTCTCTAATAATGATAAAAAAAGAAAGAAAAATGTTTTAATAAGAAAATGTCAGTGTTAGATCATTCATCAGAAAAAAATAAAATAACATAAGAAAGTGGAGAGATGACAAAAAAAATAATAAAAGTATGTAACTTAAGAGGAGGCTTGTCGCCAAATAAAAAAAACGAGATTTTTCAGGCTTCGGATCTCGCCAATCTTACTAAATGCTCTTTGTGAAATACATTGAAACTTTATGAAGTGACATCTACGAGTATGTATGTAGTCCCTCCTCACACACGAGACTTGTCTCTATTAATTGGGGAGGTATCTCGAAACATGTATAGTTTTAAGTAACCATATAAGTATGTGTAAAATGTTGAAGGAAAATGAAAAGAATTTTGAAATTGAACTGAATTGAAATGAATTGAATGGCCGAAAAAGATTTTAAAAAAAATGTAAAAAACACCTTTAATTTTTTTTTCAAAGACATCATCTGTTTTCCGAAAGTCGCAACGAATATTTTTTTTTTCGTATTGACAATATGCAGTAAAATATAGTAAATAGAAATTTTTGAAATAAAGCAAAATTATCTCCAAAAAAATGAAAAATGCTCTTTACCTTAACATGTGATCATGCGTTTTCGTGATTTTTTTTCTAGATACCCGTCCTCTTAAAATGTAAGCGAAATTGTTATGTCATTTGTTTCTGTCCAAGTGCTAAAGAAATCTTGTTTCCATAAATTCAGTTTTGGCACAACAATTTTTCAAGTTTCTTATACCAGTACCATATGTCCTGCTTATTTAGCACTGTTGAATAATATATTACTAAATTGACTTTGGATTTATTGTCTGTATGTTACTTAATGTCTCATGTCATATTATTATCAAGATGTTCCCATTTTCCTTACATTGTTATTCTTCATAAATAATTCACAATGTTGTTATAATAATATTAACCTGTCAAAAATGACTAACTTTTCCATTACGTATGCAGGTAGGTAAATATGCTTTATTTTTACAAGAGACGTACAGCAAAAATGACTAAATACATTAAATGTGTATATGTAATTTTTTTTTTAATAAAATGAATCTGGGTTTATTGAAATAAACCCAAATACATCTTTGTACACTTCACAGAAAGCTTAAAAACTTGTGTTGTGAAGTGGAGTAAGTCGGGGATTGAACCCGCGCCCACTGGATTAACAGTCGAGCGCGTTACCAATCAGGCTACCGACCACCTCAAAATGTCATGTTAATCCTTCAATAAAGAAAGTCCACAGCAACATACAATAAATATTGATATACAAGTAATTTTTTTTTTTCTTCTCAGCCTTCTCGCGCCCAGCGTTGGGCATAGGCCTCCCCCTTATATTTCCACTGCTCCCCATCCTGTGCCGACCGCATCCATCCGCCCCCGGCAACCTTCCTTATGTCGTCCGACCATCTTGCCTGGGGCCTCCCAACACTTCTTCGGCCGGTTCTTGGTCGCCATTCAAGAACTTTTTTGGTCCATCTAGCATCTGCTGTTCGTGCTATGTGGCCGGCCCAACTCCACTTTTGTTTGGCGACCTTAAGGACTACATCGGTGACTCCCGTCTTCTGTCGTATCCATGTATTGGTTCTTCTGTCTCTTAGTGATATCCCTAGAATTCTTCTCTCCATGGCTCTTTGTGTTACGGCTAATTTATTTAAAATTCTTTTTGTGAATACAATGGTTTCACAGCCATACGTGAGCACAGGGAGAACACAGGCATCAAAGAGTTTCCTTTTAAGGTAGTTTGGGTATTTTGGAGACTTGAGGATATACGACAGTTTACCGAATGCTGCCCATGCCAGACCTCGTCTTCTATCTATTTCTGCCTCTTGATTCTCTCGTCCAAGTTTGACGGTGTGGCCAAGATACACGTAGCTATCAACTGTTTCAATGGTTCTTCCGTCTACCTGAATGTTGCGGGATCGGCTGGCATTGCTCATTACTTTGGTTTTCGAAATGTTCATTTTTAAGCCTATTCTTTGGGATGCTGCATTGACTTCGTTTATCATAATTTCTAGTTCGTCGTCATCTTTAGCAAACAAGACTATATCATCTGCGAACCTGAGGTTGTTGAGCATTTCGCCATTCATATGACAAGTAATTATGAAGGGGAAAATAGAGGGACGCTGAGGAATAGGAAGACGCCAGATGTCGTGGCTCCGGAATGTTCGTGAGTGGACTGGCATCAGGAACGTCGGTGAGCTGTTCCCGACTGCGGCAGACGGGGATGCTTTCGCCATAGTGATAGCTATCGTCGGGGGGATCCGATAGGGCACGAAGAGAAGAAGAATATAAGTACCTATATAAATATATTGTATTTATTAATAAATACATATTACATTTCAGAGATATAATAACATATCCTTAAATAACTACCGCAATTTATATGACAGACTTAAAAATTTCAGCCAGTCCACCCGATTGAAACATTTTGTGTACTATTTATTTATTCAATCTTTTAGTGAACAAGAAATACATATAAACATAAAAAATGGATATATGTAGTACAGATATAAATCTTTGGTCACTGCAAACTCGAACATTTAATTTGCCGCTGTTTTCCTAATCAATGTTCTTACGGTGGTATCTAAAACGAGTTTTTTATTATTTTTCATAAATGTCTCTCCGACGAGTCCAAGTACCTACTCGATTCGAGACTACGTATGAAAATCAATAATTGAAGTGCGATTTGTGCCCTGGATTTTTTGTTTAAATCACTTCAAGGTGGGTTCGAACCTTTGTAATCAGAATATTTCTCGGTTGATTTTCATAACAACTCTATTTCAATTATTACCTACACTCAATTACTAGGTAACCAATAGTGCTATTTACCAAATAATACTAATACCATCTTTTGATAAATTGTGACAACACAAGCGTTATATCCTGACATAGCAACAAAGAGATTTATGTATATTTTTACCCATTGAATCTGGACAACTAGTATTACAATATTTGTTCTGACACAGAGATGAATTACATTTCATATTACAATATTGTACTTGTAGTATTTTTATTTTTATTTTAGGACAATACATGAGTTCAATTAGGTATTTTTTCCCGTTTATTTATTTTTTCTATACCTAAAAATATTTTTTTTTAGTTTTTTTTTGTATTATTTAGGGTGGTATATATTTTGTATTGCAAAATTGCTTTGGCGGTTTCGATGATGGAAAAATAAAAATATTATAAAAACGGGTATTTTTCATATTTTTCATATATAAAACATATTTTTCCTGGATTTAAAACAAAATTTCTCCTTTTTTCCTACTGTAATTCTGCTTTTCGACATCTAGTTTCTTCATATCCTCTTACCTTTTGGTTTGCCTATCGTTGACTTTCGAGTAAGATTCGGCATGACTGTTAGATATTATTGCTTTTGCAATAAGTTCGCCTTTTGCACACTACCATTGGCTTGTTATTGTAACTTTGCATATTTTTATTTGGCCAATAAAGATTTATTCATTAAGATACTGTCTAATCAACAGTGCCTAAACACTCTATTTGCTTGCCCAAGTAATCATATTAAATAAATAAAGTATAATAAATATTGTTTTTGGCACATCCCTGTTTCATGATATTTAAAGTCCTTTTATTGTTTTGTTGGATAAATCCAGGTGTGTCAGTGGTTTTATTTCAAGGGTGGAGCGTAATTTTTCAGGCGGGACAATAAAACCCTTTTTAACAGGCTTTTGAGCACTCTTCAACACGAAGAAATGGGGTAGATTTTTTGTGAAAATAATAATACCCACACACGATAAATCAGGAAAGATAACAGAGACATCGTATAAAACCTGTGTGGCGCTCAGTTCGGGGTGTAATTCATGGCTTCACATTGTTTAAAATTATATTCCTTAATCTTTCTTGTTCATTCACTTTGTGTGTGAGGATTATCATAGAATAAAATGATAGCGAATTAAAGTAATATTTTCCGTAATAAAATATCGTAGGTAGGGAAATGTTATGTTGTTTTATTTTTCGGCATTCATTACAATGGTAATACGAATTACGAGTACTGAAATGATGATAAAATTCAAAAATATTTCTTGTGTAGCAAGTTTGGTTCTAAATTAGACATAGTATTTCGTTTGTTCGTAAAACTTCCACTAGACATTTCTTATGATTCTCAGCATTGATTTTCTCCACCAATTCTGAATGTCGTATACATGTTGGCCCAAAGAGATTGTTGTGTGTGTTTCAGTGGTGAAGAGTAGATTTCTCTGGGAGGGAAGTCTGAGCTAACATTTTTATTACATTATGTATGATTAGACACCAACTATTTTAGTTATTATTTTACTGGTGGTTGGTTGGCAGACATTGCCTACGGCAATAAATCCGCAATTTGATTTTTTTCAATAGGTAACTCTTATACTTAATTTCTGAACATTAAGAGTACGCATACCGACATTTCAAAAATTTCTAAAAAAGGGAGTCCTTATATCTCGACAACCGTTACTAAATATGCTTTGGAACAAAATAGGGTAGATACATTGATACATCTCTGATCGTTTTTTCCAAAAGATGGAAATGCGTTTCCGGAAAGTCGCGGAGTTATTTTTTTTATTTTACTGATAATACTGATAATGTTTTTTATTTTACTGATAAAATCTAGGGAATAACCGTAAAAGTTTTTTGATAGACGCAAAATTAATGAAAATGGAAAAATGGAAAAACTCTACTTTTACCATTTTATCATGCGATTTTGAAAAATGGAAAAACTCTACTTTTACCATTTTATCATGCGATTTTGAACCTTAATCTTGTGACATCATTCTTGGTACCAATGCTCTTAAGGGATTGATGCAATTTTGTTTCACGCTTGTTCGCTTTCCCTGCCTTCAGGAGACACTCAAAAACAATATTAAAATGGATGTAGGTAGATATACTATTAAATTTGGCCGCTATTACTGATGTTGTAATATGTGAATTATCGACAAATTATTTGGTTAGGTAGCAGGAAACGACGTAGGTTCAACAATAATTAATTACATAGGCACAGCAAATTCATTAATAATTCGCGGTTTCGTTTAAAGTTACGCCACTGCCATCCGTGTGTAACATTAATTAAAATTCAATAATAATATTTTAACAATGTAATATTATTATTTTAAAAAGTGCGTAAGGTAATTATTTTTTTTATACAAAATAATGTACTCGTATATACTTACGTATAATCACCATTATATCACCGACACCATCATGTCGACCAGATACTCAAGGACGGACGTGTTTTGAGTAAAAGTAACCGGAGAGTATGTATGAGGAATTGCATGAATGTGACGGAAGCCCGAAGTGTGTGTCAGGATAGGAAAGTCTGGCTATCCGTTCTCTCTGCCTACCCCGCAAGGGAGGTGGCGTGAGGGTATAGAATAGAATCACCATTTTTTTCTGTGGGAGCCCAGGATAGTGAACCGTGGAAGTAAATAGAGGAGGTCTTCGTCCAGGAGTGGACGGGAATGGGCTGACAAGCAGAAAGGAAATGTGTTGAAATAATTTCTAATGGAGGTCAATGATGTCCAGAAATGATCTATGCGAAGTAGACAAAGAAGAAAGAGATTGCTTATCTACTGATCTCCCATTCATATCTAAACAGCATTTTTCGCAATATGGGGTAGCCAGCGACAAGTGTATGAATGTGTCTTAGCTTATAAAATTTCACTGTATGTAGGTAAAACTCATCGTACCTTACTAAGAGACATTCAGAGTGAGTGATGAAATTACTGCTGAAATAAGAAAAGTTTGATGTGTTGCAAGCACCAATGTTAGTGGGCCCAGGTGAATAGTGCAGAATTAAAACCAGCGTATATAAGTTGACCGACCAGGACGAATTTATTTCAACCACTGAACATTATAATGAATGTGACAATGCTATATAATAATGTTTAGCCTATAAGATTCATAGTGTTGCCACACGGGAGAAAATATCTTAAGAATGGTCAACCCATGTTATTATGTTATTAACAGCCAAAAAGAGCTTTTTTTTTTCAATTTCCGTCAGGCGATAAGCTTCGTTTTCGCCGTCCAGTGTTTCTATGACTATGAGGTCAGAGCATTAGAAACGACGTTTGCCTTTTATTCTCTTCGTGATTATCACCTACACCTACAATGCAAGTAGCATATTTATAGATATTTCATATTATTAAACTTGGTAATTACTAGCGTGTCTGTAAACCCATTAATATTATAAGGATTCACTGTTTCAGGAAATACCTATACAGTAATTGTTAGATACTTTACTTATACTTAGCCATAACCACCATAAATACGTTCAGAAACCATAATTCGACAAGTAATAATAATTAATAATGATATAATTACTTCGTTTATAATAAATAGTTACAGTCTTTCTAAAAAGAGATGGTCTCGGATTATGACTCGGACGAATTGAATGAACGTGACGGCAGGAAGACATGTTTGTAAGGATAGGGCATTGCTGTGTTCTGTTCTTTCTGCATATCCTGAAAGGGACACGGCGTGAGGATATTATAGAATAGTTTATAAATATGTACCTACATTTCCTTAGAAAATATCGTGTTGCCTATTAAAGATATATCTCAACTTATAGTACAATAATAATAAGTTTTCCTCTCAGGATAGAGAATTATAATGTAGTGTAGTTGTAGTGGGAGAAATGATATCCTTAGTTTCTTCCCAGAAGTTGCGTGCGTACAAAACTTGTCTGAAGGGATTTATGTTTCTTAATACAAGTTGTTTAGGAAAAGTTTTTCTATTACGAAACACTTCGCCGTATAGTGGATATCTATTAAGTGAAATATCCCGAATTATCCGCGATTATTATTAAAATAAATCTCCACCTCGTTCAAGTTGATGTGATTTTTTCGAGAATCTTAGAAATTTAGCAAAATGTCCCTATAAGCTTTGCATCTGTGATAATTGAATACTCTTAATACGATATGGCAGTGAACGGGTCTTGTGGTAAGACAGGACAGTGTTAGATTGCTATATTGATAGATAAAATCCTGAAGTGGAGGGCCCAAGACCTTGAGACAACAAAAGAGACGTAGCAAGACCACATAAAAAGGTGGACAGTTGACATTGTCCAACTTACGGGTCGTATGTGGCAGCAGATAGCCCAAGACAGAAAACAATGGAAAAAAATAGAAGAGGCAGTGGAACGCAAGTTGACTTGAGATATCATGTATTCCTTTATATCTAGTGGCGCAGTTGGTTGTAGCGTCGGTCTCCCAAGCCTGAGGTTCCGGGCTCGAATCCTAGTAATCCTAGGATACGTTGTATTTTGAGCTTCACGACACATTTTTTTTTGTGTGAAGTGTACAGGTAAGTATTTGGGTTTGTGTATACAAGGCCAGATCATTTAAAATATTTTTTTACGTTATTACCTATACTAGTATTAAACAGTATTACCTTGATGAAAAGAATCTATGGAGAAATATTAAGGGCATACGAAGAATGTTAATAACGATCGAAACTCACACAAAGTTCGATAATTTCGTTAGAAAGATTTTGTTTTAAATTTGCAACAATCGCTCAATACGACCACATCCTTGTTATGGTTTACGAAGGGATAAGTTTGTCCGTAAAGTTGAAATCCGTAAGATAATAATTAGTAATTTAATAACTCCTCCCCTCCCTCCCCATCAAATAAAACTTTTAGTTTGCTATTATTATTATTATGGTCATACTTTTTAGTTCGATTAAGATTATTATAAGCACGCGATTTCTCCAAAATAATAACGTTAATAACTCAGTAAGAAATAGAGATGCCAAGTACCCTTCTATGGTTATAAAATCATGATTATCGATGATATTTAATATAATATGAATATAAACATAAGAATATTTTCCATTCGGTGGATGATACCAGACTTGCAAAGGTAGTCAAAACCCCACTGGAAGAAGATTATCCGGAAGGCCACCCAACAGATGGAAGGACAGCTGGACCTCCTCATCCCAGGACAGCCCGCCGTCACAAACAGGTCACCCTACCTAAAACAAGAGGAAGAAGAAGAAGAGAATATCTTCTTGTCCAGTCTGAATAGTTACGATTGGTTTGCATCAAACCCCTACGTCTCCTTCTCCACTCATTCTTGTCATATGCGGTTCTTTTTAACTATTTATATGAGTCGAATGCCATATCCTGGCACAAGTCGTCCAAGTATTCTTTCCTTGGTCGTCCTGTGTAGTTTGTCCTTTCATTCAATTAGTTCAAATAGGAGACCCACTTGATGTAGCGGTACATCGGGCACGTCTTTCTGCTATTGCAACGAGCGTCTTCATATAGAATATTACACCTGTTTAAAACATCATGTACAATTGGACATATTATTAGGTGCCATGTAGCAATGACCATCGCCTCAAAGAGTAATGTCAGAAGTAGTGTCCATTTTTTCAAATATAAGTACCTAAACCAAAAAAATTAAAATAGAAAACATTTAACATCTTTTGGACGAAGATTTCTTACTTCACAAGACAATGTGTTTGCTTTTGGGCTACATTTATTATTTGATTTGATAACAGTTTTTCAAAATGGAATCTCAAATGGACAGTAAGCATTTTTGACTTCTCTCTCTGTTCACATCAATCAATGGAGGGAACAAAGTCACCAAAGCTGCTCGCGCAATGTCGGTTAAGGTGCTATGAATGAAAAGACGGCTAGTCGATGGTTTTTGTGTTTCAAAGACGGTAATTTTGATCTAAGACAAAAAAAAAGGAGTTGAGAGGCTGCTGTAATATTTTTCTGCCATAAGTAAATCGATGAAAAAGTTTCATATTATCGTCTCCTCTATTGAAAAGTGATTTGAAGTTGTTGTTTAACTTTGATTCAATTTGAAGAGATATTGCGGTAAAAGTTGTCCTACAATTAGATGGTTTGTCTATGAACTCTCTCCGTTTGCCTAAACACAATTCTTTATCAATTTAAAAGTCAAACACAATTATAACATTACAATTAATATACCTAATTGCGCATTATTTTCTCAACTCATATTTTTTGTATTTTTTATACTTACACTACGCATTTTGTTTCTACGACATTTATGACTATAATGACGATGCAAATAATTCATGAATCTTTCAGATCGCTCTAATAGGCTTGTGATTATGAGAGTTGCATAGTATTTTCTGGCGTCCGGTAAGTTCGTCTAAAATCAATTCGTCTAAAATCAACTTGTCTAATTATCAATTCGTCCAAAATCAATTAGTCTAAAATTAATTGGTCTAAAATCAATTAGTCTAAAATCAATTCGTCTGAAATCAATTCGTCTAATTATCAATTCATCTAATTATCAATTCGTCTAATTATCAATTCGTCTAAAATCAATTTGTCTTAAGTCGACGAATTGATCGTTAGACAAATCGATTTTGCCCGAATTGATTTTAGACGAATTGATAATTAGACAAGTTGATTTTAGACGAACTTACCGTAAACCGGTATTTTCTGCAGGTGATGAATAATTATTACTGTGCATTTAATACTAAACAAAAATCATTCATGTATGCAAAACAAACTTTACTCTCATAACAGATTTGGAATCTGGTGCAGTTATTAGCACCCCGTTTTTTTATATCAATGGAAGAAATTGTAACAAAGTAAATATTACCCTTCTCTCTCTCTCTCCCTGGGCTATTATTATTCCCACATGATGGTGGGGTCTGCCATTTTTGTCTTTCGCCGCCACTCGGCTCTATCCTGTGCGTCCTCCGGGGATGCTCCACAGTCTCTCATGTCTTGCCTCACAACCTCGCGCCACCTCAACCAATGACTGTGCCCTGTTACCTATGTATTCGGGAGGTCCTCTACCAACATGCCCATACCACCGTAATCTGCTTTCCTGAATTTTGTCGGATACGTCACGTACACCTAGACTTCCACGAATGTAAATATTACCCTTCTACGAATTATATTTTCAAAATAGATTAACTAGATTAATTAAATCAGATTATTATATTATTTTATTTTATTTATTATTTATTTTATTTTATTCACAGAATCAGACAGTTACATTAGTAAATTTTACATAGAAGAAACACATCACCAACAAATAAACCAGCAAAGATTCTACATTTCACCTAATAACAACACCATGAACGAAAAAACACATAAAGAAAATATACATACAAAAGCAAAAATAAAAACAAAAATACAGCCTGATGATTAATTGAATGATTAATGAAATAAATACAAATGGATGAGATGGATGAGATTATTACAAAAATAGTCAAATAAAAGGGTACTTAAAAGTAAACATGATTAGTAGTAGTAAATATGATTGTTATAGGTACAGAAATAATTTATACTGTAAATAATAATTTCCCGAGTAGATTCAATAATAATACAGCTATGCTTTTAGTTGAACTTTATCGAAACAATGTGCTCCAAGTGAAGTAATAATGTTAAGTATTTGTTTAATTCATAAATATCATATAAGCCACCATCTGACGGTACGTTACTGATGTCAAATAACATTAATGTTTAAGAGTATGCATACCGACATTTCTAAAATTTCCAAAAACGGGAGACCTTATATCTCGACAACCGTTACTTAATATGCTTTGGAACAAAATAGGGTAGATGCATTGAACCTCTATCTAGGGAATAACCGTAAAAGATTTTTTATATCTTGTATAGATATTGGTGAAGATGTCTAGTATTGGACTGTATATTCTTGGTAAATCAAACTCCGTTCGGTATGTAGTACAATGTAGTTTATTCGATTGCTTCTGGTCAGCGGGCGGAAATGAAAAAAGAGTGAAACCACGGCTGCGTTTGCCTATATAGATCGCACAGGCTCCTCTTGCTAGTATTAAAAAATAGCAAGGCATGTGTTTCCGGTTTAAGCGGTGCGGAGACGATACGGTCATGTCGGTCATACATAAACCTTAACATAGCTCCCGCCAAAAAATGCGAACAGCGTTTTTTCAATCTCTTTTTTACAATGATTAGTAAACAAAGAAAAAAAAAAAAAAAATATATCTTAAAATTAATACATGAAAGTGTGCGTCTAACACAATTACTATCTATGACTATCTCTATGGTACATCTGATATACTATTGTCTATGAAAATTTGACAAGAGTTGTCAAATTCTGGTGACGTTTCACTTCAAACCTAACCTCAATTGACAACTAACTTTTCAACTCGGTCAACTCAACCTTTTAGGTTATCAAATGAAAATATGCGAGGAACAGTGTTCACAGAAAATCTAAACCAAAACAAATTAACTAGATTACAATGAAAAACAGTGAAAATTAACAGTTGATACAGTGATTAACGGTGAACACTAATCTCACAAACCATTGTAAGCACACTCCGTGCTGTAAGACAATTTATTAAGCAAATCATGACATGTAAATCATACACAAAACAATACATAACAAATCAAAACAAATAGTGTCTATTTCACTGGTGATCACTGAGAAATATTTTCTTGCTGTGCAACACAATTGAGTCTATTTTCAGCTACTATTACGGAGTATATTCACATAATCACTGGACAGTTTGTAAACACTTCATTACTGCAATTGCTAATTGAAAACACTCGAATTATTTGGAAGTTCATCTTGAAGAGTTCACTTGATATTCAATTATATAATGTAATGAAACTTGACAAAGATTGTTCATGATTAGGTATTCAAACAGATTGTAAATTCACTTTCTTGTAGTATAATTGTTCCGAATGTTGAATGACACAAGATGATAAATAAAAATAAACTTGACACATTGAAAGTGTGGTTATAGAAATAATTTCATTCTTCAATAGGTAGCAGGGACAGCTGTGTAGCTGCTCTCTTGAAGGTGGATTGAGATGTTCGTACAGTGGCTACCCTCACCACTCCATCTTTGCCGGGGTGTGTAGCAATCACTCGGGCTGTCTTCCACGTCAGGGGTGGTAGGTTGGACTCTCGTATTAGAACCAGATCTCCGATCTTCAGTTGTCTTGGAGCCCCTTTGTACCACTTTGTTCTGCGTTGTAGTTGTTGTAGGTATTCCTTGGACCATGTACTCCAAAATTGCTGTAACAGATGACAAATTTTTCTGTAGTGGATCTTCATATTACTAGGTAGCTGGTTGACGTGAAGGTCTGGCATTGCCAACAGATTATCTCCGATGAGGAAATGGGATGGACAAAGCGGTAGGATGTCTTGAGGATCGTTGGATAAGGAAGTCAGAGGACGGCTATTTAGGATACTTTCGATTTGGCATAATAGGGTATGAAAGGAATCGTAGGACAAACCACTTGACAAATATACATGTATACGTAAATGCTTTTTTACTAGTTTGACCGCATTCTCCCACAACCCTCCAAAAGTAGGACTTCTGGGTGGAATGAAAGACCACTGAATCTGATTCTGTGTCAGATGATCAATGATTTCCTGCCTGGAAGAAAAAATAACATCATAAATCTCCTTCAACTCTCTAGAAGTTCGCCTGAAATTACCGGCATTATCTGAATAGATTCTAAAAGGTTTACCTCTACGAGCTACGAATCTACGTAGTACATTTAAAAAGCCATTAGTATCTAACGAAACCGCCAATTCCAGGTGCATAGCCTTAGTAGAAAAACAAATAAAAACACAAATATAACCCTTTACTACTTTGGAATTCCGGGCCAATCCTGATTTGATGTATACTGGGCCAGCATAATCCACTCCACAGACATAGAAGGGACGGTAAGCAGTCACTCTATCGAGTGGAAGATCACCCATTATTTGTTCCATAGTACGGGGGTTGTATCTAAAACATAAAACACACTTTCTAAGTACCTTCTTTACAACATTTTTGCCCATAATTATCCAATACTTTAGGCGCAGTTGAGAAAGCAATCCTTGTACTCCTAAGTGTAAATTAGAATAATGATAATGTTTGATAATGAGATCAGTGACATGATGCTTCTGAGGTAATAGTATCGGGTATTTTTGGATTTCTGACAAATCACTATTGGTCAATCTGCCTCCAACACATAATATTCCCTCCTTGACAAATGGATTTAAAGCCCTTGTCCTACTTTCCTTGGATACATAGCGATTGTTCTTTAAATCATGTAATTCCTGCGGGAAGCTATGTTGTTGAAGTCTTCGGATCACAACATTATGAGCCATATCTAACTCATATACAGATAAAGCACCAGTCATCTTAGAATTTCCTTTCTTGGAATTATTAACAAATCTATATAAATAAGCGACTACTCTAATCAATCTTGTAAAGGATGAAAACCTTGAAAAAATTACACAATCATCCACAGTAGTAGTGACAAAAGTTCTTGTCACCTTCGCTTCCATCACATCAGCTGGACATTCAGGCAACTGAGAATTGGGCCATTCTTGCTCCCGCCATGCCAGCCAGTGCGGACCTTGCCACCACAATTCGTCATTCTTGAGCGATTCAGCGGTAGAACCGCGAGACACAATATCTGCTGGATTAAGTTTAGAAGAAACGTGTCTCCAAACACAATTAGGTACCTCAGACTGAACTTGAGACACCCTGTTTGCTACAAATGTATTCCATCTTGAGGGGGTACTATTAATCCAATGCAACACGATCATAGAATCGGTCCACATGTGAACCACATCCTCGTTCATCTGGAGGACTGATCGAACTTCCTTCATCTGGGTGGACAATAAGACAGCTGCGCAGAGCTCTAGTCTTGGCAATGACTGTGTCTTAAGAGGTGCCACTCGCGATTTGGCACATAATAATTGAATTTGTATCTTACCAAATTCATCCTCACTGCGTAGATATATGCAGCACCCATAGGCCTTCTCAGAAGCATCAGAGAACCCGACCAACGTTGTCTTCACTGTCCTCCAAAGTTTCACCTTACGGGGTATGCTAAAAGAATTAATGAGTAATAAATCCTTTGTGTAAGGTAACCATTTGTTGGTCATCTCCTTATCCCACTTAATCTTTAACTTCCAAAGTTCCTGTATAATCAATATAAATCTTAATACAATAGCACTCAATAGACCTAATGCTATGTATTCATATATAAGATTATAGTATTGCATTTGTGACTCACTTTTCTGTTTGAAGCGTCTCTCCATAGAATGAAGTCTCTGCAACGCTGATTCATAGGACCCTGTGAGGTCATACGAACCTTCCTTGAAGGGCAAACCTACTTTAAACCTTCCTGTCGTATCTCTGGAATAATGTTTCATGAAATGTTCTTCACACTGAGATGCCTCCCTTGATGAGGGTACTTCACAATTCTGGTCATCAATTTCCCAAAACCTTTGGAGATCATTGCTTAGCTGGTTAATAGATAAATTGCAGGAAAAAGATACTGGCCTGTTTTTCCTATCGGCTCCATTGTTGTAGAACATCGGTATGTTTCCTGAAACCAACCATCCGAATAGAGTTCCATGTAACAGAGGTTCATCGGCATTCTGATGATTTGGAAGTAGTGTCTGCCAGAAGATGTCGGCACCCAACAGCAACTCGATGGGTCCGGGCTTGTTAAAGTCAGGGTCTGCCAGTTGAATACCCTTTGGAATTTTGATACTCCTCTTGTCGATGTAGGCATGAGGCAAGCTTGTCGTTATATTCTGTAATACAAGACATTTTATATTAGTTTGGAACCTAGAATGAAGTGATTGTATATTTAGCTTCACTCCACTTCTTACTGACGTCACATTCCTCTGAATACCCGACACTGGAATATTCAGGGGCAATGTATGTAAATTCAGCCTTTTACATAGCTCTTCTGTGATAAAGCTGCATTGGGCTGCGCTGTCCAACAATGCCCTCGCATGGTAGACCTCACCATTGTTCAGCTGGATGCCCACGATCGCTGTGGACAACAGTAACTCACATTGTTGCAGAGAAGAATGGAGTGACACATCAGGACTCGGCGCCAGGACACTCGCTTGTGCTTCTCCTCTGTTGTTGGATTGGATCCTGGTTGATCCATGTAGCAGGGAATTATGACGACCACCACATGCTCGGCAGTTGTGCTTGCTGCTACATTCACTCACTCTGTGTTTGTTTGATAAACAATTGTAACACAATTTACCTGTTTTCACCTTGTTGAGCCGTTGCTCCAGGGTTAATTGCTTGAATTTCTCGCAGTGTTGAATGAAATGTGAACCCTTACATATTGGGCATTCGTCTATCCCAACATGTAGATTCACTCTAGCCCTGTCTTGTCTTCCAGTGCCTTTGGAAGTCGAAGCTGCTTCAAATACTCTCGCTCGCTCGGATATGTATTGAACCAGCTCTTCTAGTGTGGGGATGTCCCCTTTCAAGGGATACCTCTCCCAGTTGGACCTCGTGTCCGCGTCCATTTTGTTCGCCAAAATGTGTACTACCAGCGTATCCCACTGGTCTGTGGGAAGCCCTAAATTTGCTAATGCTCGCAAGTGCAGTAGCGCCTCATCAGTCATCTTCCTCATTGAAGAATAACTATCAACTTTGATCGGTGCTAATGAAAATAGTGCATTGACGTGCTTCTCTATAATAATCCTCTTATTATGGTATCGCTCGCTTAATATCTTCCATGCTACGGGGTAATTGCTCTCACATACCTCAAGGGACGATAATAGTTTCAATGCTTCACCTTTTAAACTAGACAGCAAGTAGTGGTATCTTTGCAGGTCAGTCAATCCCGTGTTATTGCCTATAAGTGACATGAATGTGTCCCTAAAATGAAGCCACGTGTCAAATCCCCCTTGATATGTGGGTAGGTGTATAGGCGACAACTTTATTGTTGGCGTTGCTTGAGGAGCCCTTTCTAACATACGTTTTGCCTTGCCTAACGCTGCGTAAAAGTTATCCTCCATGAAATTACCTTCCTTAGATTCCTCTGCGTCCTGCAATTCTATTTCTAACTGAATTTCTTGAAACTTGGCAAAAGATTTTTCCAAACTTTCACATCTAATCTTCAATTCGTCTAGAGAACAATCCTTTTTATTTAGAAAATCATTAAAACGTGTAAGTATACTTTTCAACCCAGCCCTCACCTTTTTCAATGCCTTTATATCTACAGACGCCGTAGCCATTGTTTCTAGGTATTATGAAAAACACGCGGGGGTGGTCTATTAATGTAACAATGTAGGTATACTATAATCGCGCTATACTATTTGTAGGTTATACGCAATACTATATGGCAATGCACTTGGAATCTACCGTTCACTGAAATCACGAATAATATTTGTTTAATTAATACGCGTATTACTAATTTCACAAACACTTTTAGAATCTATGTCAACCATGCACGTGGGAACTGAATAGCAAATTGAAACGAAAAAATGCTATTCTTTCTTTCCGTGGCAAATCACTAAACTCGTTGACAAAATCAGACTGCTCCCTCACCTGCAACCAGAGAGAACACGATAAATATGCATGTACTATTTGCAAAAGAATAATGCAAAAATGTATGTACAATATTACAGGGTACATGTAATATGTATATGCCAAATGGAATGTTCTACAATACAAGGAACGGAAAAAAATGGAATAAAATGATACTGGTATTCTTCCTTTGATGATCCGGTGCTGAAGAACCAATTCTGGTGCAGATGTCTAGTATTGGACTGTATATTCTTGGTAAATCAAACTCCGTTCGGTATGTAGTACAATGTAGTTTATTCGATTGCTTCTGGTCAGCGGGCGGAAATGAAAAAAGAGTGAAACCACGGCTGCGTTTGCCTATATAGATCGCACAGGCTCCTCTTGCTAGTATTAAAAAATAGCAAGGCATGTGTTTCCGGTTTAAGCGGTGCGGAGACGATACGGTCATGTCGGTCATACATAAACCTTAACAGATATCTTAAAAAATAATAATTTAAAAAACACTTCTGATCTTTTTCAGAAAGACGAAAACTCGTTTCCCGAAAGTCGCGGAGTATTTTTTTTTTGTACTGATAATATGCATTAAAATCTAGGGAATAACCGTAAAAGTTATTTGATAGACGCAAAATTAACCCCAAAAAATGGAAATAACGCTATTTTTGCTTTTGTATACTTCCTATATGTTTTCTTTATGTGTTTTCCGTTCATGGTATTATAATTAGGTGAAATGTAGAATCTTTGCTGGTTTATTTGTTGGTGATGTGTTTCCTCTATGTAAAATTTACTATCATAACTGTCTGATTCTGTTAATAAAATAAAATAAAAAATAAAAATTTTATCATGCCATTGTTCACGCGATTTTGAACCTTAATGCCGTGGGAGATGACTGTGACGTCATTCTTGGTACCAAGGCCTTAATGTTTAATTAAGTATTAATTGAATTATAAAGTTGTACAGCCGCAAATACAACACTGTCTAGATTGTTTTGTAGCGAAATGTCTTAATCAACTAAACTTTGGTCTCATTAGATATTAGAATACTTGTAGGCCTAACCTCACCTGCCAGAGGAAAATTCTGCTGCGGAAAACTATCTTAATATGATAAAATTAGAAATGAGGAGATCAAACGTCAAACAAAAGTTGCCGACATCGCAGAAAGAACATCAAAGTTAAAATGGCAGTGAGCGGGACACGTGGCAAGACAGGACTGTGACAGATGCGGGCACCTAAAATCCTGAAGCGGAGGCCCTGGGAAAACAAAAGAGGCGTAGGAAGACCACAGAGAAGGTGGACAGATGACATTGTCCAGCTTACGGATCGTAGATGGCAGCAGATAGCCCGAGATATAAGACAGTGGAAGAGTTTAGAAGAGGCCTATATCCAGCAGTGGAACGCAAGTGGCTAGCAGTAAGTAATGATTGTATGAAGAAATTATTTTTTGCAAGTAGTTGTCTCAACAGATATAGAGCAAAGGATGGACTTTTCATCGGGCTTACGACTGATCGTCGGCTGGGCAACATTCACCAAGTCTATTTGTCGCCGCGGTCGGAATCAAACCTAGACCCATAATTTAATTCTATGAAGGCTTAGGTCAGATGGAAAGTGTATCCAGCAAGCATCCACTAAGATTGGTTGGTATTTAATGCACAAACACATCATATTTTTGATCACTAAATTCAACTTTTATAAACTTTTATAAAATTTATTAGCGACGTGTCACAATATTTTTTTATGTCACATTTTCTAATTGTTATGAAGAGGTTTATATCCAGAGTGGAGAGCCCTCGAGCAATCATAAAATTTCTCATATGTAAGGCTGGCCACACACGTCCCGAAGTTCAGTTCCGGAATCGACCGTTTTGCAAAAAAGTTCCGATCAAACCCTCTCTCTGAATTCAGCGTCACCCCGATTTTAAATTCAGAAAGAGGTTTTGGTCGGAACCTTTTTGCAAAACGGTCGATTCCGGAACTGAACTTCGGGACGTTTGTGGCCAGCCTAAGCCTAGTTCTTCCCAACCACAAAATCAAAAATAGAATTGGTTGTTAAACCATTATTGGAACGGTTATAGTCTGATACAACACTGACGTTAAAATATTAATTAATTTTGATTAGAAAACGTTTGTCTCTATGTTGGTTGAAAGGTTTACTGTAAGTAAATTTAAATTCGTATCCATTTGGGGATTGGCAGTACAAAGTGTTACAACATCGTTAAATCTGGTGAAGTTTCTAATAAATAATTATTGGAATTACTAACCACCAAATAGTACACCAATATAAATTACCTATGTTCAATTTGTTTTAATAATAGCTTCAAATTATGATGCCTACCAATTTTGTTAGCTATAAAAAAGGAATGCTAAACTGTCTACATGTTACAGTGAAAACCCGTTGTTAGTTGAAATGCGTTTTTACTAAAAAAATTCTAGTTAAATCATGTTTTTTTGTCTGATGGAAACTACCTAGTTTTTTTTTAACTGTCATTCATGTCTGACTAAAACACGAGGGTAGAAAAATAATAGAACCAGAGAGTAAATCGAAAGGTCTGTTCAAAGTTAAAAAAGAAAGCAGAAGGCATGGATTCTAGTCATAACAATATGTACTAGTCACGTTTTTACGTATCTTTTTAATCCAATTTGAAAAGATCTCATTATAATTCGTCGCTTTTCAGCCGTGATCAAAATGTCGGCACCACTTCCCAAACGTAAATTAAGAGTGTAAAATATAATTCCGTTATATCGATTGCTTCCAATTCGCTCAATTCGCTTGAGATTTCAAATTGGATTTGGGACTGGATGGTAAACACATCTATTATTAAGAGAACTGTAAACGGAATGCATAAAAGAGAATCTATGATAGTTGTATGGACTGCATTACTGTCGAATGTACAGCTGTGGTCAAATTAAAATGCCCTTTCATACATTAATTGACATTCTAACAGCGTCTCTATGGGTGGAACAAGTTTAATATAGTAGGAAAATTTTGTATGGACAATTTCAATGTGGTGTTGTGGAATGAAATTATACCGCATTTACACTGTAAAATGGAAATAATAACACTTCGCACAATGTTCTGAATGATTCCCAATTCCCCGAATGAATACGTTCAATTCATATTATTAAGATCTCAATGGGCCACCAGCATTTTAATATAATATAAGTGTATTAACTCAGACGAATAATAATTACAGAATTATTTTATATAAATGAACATTCTTCTATTTGTGAGATGACTTTTCTACGACTAGTGTTATAACTCTATCAGAAGAAATAAGAAGATTATGATGCAAAACGTAAAATTATAACATATTCTAATAGGGGAATTAACAGAGATTGATTTAGGAATATGTTGTCAAACATTAGGTAATGTGTAATACGAATAATTTTCATTAATAGTTTGTATGTACAGTGGTCATTTTAACAAATTACACTAGTTAGACGATATATAATTATAATTAATTTAAACTAATCCACGTAAATTGAATAAATCGTACCACATTACCTACAATAAATGAGATTTTGATATCATTATAGGCAATAGGCATGCCAATGACATTAGTAAATATCATGTAATCGATAATCAGTTCATTTCGATGCATTGTAATGCACAAATACAGCAAATGAAATACATTAATTTGTCAGTGTTTACGATGACACGGTGCTCCGAGAGCGTCTGTGAATAATATATCACATTAGTAATGCTTAACAAGTTTAGTAACTGTTAAAATTAAAAAAAAAATAGCAGATTACTCTCGTTGTTCTCCCCACAGCTGAAGGTCGTGATCTCAAAATATCCGTTGCCTGACCAATCCCCGCCACAAGTATCTGTCATCGGCAGGATGCACAGACCTGATGTAGATGGAGGGAGCAACAGTTTGCACCACTTGATCTGTCCATCGCGTCCTCTGGGTCCTTGTTCCAGGGTATTTCCCGTTACTATCAGTTTCTCGAGACTGTCTTCCCATCTACGAGCGATGTATTCAAAAGTTTCGGAATCCATTCGGAGCAAAACGATGACATAAGTACAGTCCACAATTTGTTATTTACAGCTAAACAGCAAATCGTGTAAATAATTCTGTTATTCTATTTATTTATTTATTTATCTATAATCTATAGTAACGATTTTTTTGGCACTTTGCACGCCGTATCTCAGCAAATTGCGTATCAGATATTAGTAATAAGCCTGAAAGTTCATTGCGCATTGTATATCAGTTGAGATTCATACTTCAAAGAATAATTTTCTACATACAGTTAGTTAGTTTCCCATATAAATTTTGACCCGAAAACAGCAGTTACTAATACATATCATCATTTTCACTGCGCTTTATCGTTGTAGTGACTACTGTACTGTACACTGTTACTAGTATTCATATTGAGTAATTTTACGTAGGGACAACAACTGATATACGAAAGCCGCAGACAAACATTAATAGCAGTAAATCATGGAGTTACAGTAGCAGAACCGCGAACACACAAAGGACTGATTGTGAGTGCATGAGTAGTGAGTACCTATCATGCAGAACATGTACCAGTGTGAATACATTTGTTCCAACGCTTAGATACTAAATATGTTCGGGCGCTTGAATTAGAAATTTGAAATATATTGTATCATCTACTATTGATGTAATTAGTCGCGGTTCCAGGAGAAAAGCCCTATAGGAATACTGCTCACGATATATGAACCCCAAAAAAAAAGACACATGCCGATCCCACCGACTTTCACCTAGTCAGCAGGCCCCTAAGTAATTTCCATACAAAAACAGAGATAATGTGACATAAATAACATCGCACACAACCTAGAAGAGCATAAAGTCATACAAAATGCTACGTCCAGCTCACCTACGTTAGGTGCCCAAATATCTCCGCCCAGAATCTCCCCAACTAGGAGAGCTGGACGTAGCATTTTAAATGACATTATGCTCTTCTAGGTTGTGTGCGATGTTATTTATGTCACATTATCTCTGTTTTTGTATGGAAATTACTTAGGGGCCAGCTGACTAGGTGGAGGTTGGTGGGATCGGGCAACAAGCTCTTAAGAAACCGCCCAAACTTTCTAGTTGGCTTCCAGTAGATGAACTCTTCAAAAAAATGTCGACTATTTTATTGTCTTTCCCATTTTAAAACTGCTTTTATATTTGTTTATTTTGTAATATACAGTAGCTTCTAATACACTGAAAGAAATTGTATATCAATTAATTTTGTTTTCAAAATCCAATTAGATTAGAGCTTTTGTCCTTTGAGCAAATTTCTTAAGGGATTTGTTCATGTTGACCAATATTCTTAAAACAGTTTTTCTCTTTAACTGTAGTTACATTAATTTTTTTACAGCCTAGTCAGAACTTTGCTCTATTGTTTCTCAAAGCATGTAGTCTGGAAGTTCTCCCGTGAAAAACTGAGTGCTGGACAAAATCGATTAAGTACTTTTGCGTCCTTTTTAAAGTATTATTATCAGATTGAACATACACACGATAATAATGTACATACAATAATGATTCTGTAACAAAATAATCCCTCAGTCACATAGAGAGATTGAAATAATCGCTTCAAATGCCTTTTTTAAATCACTTCGTAACTTTCAACAAACAATCGTGTGTAGGTACTTAATAATATTAACAAGTAAGTAGGTAAGGTACTCTCATATACACTTTTTATTACATTCCTCATACAACACTCATCCCAGTGGAATTCCCATTGTCTCACGGTAGTCTGTCCCTCTCTAATCCCCTCACCCTAATCCCCCTTTTTGTTCAATGGGTTTTCCATCCCTATCTCGCACAAAACGAAGGTAGGGTGTTTTATTAGAACTACGAGTTTAATAATAATGGGTATGATCGTAATGAAATTCACAAAATTTGAAATTAGAATATCCACACTTCAAAAAAATTGACTGAGCAAAAATCGTTCTATTTTTGCTTCAACTTTTTCAAATTTTGTATGAGAATGTTAACGTGAAATAAGAATAACGTAAGCGACAGTGTGAATTATACCTTAGAAACTAGGGAAGAAATTTAAAAATCTAAAACACCCGATTTGTTAAGATTATACAATATTTTGGCTAAATTATACTTTTAACGGAACGGAAAATCTTCAGATCCCGTAAATTTTAAGGGTACTTTAGGAATATTCTTTTATTTGAGGAATATCCAAATCCTGTAATTCTAAAACAGCTGATCTGTTGTCCATATATTAATCTATCACTGTATTCAGTTCCAAAATGATTTCCTCAGTGGCTGAGTAAAATTCAGGGCGCCGAAGCCCAATGATAGCATATAGGGCCTTAATTGTTCACCTTTTCTCCCAGTTTAGAGTATAATAGTTTCAGACATTGTCTTATTTCCGTCCGATTTTTTTAAGTAAGTTTCAAAAAGTTGTCTAAGTTCACAACTGAAGTATCTTCACAACCTACTTAGGATGTAATCTTATTTTATTACTGATGGCTTTTGTGGCCTGGGGGCCTGCGCCTGGATTTTACGTTTCACCAACCACTATACTGCTTACATGTTGTTTCGTAATTTTTTGTTTTTTAATAGCTAGAATATCGCTCTATCCTTACTGATAATCATCATCATCCAAGTCGGTCCCTCATTCCTAAGGATCGTGACCTTCATGTATCATTTGTATCATCAGTCTGGCCCACCGTGGTCTGTCCTCCGCCCGCCGCAGTGCCTCCGCAAACGTCGTACCACAGGCCTCTGCCACCTGGTCGGACCATCTCAGCGGTATCCGTCCGCGACCTCTCCTGCCTTCCACTCGGCCAGTCAATATGGATTTCTCCAAGTTGCCTGGCTCACGTCTTACAATGTGTCCAAAGAAACCAAGCAGTCTCTTCAGACACACTGCAGACAAACGAGTTGTAAAGTGTAGCTCAGATAGAATTGACGCATTGGTTCTTCTTTCTATCCATAGTATTCGGAGAAGTTTCCTCCAACATACTGATAATATGTAGTCTGAATTTCCTCCCGTGTAAAACAGATTTATCGATCGTAGTTCTTCAATGAATTGAGTCAACGGGTGTTCGTTTTCCTTTTTTTTATGACATCACCCTTAAAATTCTCATACGAATACGATATTAAAATAAAAAAGCAACTACATCAATACTTCTAATCTAGTTAACAAGATTTAAAGGCTAAAGGAACGGGATTGAAAGGGTAGATTGAAAAAAAATACACACAGATATTTAAAGTAAGGGTAATATATTGAAAGGAAGTTTATCGATTCCGATACTTTTTGTGGAGATTTTGGAAATCAGGGCTAAACTGTGTACCTTCTCTAAAACATTCATACATTAAGCATATATCACTCTTTATAGGTATATCAGTAGCTACTAGTAGGAAGAATGGATTTCTGTAGCTGCCCTTGTAACAATTTAGCTACTAGATTGGTCCTAGAGCAGTCCTAGAACCGTTCTAGAACCAATATAGGAGCTAAATAGTTACTAGTTAGGGAAGCCGGGGCTCACATTTTTATTGCACTATATCAGAGTAGATACTATTATACTAAATTAAGGAACTCGACGGGAAACGAATTCTTGGCTATCTTCGTGTCCATGCTTCTGGGCCACAAATATCGAACATCTATGAAGAATGAAGAATTTTTTAATCAACGAAATTATGAAGATATACTTACTTATGTTTTTCTTCCTGTTTCCTCTTTTGATACAAAGACTTATTCAGGTTATTCAGTTTGGTATGGATGTAATGAAAAACAAAATACAATAACGAAATGAAAATTCAATGAAATGGAATAAATATGTTATCTTCATTTAGTTTTCTCTGTTCTATTTTGAAACAACCCAATCATGTTACTACGGATCACATTATTGTTCGCGACCATCCAATTTTGTCTCCGCTGTTGTTATTGACCATTAAAACGTGTTCTTTTGTTTTAAATCCTTATTATTTCTGCTAACCATTCCTGTTGTCGGACATTCTCTCTATACCCTTATGCTTGTCCTTTGATACTCTAGTAGATACACAACCATATGCCTTCACAAACTCTCAGCATAAGTCCAACAAGGAATAATTATTTTTGATTTATATAAAATGGCATTGGGCATCAGGTCATGTTGCCAGTAAGGGAATAGGTATATAGATGAGTCGTGAATGGAATAGGCCATCCCCCCAAAAAAGGGTCGGTGATATTTCCTCCGTCGCTGGTAGTGAGTGGATTAGAAAACACCAAAGAAGAGAAGATTGGAAAAGGTTAGAAGAGGCCTACATCCAGCAGTAGAGAGATGGCTGAGAAAGAAGAAGAAATTAAATTTTAATTAGGTGGGAATTTAACCACACATGGTATCAGAAATAAATAAAGATTGAGATGGCTTGTGCACGATATTCGGATTCCAGAAGAATGGCTTCAAATCAAAGTTTCGTCAAGCGGATGGGCAGACTTGTGACACTTGACAAGACTTGTGGGCTGAACTAAATAAAGATGTCTGAGATGAATCGAAGCGGGTCTATTAACAAAGCAGATTTTATTTTAGCATTAGTTGTGAGGGTATTCATCAACTAATTGTGATAACTGGTATCCCAGGTTGCACTATTTCGGTTTGTGCTAGATGTTTTGATTTTTACCCAACCCGACAAACTGTGTTACAAATTTCGGTCCACTTTGCCCTTCAACACTTTGTCGGATGACGTCTAGGAAATTGAAGCGCATAAAAATGCGCCAGTACAAAATAGACTTCTGTGGTTTTCTAGTGCAGTACGGTATATGAAGTCAGAAATGAAGCTAAATGCTACCACACACATATTTATTAAAGATATCCAACATAATATACACAGCCCTACACACATATAAGTCAGTATACACATACCTACTATTCATGTCATATCCGTAGATGGCGTTTCATTGTTCTATAGAACAAAAACAGGAACATTTTTATTATATCGTGTTTACAATAGACAACATTATTTTTACACACAATAGGTCAATATTGGACACCATGTTCAGTTTTTGTACCTCTTATAATTTTACCACACATTCCTTGATTTATTTATTTTTAAAATGTGATGTTATTTTAGTAATTTTTGACAAAACTGGTTTACTAAATATCGGAGTTATTTTACCTTTAATTTCAAATTCATCACCGTTGTTTTGCAATGCGAGTTTTCCCCATAGCAGCTTTCATTTCTTGTATTATCTTATATCAAATTCTCCATTTCTTCCAAAACTAACTTACTTCATTATACAAGTTACATAGTTGCATTGTATGTTGTCCCTGTTCTTTGTAATTGAGTTCTCAAATCTCATACACATTATCATAATGTTGAACATATACCGTGGTGTATTATGTTGGGTAGGTGCTTTACTACTAGCGATGGAGAATTCAGGTATGAAGTTTATTATGGTAAAAGTTTAGGAATTGCACCATTGTGCAACATACCGTGACAAAACAACTTGGTATTATCTCTAAGCTGCTTACAACATTCTCCCTGTTCCGGGTCACGTTCTGTATCCGTTAATTTTCACTCAGCGAGTGAACGAGCGATTATCGCGCGAAGCAGAACGCATTTGGGTGATTGTTCCAATTGGAATTGTCAAACAGAGATAGAGATACGAGAATACTAATAAGAGTGAGTTGATAGATATACATCGAGATAGCGATATCGCTATACTCTTCTTTGGTAGAAAGGGATAGACATATCGCGTGTTAATAAGAGTGAGTGAACTGCACGTGCGGACCATTCTATTATCTATGGCGAGCGAATGTCACCCAACAATTTTGTTGGGTGTTATTCGCAACAACCGAGCGTGTCAACTGTGCACATAGAACACGTTGACTCGCACAACCGAGTGAAACGCACTGATGATAGAACGGCGAACAATGGAACCATAAACAATCGAGCGAATCGCCTAGTGAATTTTAACGGATACCGAACGCACTCCCGGACATAAAAATAATAATATATTACATACATAGTAATTGAACGTATTTCAACACACAACTTTCTTAACAAAATACGAGCAGATATTGAACGTTATGTTTCAGTTAGGTTAGACTGAACCACTAGGTTTCCACCGATTTGACAGGATGGATGTTTGACGAATTCGATTGTACACTAGATTTCAATCAGTTTTCTTTTTTCCTTTTTCTTTTTTTCTTTTTTTTATCTTTTTGATTTTTCTTTTCCTTTTCCTATTCTTTTTCCTTTTCCTTTTCCTTTTCCTTTTCCTTTTCCTTTTCCTTTTCCTTTTCCTTTTCCTTTTCCTTTTCCTTTTCCTTTTCCTTTTCCTTTTCCTTTTCCTTTTCCTTTTCCTTTTCCTTTTCCTTTTCCTTTTTCTTTTTCTTTTTCCTTTTTTTTCTATTTTTCTTCTGTCTTTTCCTTTTTCTTTTTCTTAATCTTTTCCTTTTTATTCTTCCTTTTCTTGGTCTTCTTCATCTTCTCGTAGAAATGCTAACCTTATCCTCTTAGACTACTCAGATTCTTGTGATGGGGGCAAATTTTCCTTCCAGCGCTTAGAAATTCTTTGGCTGCCGTGGAAATTGATCTATCGCTGCTCATTCTGTTGATATTGTCTCTTTATATTAAAACAATTTGTCTAGGTTCTCAATATCAATGAGAAATAAAAATCGTTCATCTAAAACTTGTAAAATAATAATATAAGTACTGAAGTATCGCTTTGAATGCTGTACAAATTGTAGCATATTATACA
This sequence comes from Ceraclea dissimilis, assembly GCA_963576895.1. Taxonomy (NCBI): domain Eukaryota; kingdom Metazoa; phylum Arthropoda; class Insecta; order Trichoptera; family Leptoceridae; genus Ceraclea; species Ceraclea dissimilis. The sequence continues at coordinate 7,082,601 of OY756375.1, forward strand.
AGTTATTTAAGATAGTGTAATTAGTTACCCTTTATAGGGGTTTACTTTTCCTCTGTTGGTACAGTATGGGTGGGTAATGTATGTTATGTATGAATATCGTCATAATATGCACTCTCTCGCCTGCAAAGGTAATTAATTTAATTACGGCATACAACATTTAAGTAGATAGATGTATTGTGAAGTGAAACTCATTCTTACAAGATTATGTAAACATTAATAATCCCATTATGATGTTCAGTTTCATCCGTAAACTAGTTCATTTGGGCATCAGATGCGTGGAATATCCATGTAGCATGTTCATCTTAATTACTAATTTAGTTTGAAATTGTTTTTGTTAATGCATATTTTTGCGAATTCTATGTTTATTTTTAACTAGCTTCAGTCAACAGCGCGGCTGTGCCTATATTGGATCTTGTTATTTTGTAATTAAAGTATTTTTTCTCTTTAATCATATTTGATATTTTACAGCCTTCTTTCTAGCCAGTATTTTGTTCTATTGTTACTACTAAAATACGGAATCTAAACGCATAAAACTGATTCGTGAACATAACCAATTTAGCAATTTAGCAACCTTAGTAAAATATTATGGTGATGAATAATTTAAGCCATACACAATTCATTCATACATTTTCACGTCCGTTCTGTGAATGTCATTTCAAAGAAAAAAACTAATCAATGGCCGTTGATGCCCTCATAAGGTCTGCATATTTTTTTTGATTTTCAATGATTTATTATGTACCAACGTTGTTTTCTCTCCGTTCACCTGATAGGGCAGCATTTCTCAGGTATAATACGTATAATTTTGTGATTAGTCTGATCTTTCAAATTAATGTCTTTTCATCAGTTTCACAGAATATTCCTTTAAAAAAGTATCTTTAAATCTTTAACCTTTTACTCAAATAAAATTAATCTCTTTTAATTCTCGATACGAAATACTGGGTATGGGTTTGATTGGCACTTTGTTGGATTGAAATTTATTGTTTTCACGATAATGAAAATCATTGAAATTAATCCTCAAAGTTTTATTATTGTTATATCTTTTTAGTACACTGTTAAATTCCGTGATAGTAGAATAATTCCAAATGCCAATAATAATGCCTAAATAAAGGTTCGAAAACATTTCTGATATGGGACTGACACGTTGTTTGCAAAAGGTCTAACACACATAATTCGAGACCCTTGCCTCATCAAGGTGAATTTTGTTTAGATACTAGATTTGGTTTTAAATTAAAGTGACCAGAATAATGAATTCCCTAACAAGGCTTTGTAATAAAACGTTTTTATAATGATTTATACAAAGGACTGGAAATGTGGGGAAATCGATAATAAAGCAGAGATAGATATATTTAATAGATCAGTTGAACAAGACGACACATCTGAACCTTTAAAGTTCTGGAAAAGACACGAAAACGTGATGAATTAAGGTGTTTGAATCATAGAAGGAGAGCTAAACCTATGATCGCTACCGTTAACAGCTTATGCAGTTCGCTTTAGGTATGTTGGCAAAGAACTACCTCCAGAGACAAATTGGCGATAAAATTCAAATTGTGGATATGAAGTGTTTCTAGCAAAGGATAATAATATTACGTCTATATGAACTTTCATAAATTTTTCCACATTACTATGAAATTACAGCAATTCATCGTTAGTAAAGTGCAATTCTCCCCCACAGGCAATAACAACTTCCTCTTTCTCTCTCCTCCCGACCGCCAAGTTGAAACTGAAATGAGTGCCATTTGGAATAATTCCCTCGGGTCGATGAGAATCGCTTAATATGTCGGTTAATTTATTATTCAAATAGGACCCTTGACAGAATATAAAAGCGAATACGGTAGAGGAGAGTAAGCAAAAAGAATATTGTCCTGTCGGTTGTGGCAAACTAAGGAACTAAAATTCATCTCCAGCTTCCATTTGATCTATTGCGCGTGTGTTCGTCGTCCTGTATCCGCTCAGTGGTTGTGCAAAAAATTCATGTCGTCCGTTTTAAATTTGTATATAATGTTGGGAGCAATTGATGGTGTAATCGATATACTCGTTGCATTGCGATAAAAAGTTGCGGGGTTAAGAAATTTAAATTTGGAATGACAGAATCGTAATACCACATTTCATACAATTCTTTGAATATGCTCTGAATGACATTTTTTGTGACAGTCGTGTATTTTCAGAGGGAGGTTCGTAGACAATGTTTTTAATCAAGAGTATAACAATAACACTACCTTTTACGACTGGAGCGACACTATTGGGGGACTCATTTTACAGCTTTGACAGTACAGCCATTTAGGGCACAGACATTCGTCGTTATATTTCAAAAGCATCTATATGGTTAAAATATTAAGTGATTTGTAGCTGTAATATTAATTGAAATTCCAAAAACCTCTTGATGGTGATTATGTCTGATGAAATACTAATGGGTGTATATTACTGTTCATTGTACAAGCGAGCGTTACACTCCCTAAAATGTGGGTATCTATCGTTGATTCACAAATAAAATCTGTTCAGTCACGACCGTTGAAGTTCTTGGATGTGGTATCATTTGTCGTTTGGCAACGTAAATCTTGCCAGATGCTCCGATTCTATACAGGCCAAAAAGATTCTCGAACGGCAACCTAGAATGGGCAGAAAGCGGGCAGGAAAGTCTCAAGCAAGATGATCTGACGATGTGAAGCTAATCGCTAGAAGCAGATGAGTGCAGCATGCCCAAGATGAGATTGTCACAAAGTCACAATTCTGATGTCCAATTTAGAATTCTGGGGTCCAGCAGTGTCAACGGTCCCGGGTAAGCGCTTATGGAGAATTCCCACAACATGTGCTGAATGGTTTACTTCGGGTGTCTGCAGTCAGTCAAACTGTGGATCATCCCTCATTCCCTACTTGTGAGTCATGTGACCGCAGCAATCGTGATGCATCTTAACCCTATTGAGTGAGGTTCACAGACTGCAAAGAAGATGGAAACCAGGCTGTTGTTAACTAGTAGGTGCTTTTAGATTACAATGCTTTTTTACCTACGGATAAGAACTGAAGCTACCTATCCATAAAGTGTTATTAAACTTTTTTCGGATTTCAGTGACGTTCGCCACCAATTTTGAATGGCTCATTATTTCGCGCATAGAATGTTGTGTGAATGATTCACACAGCGTTTACTAGACCAGCAGTCTCTTCTTCTCTTTCTATATCAAAGTTTCCCTGACGACCTTCCGCCCGAGTGAACTCTTTGACATTCCATAGTCAGGACATCCGTTTACTGCTCCCCCATCATCTTTTTATCTCACCATCAAGAAAATGATAAACTAAAGGAAACGCAATTTTTGCGACAGATTTTATGATAGGTAGATATCTTGAAAAAATCTTCCTGGTTACACTAGATAATAATAAGAATTTGGGCTTACTTTATTCGTAGGCTTGTCATTAAAAGTATCCTTTATATTTTCAAATTGTCAAAGCAAAACTGCATACATTGTTTGTTTGTATCGTGTTTGTTTTATATGATTAATGTACAGAAAACCTAATTTTGCATTTTGGGGAACAGATTCAAATTCAAAATAACAAATAAATAACAACAAAATAGGATTTACTGAAAAGGGTCTCCTTATATACTCGGAATGTCCCATTGAAAAGGTCAGGTACTGATAAAATTGATTCCTCGACGTTAAATAGTTCCAGATGTATGCATATTATAATTTCCTTTAGATAATTTTACGTCATCCTCCAAAGCAGCTTTGAATTATTTGTATTATTCAAAATTGAACAACTCTGCAAAATACTGATAAGATGTATTGGAATCATTCCGAATTCCTGGCCTTCGTTTATTGCATTTCAAATAGAATATTTCCAAAAATGCTTGAACGTCATCTTGATACGTCTTCTACTAAAAGAATCAGTTGGAACAGCATCTCAGCCCGAGAGACTTGGAAATGGTTGAGCAGAATATATTATGAGAGTGCAAGGTGTCCCTGGAAGAGTCCACAGAATACACCCTATAGGAAACTAATTTCGATTATGGTCCCATTTTTCTATCAATTAGAAAACACCCCAAGTTCAAGAGAAGATAGAAAGAAAATAATTTTCTATATCACATTGTAACAATATTATTGTATCTGGTCTGAGTATATGAAAACAAACTTAAATGTATACACTGAGCCAAAAAATATTTAACTGATTAAGAAAAATGGTAAGTTAATGACAAATCAGTAAATTTTACTGATGAAAAAGTTAATTCTACGCATGAAACAGTTGAATTAACTCAGCATTACAGTTGGGTTTACAAATGAGAGTAGTTGAATTGACTGATTGCAAAAGGTCAAAATAGAATCAGTTGAATTTACCGTTTAAACAAGTTAATTTCAATTAAAAAGTAAATTCTACTGTTGAGTATGTTGAATTTACCCTTAAACAAGTTAATTTCAATTAAAAAGTAAATTCTACTGATTTTAATCAGTAGAAATAATCATGCTTTGTTAAAATGTCGGTAGGGGCGTGACAGTTAAATCATGCGAAATTAGTTCGCGGTATCTTCTCGTCAGAGTATAAGTGTTCTGAGATCTCTCCTCAAAGTAATATAATGAAGTGTCTACGTATTTTAAAAAGATTAATCTAGTATATTCTTATTTTATCGATCTTTAAAACCAAATTGTGAAACAATGTGAAGTTTATTATAAATAGAGTGGTAATTAGTTCATAAATATAACTACATACATAGTTATTATTAGACAATAGTGGAGTGCGGCTGGCCACATAGCACGAACATCAGATGCTAGATAGACTAAGAAAGTTCTCGAATGGCGACCAAGAACAGGCCGAAGAAGCGTTGGTAGGCCCCAGGCAAGTGGTCGGATGACATAAGGAAGATTGCCGGGGGCGGATGGATGCGGTCGGCACAAGAGTACACAGCAGTAGAAGTCTAAGGGGGAGGCTTATGTCCAACACAGGACGCGAGAAGGCTGAGAAGAACAAGACAACTACCACACTTGACATAATATCTTTTAAGGTACCTTAACAAATGTTTCTACCCTGTAAAACAATAAATAAAAGCAGTACATATAGGTTGTAAAATCAGTATATTTTTTGTTTAATAATAAGTATATCTTTTTATTTATTGCAGATGACGAAGACGGTGCAAACCTGAGCGCTGCTTGCCCGACAATTCTTTGATATACCTATTCATCAAGTTGATACCTGCTTCAAGGCGGTCTGCAGACATTTTAAGTTCTAATTAAAACAATATTTTTGTAAATAGTGGTTTTTAAGTACCTCTAAGTTTTTGAATATTATTTTATCTTTACTTTTAAGTACTTGTAAAATACAATGGTTATGCAAAAAGCTATTTTAATCAATTAAAAAAATGATGTAACATTAACTTTGTATTATGTATTTCACTGTATATAACTATGTGTATAAATATTGTACATGTTTACTATGTCATACATTCATTTAAAAAATTGCGGTGCAAATAAATACTTTATACATAAGCAATTTGTCTAATTAAAAACCCTTCTTTATTTTTCTACCTACAGGTATTTTAACTAAGACAGTTTGTAGAAAGAACCTAGTAGGTAAGTAGAACAAACTGTGGAATCTACCGATCATTCAAGTAGGATTAACTATATCACCGAGTAGGATTGACTGTGTCACAGTTAAATTCACCTTACCAGAAATCAGCTGGACTGGGGCGGCCATGTTTTATTAAGTATATTCCACGTCTCTAGAAATCAGCTGGACAACGGCGGCCATCTTGTTTTTATCTCACTCAGTTAAATCAACGCCCCCGTATTTTACTGACTGACCTCAGCTATTTCGACTGTTTGATCGGTAGGTTCCTATTTAACCTACTAAAACAGTTGTTTTCACTGTTTTTTCGGTTAATTCAACTGGTTATTTCTCTGAGTGTAGCTACCCGTCCTATTGTATTTTTTCAGTAACTTTCCTACACTATATAAATTGATTTGTTACGATGGTAGTTGGTAGTAATAAGAGTGGGTGCTGGAGTTTTTTTACAATAGAATTCATCGAAAAAACCAATAAACCCTCATGAAGACAACGAGGAGAGAAGGACCCTTCACGCGAATAATGTGTGTATTGAAATGAAAGTAACTTTTTTATATTGGTTCTTCTATCCCAACAACTAACATACAACAATAATAATTGTGTAGCAACTTCATTTCTTTTCATAATATTATTATTTTCATCCATGGCTTATTGGATCAGATTGATTTTTACGCCATTCGACTCGTCTGTGCGTGAAATCCCAGTTATATCTATTCTTACGGCCATTGGAACTAACGACCCAATTTTAGATAACAGTTTTATGCTACACCAGTCTTTCCCATTTTTCCTCCTTGTGGATAAAGGATCAGAAGCCAGACGAAATGGAGGAAGAGGATTATTTAGGCCACTTAATATTTTTTGAAGTTGTGCGTTCGATTACTTAGATGCGAATCAGTCAGTTCAGTTACCATATACATCTTTTTATTTGTTTTTTTTTATGCTGAAACTTCCTTAAGAAACATACAACTTCCTTCCTTCAGGTACTTCCATGGTAAATTTCACGTCTTTTAGCGATACTTAGTATGACCCACTCCGAATGTCATATAAATGTTACACAAAGAAAATCTTATGCGTAATTTGTACCCAAACAGTTATGACTGGTTACCCTTTTATTAGAGTGTACCGTATTGTTACGGTAGTAAATAATATTGGTAAATTTTGATCTGGAGAAAACTGTTATTATATGTAAATAATAGCTAGGTAGCAAAAATATAAGAAATGCGTTTGTGGTAAGCTATGAATTTCTAGTAGGGTGTTGTTTTTTTTAATTCTACATTCAAGACATACCTATTATAAATATATGTGTTTATGTTTATCCGACTACAAACTTTAGAGAAGACGAGATTTTATTTACGGCGTAATGACTATAAATTCTCATAATACGTCGAGCTCGAACGTTGAGTTTCATGGGGGAATTTGTAGCGTATATTATATTACGAAGAGAATCTCCCGTTTCCTCGTTTCCCTAAGGACGATTTATACAAGCACTTGTCATTTCTATATTGAGATTAAGTGATGGTCCATCATTAAATATTCAGATAAGAAGGCTGATGTACAAGAATGGAAATGTGTTGTCGTCTTCTACGCTGTGAGATTATTTTGTAAATTACCACATTATTCATACATTACGAATATGAATAACACCAGCGTTGTACGCGAGGTGAGAATATAAGAAAATCTTAATATCTTCATAATGTGTATTGAAATTTATTGCTAACATTTTCACCCAATTCCAGGTACAATCAAGATTTTAGTAGGGGTGCTGCAAATACGTGGGTATGAAATTTCTTCTTTTCATACTCAGAATTCTCCAACGGAGGCCCTTAACGGAAAATAAAGTTGGAAGACCTCCTCAAAGGTGGTCTGATGATAGTTCAATAAGCGAGTAGCACCTCTTTAAGAAGGAGAAGACCAGGGACGAGTGGAAGGGGATGGAAGAGGCCTACATCCAGTATTGGAGGGAGGAGGGATTATGAAGACGAAGATACAAAGACTTAGTTTCGCTTGCCGGATTTCAAGACCATGGCTCAGAATAGAGACCAAAGGAGATTTTTGCCGCCTTATTCTCTCCCAGGAGTTGAAGATGATGATGATGATGATAAAATTCAGGGTTGTAGAATGTAGATACTAATATTTCTGGTAGACAGATAACTTCCATAATTTCAAACTACTGAGCAGAAGATTTTCAAGAATTCCTGTTCTGATCTTGAAAATCACAATACATTTTAGTCAGTTTTGAACAACTCATGGGTACGAAAGGAATGTAAAGAAATCGACAGGAAATATTCCATGGTCCAGAAAGCAAAAGTGAAAGAGTTCAGGAGTGAGCTCCTGTACTTCAAGACATTAATTCAATAGTGGAGAATTATTTCCATACTCATGGAAAGCAATGTAGTTTAAGAATGATAAAAATATTTACACATTTCTACATCAGAAGATATTATCGTAAACCTACGTACTCTTGAAAATCTTATAGAGTTATCTCAAATTGTCCTACTTATCTATAACGCTTCTCTTTGATCCCTGGGGATTCGGTTTATTTTTTTTTAGATTTTTCCTTGAGATTTTACTGAAAGAAATGTTGAAATGTATTGAATAGATTTCATGTCGATTTATTCAGTCTCTTACTACCCCAGTAGGCAGTACCTAGTAAGTAAACTTAAGAGTATGCATACCAACATTCCAATAATTTCTAAAAACTGGAGACCTTATATCTCGACCACCGTTAATAGATATGCTAAAATAGGGTAGATATATTGAACATTTACCTAGGGAATAACCGTAAAAGATTTTTTATATCTTGTATAGAGTACTCAAAAAAAATAATTAAAAAAACCTCTGATATTTTTTCCGAAAGACGGAAACTCGTTTCCCGAAAGACGCGGAGTAAATTTTTTTTGTACTGATAATATGCATTAAAATCTAGGGAATAACCGTAAAAGTTTTTTGATAGACGCAAAATTAACCCCAAAAACTGGAAAAAACGCTATTTTTCCATTTTATCATGCGATTGTTCACGCAAGTTTGAACCTTAATGCCGTGGGAAATGACTGTGACGTCGTTACTGGTGCCAAGCCCTTGACTAGGTACACGCATCAATGTTTCTTTTTGGAACACGGATGTCGAAACCGAAGATTTGGGGATTTTGTCTCATTCTAGGAATCTGCATTGTAAAAGTATTCAATACTCCAATATTTAATTTTAAAAGTTTTTACGGATTAAATTTTTTGGGTTTCTTACGGCCTCACCCGGCCTCTTCAATGCATTCCTCTTGGAGTCACCTTGTGGAATACTTCTAGACGCCGTACAAACTTCTTGTCGGGACACTTCTCCACTCTACATATATATGTTCAACAGTATCGATCTGGTCACATTCACAAAGAGGATGATCCCTTTTGCCGCATTTATGGAGCAATCTAATGTGATCAGTTCGGATCCTATTTAGTATTTACCTACATAAGTTTGACCATTGTTGCGGGGGTTTACTGTAAATTCGTCTAAAATCAATTGGTCTAAAATCAATTCGTCTAATTATGAATTCGTCTAATTATCAATTCGTCTGAAATCAATTCGGCCAAAATCAATTTGCCTAACGATCAATTCGTCGATTTAAGACGAATTGATTTTAGACGAACTTACCGGACACTGTTTGCGGGGAAGGTTGAATCCTGTCTGTCTCACTGTAAAGTCCTGTACAAGTTAGTTAGTAATGCAAAACCAAGTGGTATTCATGTTGTTGTATGGTAGTAACGGTAATATTTATTTCCTCTGTATTTTGATACTAAAATTAACAACCCGACATTGCTTACATTTTATTACAGTTTTTATGCCTTTTGATTTCTATGTCAATTTTAGGAGAGTTGTAAATTTTGGAAATATGAAATGGTTTGTGATTTCGCTGCGTGCGTTTATTGGCCGTGGAATAGTGTCGTGAAATTTATAGTGCCTTTTTTTATTTATACGACAGAACAGACATTACGTATTGTCGACATCCATAACTATTATTATGTAGGTACAGGGTATGGGTGACTTTTTTAATACCCTATAAAACCTGAAATATATCAAGTAGTGCTGAATTACACCCATATTTTTTTCTTTATTAGATACATATTTCTACTCAAGGAACTAATTTCTAGTGCAACTAGTTCGCCCTTGACCGTTTCTCTAGATAATCTGGGAACAAAGGGAGGTTACCAGGCTGCATTAACCATGAAATTAATGACGACATTTTACCACAAATGCACATGAAATTTCTTTTCCTCGACACATAGGTATTTCCCAGGTAAATTCAACAAATAAACAATCATTACGAACAGAATATTATAAATCAACGTCTATTTTATATCTTGGAAAATTTTACTGACAGTCACTATTTATATTTTCTGATTTAGTAACTTATTTCGCTGCAATTAAAAACATCACCACATCAATAAAATATTTAAATAATATTTTTCTTTTTCTAACAGTTTGTAAACAGCTAAAATTCAGCCCTGCTTTTATATAAATTTACATAACCTGTAAATGATACAATATTACGCTTTGAGGCGGGAAAAATATATTCCGGAATATTATTCCAATCAAACGCTGATTGGGGTGAGGTCCCAATTATTCCAATTGTCTCTCAGAGAGATGGATGTAGATCCTTTATGTGTCATTATTATATTCTATACAAACATTGATTAAAGGAACGGATGAAGGGTAAACAACGAGAGATGAGAACTTCAAAGAACTCTTGATTAAAAGGAAAGACTTGATGGTATAATGATCCCGTAATAAATAATTAATTCATGATTTTTTTATAAAATACTTTGCAAATTGAACAAGCAAGCGGGTATTATCATTTTTTCTCCATCAAACAATTCACAAATCTTAAAATAAACTTTTTTTGAGGTGGTCGGTAGCCTAGTTGGTGATGCGCTCGCCTGCTAATCCAGTGGGCGCGGTTTCGATCCCCGATGCCGCCTACTCGACTTCACGACGCAAGCTTTTCAAGCTTGCTACTTCCTGACAACTTGCAGACCGGAATCTTTGCCAACATACGTAAACTCGGTGACAACACAATTCTGTATCAAATTGAACCAAGAGGGGATCCAAGGATTGTATGGGATTATTGTATTGGGGTTGGGGTTGGGGTAGAAAGGAGGTTGGAAAAGTAATTCAAATTGAATGTAAGAATTTGTCCGGCTCAAACCATCGAGCGATCAAAAGGATCCAGTCACCGCATACTGTCGTGTTTGGTATCTTATGAAGGTCATTTAGGTACAAGTAGAAATCATATCTTTATATTAGTGTAGCATTATTTATGTTAAAAAGATTTTTCAAGTGTGTCAATATTTTATTTAAATTTATTTATTGTGAATTAATAAGTAAACCTATAAATAAATAGTTTAAGTTTAGTATGTAGTACAAGTACAAGTACAATTAATGTAGATTTCATCCCCCAAAGACAACACCCTGAAAGTCTCATTAACTTTAGATTGTTAAAATTATTTGTTACGGTAACGAACAGAGATCTAAATAATAATTATTTATGTTGATTGCGTAAAATAATTGTATACGATATAATCTACTATATTATAATCATGGGCGTATGCAGGGGGGGTTCGGGGGTTCAACTCCCCCCCCCCCGATATTCCTCAACCAACCCACTGTTTTATACATAGGAGAAATGAATCACATTATTACCCCATCTTTTTTCATCTTGTCATGAATTTTCAATAATTATTGCGAAAATCTATTAAATCACAGTTATTACATTAAAAAATTTTGCCTGCGGCGCTAATCGAATTACGGTGGAGGTTTATTGTTCACATAAAATAAACCAGCCTTACTATTAAAATAAAACAGATTCATCAATTTACCCATTTTTGACAAAAATTCCCCTGCTATTTACTAGTTTATTTTCATTTGGCAATATCAAAATTTTAGTAGTGCCCCTAGTTTCGAATCTGGCGACCCCCATAGTGAGTTACTTACTGTCTCTGGTCCAGAGCTCGAACCCCCCTCGAAATTAATTTCTGACTACGCCCCGGATTATAATACAAATAAATAATATGAAGTCGTAATATTAATGACTGGAAAATCATTATACAAATTGAATTGATCTATAGCATAATTTTATTGATCTCTATACAATCTGATTCGCAGTGGGTGTATTTATGTATTAATAATTATTTATATATTACTTTAAGTAGATATTTATTTGTAGGTATAGGTAATAGAGTTAAGAGTCCACCGAAAGCAGGCGAAATTATTGGCGAAATAACCAGCGTTTCGAACATGGCGTTGATGACAATATTACTAACTATACGTAAATTGAATGTAAATGTAAAATAAATAAATGTAAAATAGAAATAAAACCATCAGCCATTTCTTACAAATACATATAAAGCGCCATCTTTATTTATGGATTTATTTAACTTTTTAATGAACTTTTATGGTAAACTAGAAATGTGTTAAAACATTAAAATTGTTCAGTTGTTTACTATTGGCGAGCTTATCGCTATGCTGCTATCTCTCTTCTTTATATTGTTCAAAAATATTTAGGTTTTCACTTTTTTCATTTATTTAGGTTTGTAACTTATACTTACTTGTTATATACCTACTACAAATTTAATCATGATCGACAACTATTGAATATTTCTACACCGTATTGACATTGTACAACAACCGAGTGCGTACGAAATCTTTACGTACGTCTTGCAAATTAAGTATGTGATTTGTAGTGATTGTACTTTTTTTCTGGGGTTACATACACCCAAATACTTTCCCACACATCTTGCACTAGGCTGAAAGCCTGTATCGCAAAGTGTGGAATACATCGACAGCGCCGGAGTTTGAACCTGGCACCTCCCGCTCGAGAGACTGCCGCCAACCATGTACTCCAAAATAACATTTTGGTAGGTTGGTATATTTCTGTATTCCGTATACCTCAATGAAATATTTAAATACTTTGGGTATTTAGCTACAAGATTATTCTAAGTAAAACCAAACATCTTTGCAAGCTTTTTGTAAATTTAATATTAAATAAAGCCCTTGATGTAAATAATATTACTTATTCCATTCAAGTAATATTTAGTGTATGATTTCTCTGCCATAATTCTAGCGTAGGTAGATTTATCTCTCTTGGTGTACTTCACGTTCTTTGTTTCAGAAAGCAAAAAATATTATCAAAGGTAAAACGGAAACCAAAAATGAAGAGGAAAATTAATACAAAACATAGGAATATTAAAATGGGATTTGAGATTACTGTAAATGAAATATTTTCAGGTGTTTCTATGTATACAAATTCCAAGTACTATTCGTAAAAGTCGTAAACAAAAACCCGTTGTGTTCTGTTGTGAAAATTTTCAACAGACGTCGTTTGCCACATAGAGATCCATAAAACTATTGATGTCTTTTATCCGAGATTTACTTACTTACTGAAAAAAAATGAAATTTTATTTTGATCAACTTTTCAATAAATTGGGTAACTATGCCTAAATATATTTATTTTTCAAAACACACGTAAGGTGTAATTTTGTGACTAATTTAAACTAAGTTAGTACTTACAAACTGAAATAAGATGTTATTTTTATCATTTCTAAAGTTATTTATTTATTTTAGTTATAAAAATTGTCCAAGAATGTAATAAATCGATGTTCTAGTGTACACTTAAAAAATCTCGGATTTGAATTTTGACACACTCAAAAGAAACAATATTTAGTAAATTTGGTCAAAAATAAGTAAATTATTTACTAAATTTTTACCAAATACTTAACTGGGCTTCTCCAGAAACTTAAACTAACAATTTTATAGAAAATTATTATAATTGTGACTTATTATAAATAATATATGTAATTCAGAAATCTTTTGTCTTCAAACAGGCATTTTCTTCTGAATCCTTATCCCAAACAACAATACCAACAATACAGGAGCGGTGGTAATACTCGTATACGTTGTTTGTGTGACAAACCTAAAATTATTTATCACGTTGGTTTTTGGGGGAAGAAGACTTTTTGAGAAGCGGATGTCCTGTGGTAACCGGAAGGAACACCCAACCGGAAGCAGCATTCACAACAAAGAACATAATTTGACTTTCAAATAAGAAAGAGTCGGGAGGCTGCGTTGTGAATGAATGAATGGATGAAGTTGTATATAAATTGTATATTATCTACATTCCGAAATATTATTTCACTTTTTGGTTGTTACGAAATGAATCCTGTTTTTTATACAGAGTGTCAAATAAAAGCTTATTTATCATTCCTGGACCATTGATTCTCCTTCTTTCGTGTGCGAATACAACCATTGTACAAATGATCTGGGAGTCTGAGTCAGAGCTCCGCGTCAATATTTCTCAGATATTCAATTGCCCTTGGCGTCACCTCATGGACTTCCCAAATATCCCCCTCGAACTTCTTGATGGGACAGTGACACACAATGTGATCCACCGTCTCTATCTGCCCGCACTGGCATTGGGGATGTTCCCTCTTGCCGCAATTTATGGAAGAGGTGCCCACATTTCCAGTGGTCAGTTCGGATCGTATTTAGGGATGCCCATAGTTTGCGAATATTTGATATAAAAAAAAAGGAATGAGCAGGTAATAGAAAGAGATCCGAGTAATAATAATCATCATCAATGATTCATCATGTCAGCCTCCCTGCGTCCATTGTTGAACATAGACCTCACCCATTGTCTCCACAGCTACCAGACCTGGGGGTAGACCGCATCCAACTGCCTCCTGCAACTCGTCTTACATCGTCCGACCAGCGTGTTTAAGGCCTATAATGATACCTAATAATTAACATTTATTTACATTTCAAGTGAACAAACTCGTAAATATTACAAACAATAGATGCTACAACATTTTTTCACTAGGGTGAGTTTATCGTAATGCAGCAATCTCTGCCAGCTATCCCAAACCATTCTTACCCACTAAAACGTTTTTTTTTTAAAATTATACATTTTGCGATATTTACACCTGTCTTTTTACTATAGTTTACGTTTTTATGTATGATAATAATGATAAATCTATATAAGTATAAAATGAGTACAATATACAGAAAAAAAGAGGTGACCCAACGCATTACTAAATGATTCACTGCCACCTAGACACTTCTCTAGCCATCCTGTAGAAATTTGAAACCACTTCGTTTTAAGCGGCGTTGCCATAACCGTCGCTAAGGAAATGTATGGAAAACCAGTCCCTTAACAACGAGTATGATGGACCACGTATTGTATTCTGTTACGAAATTTGACAGGAGTAGTGGTCCTGTTTGATAATTTTGCTATGTTGCCAACTGTTACAGCACGGCTAGAGTACTTACTCTAGGAGGCGGTGGCTTATCAACAATTCTTTCTTTGAAATAGTTTGGGTAGTATGAAAAATTTCCTATATGCCTGACTGCATAAATTATTATTACCTTCTCACTCGTACCTACCTACAGTGTTGTTATGATTGAACATCGTGAATTTCCGTTTGATCCGTGAGTTATGGGACCACCTGTATATTATTTTATAGCTCCTTTTGGTTTTATCCCTTTATTTCATATCAGGGAAATAAAGGATTTTTCTTTTTATAAACATCTCTCTTTGGATGTAAGTACTGATCGTATGTAGTCAATATTTCATACATTTTCTTACCACAAACATCAAACAAGCCTTTGAAAGACTGATTATAAGTCAACATGGCAGGTAAAGAGTATTATTGTCGGAAAATAATAAGCTTATTGATAATATTTTTTCGACATGTTTTTTCCTTTTATTTTCGTGTCTACTCAGAACAATCGTGTGTTATATGCGTGAATGTTGTGTTTCGTGCTCAAAGGGTCAACTAATAAAATAATTGACAAAATAGATCATTTGCGAAATTCTGCTCAAATAAGGGAATTGCAGAAATTAACCTGTGAAGAGAAGATATTATAATATACCCCATTTCTAATCCTGAAATCAATTACCGATTGAGAAAACTGCGGAACGAAAATTTTGATTAAAAATTGATTTCCACCAAAAAGACAGAACGACACAAACAAATTTGAAGACAGAAAGTTAAAAAGAAGGTTTAAGTATTTTTTTCCTTGTTTTGTCAGAGGGCCGTATATCCCCTGCGTCACTGCGACCAGAGTAGGTCTATTGTGACACCCTTCAACGTTACAACTCGTCCTCAAGGCCGACGTGTCTCATGTAGCTCACGATCTGTCTTGGTGCGAGTATCTTGCCTTCTCGGAGTCCAGTAGGGGCCCTCCAAGAGAGCGACTTCTTTTGTGAGCGAGTGCGTCACAGTTGCACAGGATATAAAAATATTTACCTTTACATTTCTATTGTATTTCATTCCATTCCATTACATAATACTGCTAGAATCCAAGTTCGGTATGTTTGTGACGCCGGGTCTTTGGCAAGGTTTGCAAGTTAGGTTTGCAAGTTCTATTAATAAGTATGTAAATTTAAAACAGCTACTCGTTCGTAAGTGGCAAAATTTTTTGGTCGAAGTCTCACTTTTTGTGTCGAATGTTATCAGAGCTTGGCACATTGTAATTAATCGAATTAATATCAGTTTTTTTTAATGTATGGATTTTTTTTTGTATTCACTATAATATCAGCGCTTTGACTCGGTCAAAAAATATTATTTGACCAATACCTCTCGACGTAATGTTTTTTGAATGAAAATTTGAAATTTAGAATTATACCGACTGTAGTGAAATAATGAATGAAAAATAATTTTGAAATAATCAAGTACATATATAAAATACATTATATTATTGATATAGAATGCAATTGGAAATTTTTAAGTAGGTAATCATATTTACTGTAGGTAGTGTAGGTACATATAATAGGTACGTATGTAGAATTAGTATGGAAAGTAGGTAAGACCCTCTCTGATATGTTCCTTCGAAGAACTTTGAAGGGCGTGGTAGAGTGGCAGTATGAGTAGTTAGTTAATAAAAAAATGGCAAATTTTTCGTTAATAATTTTCACGGGTACCCGCTAGTTATTATTATAATCTGTTACATAAATTACGAAATCCAAGTGAAATTTAATTATTACTATAATGTGAATGTAGGTTACATACACAGCAGAACATAATATTACAATACACAGTATGTTTTATGTAAGTAGAAAATTATAATTATAATTTCACATAAACCGTGAACAATGTCCTAATTTAATATGCGTACAAAGGACCTGTCAAACAATATTAAAGTAATATTACCGACACAGCAATCATTTTAAACTGAGTATGCGTCAAAATTATTTCCCTCAAATTACTACTAGATAATAGATCATCATCATCATCATGTCAGCCCCCCTGCGTCCATTGTCGAACACAGGTCTCCCCCATTGATTTCCACAGCTCCCTATCCTGGGCAGACCGCATCCAACCGCCTCCCGCAACTCGCCTTACATCAAGGGTGGCCAACCTTTTTCAGCAGCCGGGCCAGATTCTAAAAATGAGCTGGCTTACCGGGCCGCACAACCAATTTTTTGAAGAAGTAAGACATAAGTTCGTCTCGGGGGGAGGAGGGGGGGGTCGGCGACAGAAATAAAAATATTGTTATCACCTAAAAAAGTGAAGTGGCAGGCGATTTTTTTTCTTGCAAAACTGAGTGAAGAAGGTTCGCAACAAAATGTGTGAAAAATATTTTCTAATTATAAAGACAACCCAAAGTAGCGCCGCAGGCGAAATTTTTAAGGGAAAATGGGTGATGTGACGAATCTGATTGTCTTTCTATAACAGGCAATGCATACGGTTGTATTGTAAGACGGCATCGCGGGCCGCATGCGGCCCGCGGGCCGCGGGTTGGCCACCCTAGCCTTACATCGTCTGACCACCGTGCTTGAGGCCTACCAATGGAGAATGCTGGGTATTTCACTGAGAGACATGAAAACTAATGTTTGGATCAGAGAGAGGACCAAGGTCGTCGATGTCGTTCACAGAGTTTCCAGTCAGAAATGGAGTTGGGCTGATCATGTGGCCAGAACCACAGACTCTAGGTGGACAAAGAAAGTCCTGGAGTGGCGACCTAGAACAGGCAGAAGAAGTGTTGGTAGATAATAGATGCTTTTACGAAAATCTATAAACTCAGTATTTCAGAAAAAAAAAGTGTTTATTTCAGATGGATCTCATAACATGTAAGTATATTCATATTTCACTGACGAAAATTTGATGGATATCCAATAATTATTTGACAAATGTCAAAATAATGTGATGTATGTCAGAATAAAGTATTTTCTACCCTCGAGGGAAGGTTTTTATTTTTTTTCTACATCGAATAATCAACACAAAATCGGATGTAGGTATTTATGTATGTGAATCTACAAGTACGCTCGTATATTCACGAATTGTTTCTATACCATTACGGAATATTCCGTAATATGAGGTAGAAGGCGACAGGTGTACAGTTGTGCATAGTTCTGACAAAGTATGAACGAAACTGGCACGAGCATATTGGTTACTGGAATGAACCGTCAAGGTTAACTTGAAGAAGTCGAGATTTCTTGTATAGAAAAATGTACGGTGCCCTTGGGGCTATTTTATCGCTAAACGGCGCCTAAAGTTGTCCGATTATTATTATTATAGGAATCAAATCATTTTATCAAAATATCTATACTGTAGTATTGTAGGTATAATATATGAATGTACATTCCTAAAATCAAATTCCTTTCTCATCGGGAATTATTTGCTGATGACACAGAATGTAGCAGTTCCCATGAAACCATTCCTAGCAGCAGGGCCGTCGTTACTATATGTGCAAAGTGTGCGTGGCATCCAGGCGGCCGATCGAAGTGGCGGCCGCAGGCTTCCAAACTATTCTTCACAAACTATTTCTAAAAACAGCTTGTGTAAATGCATTAAAGAACCACTATTTCATAGAAATATTTACTCCGGCACTAGATGAATTGTCCCAATCAGGCGCATTCTTTCATTGCATTTTTCATTCACAAAAAAAACTAAATTCTTTTTTATGACCTTTTTTGTATCTACTTTGTATTCTGTGGATGAATTTTCGCAGAAGGCGTTAGCTACCTGCTCGCTTACCTCATGCAATATAATCAGATGCACACTTTTAAAAAAATTTTAGACGACGACCAAAAAAAAAAAAGGTCATCAGTTCATTAGGGCAGGACTCCCCCCCCCCCCCCGCCGGCGATTCTTCCGCATAACGATTCAAAATATTAGGCGAGGACCAAAAAAAAAAAAGATCGATAAAAAGAAATCTGTTGAAAAAAAATTTTGAAACGGCAACACTAATTCAGCCCCCCCCCAAAATGAAATCCTGGATCCGCCACTGCAGATGCATTATTATTGAAAGAAACCTGATTCTATAAGTCACCAAATTATTAAAAATAAAAACATATTTTTACACTTAATCATTTTTTTGTGTGAAAAGTCTAGGTGAATAAATCCCTTTTTAATGCCGTTTTCAAAACAATTGCCTTTTATTTTCATGCGGTACTATTGAAAAACCACGTAGTTCCATCTCTTTTTCTAACAAAATAATCATTCACCTGTTTTTAAACTACTTATGCAACCTTTTTTTTATTATAGAGAGGTGGGCGGCATTTTTTGTTTTTGCACGCAGACGGCGGCCCTGCCCAGCAGTACCGAAGCACACGGCACCAATTATTTGTAGCAGCGTATATAAATGGCTGGAATTACTTTAACAAATCAGTCATTTACAGTCATCCACTAGTCGTCACCAGTCGCTCATCCGAATACAAGGGTTCTAGGAGCTCGGTTCATCTTGGGACTCATACAGTACTTCTTCATCTTTGTCGAGTCTCTGTGCCTTGTATCCAACACATCAGCGGACAAGCCTGATACCGATGGTTCCGAGGCGTTCCAATCGAATAACCCGTTGATTGGAACGCCTTGGAACCCTCGGTATCGGGTTTGTTCGATGATGAGCTGGATGTAAGGTAGATAGACTCAACACAAAGATGGAGAAGTGCCTTAGGAGCCCCACGAGGAGCCAGAGCCTCCCAGAACTCTTGCATTCGGATCAGTGGATGATGATGATTAGTGGATGGCTGTGAATGACGTTATATCGTTTTTGAAATGACAGATTTGTAAAGGAATTTATGCCTTGTTCACACTAGAGTAGTAGTTTAGTCGACATACACTATTATAAATTCCATCCGTCTTGGCCACCGTGCGGACGTTACCTGCAAGTGGAGTTTAAGATTGTATTGTTGGTAGCCCTGATTGTCGAATCTTGTCATAAGAGCTGTCAAAGGTTCGCCATATTCTCACATAGTATCTTTTACAAGTAACCTACAATGCCGAAAATATTACAGAGTAGCGCTAGAGAAATCATTTGAAAGAAAAGATAGTTTTGCGAGTTGGAAAAAGAAAAAAATACTCCAATAATCCCTTCAAGCCACCATCACATGTAAGAAAAACAATGTTGCCAGTTTATTCTAACAATTCGAAAATTGGCAAATTGTTGTAAACAACAGTTCTGAAATATAATTTGAAAGTAGCGAAAAAATTTAACCATATCGTATTATCACATTAAGCAACACTAAACCAAGTTTGCACCAGGGGACTTCTAACAGGGAATTGTCTGTAAGATTCCATGTGAGTGTATATCTGCCATTAATTCACTACTTGCTCGACTAACTACTCTAGCCTGTTGTGAAGGAGCCCTTAGACATATTTAGGTACCTACTACAAATGATTAGTGCCCTGTTAATTTGGCACTCCAAGGAATCATCTCAAGGGAACTATTACAATTGGGATCATCATAAAAAAATACAGATGAGAAAGGAATTTGATTGTAGGTATAGGTATACCTTCTTCTTCTTATCAGCCTCTTTCCCTCCACTGCTGGATATAGGCCTCTTCCTTTGTCTTCCACCATTCTCTGTTTTGGGCTCTTTGTCTCCACCCATGTCCCACCGACTCGATGATATCATCTCCTTTCCCATCCCATCCCATCTCCTCTGTGGTCTCCCTACACTTCGTTTACTTTCGTAGGGTCTCCAGCTCAGTATTCTAGGGGTCCATCTGCCGTTCTTCTGCCTCGCCACATGACCCGCCCACAACTGCCATTTTAGTGTCCCTACTCTCTCCGCAACGTCTGAGACCCTTGACCGTCGTCTTATACCTACAGGTATACCTACATTCCATAAATTGTAATTATTTGCACCAAAAACTTTTTTAATCATACTGGAATTATTAAGGGCGGTATTATTATGTTCAGTATTTAAGAAACAAAAATGAATATGAATTTGCCTTAATACAAAAAAACTATTAAAAAATATGTATTATTTAACTTGATGTGGCATATTCTCGTGATTCCTCAAAATGTAATTTATTTTGCTGACCATTTTCTCTACGTTACACTAGCCGGTTTAAGGAAAAAATATATGGATTTCCACTCTGTTACCACAAAAAAAAATCGATCTTGGTACCTTCTCATGATTTCTACTACAGTTACTTTATTTACCCGGATTAAGGGCTTAGCACCAGGATTGACGTCACAGTCTTTTCCCACGGCATTAAGGTTCAAAATCGCGAGACAATCGCATGATAAAATGGTAAAAATAGCGTTTTTTCCATTTTTTGGGGTTAATTTTGAGTCCATCAAAAAACGTTTACGGTTATTCCCTAGACCTTAATGTATATTGTCAGTACAAGAAAAAAAATACTCCGCGACTTTCGGGAAACGAGTTTCCGTCTTTCGGAAAAAAGATCAGAGGTGATTTTTTTTTTTTGAGTCATCTACCCTATTTTTTTCCAAAGCAAATTTAGTAACGGTTGTCGAAATAGAAGGTCTCCCGTTTTCAGAAATTTTTGAAATGTCGGTATGCATACTCTTAAGTCGGGTAAAAGAAAATTTTTGAAATAATAATAAAATAAAATATGGTAACGGAATGGAATCCCTAACGATCTCGTTATCAACATCACAATATTATTTCCCTTCGACAGTAATTCCTGAACGAGTAATGCTCTGGTGGAATCATTTCCCTTCCCGCAATTTGTCGATTTGCCTGTCTTCACTCTCCTATATCGGTGTCAGAAAAGTATTACACGGAAAAAATAACACTGGATAAAATAACACTGGATACAATAACACGGAAAAAATATCACATAAAAAAGAACTTTACGGGAATGAAATAACTCGTGCAAAAATATAAAAAAAAAAAAAAAAAAATAACACAATATTACAGTTTTTTCCTCAACAGAAACCCAGTACCTATATAAATACCTATGTTTATCTCAAATCATAGGAAAAACACATTTTTATCTTAATTCGAAGTTAATTCATGATTAAGAAGACATTAAAATTTATTGCTACACGTAGTATTTAAGTTTGTCTTTCTTTTCTCGGGTTGACTGTAAGATATTGCTTTTGCAATAAGTCCGTCTTTTGGCACACTGCATTGTCTTGTTTTGTTGTTACATATATTTACTAGTCAATAAAGTTTTATTTATTTATTTATTTAATCTAGTGCATTTCTATGAAAGTATTTACGACAGCCAAATTGTATTTTGAATAAAAATAAAATTGTGTTATTTCTTCTTGTGATGTTTTTGCATGTGTTATTATTTCTTTCATGTGATATTTTTTCCCGTGTTATATTTCAACGTGCAACATCCTTTATCTAATATAGAACAACATCTATGTACATCTCCTATCAAATACGTATCCCTTTAATTTATATTTAATTTCATTCCTATCGCCTGCGGAGGGTTAAAGCTAACCCCCGGCAACTAATGCTTCTGTAATTTGGTTCCAGTTTTTTCTTTATTTATCCCGTTTCAAATGCCTTTGGTCGTATCAACTGGGATCGGAATGTTTAATAAGAAACGCGATCAAAAAAACGTAAAGAGAGAATAACGAGTAGCAATAGAGATGGAGATAGCTGCTTTTATTTTTGAGTAACCTTTAGTTAAGAATATGCATACCTACATTTCAATAATTTCTAAAAACGGGAGACCTTATATCTCGACAACCGTTACTAAATATGCTTTGGAACAAAATTGGGTAGATGTATTGAACATTTATCTAGGGAATAACCGTAAAAGATTTTTTTATATCTTGTATAGATTTCTCAAAAAAAATTTTTGAAAAACACCTCTGATCTTTTTCCGAAAGACGGAAACTTGTTTCCCGAAAGTCGCTGAATATTTTTTTTTGAACTTGTTATATGCGTTATAATCTAGGGAATAATCGTAACAGTTTTTTGATAGACGCAAAATTAAGCCCAAAAAATGGAAAAAAACGCTATTTTTACCATTTTATCATGCGATTGTTCACGCGATTTTGAACCTTATTGCCGTGGGAAATTACTGTAACGTCATTATTGGTGCCAAGCCCTTATATTTCACGTGATGGATATAAGAATATAGAAGCAAGAAAGATAAAGAATATGGGGAAAAACGTTGAGTGATAGGATAAGAAATGAAGTGATTAGAGAGTCGAGTGACTGGAATGAAAGTGAACAAGTTTAGGTGGTTGGGATATGTAAAGAAAGAATAACAAAGAATATATGCTTGGGGGAAAGAAGAGGGGTAAGGATGCGCGGCAGTCTAAGAACAACTTGGCTCAACCATGTAGACCGGATGTTTAAGGACGGACGTGTTTTGAGTAAGCAAAAAATGTGTTTGAATAACTGTTAATTGTAAAAGTATAAAAATAAAAAAAATCTTCATCAATCGATATGACTTTGAAATTCTTTAGAAATAATTAGGTATGTAGAAATCGGTTTCAATCAAATTTGATTTATTTTACATGTTTTTAAAAACTACACATTCTCGAAATTCTTCATGTGTGCAATATTGAAAATACCCACTAACAAATTCAGCGTATATTTCGCTGAAGTACTATAATAACCCGTGTGTCTAACAAGCATGTTTCATTTTTTTACATGATTCATCTATGGATTGGCAACCCTGAGTAATGAATTCAATGTAGTTCGTTACAAAATAGTTCGATATCTATATATATATATATATAAATA
This sequence comes from Ceraclea dissimilis, assembly GCA_963576895.1. Classification (NCBI taxonomy): domain Eukaryota; kingdom Metazoa; phylum Arthropoda; class Insecta; order Trichoptera; family Leptoceridae; genus Ceraclea; species Ceraclea dissimilis. The sequence continues at coordinate 7,106,089 of OY756375.1, forward strand.
GTAAATATGAATAAAGCGCTGATTGCAGAGGGATTAATATTCAAATTGAAAAACCCGTAACAAAAGGAAAGTTATGTTTTCATTGTAATAAATAAAAATATCATCCGATACCAGAAACTGTTATTGGTAGGAGAATATTATAATCTGTCAGATTGGAAAATTTTCCGATGAAAAATTATTCCGGCAGCAGGGAACTATTGTTTCGAATCTTTTCTATAACAATATACTTCGACACAAAGACAAGAAATTCTGATATTTTTTCTCCGACATGCAATCTATCGTCAAACGATTTCGTATTACTTTCTCTTTTAAATCGGTTTATCTTAATATTTTTTCAGCTATTTTCTCCCGCAAAAACCCGAAGCAATCAATTATTGGTATTTGTCGAACAAAAAGCATGAGTAAATCCTTCATGCACACAAAATCGTGAAAGCTTTTTTGAAGCAATCGTGCGAGCTTTAGTCTGAAATGACACAGATAACTCATTCGATACCGTTCCAGTATTTTTGTTCCATGTTCAGATACAAATAGACACGTAATAGACTCAAGCACCATTGTGACTTTGTGAAAGTGTGAAAGCAACTTTAATCAAATATGCAAATTAAATACTAATATCTACAGTATTATACTTACAGACGAATCAAAAGACTAGAGGAATACTCTTGGGATAATCTTTACGTAGGTAGGTACTTATCTATGATTTACGGTAAATTCGACTAATACTAAATTCGAATAATACTAATTCGACTAATAGCTAATGCGACTAATAGCTAATTCGACTAATAGCTAATTCGACTAATAGCTAATTCGACTAATAGCTAATTCGACTAATAGCTAATTCGACTGATAGCTAATTCGTCTAATAGCTAATTCGACTAATACTAAATTCGAATAATACTAATTCGACTATAATAGCTAATTCAACTAATAGCTAATTCGACTGATACTAATTCCACTAATACTAATTCGACTCGACTAACGATCAGTTATTCAACTTATAACCAATTACACTATTTTTCACACATTTTACATTATTTTAAAATTCTGAACAATTGTAATTATTATGATGGGAAGTGAGAAGGTCAATATCGTGCATTGTTCAATATAGGTATGTAAAAATACCTCACCTTCGCATCATAATAATCATAATTGTTCATAATTTTTATGAAATTAGCAAATTGGTAATATACGAGTATTATAGTAAGGTTGCTTGTACTAAGTAGGCTACGTTGTTTTACACCTGAAAAGTATGAAACAAAATATTTGGAGTAGGTACAATGTACATTATCTTGGCTATAACATAGGTAATTAAAAAATTAAATTTAATATCTATTGCGGTTAATGAGAAAAATGACTTTAGTTACAAAATAGCGTGCAGAAATAAGGCAGCATAAAAACCGGGCACAAAAGCTAGCTTTAAACAATATCTTCGAAGAAACATTTGTTCTGCTCCATGTTGATGTAAATATGTACATTATTTTCTTTGAAAGCGTTTTTAAAAAAAGCAGATAACAGATTTTTCTAATGGATGACAATTTTTAATGCTTGATATAAAATTGTCAGAAAAATGTGCGAAGCAAAAATAGTGAAGTAATCGTGAAATTCTTACATTTATTGTCTGGCAGAAATTGCCATTTGGCAATAAGTCCGCCCATTGTACGATTATTTTTTTAGTACAATAAAGATTATTTTATTTTATTTATTTTTATTTTATTCTACTCCTATCTAGTCAGTAGTGTGTGTTTTTATATCCTGTCATTGCGATACAAATTTTCTGTAAAACAGACAAAACAAAAATATGCCGTTGTTTTTTATATATATTTTTTATTATTACTAGTGTTTCTGTCAAAAAGGGCCGGTTTTTTCATCATCTTTTTTTCACAAAATATTTTAGCGACACCTAAGTAACACCTTAAATCAAAATGTCATTTTTACTTTTATGTGTGCGAATTTTAAAAATAAAAGCTCGATAAGCCCATCCATACTCGTACAATTTTCGATCATTTTTTGTCAACCAAATTATTATATAAAATAAAGACCAGCAAAATTCTGTACAAGGGTGTCAGTTATCGAGTGTTTTTATGAGTGTCGTAATACCAATAGAAAACACCGTCGAGGATACTCGTAAATACAATAATAGTGTCAGGCGAAATGCGTTACTATGCAATATATGTACAGCCCGTCTGTAAAGTGTTAAGTAGTCATACTTATATGGGGACACCTCCTTCTCATACTCCAGGGATGTTACGAATGTCATATTTTAGACATTCGCGAATGCGAATTCGAATGTTTGGAATGTGAATGTGCGAATGCGAGTGCGAATATCCAGGAAAGGCAAAAAATCACTTAATTTTGGTTTTAATCGTATTTTTTAATCAATTAAGTTACAATCAAATTTCAAAAGTGGAAAATTAATTATGTTTTAAATTTTTTAGCCTGGTTGCTTTTTCGCTCATGAGGCGATTTCTCAGTGGCTCATATATACTACTTGTCGTATGACACTCGCATTCGTTAAACATTCGCATTGTTTGATGCGAATTTATTTATTTATTGTTTAAACGGCTTCAAGCCTTTGGAAAATTTACAATAAAAATAATCAAACATATCAATACAATCGTGGTTGGAATGCGAATGTTTGTTTGTTGATGTTTAAAATGATTCGCACTCGCATATGCGAACATTCGTAACATCCCTGTCTCATATACTTAGGTATTTTTCCTTCACTTGTATAGAGCGCGAAAATCTTGTACATGACAGAAAATCGAGTAGAAGGACGCGATAGAATTTTGTATGAATTGTGTAACGGATATGAGTTTAGAACACGCGTTTCCCGATATACGGCACTATTATCTGGATTCAATATAATTTTATTACAAAAACTACGAGTATAATCATCATCACTATTTACGCTTTTTTCTGTTTTTGCTTTACGTCGTCGTTTTCTTCTGTAGTTTTTTGCGTTAAACGACGCATTATGTAGATAAATTTAAGAATAATGTTTCTACACAATACGGGTGTAAAGTGTGACGTCACTCATAAAATACGGTCCAACTATCAAGTTTGACAGCGTTTTTCCATACTAAATGGGGGACTTTATAGTCAAATATTGGAGTGTTTTATTTTGTAATGTCACGTAAAAAAGTGGCACAATATCATTATTTTTTAAGGAGAACATAAATTAGTACGAATCTGTACATAACAGTTTGGTTCGCTAAAAGACATTGCTATTAGGCTTAAAACCTACGCGGAAGCACGACTTGCGAACACACCTCTCAGTAGGTATTATACACCAGAAAAGACAATAGAATTTACCATTCATGATTTGTATAAAAACTCATCAGATGATACTGGGAAACATTGGCCTATCCAGATATCATGGATACCTAAAATATAAGTATAAAAAGTTCATAATTTTTATTGTTTTGTTGTTTTCTATCGTCCGTAGGCCCATTCGGGCACCTGGACTTGTCAATTTTTACAATTATAGCATTATCAAACAAAATAACAAAAAAACATTATATCTGTCCAAGATCTGCATAGGTAAAGAACTAAAGAATGACGTCAATACAGGCTATATCCATTTAAGAGTAATGATTCGAAAACAGTGTGAATGTTTCAAATTTCCTTATACGATAATACAAAAATATTATTTCATTTATGTACTCGTAGATACAATTCCAAATGTTTCACTCAAATGGCTGTAGGTTTGAAGTCGGAATAATAACGTAGGTATATGATTTATCATGTGAACATTTTTGTCAAAACTCTACGTTGAATAATTGTATTAATAAATTACGGTTGTAATATTACGTTACATTTTTTGTAACGCATGTCGCGCACGTACTGTGCAACTAAGCGTAGTGACCTCGGGCTGGGCACGTATCACAATACAGGGGAAGATATTATTAAACAGGAAAGGAATGGTTAAGAGAGAGAGGAAATTGGATCGGACACGACTAGAGAAGGATGGCTATAGCCTCAGGCTCGGAACGAAGGGGAGAGATGGTCTATTCTACGTCTTTCATTAGAAGGAGCGGGTCACATTAGTTGATTAATACGTAAGATCGGTCGATATTAATGTAATTATATGAGCGATAACACTTCTAACCAAAATATTATTTCAGCATTCAGAAAATGATCGTCGATAGTGAATTCGCTTATAACAACATCTCGTTAAAACAACGAAGATCTCCAGTATCGTAATTTTGACCTCTACTGGGTGACTTTCGAAATACCAACTATTTCATTGAATACTGCCTACGGCATTAATTAATATCAAAATCTATGCTTAGACTTAGCCGGAAGAAATCACAGCATTGCGATAAGTTCACCCCTGTGAAGAATTTCATGCGATTTATTTTATGTAAGCACCAAGATTAGATTTTGAGTCTGATCTTACTAAATACCTAGGCTTCTATGTCCATTTGACCCGAGTGAAACAAAACAATAACATGTAGGAAATATGGAATTTGTAATGTGACATTTTAAAAATTCGTATCGATTAGTCAAAAGTCAACATTCGGATATAGCCACGTATTTTATGCGGTCTTTTTATCGTCGCTATATCCGGACTATTTGTATTCTGAATGGCCAAAGCTATGTGTAATAATAATGTACCAAATTGTTTTCTTTATATGAATAATATTTCCCTTTTCTCTCCGTTATTATAAGCGTCATACATTTCCTGTCTGTATGATTATAAATATTTCCCGTGAATGTTTGCGTCTAGATATTTTATACATTTTTCTATGTTCGATTAAGGAGACGAGTATTCTGAAAACATTTACCGCATCTTTAACGTTCAGAATCGCACGATAAATTTTAGACGTATGCTCAATCCGACTAACTAGTTGGGGAGATTCTGGGCGGAGATATTTGGGAACCTAACGTAGGTGAGCTGCATGTTGCATTTCCTTTGGATTTAGGCCGTGGTCGTCTCGATCGTGGACGTCTTTTATTCCATAAATAGAATATTATCTCTGTTTTTGTATGGAAATTACTTAGAGCTCTCCTTCCTAGGTCGAAGTTGGTGGGATGGGGTAACAATGTTTTTTTACGACAATTTCGGTTTATCCAAGATTTCTGTTACGACAACTGACGCCTACGACCTTACACTTGTCTTTCCATTGTATTGCTCAATAGTAGTAAAACAATATTGTAACTTCATCAAACTTTATTTAAAAAAAAGTATATTTTTTCTTAATTCACTCTTCCACATAATTTTATACTTACCTACCTAAACCTACATCAATTTGTTTATATTACGTCTCAAATTTCAAATATACATTTTTGTTGCGAATATTGTTGAAATAATAACATTTCTTATTTTACGTAACTCTTGTGAGATATTGGATAAGAGAAGACGTGAGATAAGAGAAGGATCTTGAGAAGACAGTGGGAAAGAAATGCTGTATCATAATTAGTTGCCATTGCCACTATAATAGCAATATGATATAAAATTAATGGATTTCTCTACTATGCTTGGTGTATGAAAACAATGTAATGGTATTGGTGACAGGGATTGCTAACTTATATTAAATTCATTGATGATCACTCGCAGACGAGTGGCTAACTGTAAAACATAATATGACAACAGAAATATTTTTGTGCTCGGTGGGTCTGCGCCTCGATTTTATGCCTCATCCACATGCTGGCCGAGCTGTCACGTCTTTTGTGTGAATGAGTAAAAAAACGTTCGGACGGGGTGATTGTCTTGGGTTGTATACGTAAGCGACGGTTTACGCCTTTTTACTCATTCACATAAAAAACGTGACAGCTCGGCCAGCGTGTGGATGAGGCATTAGATTTAATGCGACGACTATTGCATAGTGTTGTGTTATATTTTTTTAGGTTTGATTAATTAATCGTTACATATACGATTTTTTAATAGCCTATGTTTTATAAATTTACTTAGATTATTTGATTTATATAATATTAATAATAAATATTATTCTTTTTGTTACAGGTAAGTCATCAATAGACGCAGTTTCATTTTCCTGAACAAGGTGTCAAATGAAGTTCGTGAGTATATGAATCAAAATTAACGTCAATGGCATACACAAATGGTGTTCGATGACCGATGTTACATTGTAAACCATTCCAATGACAACAATTTAAATGATAAAATGACAACAAACAAACGACAAATGTAAATGATTAAGTGCTTACCGCAAATAAAATCTCCAAAGCCTTTAAAAATGATGTTCTCTCAATGAGAACGGTAAAGGTTGTAACAGTATAGTAGTAGTATAATAATCTTTCGAAATTTCTAAATCATTGTTCTTAATTTTGGTTTACGTTTTCTGACAACGAAGGTCTTCTTGTGGTCTAAATAATATAATCATAATTGTCAATTAGTGGCTGCGGACCCTTTGCGTATTATTATTTGAATAATATTACTTCCATTTATAAGAAAAAAAGGTTTCGAGATGAAAACCTTTCAGAGGGTCCTATAATACAATATTCATTAGGTTTTGTCTAATATTTTCCGGGAATTCATCGTTTTTGCTAATCACACTTCCTTAAAAAATATTTTCTCATTACTAAGGTTGTTTTATAGGATGGCAAGTTGTCATTTAGTCAGTTATTTTCTTAGCTTATTTCCCATGAATAAAATATTGGTGGGGATATTTTGGACGGCTACATCTACATTTATGTAGCTCCATACGAAGCTGTCTAGACGGGTTGGTTTTCCTAGGGAATTTGAACTCAAGCCAATGGTACGGTTATCTCGCGGATTCTCGGGACGAGTTGTGGGTGCTGGATGCGTTCTACTCACAGCAGGGAAATGTGGAGATCTATGGGAAAGCCAATATTCAACTATGGTCGCAGGACGGCTGAAATGTTGATGAAGTATTATTTTTTTGTAAAGAAACATTTTTATTATTTTCTGGATAAAGAAGAGAAGGAAATAAGTTTTAGACCATGCGTATTTAACGCTGTATGAGAAAAAAAACTTTGTAACAATTTTTGGTCGAGGTTACTCCAAAAAGGCAGGACCATAATATGATAGAAATATGGCAGCTTCTAACTCAGACCTGACACCGTCCATGAATCTTGACAATGCAATTGATATAAAATCAGTACGTTTACAGGTCTAAGACTACAAAAGATAAAAACAAACAAGAGATTGTCTAGATTAGAACGGAAGACAAACACTGGATTCAAGAAGAAGGTTGAAAAACACTGCGTTAACGCTTTTCACTTTGTTACCACATGGAGGTAGTTTGTATTTCGGCCTATCGTATATTTCCTCAAACAGCCCCTATAATGTTCAGAGAGTTTCTATAGAAGATAATGTCTGGTATTAAGTACGAACGCTATAATTTTTATTGGTATCGATTTTCTTATTATGTCTAGTACCGTTTTATAAATAAACCTTTAGACGCGAAGAAAGATAATATCAAACAACACAAGGAAACAAAATTGCTCTAAATTGTATAGCATTAGTTCTTTTCATAGTGTTATTGTATTCTCTTTTGCCAATCATCCAATCAAATAACATCTTGGAGTTTAACGCCTTTGTTCAGACGCAATGCGGGTGAGACTGACACTTGCCTCCTTCATGTATGCTATAATATTTGTTCTGTATGGCACATTACTCCAAGGGATGTATCATCAAAGCATAGAAATATAAACACATAATCGAGTACAAACATTACAACTTCGGTTCATGTGACTAAGAACAAACGTAAAAGATTTTTGAAGACCTTCACAGCGGTTGCGTACCGGGTAACAAATAATGTCAAACAATTTCCAGCATCTAGAGGTATGATTCACCATCATCATCACTGGCGCTACACCCAACTGTAAGCCTTGCCCTCTTCCAGATTTCTTTGCCATTCTATGCGGTCCATCATCCGGACCATATAATTTGTTACATCGATTACCCTTAGCTCCCATTCTAAGTCATCCATCCACCTCAATTTTGAATTTGGTTGTCCTCCATTCAGTGGACAATGGACATGTCCCAATCTTCTAAGCTGACATGTTTTAGTATAAACCGACTCTGGCTTCTAATGACAATTTCCGAAGGAATGGTATACCTGCTGTCAACATGCACTATTTTTAATGATACAAGAACAGTTCGTTTCGTTTGCGTCTAGTTATGGAATGAAAATAAATCATTTAGCCGCCTTATTCAGTTATAGATTCACTGCCCAATTCTTCACAATCAAGGAATTAAATTTATTGGAACCATATTTCTCTACAATGAGAGTAATTTGCAGTTTCATTTTCAGCTATGAAAACCTTTCCTTCATTAACCATTCATTGGTTATCATCTTTTCATAAAAATAATTCTCCGTTTCTGCTAGGACTAGACTTGCTCTATCATAATATTGTGAATTTTCAACCACGAGTTTGATTTGAAATGATAACAATTAAGAAAACTTTAATAATATAACTTTTCCATCGTTTTAATCTCTACATTCATTGGTAAACATCACTTATACTAATAATAATAAGGTTCAACTATGTTTGTCTTGAGAACTACTAACTGTACCAACACACACACACCCGACTTTACTATGCAGTTAGTGTTAAAGCTTCTCCATCAGAAGCTACGTACAATTGCAACGGTTGAGAGTAATATTATGAAGTACCTTATTCTCGTGCTGAAAGCAAACACAGAATCATATTAAACTATAAGTACACGTTATATGTATGCAGTACCCACGTGCTCCATATATTTTATTTGCTCATGACTTCTTGTATTAGATAAGCCATAACGAAATTCATTAATTTTATTGAGCTCATAATATTCTCATATTAATAAGGGAACAAAGATATTCGAGTACATAGTGTACAAATTACACTTACAGTATTTTCCATATTTCCATATAGCACAGATACCAAAACAATGTACAAGCACGTTAGCGAGACTGAACGAGAAAGATACCAAAGTTTTTATTTTAGGTTGTTGCATTGATAGGTCTCAATATTGTAGAAAAATAAAATTTATTTCGGGGGGAAACATTAATTAATTAATTAATTAATTTAGTACAAGACCGAGTTATTGTCGAGATAGGTAAGCGATTACTTCGGTGGAATGCGCAGTGCATGGATATCTTGGTTTTTGAAAGATTTAGTTTAGTGAAGTAATTGGTCATCGCCAACAGGTAAAACCGAAGAATTTTTCCATGCAATGCGAGGGAGCCGTTCTGAATCGTCAGCAACACAGTTGATATCAACTGCATTAGTGGGAGATCTCAGATGTATGCAGGAAGAGAAAAAGGAATGGGTCAAGAACTGGACCCTGTGGCACACCGTAATTTAGAACACAAACGATGTACATACATATCTAATTCCGTCCCTAGGATTCCGCGACAATAATCTATTGAGTTGAAAAGAGCGTTTTCTATGAATAACTCATTATATCTATTTTTTTCAACGTCATGTTCTTTATTATTGTTATGTATCATCATCATCATCACTGGCCCTACAGCCCACTGTGAGCCTTGGCCTTCTCCAGAATTCTTCGCCATTCTATTCGGTCCATCGCCCGCACCTTCCAGTTTGTCACCCCAATTGCCCTGAGGTCCCTCTCCACGCCATCCATCCATCTCAGCTTAGGTCTCCCCACATTTCGTCTCCCATCTGGTCGCGTGCTGAGAATCTTCTTTGGTATTCGGTTGTCCTCCATTCGCTGGACATGTCCCAACCATTTTTTTTTTGTTGTTATGTATAATTGGTCAAAACTTCATTATTTTTTTACCCGAATGTTTGTAATATAGACGGCAATATCCATTAGTTTAGCAATATCTGTTATACGACCTACACTCAGTCAGCATGTTAGGGAAGTATTATAATTCTTTAATATTCAAGACATGCGTATCGATAACTATTATAATACAAAATATACGTACTCGTTTCACAGGGTTGATGGAAGGGAGTGGAATGATGGATCATAACAAATGGAAAAAGGGTTCAGCGAATCTTTCATCCTCCACTGAACATATTATTATGTAACCTTTCTTTCTCTCTCTCTTTCTTTCTAGGCAAATCACCCGATTATGAGTGATACATGATTATACGTAACCCAAACTACTCATTCAGTTCTGTTGGTTGCTGCGTTGCGACTTGTTATTGACAGTTTATCAATCATTTATGTACATCGATATACTTACTTACAAAGGTCAGCCAAACTATAGTAAACTATTGTTATTTTCAAACGGGCATTAATACAGAAAAATTACCTAGGATTGGGCTGTCTGTGAGTGACGTTAGTTTCGCATATTTTTATAAACAACAGCCTGTCACTGAACTGTCAGCCAATAGTATTTTTTGGTGGAATATTTAATTCGCGACCTTGCTGCCAGGGATTGGATCCAGGAAAAGCTGCTTTATTTCTTCAATCTTCTTTAATTTAACTGCCTGCGACACACCTATGTCTGATTAGATAATATTACTTCCTAATTTACTGGGTCTCTTAAATTTTTGACGCAAATATTTACTCCATTGTTTTCATAAATATTAGTGAAAAAAAAAGAAATTACAAACAAGAGTAGTGTACCAAAGGACGGATTTATTGCAAAATCAATATCTTCCAGTGTTTGATTAATTCAAAATTCCTAAAGAATCATCATTCAGTGAAGCCATAATTGTAAATCCATTGAATTTAAAATCTCTGTTAGAAATGTGTATTTTTATTTGAGAATTAATTCACACGTCTAATTTGCTGAGTCATATTATGAATGAATGGTACAGACCATAGGAATAAGTATTGTATTACGAGTACTCGTATATGAAGGTAGGATAGCTATTCATACTCTGCTGGTGGAAATCTTGCTGACTGTATTTTATAAGAGTACTATAGAGTCTACGAGAGGCTACGCAAGCAATCTATATATAGACGATCGTGTTGCTTGCGTAGCTTATCATTCAGTGAGTACCAACTTAATAAAAGTTCAAAAAGATTATAATTTTTAGATGGTTTCTGGTACAAGAGTTTACACTGGTTTTTCAAAGAAATTGGATTTTTTTTAAAGATACATTTTTCCTTCCTCATTCTTGGTTAGATCGGGGGCACAAATAACACTATATCTTCCCCAGAGGCCCCATGACTCGTGCAGTTTTTAGGACCTCTGGCCTCTCCAATCACAATACCAATATTTGTTAATCTCTAATTGATACATCAAAGAGATAGGTATAGCAAGGTCAAATCCAAGATTCGAACCACCGATCAGCAAATCGAACCAGCGCAAGCGACCCGATTGCCTAAGCTAATCACGAAGTGAAGCTTAATCATCGAATTCTCATCTCATCATTCAAAATTGCTTGTCAAATTCTATCATTATTCATCCTCTCCATCAAACGTAAACATAAAAACAAAGGAATTTTTCGCACCCTTCATTCTTCGACTATAGTTTTTCGAGGGGAAACAATAGAAGGTAATTTTTCAAAAATAGCATTGTCATATGTTTGAGTAAAATTATAACACTCGATAAAGATTTTATCAACGGATATACAGCGAAGGATGGGCTTTCCATCCATGATCCATCCTTTCCATAATCACATTAAACCTGCTGACATCATCAGCCTGATGGAAAGTCCATACTTTGCTGTATATCTATTGAGATGACTACTTGTTATTCAACTACGATTTGTGGAGATCTGATGTTCCCATCTATAGGGCAGTGCATCTTCCCGAGGACAGAGCTGCGTGGCGAATATTAGTCAGGTAACGGGTGCTTGGAGATCGCGATCCTCAGCAGTGAGGAAATCGACAAGAGAGAGATGTTTTCATAAAAAATAAAATTGCATTACCTATTCAAAAAAGAAAATTTAGATTTTATTTATAAAAATAAAATTATAAGGATTAACTTGTCAATGAGAATGAATACGGTTCGTCTGTTAGTGATGTATGATTCGACTATTCTATACTTCTCATTGTGTGTAGTTAGCATGAGATCGTAAACATGTTCGGGATTTATCGTTCTCGTCCCCCATTGGCGTTTTAGTGTTTATTCGGCAGATATTTTATTACTGACGCCATTGTCAATGCTATCTATTGATTATATCTTACATTATTATCAAGATCCAGAATGTCGTAAAGCTACGCCGTCATAATAACACATCTATAATCTTCTATTCTACAAATGTTATATTACTATAGTTTAATCTCACGGAAATATTGACACCTAAACTAACAGATATTTGGCACCCGTTCTATATATCATACTTTTTACTACCTGTTTGTTCACTATCTATTGTTGTTACATGTCAAAGTAGGTGAACTTCTACCATATAATTCTTTATATGGATTCTCTTCAACATAGACTAAAGATAGGTAGAAATAAAAAAAAACATAATCAATGGACCACGATAACCATAATACCCACGCGAGGACGATTACATCGGCAACATCATATTTCGTATGCGACGAGCTTCTCAGTTTTCGAAGGGAAACGGTAAGGTATGTAAGTCGATGTCTTATATTTAGAGTGGGAATATTTGATCCAGACATGTGGTGAACAGTAAAGCAATTAGAAAACTGCGGATAAAAAAAACATTATTATATAATACGAGTATATTTGGCCAACAATTATTCGGTATTTTCGAAACATGGGTGAAACTTTATATACTACATACCAATTTCCATACTTCAGTTTACATTAGTAAGCATATAATGATGTTTTGTTCATATTTATAAATTAGCTATGGCCTCTTTTAAAGTCTTTGATATAGAAAACGCTGGCCAAACGTCATAAGCAATGTCGATCTATGGCGGACCACGAACCAGAGACAGGTCGCGGAAGACATCCGGGAGAGAAAGTGGAGGTGTATCAGTCACACTCTGAGACGACACGAGGGAAACATCCCGAAGCAAACATTAGACTGGGAACCCTCAGGAAGGCGCCGACGGTGTCGCCCAAATACTACTTGGTGACGCTCCATGCTTGCAGAGTTGCGGAGAGCCGATCTACAATGGCCGGATGTCAAGACCATGGCCCAAGACAGAGGCGAACGGAGAGAAGTTGTAGCCGCCCTAATGCTACCCCAGGAGTTAGAGGAACAAAAGAAGAAGTAGAATATCGAAAACTAAGCAAATGTGTTAAATGTAATTTTGTAGATTCGGATGTTTTAGCTAGCCGCCCTCAAGTTGACAGCTTCTGAGGACCTTCTCACGTATTGTAAAGACATACTTTTTTATACATGATGTCAGAGATTCTCATATAGAGACTGTATTGAAAAAATCTAGCGTTTTCCATACGTGTTTACGATTCGTACGTAAAAGACAGGATTAGCTTTATATGAAGGAGAAATGAAAAGTTTGTTACTTTGTACTAAAAAATAATGCTGTACGCGGTACTAAAGTCATACAGGGTCACGCATTTATTTATTTTATTATTTAAGAGTAGGCATATGACATTTAAAAAAATCTAAAAACGGGAGACTTTAAATACTAAACGACAACCATACTAAATATGCTTTGGAAAATTAGAGTAGATAGGTACATTAAATCTTTATGTAATTAACGACCATAAAAGATTTTGTATATCTTTCACAGGCATCTCAAAAAAAAATAAAACACCTCTGATCTTTTTCCGACAGATAGCAACTCGTTTCCTGAAATTCGCGAAGATTTTTTTTTTTGAATAGATAATATTATACCTACTTACATAAAAATCTAGAGAACGACCGTAAAAGTTTTGTGATTGAAGCAAAATTAACCCCAAATAATGGAAAAAACGCTATTTTTACTATTTTATCATACGATTGTTCATGAGATTTTGAACCTTGATACCACGGGAGTCGGAAGATGACCGTGAAGTCATAGTTGGGTCACGAGCATTAACATTTTTATAGAAAAGTCACGTATTATATCGACATTTTGTATCTCAAAATCATGACCATAGATGACATGTCACGATGATAAGTTCTCTAACAATTATCTTTGTTGATAGCAGTACACGAGTAATGTAAGTATACCTACTCGTATATACGTTATACAAAAACCCTCATTGGTAAACTGAAAAAAATGATACAATACTACTTATGTCAAAACACGACAACACCATCAATAATACAACAACATAGAAAATTCATTTCGCCCAAAATATTTAATAAGTATTATTCTTTTCTATTTTCTCTCAGGATTAAATCCAGAAAAATACACCAGTATATTTCTCTGATCTCGTTGTCATAGGAACATGACAACGAGATCAGAGCGTTAGGAATGACGTGGAGAGAGGTAATATCACTCGCACAAAATCGCTCTGAATGGAGACGCCTGGTAGCCTCCCTGTGCTCCCGAATGGAGACATAAAGGGCGTAGTAGTAGTAGTAGTATATTTCTCTATATTATTTCTAAGAAAACACGTAGAGTTTTTATTTTTGTAAAAATACTTAATACAGCCTTAGTTGTTCAATGTTCACACACATCAAATAAATTATTAAAGTCCTCGTAATATATTTTATTAGAAACCTCACAAGCGAAGAATCTAGATGAAAAAAATGCCAAGTATTTTCTCTGCTTTCAGTTTTTTTCATCGTGGGCTAGTTTATGACACATAATATTATTCGGTTTACTTATGAAACCTTTGCCATATCGGTTTCTTTTGCGCATCTATTTCGGTTTATGTACATTATTTTGCCACACAACCAACACAAAAAATATTTCAAACATTTTTTTGTTCTACGAATTCATATTCAAACCTTATTTTTTTAGGTAATAAGGCGGATTGAACAAACAGTTTCTTTTATAAATCTAAATAGAAACTCTTCTGTTTCTTGTACTTCGCAGAGGTTTCCAAATAAAACAGGCAATTATAGTGGAGGGGTTAGGCAATTACAATAGCCGATTTTTTTTCTCTCCATCCACTCGACTGCGAGTGATTCAAGTGAGTTCACCGCGATATCGCAATTTCCATTACAACGTTTCTAGCAACCAACCAAAATGAAAATTACAGTAAGATTTCTGAGTTGTTTCACAGAACATTCCACTGCATTTTAGGATTTGAATGACACAAAACGAAGAGGCACATCCACATATTTCTGAAATACCTTAGAAAAAAACTGTGTCAAAAAAACGGAGTTCTCTGTTTATTTCATTTCTCAGCTCTGTATTACTCACGACAATGGTATGCACATGTGAGAAGAATGGAGCCACCCAGACTCCCTCACATTGCATTGCGCGGCCAACCCCAGGGCAGACGACTCCCGGGCAGACCACCAAAGAGATGAATTGACAGTTGGGAGTCGACATCGCAGGAGGCTAATTCTTCTTCATAACAGGCCACAAGGCCTATCGTATATTAAGAACAAGGAGAAGAAGTATCATTCATCAAAATTGTTTAAAAAGTCGATGACAATGATTATTAAATGATTATTAAACTTGTAATATATTGGGAGTGGTACTCTATAAATCTTCCAGGAGATGCTTCAATGCTTGGGTTCTCAGTATAATATTCTTCACATTATTATTATTGGTTCACGTTTTCGGATGAGAGAATTTGTCCGCATCGCTCTTTTGGAATCGTCATATTTTTTAGACACCTTCTGACCCTTACGATCCCTTTGAGCGTAAATTTATTGACAATATCCTCCGTTGTCAAAGAAATATTATATTTATAATATATGTGGGACATCATCGTCTTTATGTAACGTTCCATCGATGTTTCAGTTTTAACTTGTGCCAGCTCGAAAACTTGGACGTATATAACAAAAAAATATCAGATTTTTTTCAATAATATATTTACAACCTATATGTAGCTGTGCTCTGCAAGCCTTGTTGCGCGTCATAGATCCATTAAAACCTAAAAATCCAACACTAATATTTATTTCATTTATTTACTAATATTTATTTCCACTCGATTCAACTCAGTTATACAAAAAAAAAAAAAAACTATAAATTCGACACTAATGTCGATTTTGGCCATCCCCCTCCTTCGTTAGCCCTGGACTCCTACGGACCCATGTTTCGTCTCATTCAGATAAATAAATGGTTTAGGAACGCATAAAGAACAGAGATATATTATCTTTTATAGTATAAGATAACAATCCACTTTGATATAACATAATATATAGATAACCATACATAAAGATCATCAATTTACACAAAATATAGCATATTAACATTGAACACAAAAAACCTGTACAGTAATCAGAGAAAGAAGATGGGTATTGAAGGTCTAAAGAGAATATGTATGGAATTCAGTTGCAGATTTTCCCTCCTACGTCCTACTACAAACCCAGCATTCGACACACTCCCCACCTAAAGAGATATGGAGATAGATGGAATATGTGTATTGTGTAGAAAATTTTAAAATAGAGTTAGCACAATTTGACAATATATAGGGCGGCGATTTATTATTTTCATGAGGCTTTCTCGGTAATAATTCGTCCTTTTTAATATTTTATTATATACCTATCTCTATAAATATATGAAATGTATAAGGCCATATTATTTTGAAGTAATGCATTATAAATTGTAGAAAATTCATTGAGCGTATGAAACATAATGTCTTCTTCGCCGATGAATTGTTTACTTCTCAGTTCGTTGACTGTTTTTCTAAAAGGTATCTCTTGTTTTTTCCATGTAATTCGGGAGTTTTTGTATACTTAATAATATTATTTCTTGAATCAGATTAAACTTAAATTGAAAACACAATACTTACAATAAAAAAACAAGAATAAAAATAAAGCATTAGAGACACAGTCGCAAAAAATATCGGTTAACTGGGAACCAACAAATTTAAAAATCAGCTCAGTTTACAGAAACAACTGTTTTTTTAGTCAGTAAGTTTACCCAGAAATTACTTATCTGCGTAACTATTTGAACCGTTTCGCTCGTTAATAATTATTAAAAAGACATATGGAACAAAAGGAGAAGCGTCGGAAGACCTCCCAAAAGGTGGTCTGATGACCTAGTCCAACAAGCCGGAAGAACCTGGATGCGGAGGGGGAGAAACAGAGATGAGTGGAAGGAAATGGAAGAGGCCTACGTCCAGCAGTGGAGGGAGGAAGGCTGAGAAAGAAGAAGAAGAAGACATATAATATTTAATATTACTTAGGGAAGAAGGAAACTCAGGGGTAAAAAAAAGAGGTACAAAAGTATGTGAAGGTACGTAAAGAAGAAAGAATGAAAGAGGGATGCAGTATTAATGTACAAGGCTTACCGCATTACTCATTATATTTCATATAATCTATCCAGCTTCTGAATATTAGATATAGCGCTATGAATTCAATATGGATTTTATTTTATTTAACGTCATCTAGCGATATTGCGAGCATAATACGAGTAATAATGTGTTCTTTCAGAGGCGAGATTTAACAAAGTTTTTAAGTGCATTTCTGTGTTAAACCGACGGTGAAGTAAAATTTCACACTAAATATTATTCAGAAACTGTGAAATTTCATTCATCAGTTATAACGGGATACTTTCAAAAGTAAATAAAAAAAGGTTTAAAAAAGTTATGGATAATGAGCCAAGCAGCCTTGAAAGTTTTCAAAAAACGATTAGTTGCAATTAAAGGTTTGGCACTAAGAATGACGTCACAGTAATTTCCCACGGCAATAAGGTTCAAAATCGCGTGAACATGATAAAATGGTAAAAATAGCGTTTCTTCCATTTTTTGGGTTAATTTTGCGTCTATCAAAAAACTTTTGCGGTTGTTCCCTAGATTTTAATGCATATTATCAGAACAAAAAAAAATTTACTCCGCGACATTCGGGAAACGAGTTTCCGTCTTTCAGAAAGATCAGAGGTGTTTTACAATTTTTTTTTTAGAAATCTATACATGTTTAAAATCTATACAAGGTTACTCTAAAACTTGTATAGATAAACTTGTTTACTAAAAAATGTTTTACGGTTATTCCCTAGATAAAGGTTCAATGCATCTACCCTATTTTGTTCCAAAGCATATTTAGTAACTAATATAAGAAATTTTTGAAATGTCGGTATGCATACTCTTAATTAACGAAGTAAATTAAAGAAAAACACGATTCGAGTTTCCGTTGCCAACCAGATGTAAAGTGGCTAAAATAATATGACGCCTTCTACGTTACTTTGCAAAGAATTCGTCATGAAAATTATTACGTGCCCCAGGACTAAACTTTTTGAGAATTAGATTTTTTGAGAAGAACTTATTAGCCGGATTTCAAGTTTAATATTTTTTCGTATTACGTGTCACCGTTACTCAAAATTATTTAACTTATTATTATGATAAATAAACAGTTTTGGTTCGGAGATAAATCTTTTCTCGAGAATACTGTCTATCTAAATTCTAAGCTATGAAATAATGATACCATTTTTAGGACGAAGTATAGTGAAGATGGTGTCAGAACCGATACCGAAAGCTAGAATAAGTTGAAAGAAAAAACACGCGTAACGTAAATTGATTGTCTCGAACTTTCGACAGCGATACTGCTGCCATCTTCAGGATGAATCGAAACAATCAACGTACACGCAGCCAACACCCGAACAACCTAGAAGGAAGAGTATTATATACTATGCTGCGAAAACCTAAATGCACTGTAAAATCCATAAGGAATATTAAAATAATATGTTCGTCAAACGGCGAAAGATTTCATGAATATATCATGAGGCCAGATTTCCTTCTGCAAGAAGTTTTCTTGCAGGTGCAAACCCGGCCTGAGACTATCGACTACGATCCACTGAGACTAAATCCTGGTGTTTGCAAGTTTTCCCCTGTCTTGACTGCGTTTCCAAAAGCAATGATTACGACGAAAGAGAACAATAATAAAGTTTTGCACGTTTTCAACACTAAAAAGATCTTCATTATATTTTACGACAGTGCAGCATTTTCTAATTCAAGTTTCCGTTTTTTATTGCCGTAAATGTCTCTAAATACCTGCGCTCTTTATGAGCGTAATAATATAGAGCAATTTTGGACAATGTTAAACAAGTGTTAAGCACTGTTTTATATTTGAAGTCTTCTCTCACGGGAGAGAAAAATAAAGAGACGGGGGGAGTCATGTCGTAGTCACCCCCCTTAATTTATCTACTGTCCCACGGGAGGGGTAACAGCAACAAATCTTCCATGAAACTGCGAGTCGTGGATATGGTAGGTGGAGGTGTTTTGGGGTAAGGCAAGCGTGGGGTGAGTGGGAAACAAAAGGAGAAAAAAGTAGACGACACGTTGTTTAGGGTTAACGTCAAGGTTGTCTGTTAACTTTTTCTTTTTTTTAATGTTTATTTTATTTAACATACCTACGTACCAACTGTCCCTGCTGGGACATTACTTTTGCAATTCGCATTTAAGTTAAATTAGACGGTAATGCACATATGTAAAACTTATATACTTACTTAAAAGTCTATTTAGAAAAAAAAATAACTTTTACAGTTTTGGGTTTGACAGAATTGTCTAATGTTTATTTTATTTCAATGTAATAAACTGAAAAGCTGGATTGAAGAATTTTGAAACAAGCATATTAAAATAATATTTTTTTATCTAACGCCTCTCATTCATACGATACCACACATGACCCCACGCAACCCTTAGATTCCCTCAAACGCTTTACACACTTTTTATATCTTTGGAGAAGGCCGTTCTATCTAATGTGGTACAGCTAATATCACCCAGTTCAAACTATGGGTGAAAGAAAATTGGCTAGTCTGGTAATGAGCGAAAATTGGATTGCATAGTTTGCAGACGACAACAAGTGAAGTTAAATTTAAACTTGTAAAAAAATATAAATCACTTTAAGCGCAGGGAATGGGTGACATTGAACCGCATAAGAACGGGTTGCAGCAGGAGCGCAGCGGAGCGCCACAGGTGGGGATATATTACCGACCCCCGATGCGACTGCGGTGCTGTCTCTCAGACCCTACATCATTATAGTGGAAGAGTGCCCTATGCACAGTTTCCATGGAACGATGGAGGATTTACATAGTTTGACGACCGAAGCCAAAGCATGGCTGAGGGACAACCACGTAATTTTATAGCGCCTGACATGCCATACGCATATATATATATATATGCGTACGTATATATATATATATATGATCGGGAATGATACAATCAAGAAATTGCTTTTGGGTACTCTGCGTACCTTGGCCTTGAAAAAGGCCGTTGGTAGCCCGACGTTTCGGCTCGGTTGGACAAGCCATCGGCAGGGGCGGTAGGCGAGAGGTAGCGGCGTTGGGGTTAGACAGCGCAGAGACCTCTAGCGGGAGTCGAGAGAACGGGAATAGAACTACCTCGGTTCACGGCCGCAGCGTGTGCAGGTCGAATGAAACCGGGAGCGAAAAGCGATTACATTCATCTACTTTAAACACTGTTATACGCTATATAACACGTTGTTATGTCGCTCACCACCCGACAAATGGAAGAAGTGGATGAAATAAAAACATGCAAACGATATTACAACACCGATAACACATAACATCAATCTTGTATCGCGCTATGTAACAAAATCCTTGTATCATACCATGTTTCATGAACATATGAATGAGACAAAAAACACGTTAGCGACCTTACAACAGTAATAATACGTATAATCGGCATTGTATCACGTTGTGTAGCAGTAATTACATCATTCACCACCTCAAAAATAAAGAAAGTGAGCGAGACAAGCACGTGTCAGCGGTGTACAATGATAAAAGCAAAACAACGCGTTACGCATTGCGAGAGGCTATGCGTGCGCTTCTCCGGGTAGCAGTGGGTTGATGGGTGACGCTACTGTTAGTTTGTCGAGTGCGTGGGGGTGTAGAGATGAGATTCGAGGCTGTAGGGGTGGGAGTTAAAACCGTTGGGACGGGGGTTGTAGAAATATTAACGAGAGGTGGCGGTTTTAACTTCTGAATTACCGTTTGCCAAGCAAAGGGTAATCGCTTACTATCGTCTCGCGTGTTTAAATTGTAGTCTCGCTTGTGGATCTCAATTGCCTCGCGATAAACGCGCAAAGACTCATTATTGAGTTTGACAATTGTTCGAGCTGAGTCGAAATCGATCGAATGTCCTTCAGTCATTTGATGCATTGCCAATGTGGAAGAGGTTTTCTTTCCTTTGACATCTACTCTGTGTTCAGCTATTCTAGCTGACGTACGGCGGCTGGTTTTGCCGATATAGACTTTAGGGCAAACTTTACAAGGGATCTGATAAACACCGTGTGACTCATTAGGCACGTGGTCTTTAACACTTCTCAGCATAGAGTCGATCTTTCGATGTGGAGCGAAAACGACTTTTATGTCGTGGCGACGTAAGATACGGCCAACACGATCCGTGGTACCGCGTACGTAAGGCAACTTCGTAAAGCCTCGAAACCGGGTGGTATTAGATTCGGTTGTCTGCTGATTCTGTCTATCGACAAACGCTTTGTTGATAGTTGAATCAGAGTATCCGTTGCTTTGCAAAGCCGTCCTTAGACGCGACAACTCCACTGACCGATGTTGATCGTCGGCGATCGTTTTCGACCTATGCGCGAGAGTGCTAACCACTCCTGAAAGTTGGGCGGGGTGATGGTGGGACGAAGCGTTGAGATATCGATCTGTGTGAGTCTTTTTTCGATAAACATCGAAAGACAGGTGGCCGTTGGGATTTTTCTTGACTAGAACATCAAGGAAAGGGAGACAATTGTTTTCTTCAACCTCCATCGTGAATTTGATAGTTTCACTGATAGAGTTGAGATAGTCGAGAAAAAGATTTAGTTCTTCTCGGCCATGAGGCCAAATGACGAACGTATCGTCAACGTAGCGTAGCCACAGATTGGGTTTAAGACGTGCATTTTCTAGCGCTCGAGTTTCGAGGCCAGCCATGAAAATATTACAAACCGCTGGTGACAAGGGAAAAGCTGGTGACGAGGTACGCAGAGTACCCAAAAGCAATTTCTTGATTGTATCATTCCCGATCATTTTAATCTCTGCGGAAAAAACTTTTCTAACATATATATATATATATATATATATATATATATATATATATATATATATATATATATATATATATATATATATATATATATATATATATATATATATATATATATATATAATCACTTTTGAATTAACCAGAACGAATATCAAAAGATGTCTACTTGGTATGGGTTCTGACACATTAAATGCATAAATCTTTCACAAGTCATTGTGGTTTCTTGGTAAATTCTAAAGACAGATAGAAATAGTTAGAGCTAGAGAAAGATTTCATATAACTAATAGGTATAAGTGTGTTTAAATTTATATTGATATAGAAGCTGTGATGTCATTGGCCGACAACGTTGGATTTATCGTTTTATTCTGTTTATTTAAGATGGTTGAATGTTATGATACAAACAATGGATAATCAAATAATACAGCCTAATTTTACCCTTTTGATTTACTGGATTTATTTTGTAAATGTTATTGTTTGCGATGTAATAACATTGGATAATAAACAATCTAATATTACAAATTATTTAATCGATATCACTGTAATACAATAACCCCGATTCACACCAGTTTCACAAAAAATGAGTATTTAGAGAGGAGAGAAGACATGCGGAGTTTATGAAAAAAAACTGCTAAACAGGCGTAAATTTTCCTGAAGAATTATTTGACGAATAGATAAAGTAAAAATCGACATTCCGATCAGTAAATTTGATAGGTACTGTTTGATCAAACCAATACTCTCTCTCTTCTCTGTACCATATCCCATTTATCTGGCGGCGGCTCGGATCCTCTCTCTCTCCATCTGCTCCGATTGAAGCAGTCTTCTGGAGTAAGCTCCAGATGTTCCATGTTCCCTCTGATGGTCTCCTCAAGGGATTTCTTTGGCCGTCCTTTCTTTCTTTGTCCTTCCACAGACCAGTTTGTTACCCTTGAGGAGATATACCAATACTATTTCATGATTAAATTGAATTGCTTTTTGGTAAATGTTCTGCCAAAGTACTAGGTATGAATATTGTAGGGATTTTTGGAAATTGTGCAGAAGTTTTTATTTAATCTGAAAGATTTCTGATGGTGTCAGCCCTGCTCTTCTAAATTATGACTAAACAGTGAAGGATGGTGAAGGGGAGATGTGTAGAATCGACAACGGGTGAGGAAATGATCAATCAGTATGAAAAATAAAAATATATATAAAAAAAACATTTTCCTCTGATTTTTTTTCCGGTAAATAACAAAGAAAATAACTATAAGGGAAGTGGTTTCTGAAATGTTCTGACACCAAATATTACGAAACATTTATCACGAGAATTTTGTGTCGATTTTTTTCTCGTTTCATTTTGTTTTCCTCGAGTACAAATGAAATAAACAAAATGTTCCCGATGGAGTTATAACTTTGATGTGTCCATTTTGATTGGAACTCTCTGTGGAGTCGTATATTATAATATTCTTCAGTTTCTTTCCATTCAATGTTTTTCTCTTACAATATCAGTAAATTCTTCACGTACAGTTGCCTGTTATCTTTTTATCTTCCAATCAGAATCTTTTATTTGTGTTTTTTTCTTCTTACTCAGATTTATTATCGTAACTATCTCACGTTTTCATTATCATAATACAGGGTCATCGAAAAAGAATGCCCGTACTTTAAAATGGAATAACTTTGGAACCATTTACGATAAATAAGTGATTCTTTCACTGTACGATAACTAATTAATGTAAATTTTGTTTGACGTATAACACAATGCGTTAGCGCATGCGCAGAATGGATGCGCAGTCGACAAACCCAAAAGTCACTTTTTATCTACCGCCTCGCAATGTAATGGTGATCGTGCAACTATAAGCCTTGCGTTATTTGGTTACCCAAGTCAGAGTCAATTTTCAGTATACAGCGGCTCTTTGTAGAAACAAATTAAGCTGAAACCGTACCTAATAGAAAAACGGGCAGCGTGGAAAAAAACCATTCAACTGGCCGACTACGAGCGTCAGAAGAGAATTTTTAACGTATCCGGAATTCTAGTGTTACGAACCCACAAAAATAAATTTCTTGACCAAATTATAAAAACAAGAGTTCGAAATTGCAAAAAAAAAACAAACGCACTGTGCTTTGCGTTGCATTTGGAAGACGTAGATAGTTAACGCCGGTTGGCTTTCTCCGCCAAGCAGCTATTCTGCGCATGCGCTAATCACTTTATCGGGCTTTAATCAAAAAATTACATTCATTAGTTACCATATCGTGAAAGAATTACTCATTTAACTTGAATAGTTACAAAGTTATACCTTTTCAAAATGAGGGCATTACTGTTCATTGGGGGTCGCCGGTAGATGAAAAGCGTCGTTTGACTTTATCGACAGCGTAGCCATCCTGCACATGCGATTACTCATTATGTTATACGTCAAACAAAATTTACATACATTAGTTATCGTACAGTGAAAGAATCACTTATTTATCGTAAATGGTTCAAGAGTTATTCCATTTTAAAGTACGGGCATTCTTTTTCGATGACCCTGTATATGAAATATATTAAATGAAAAAAATTATAATGAAAAATATTAAATGATACAAAAAAATCGTAAAAATTGGTCATAATTAACTACGCATTTTCAACGCTCCACGTGGGAAAACAGGAGTGTCAACAAACCGCCCTCTTTCACAATATTTTGAGCAGTGCGCGGCATATCATGGCGACCAGTTCTATTCTCTGATATCATTGTCACAGGAATGATACGTGAGGGTCTTTCAGTTTTCAGGTCGTCGAAAAATCTTGGAGTAGGTTAGAAAATAGCTTCCTAAAAAAGTGGGACAAATACGTTTGCGAATACGAAACTGGCAAGCAGGTACTTATGCACCTAGTAAATTCCCTGTTGTAAAATAGGCTCACATTTTAAATGAAATAATCTTTAAAAATACATAGTGCGGGCTTATTTCCTAGTGGCAATTTCTGTCAACCCAACCAAACCACTTTTCCGATATTCTTTAGAATGTTCTATCTGAGTCAAGTGTTCATAAAATTTTCGCCAATGAACTATTTTTGCTAGCTGAATCCAGTCATATATTATCCAAGTGCCCGAAATTAGGGCCTAGGGACAATAATGAACAATAAACAATAAACAACAATCTAGTTCAGTTAAAAAAAAAAGATAAAATGTTGAAGATTTTCAGGGTGTGCGATTGACATTGTTTCTTGGTTCCTCGGTTGAAAACCAAGAAACAATGTCAGTCATATGAAAATTTGTCCAAAGAGAATACTGATATGCTTTTTACACATAGAATTCACTGGTTTTCCATTATAGTAATATTGGCACAGTAGTCGAAAGTTCCTATATTAGTTTCGTTATATTTATATATTTGTATGTCATACCGATTATGAGATCAGAAGTATTGCATAATATTATTATTTTATGAACTGGCGATATTAAATTTCTTTATTATTTTACTTGAGGCGTCTCACTTGGAAGAGCAAATTGTGAATATTAAATTATCTATTTCTTGGAATATTTGTAACGCTCCAAAAATTCCACATTTTTATTAGGAAAATCAGGGCTGACGAAACTACGGCCCATGGGTCATAATGTAGTATTAGAATTGCCTTTAACATGTCTACATAGGCATTTTCCTATTTTAATCATATTTTTGAGACCATGTTGGTTTTGTCAGGCGTGTAAATAATAAATTGGTTAAGGATTATTCAGATTAAGATATATTTATTAGTATTACAAGATAACAGCACTATCACATCATAACGCCTTACCCTAAGAAAACAGTCCATAGAAAGTGACATCAGTCAATATCTTGGAGTAAACTGTTCCTACCAGAGAATCGCCACTCGGCAAATATATCAACAATTTAGTATACCATTATTTAAGAGTCGATAAGTTCTTAAATTCTACGACCGAAGATGGACTTATTAGAAATCTAAAAACCTCTCGACACAATAATATTTTTGAGTGAAAGAAAAGAGCGCAGTACTGAAAACATTTTTTTAATATCAATTTTCTACAGGTGAAATATTTTTCAAAAATAAATGGTTCATTTCCTTACCTTTTTTTATGTCACCTGCTTGCAGGAAATCTCTTTCAATTTGTCATTTCGGACGAAGGATGTCAATTGCCGAATATAAATGAGAAAAAGTACATTGGATTCTGAATAAAAATGCACGCTACTCGATAATAGATATTTCCGGCAAACTTGTATGTGTAAACCTATTGGATTAAAAAAAAAGTAATATTTTGATATTATATACTCTACATGAAACTTTGCCCTCTTTTGATCCTCAAAGGATTAGGGATATTACAAAGTCACGCTACTCAGAGCGAGCGTATCGATATTAATCGATCTTGCTTCTTACTAACACAAAATAAAAATAAAGAATTATTATAATTCCCTGAAATACCTGTAGGTTTTTTTTAAGTGGATGCAGATCTTCTTTTGAGATAAATTTAATTTCGCTTATTACTAAATCTCACGGTTTAGAGATAATCGAAATTTTGATGACTTTGTGGAAAAACCCTAATATTCCCAATTTTGCCCCAACATTACCAATGACAATATGAATGACGAAAAATGCTTATTACAGAAAGTAGCAAAACGTTAGCGGAAACTCTACGAGCTTCCTTTAACATCTTACTAAAAGATTTATAAAGTATTACGGTTAAGGATGCAGGTCTACATTCGTCTCAACGAAAATCCATTTCCATCTTTTTAAAAAAGAATACAGATTGGTAGGTGTATTATTTTGTATCTCTTCGCTAGTGGCTGATAATCTATAAGGATTTTCCCTTAGCATTTCATCGGGTGAAATTGGTTTTCCGTGGTGTTAATGTAATACCCGTTATTACATCTCACTGTGTGCAACGTAAGCAAAACCTTCTATGGTTAAATAATAATATTCCTAAGCTTAATATAATACAATAATATATAGTATGCGGTATCGTATTTAAACGTTATTTGCTTCTCTTTAGTGAAAATAATCCATTCATCCGTTTGTGTTTTTAAACTAGGTTAGTTTGTTTTATTGACTCAACTACGTTACAAAGCTATATTGCATTTCACTTTGAAATTTAATGGATTAAAAGACACTTAACCAGTTAATTGTTTCTGCTATACAGAATAGGTACCAGGTATTTTATTGTCGTAGCATTGTAATGGGTACTGGGGCAAAACTGGTAAAATTCAGGGTTTTCATTAAATCTTGGTATTGTTTAGAAATCGCGGGAAGCAAGTGGATGCATCATGCCTAAAATAGGGATCTCTGGAAAGTCAAAGGGGAGACCTATTTCCAGCATTAGAATTAAAACGGCTGGGAAAGAAGAAGATTGTTTACCGAAATTTCGATGCTTTTTGTCATTGGTAGTATTTGGGGCAAAACTGGGAAAATTCGGGTTTTTCCACAAAAACATCTATTTACCGAACAGAAATTTCGAAATACGGTACCAGGCTGGTACGAATTCGGTATAGTCGAAAAAATATCGAGATTTGTGTTTTTGTGATAAAACCTGAATTTTATCAGTTTTGTCCCAATCATATATTTGATTAAGTTACTGGTGAGCAAATGCCAT
Organism: Ceraclea dissimilis; assembly: GCA_963576895.1. Taxonomy (NCBI): domain Eukaryota; kingdom Metazoa; phylum Arthropoda; class Insecta; order Trichoptera; family Leptoceridae; genus Ceraclea; species Ceraclea dissimilis. Next base: position 7,133,468 of record OY756375.1, read on the forward strand.
GTTGGTACGGATAAATATAGACAATTACATTGTAATAATATCACTACATGCAATATTGTATTTCACAAACAAGCAATTCTTCGGCTAATTCTCTCTATTATGATATGATGATGGTACAACGTATACTAAGTGCATAGAGGGATACTGTTACAAAATTCATTTCACACTCAGAGTATGTTCACTGTTCATAATATTGTCTAGAAGGTAGTTCGGATTACTCTATGAAAGATGAGAGGCTTATACATATTCTATATATGCAACGTACTTGCATGTGTAGGCACGCTTGAATAGTGCTTATACCTTTTAGTCAATGTCGTGAATTATATTATTTTAGAGATTTTACAAGATTTCATTTATTAACTTCACTGTGAAGTTTTTTTTTATTTGGTTTGTGTGCAAATGGATTTTTCGACCACTTACTGCACCAAACGATCGAGATGATCCAGTCATCGCATACCGTCGTTTTTGGTATCTGACGAAGGTGCTTCATGAGTACGATTCGTATTTTTTTTTTACAAATGTTCGATTCTAGCCATTCTTGTTGGGAGGCACGATTGGATAGGATGTAAAGTTATAAAATATTGTTATAAAATAATTTACGTTTTTTTTACTGATAATAATGTTATTTTGTAAGCCGTGCAGTACGAGTTCATACATACATACTTACCTAATTAATACCTGTATATTTTTGTACCCAAATCTTTTTACACTTCACAATAAGCTAAACGTTCCTGACTTTAAACATCCAAAAATGGACCGGAGTATATCGGACGTTCATATGGTGGTTATTGTAGCGTAAGTGTAGGGTGTTGTGTTGGAATAGTAATAGTAAAAATTGACAGAGGGTGCATTTCAGTTTATATAGGAGAAGTGTGTGTAATGGAAAAGATGAAGTGCAGACGAGATGAGAAACTCATCTTGGAATGGGAGCAGGTGCACTGTGCAGTAATATGTGAATTGTTAGGAAGACGGTTTGGTACACATTGTATGATTATTGTGGAATTGTGGAGAATGTTAGATTTTCATACAGTGAATCTACTCGTATGATACACAGTTTGTCAGAGTATGAAATGAATCATTTCAAAATGTAATATAAATTTAGAGTCTCTGAGATGAACAGGAACTCAGGAATTTTACAGGGAAGACTCTCAAAGATTGAATAAAAAACACCTGAATTAGAGAGATGTGCGAGGTCGTGGATGTAGTCTGATGGGGAAGGCAACTGAGGAAATATTGGTAGGTCCATGTGAGGAGAATGGAACCATCCATGCTCCCTCACATTGTGCTGCATCAGGCGACTCTCGGCAGACCACCAAAGAGATGGATTAACAGCTGGGAGTCGACCTCTCAGGAGATTAAGAAGAAGAAGAAATTGATAGGGAACATTATATTAAAAGAACTAAGCATTTTTTTATTCGCTTCATTATAAGTTCAATGCCCTTTGGTATCATTACAAAGACAATAATTAATTACAAGGATGTCGTACAAAAAACAAAAACTATTAATTTCTTTTGTCTCTGAAAAAAAAAACTTTTAATGAACAATAATATACGATTAAGTGGTAGATAGGGATAGAGAAGCTATTATTTTGAAATAAAAGCAAATTAAACAAAAGTACGAGTTAATCTTAATTAGATATGTATTGAGCATAGTCTGACGAGATACCTTTAGACTAACCATTTCATTTTCAAGAGATTGGTATTCGACATTAAGACTATGGTCATCGGAAAATCTGCATGAATGTACATAGGTACGTCCATCATATGGCAGGAGTCAGAGATTAAGGTCGTGAGAGATCTGGTATTGAAGCGCTTCAGGAGACAAGTTTTAAATGTCTTCTGGTGTGCCAGTGAACTAACAAATCTGTAAATTCATTCAATTTCTCTAGGATTTTCAGAAGAAGACAAAACCTACAAAGAAAAAAAAATGTGACAGACGCACCTATCTTCAACTGTAATTTAAAAAACAGTAGGAATCTTATGATAATAAACAACACAATATCTCAGTTACTTTATAAGAAAATATTTGGTTGTTATCCGGATACCTACAATAAATTTATACCAAAGGGTCGTGGGTGTGCAAAAAATACTTTTTTTAAAGTGGGATTTTAATACCTTTTTTGACATTCTATTAAGATATAAAATCTCTATCGTTTATTTTCGTTGGAGCACGTTCTAGCTGAAGGTCTTTAGGGAGTTTAGATTGAACCCCAAATCTAACCCCAAGCGTAAATTCTAACGCTTATCTCAAAACACTGAACTACTTCTTGAGTCGTTTCGTAATAAAATAACGGCCGTTGGCCCGGAAAGGGTTACGACGATACGACGACAATTCTAAGGCTTTCTCGTTTGGCATTCGTATTTACTTTTTATCTTACGGAAAATCTTACGTAACGAATTCAAACATTCAAAGTTGCAAAAACTCTCTTACGATTTTAAAACCCGCACACGTATGTATGTACGAGTGTGTTGTTAATTGAAAAACATGTACTTAACAGACATTCGCGTATTACTAAGAACACTAGACATTGTCTCTGAATACATTATGCGTTAATAATTTGATATATTAGGTATATTGTCTGAACCTCACACAACGAAACTTAATTTTAATAGTTTTCGCTAATAATTTACGTTTGTTATTTTGTACTCTACTTGAATTTGTATTTTAATTTAATCGAGTGTATGTATAAGTAATTACAAACATACTTACATTTCTACCGTAAAAATGCCGAATTATTTTTTTGGTGTTAGAATTGCGGCAAAATTGGTCATACAAAAAATGAGTTAAAATCGTATATTATTGTGATAAAACTTATGATTTTTTGTTATATGTTATAGATAGTTATTTTGTTTTTATAATATTTGTCTGTATAATAAAAATATATCAGTAACAAGAAAAAAAACAAATAGCTCAGATGATAATATAAAGTGCGATTTTGTTTAGCGCTATCTACACAGTTTAAGAAAAGAAAAATCCTTAGGGACTTTCTTCAGACAAAAAAATATACTCCAAAACACTCCCAATACAAACACAATCATAACACTTTTGATTTCCCTTGATACATATTTTGTATTAAGAGTGTGCATACCGACATTTCGAAAATTTCTAAAAACGGGAGACCTTATATCTCGACAACCGTTACTTAATATGCTTTAGAACAAAATAGAGTAGATACATTGAACCTTTATCTAGGGAATAACCGTAAAAGATTTTTTGTATCTTGTATAGATTTCGCAAAAAAATATTTAAAAACACCTCTGATCTTTTTTCCGAAAGACGGAAACTCGTTTCCCGAAAGTCGCGGAGTACCTAATTTTTTTTTGGTACTGATAATATGCATTAAAATCTAGGGAATAACCGTAAAAGTTTTTTTATAGACGCAAAATGAACCCCAAAAAATGAAAAAAAAAACGCTATTTTTACCATTTTTTCATGCGATTGTTCACGCGATTTTGAACCTTAATGCCGTGGGAAATGACTGTGACGTCATTCCTGGTGCCAAGCCCTTAATATCAGTATGAGTATAATACAGTAATACCTCCTCACTCTCTCGTCGTATAGTCTTCAGTGTTTTTCATCCATAATATTACCATACTTATTCAGGACGCGCCGATGGAAGCTCCAGCTTATTATGTCAGCCTGATACATATTCATCAATCCACTCACTTCGTACTTTACATTTTCGTCATCTCAATTTTCTTTTCCTATTTCTCTGATGATGCTATTTTAATTTCTTCTTCTCTTGAAGGGTCTGCTATCCTGATATTACATTACTGCAGAATAAACCTTTACTCGTCTTTTCTGAATATCATTATAGTATACCCATTAGTTTTCTTATATATTGTAAAATGTTTTTATCGGAGAACTGTATTTTTTAATTTTTTATTTTGTCTATCTTCGTTAGGTTCAGCATAGGCCGTCGCTATATTGTTCATGGAGGCCGGGCCCAACTGACATTTGACTATTATTTACACCATCAAAATTGTATGGGAAAAAATATTCCGTAGTTCAAGTGTTTGTCACGGAGACAAGGTGTTTGTCACCGATACAAGGTGACGTCACAACTCATGGCGGTGATGGAATTCGAGGATGTAGGCTTGTACTCTACTATCGCAGGCTTCGGTTCATGTAGACACATGAAATGGTCGGTTAATAATAATTCAGACTTATTAATAGATGCAACAATAATGTTCAAGACAAAGACAACATTTTGTATCTATACTACTTAGCATTTCGTCAATTAGGCACATAAAGAGAACATATTCTTCTGATTCGATGAAATCAATAACCTATCGAATTCTATCTCCAACAAACAGTTCGAGTACAGTTAATTGAAATGCTATAGATAGTATCAAATTGTTTTTCAATATTAGATTTCTCGGCTTATTCGTAACAAAACAATAAGACATTTATGTCGCAATTTTAAAAATCTCTTAATACGTAAAGTGCACATTTATAACCAAATGTTCTCTAAGGATGGGTAAAGACTTAAGATATCCAAACATATTGATAGGTAGTGTAGCTATCACGAAATAAAACGGTCTATTTCTTAAAAGCGTCTACGGTGTTTATACTTTACCGTATTAGGAATGATTGATAGCTGAAAATCGATTAACAGGAACGCATTACCAAACCAATACCCAGTTTAACCCATTGTAAGAGAAATACCAACACTGAAAAGATAACATTAACGCAGAAGGTAAACAATGTTTTTTTCATGATTTTGATGGATTCAGTTTTTTCATTGATCTAAGATTTACGTAATCTAGAAGTTTTCTGACTACGCTTCTTAAGTATATGGCATACGTCACATAATATAAAAAAATCAGAGTTAAAATAAAGTAATGTATACTTTCTTTCTTTCTTCATCAGCCCTCTTCCCTCCACTGCTGGATATAGGCCTCTTCCATCTGTTTCCACTTGTCTCTGTTCGGACCCTTCCGCATACAGGTTCCTCCAGCGATTTGGACAATGTCGTCGGTCCATCTCTTTGGTGGCCTTCCGACGCTCCTTCTATCTGTCCAAGGCCTCCACTTCAATATTCGGTATTGGTATACTTACTATGGCATATTGTTTCATTTTGTTTAAGTTGAACGCAACTCACGGAATGGACGAGTTAACAAGACATTTAGTTTCTATATAAATGAGTAAATTTTCATTATTGTGCTTTTTCAATGTAGGATGACGGGAGATAGGTATTTATGTAATCGAGAAGTTTTGTCTAAACAGATGTGAATTATTTATTCATAATATTTCTTTTTTGTATACTTAAATAGAAAACAGATTAAGAAAAACAAATTTAATAAAGGTAACGGACAATGAGCCAGAGTTCATGAGGCTATAGTGAATCACTGTTATACTCGTTAGCCAAAATGATTTTTACTTACTTAGTTTTCTCAACAGATAAACAGTAAAGGAAGAACTTCAATTAGGCTTATGATATAAATTCATCGGATGATGGTCGGATGGGTTGATGTGATCACTTTTATAGATAAACAACATTCATCAATTTCTGTTCATCCTTCTTCCTTCATCGACATTCGCCCGGAAGGATGGAGTGATTCAACGTTTCACAAAATGGATTGCGACCTTCAAAATATACCTACAATTTTCTAAGACAACCTTTCTGATGATCAATTGAGAAGATTTTTTTTTTGCTATATTATAGAAACATTGTTTTTGACAATCAATAATTGTGTTAAGACTCAGATATAAGTGGAATATGTCTAACGGCGAATGTTACATGTCGTCTGATTTAATTGAATTTTTATTTTATTTCTCTTTTTATTTTATGGTTTTACAAATACAATAGTCTCACCGATCACCACCTGACTCTGTAACGTTCGCATTCTATAATCGTCACGCCTATGCAGAAGACATCATAACATGCGATGGGATTGCTCCTACGCGAACACATTTTAATCGTAATCGAAACGAAGTGCTGATGATGATGATGGAAAACTTATCGGCGCCGTTTGATGGTGCTCCATCTCAAGGGCGTGGGAAGCTGGTCTTAAAGCTCTTAGTTTTCAGGTTGCTCCTGAAGCTAGTGATGACCTGGTCTTTTTGGAGTTCGTCCGACAGTCTATCCCAGGTAATGAAAGCGACGAAAATTCTTTCTTTAAAATCGGCTGACCTGAGCATCTCATCAATGGAACTCTTTCGTTTAAGAATACTGATTGAAATGATAAAGTTTATTTATTTATTTACCAACTAACAGCGCCTTTGATTATTCACCAAGTATATTATTTTCATAAATTTGAATTGTTTATTTATATACAATGTCTTTATAATAATTTCGTCGCGAGAAAGTACGCTCCATTAAATTTCGATAGGGGAAGATAAACTTGTTAGAGTAATGGTGAGATGGAAGATGAAGGGACGAGAGGGGATCTGGCTATAAAACTTTTACATTTAAACGCTTTTGCAAAACAATAATACAATTTAGGAATTGCCTTCTATTACTTTGATTGTGCTTAATATTTTGTTTAACTTTTCGGCTCAACTTTTTCAAGCTTTCGAAATTAAGAGAGCCTAAAATATAAGGCAATGTCTCGAATTAATTGATGTACCTAATGTCCTTATTTTATCCACTCGCTGTTTAATTACTTTGAAATTTTTGTAAAGTATAAACTTTGGCAATGAGTTTAATTTAGAGTGGATATCTCTTTATTTCAAAGTTTTTGTTCCAAATGTCTACCTACACTATATCATCTACTATAACTGTATCTGAACAAAATGTAAGTACCTTCCTAAAACGTTATGCTTTAAATTAGATACGAAGGTTTCGAAGGTAAGTGGGTAATTTGAAAATGGCTATTGAATCTTACATTAAATAATAAAAATATACAAAAAGTAAAATTATGTACAAAAGCGTAGTGGACCGGAACTTCTAAAAAATATCAGTTATTATTATAAGCGAGGCCGACTAAGTCATCCTAAGTAAATTTCATGAGACACCCACGCCACGGCGGTATGAGGTGACTGGATCCTCTCAATAGCTCGTTGTTTCCCGATAACATGAGCTGAAAACCGAAAACACGAGCTGGTGTGAAGCTAAAAAAATTGTGTAAAAAGAAAAAGGTTGTTTTGCGACCGAATTCAGACAATGAATTTTTGGAGTATCTGCTGAGATAAAAATGGCTTAGTTACAAGGATTAAAGAAACATTGTTGCGTAAACGTCTTTTTCTTCTTCTGGTAGATCTAGTATCTATGTTGACAGGTGTCAGTCCTGGTCTTGCGACGAGGACGTCCAGCTCTATCGCCATTTCTTTGGGGGTCTCTTCCGTAGTCAGCGCCCCTCTGGGATCTCGTGCATCACGGCTCTGGGAAGTCTGGTTCGGTCCATTCTCTCAACACTATCCCTCCAGAAACGCCTTCTCTGCCTGCTCCATCGTACAATGTCTTCTACATTACACGTGTAGAAACTTATTAAATGGCTAAAGTAATTCTCTAGACTAGATTATCCCAAGTGTATGCACTCCAACTTACTCTCTTTCATAAAATTAAGGTAGATTACATTAATAGTTAGTTACGTTTCGTTGTAACAAGTAGGTAGTCAAGTTTTGAAACTTTTTGCTCTAATTTCTACACATCATAAAATAGTTAGTTCGCTTGAATAACTTAAGACTTTATATTGTACCTAGGTAATTCACGCTGTAATATCACAGTTGCCTTTTCCCTTGAAATTACCCAATGTGACATCGTTCCCTCTTTTACCATTTTCAACTCTACGATCATAATATCTAGTTTGTTGTTGTCCTTTTTTTTGTTCTTCCTCAGCCTCTCAGGTCATTCTTTCATGCGTATCAGGAAGGATGAAGAGTGTCATTTCTTTACATCGTTAGACCACCTTGCCTGGAGTCTGCCGACGCTTCTCCGGCTTACTCAAGTAGAGTAGTTGTTATGTTGATGATGATGTGGTTACAATCTTGCAGATTGGTTCGTACCAAGAATTTTCGTTCTTTCTTTCCACGCCATCCTGTCACTCGCCAATCCGTGTAGGTGCTATAGCGCACGCTCTCAATAATCTTATCCATATAACTGCTTCTTGGGCGACATCTCACATAACTGCCCTCTACCATTCCTTCTGCTATGATGATGAGCAGACCGGGATGCCTGATGTTATGGGCTCTCTGTTGGGAAATCTTATTCAAGATTTGTCTTGTCTCTCCGGCCTTACTCAACATCACGCTGTTTGTTATGTAGTCTGCTAGTTATAAAAGTTCTTGAAAAACGATCTCTAGTATTGTTATAATAAAATTTACCGTCGTCACATAAATTGTCACAAATTCACATGAATCTGAAGTTAAATGACTTGACTTTAACAAAAGTTTTAACATTTTATTTCAAATCCTTCTTGTTCTTCTTCTGTTCATATTGTATTAATATTGTATGTAGGTTCTATATTGTATTATTATACCCTTATAAATTATGCAATAGCTATTCTCCAATTTATACAGTATCCTTTTAAGTTCTTTAAAACATTTTCTTTCATAGATCTCTAGTATTACTTGAGTGCTATCTATATTATCATTTATCACATATTCTTTAAAAATGCTCAAATGGGCACAGCGGTCCATGCTTGGTATAAGGCTAAGAGACAGAATAAGAAATAAGGAAATTAGGAACAGAACTAGAGTAGCGGACATCATGGATCGCGTAGCAAGAGCAAGACTGAAATGGATATGGGCGGGACCCGTTGCAAGACAAGACCCCAAAAGATGGAGCCCTTAAATTTTGAGATGGAGATCTTGGGAAAATAAGAGAGGCGTCGGAAGATCTCAAAAGAGATGGTCCGACGACATAGCCGCTGTGGGGATGTGAATCTTCACGCTTTTTGTCTGTGCAAATTTGTTTTTTATAGAATGTTCATTGTTCAGGAACGCTTTTTCATATTTTGTTGTATATACAAGTTCAATAGCACATCAAGAAAAACTTTGACTTAACTTTAATTTGTTTCGTTAGTCACTGTGAAGTGTTTAACGGCGTTCTCTAAATTCCGTACATTGGGAAAGCACTTAGCGAAATGAATTGAAGTCTTTCAATCTAGGTCAATAGATCATTCTTCAAAATATTAACCCGATGAGTGAATTATTCATCTTGCAATATAACTCGTTGTAGAAACTCTGAACCAATATTTACAAACCTAGAAATATTTAAAAAGCTACACGTTGTATTGAATCATCATGTTCTATGAATAAATTTTCCAGTATTGCTGCTGCGAATACTAGCTAATGGTCTTCCCTATATATTTGTGCATTCGCTTCGTCTGCATTTACCATATTTACTTTAAGTATTAGCAGTGTTCTTTCTTCTACCTACGTTTACTTTTTGTAGAATATGCATTGTATAATGTACATACATAGTCACCAGTACAGAGTTTTATTATACAGAGTTGTTGATCAATCAACGATCAACGATTTTGTTGTCATCGATTTAATTCATATAGTTACTTGAAAAATAGTCGTCAATTTAATACGTGACTCAATTTCTAAATCAGTACTTATACGACTTTTCATTTGGATTAATGAAGACACTGTGTAGAGGCGAAGACAGTATTGTTCATATTTTTAAATCCTTTGATAGGCAATGGAAATGTAGCGAACACAGGCCGCTGAAAAGACTTTCGAGATGTTTCTATACCCGGTTTAAAAATCAAATTTACAGTGTTCTTCACACATACGCGTGTATGTTTGATAAGGTGGTTTTAAAGCTGATTATTTAAGCCAACTGTCAGCCATGCCTGGAGAAAATCCGATCTTCGGGAAGTGATCTGTAATTACATCAGGAGAAACAACGATGTTTTGATTGTGAAGTTGGCATTTCTAGCATCTGAGATTGTACGTTAGAAGTATGTAGTTGCAGTACTAAACTCAAAATCAATTCTTGCTGAACACCTTTCCTTTGTTCTCGTTGAAATTCAAATGCTACGTGCAACTTGAATGAAAATCTTCTATCTTTCTTTTCTTGTCTTGTTATTTCAGTTATATGTCGCAGACACACACCTAGTTTGAATCAGACCCATTACAGCCAAAGAGTATTAAATTTATCGAACGTTCCTTTGGGGCATTGGAAACTCAAAGGATGCCGACAAACTATTTCACCTACATATTTAAATAGAAGGATATTTCTTCCCAGATATTTTAATATTTTCTTAGGGTAATTTATCAGAAACGAGTGATGAAGAACTGTATCGGAAAATTCATAAATTAGAATACGAAAGAGACATGCCGATATTTTAAATATTGGTCCTGTATTAATCAAGTTATTAGACAGACAATTGACAAATATATGATACAAAATCCGATACAAAAAGGAAAGTATATGATCTTTTTTTGTAGATGGAAACAATTAATAAGAAAGTGCCAGGAGAGTGGGAAAAATGCAGAACCAGAAAATACAAAAAAAAAAAATATATATATACATTATTCTCTTACGCCGACTCTTTCTACGTACTTGGCCTTGCCCTTCCAGGTTGTTCCAGTTGTCCTCACTATACCGTCGCTTCATATGATCAGCTGTTTATCCTTATTCTTTTTCTTCTTGTTCTAATGTTAGGTCTAGTGGCATGTTTTGTAAGTAGTCAGTCCTTTGTGAAGTCGACTCCCAGCTGTTTATGCATCTTTTTGGCGCTGTCCCCAGAGATCATCTCTAGTCTATCCTAGCTGTCTATCCATAGTTCTATCAATATTAATGGAGTAATCTGGTGTCGTCTATTTCAATGGTCTCTTTAGCTTACCTTTAACTTACATTATGAGATTCAGCAATTTGTATATTTTCCTTGCAGAACTTGTCTCAAATTGTATTTTTTTTATAAAAATAATATGAGATGAGCATCGTCATAAGAAAGAAAAAATATCCAGAATTCTGATGTAATAAAAGTAATAATCCATATTGATGAATGAATCAATTTGCCTTCCCAGTCCCTATTCCCTGGGTTGTACAAATTTCTTTATATTATATTTTGATCATATCCCGTATATTTCCTTAACGATGTATTTAACCGTTAATTTAGTGGAAAAGTGATTCATCCGAATTTTTTGTCGGCTAAATCAATTTATTTTCGAAAACAAATTTATCTTACAGAGGATAATATGGATTGCTATGTTATGGTCAATGTCAATAACTCTAGACATTCAGAAATAATGGAACCTAATAATGGCGGAATTTATCTTGACATTAACATCGGCAATAGCGTGCATCCTATGGGAAGAGAAATGTGACTTTTACCCAAAACCGAGATACCAAACCGACACCTCTCGATTGAAAGATCCGAAGAAGCTTTCTCAACTTTTCATTTTTTTTATTGTTTTTCAAAAACGCTAGCCTGTATTATTATAACCAAGAAGTTCGTCATAAACCTCATATGTATATCTTTTGATATTAGTGTTTGTTTTGCAACTACGACACGTAATGGGCCCGCTACACGCTCGCGAGTCACCACGACCTTTTGGTGGTGTGAGTAAAAAGGCGTCAACGGTCGGTTACGCACACGTCAAGACAAACGTTCCATCCGCACCCCTTTTTACTCATGAACACCAAAAGGTCGCGGTGACTCGCGAGCGTGAAGCGGGCGCATAAAAAGTCCTATACTTCCCAATATGTGTAGTGAGTAGTGACCCTCAAAAAATTGTAACAATATTCATTTGTTGTAACATTTTCGACGAAATCGTTGAAAAGATCTACAACATCGCAGCATTGCGATAAGTTCGCCCTAATGAATAATTTTATGTGACTGATTTTAAAAACGAATAAATGAATAAACATTCCTGGATATTTCGTTGGATTTCTGTTTATTCCATTTGCCTGCAATAGATTGGAAGGCGTATTATATGTACTCGTAAATTGTCGGTAATATTAGATAATACAATTTCCCGATTTTGCGAAGACAGCACATTTATACCGACGCATTTTTGTGATATTGGATTATTCGCAAAATGGGACATTATTGGAGGAGACTAATAATAATGTGACAAATTTAGTAAAAGGGTCAAAATTTACAAAAACGTGCATGTAAATGAGTGAAAGTTTGTCAAAAAAATGTTCTTTATACCTATTTATACCACATGCTAGCCGACTCTTCACGTTTTCTGTGTGAATGAGTAAAAGAGACGTGCGGACGGGGCGATTGTCTTGGATTGTATACGTAATCGACGGTTAACGTCTTTTTACTCATTCACACAAAAAACGTGGAGAGTCGGCGAGCATGTGGTAGAGAAATTAGACATAAATTCATATCCAGCGCTTGAGTGTATGCTTGACTATTGCTTGGTTAAGTAAAAATCTAGGATGGTGATGTAGTTTGGCTTTGCCAATATAAGAAACGCAAATGCTTGATAGAATTGAGCAATATCGCTTAGTCAGTAAGAAGTAAAAGAGTTCTAGATTAAATAAGAAATCTAGATTTAAGTCTCTGACAAGCAGTTCACTCTGCGCTTTTGACTTTTATTTTTACACTTTGACATAACGAATGTTATATGATATAGGCGTGATGTTGGCCATACGATAGATAAAAGAGTTCTAATTGTAACTCTTGTGAAACAGTGTGTAAAAGTGTAACAATACTATTTATATTTTATTTAAAAAAATGGCACCAGAAAGGAGTCGAAACCTGATAACGACCACAAAAATCTACACAATTATCAGTTACAATATTGTAGCGAATTTCTGAGGGAAAAAAGGTTGTGATACACAACAAAGTCTTGCAATATAACTGTGTTCAATGAAAGATTTGTTTTAATTTATCATAGCTGAACAAACGTAACTTGAGATTTCTTAGAACACAATCTAACAATTTCATTAACATTTCTATGAAAAGAATTCTAATATTGTTGTAAGTAATACTCCTACTATAAGCAGTACTTAATACTAATATTCTTCGTCTTAAGATTAAAAGACATTACATCAGAGATTAAATTCTATATATAATAAATTTAATTTATATCATAGTAAGTTAATATCCTCGCAAAGTAGGAGAAGATACGTAATACTCGTCGTAATAATACACTCGGAGCGAATATTGTAGTTAAATAACTTTTAGTGACAGATAAAACGTTATCGTCAAATTATTATCTCCTAGAGTTGAGATAATAGGGACGATATGACGTCACAACCCCCTATAGTAAAAGTGTTATACTACATGTTATAGACTACTAGTTAGTAAGTACTAAACCAGACTATCCCCGATGGTATTGTCAAATCCTAAACTCGATTAGTCCAACAGGAATACAAGGGTAGTTGGGTATCTACTAAGATATGTTCTTCACCGTTCATTGTTCACCCTCAAGATAAAATCTCTCCCTTCCCACATAAGTGCGTAAAGATGTATTTATAACACATTTCTACCATTTGATTACCCTTTACCCATACCGATCCTCTTAGTAATATTGCTATCATCAGAATGTTTCAGGCTTGAGTAAACTCTGTATTACTACTACAAATATGAAATTTGTGTCTACCGTTACCAAAGTCAGGAAAACTAGGGAATATTGAATATTAATATTAAAAGTTAATACATATTTATTTATTTATCGTTTGGCAATGTCGAAATATTGTCACATCGTTAAAGTCTGAGATCCAGCGCCTCCAGCCACTGGAGGAGCTCAGTTAATACATATTATTGTTTTTTACAATATCCAAACATAAGAAAATAAATCATAGGTACTATGTCATCTAAAATATGGCAACAATGGCTTTATTGTCATCAACTTCAAACTAATGCTGTGGCATATCAATACTAACTATTTTGATTGCCAAGATTAGGTGTTGAGTAAATGGGTTGGCAAAATAACCTTGCAGTCTGCAGTCAATCAAAACCTTGACCGTCAAATAACATTTGAGGTAGGTAACACAGTATTAGTCTAGGTGACAATAAACCCATGACTATAATATTGTCACCAAGGTGAATGAAGTGTTGTCGCAAAGCGGCGATACATAAACACATTTTAGTAAGTTAATGAACACAGGGGGAGCCACAGGATTAACAATTTGTCATCAGGCGACATATTTTATGAAATCATGCATAATATCAAAATTTATAATAATAATTATACGAAATAATACCTTCTTCATCTCTGACGTATTGTACTTTAGACTGTAATGAAAGAGGCAACCCCCCCAACAACCCATGGCTTTCCAATTTGTCATTTCATATATTATCATTCCTCTACTATATACTGGTATTTGATTGCTCCCTTTAAATCAGGTTCAGAATGTATCTACTCATTCGTATATATAGTTCCCCCAACGATTTCTTCTGAGCGATATTATATTCTACTTGTAACTATTGCGTACTTTAGTTTTCCCTAGAGATAACCAATCAGTTGCTTGAGGGAATTTGTTCAATCGTCGATACCGAAGTACCCACAAATCTTCTGATCAAATTATAATAGAACTTGTACCAATATCTCCCCAGCCTACTCGCACATCTACACAGATATCTATGTAGACTATAGCTATATATAGGATACAGGTAGTTGGAGCAGTTATTTTATTAACTTCTGCTTTATCGGATCGTTCATCTTCTTACGTTACGGAGTCTGATTTAGTTCACGTCGCTCGATTTGAAATATCGGCAAATAAGTTTGTTTTCGCAATTCATTACATTGATACTATCTTACGATATAATTTATTATAGGTTTTTGTACTCTTATACTATGTAAACTTAAAGGTTCTATTCTGTCCTACTAGTAACTATTGGCAAAGTCTTATTGTAAATTTCACGCTTCGTACTAAAAATACTATATGTATATGTAAGACTCTTTAGTATACGAAAACTATATCAATAGGGTATACACTATACAGCAAAGATTTTTTTGTTTATGTACACCAGCTTGTAACCATGTAAAAAAATTCTGTGTTCTGAGGAAATTCCTTATTTAATATGATAAAAACTTTAAGCCTGCCATTTTTTACGGTTTGTAAAAAATACAGAAGTAAGAGAAAGGTCTAGACTGTGTCAAAATATAAAGTTGTGTACATACTATAACTATTATATACCAAGATAAGAAATTAAACCTCTTACAGAGATTTTAGTCGGAGACGTTATTCTGTGATGGATAGAAGATAGATGACCCTGTCGTAACGGCCTGGAGACAAACAAATTATCTTACCAGATTACATTTTGTAAATAGTTTTTTTTTTTACTTAAGGGCATGGCACCCGGAATGACGTCACAGTCTTTTCCCACGGCATTAAGGTTCAAAATTGCGTGACAATCGCATGATAAAATGGTAAAAATTGCGTTTTTTTCATTTTTTGGGGTTAATTTTGGGTGTATCAAAAAACTTTTACGGTTATTCCCTAGATTTTAATGCATATTATCAGTAAAAAAAATAAAATTTTACTCCGCGACTTTCGGGAAACGAGTTTCCGTCTTTCGGAAAAAAACAGAGGTGTTTTTAAAAATATTTTTTGAGAAATCTATACAAGATATAAAAAATCTTTTACGGTTATTTCCTAGATAAAGGTTCAATGCATCTAGCCTATTTTGTTCCAAAGGATATTTAGTAACGGTTGTCGAGATATAAGGTCTCCCGTTTTAAGAAATTTTTGAAATCTCGGTATGCATACTCTTAAAATGTTTTTTTATTTTACTTAAACAGGGTTTTCCTTTGTCATTTTTTATCCACAAGCATTGTAAAATTGTCAAACAATCGTTGTTAATTGTGTGTACATCATTCAAAACTAGGAAAATAATTTATTTCACGTTATGTGAAAGGCGACTTTGTTGGATCCCACTAAACAAAATTGGGAACTATTGTCGAAGCGCGGCCCCATTCATTTACAAGCTTATTTTGTTTTAAGAAAAGCGCTAAATACCGTTTTTAGCACCTTTTTAAAACACGATAAACTTTTGACAGGAGTGACATTTCAAGTCCAAAACATCGCAAATTCACTAAATTCTATTAAAAAAAACACATTCTGACTTTCTATGTCCTCGTCCGGCCCCACCCGCAGTCGAGCCAAGCGAAATAATATCGTTTTTATAGCTTTTTTTTTTAACAAAAAAAAGTTTTTCACTAAAAGTGGGGCTGCGCTTCGACAATAGTTCCCAAAATTGTTCACCCCGCCTTCATAGTTGGCGTCACAAGTCAGTTAATTTTAAAATCTAAAAAATCATAAACCATAAAGACAGGGGATACATTTTAGGACACGACTTTTTCATAAGTATTGTGTGGAAATTACTTCGATAAACAATATTTCTAAAAACATTTACCCATTAAAAATGCGAAATATTTCAATTATCCCAGTAATTAAAACACTGGAGACTTAAAAAGAATATCCCATCCAATATTTCGGTAAAATTTCATTTATTTCATCGAGGAATCTGAGAGTCAAGCCTTTGGGTCAATATTTCTCAAATATTCTGTTGCTCGTGGAATTTCCCAAATGCCCCTCGAACTTCTTATTGTAAGAACAGCGCCCCACAATGTGACCAACCGTCTCTATCTCACCACTCTCGAAATAAGGATACTTCCTATTTCCCCACCTATGATCCTCCACTTACACTAAATAAATTATTACAGTCAGGATTCGGTCTGCCTCGCAGAAGTCGCAGATTATAAACAACCCTAATTCGAAATAGCCATGTGTATGGCAAATATGTACCATAGCCATTTTGAATTCGGGTTGTCCATAATCTGCGACTTCTGCGGGGCAGACCGAATCCTGAATGTAATTTATTTTGTGTAATTTGAATGTAACAATACTACAATAATACAAATATGTTAGGAATAAGTCTGAGAGATAGAATTAGAAACGAAGAAATCAGACGCCGAACAAAGGTCACAGACATAGCAGACCGTATCGCTGGGTTAAAATGGCAATGGGCGGGCCACGTTGCGTGACAGGGGAACGAGAGATGGGCACCCAGAATCCTAAGATGGTGACCATGGGAGAATAGAAGACCTGTGGGACGACCCTAAAAGAGATGGGTAGACGATATAGTCCCAGTCGCAGGAAGGAACTGGGTGAGCAAAGCCCAAAGTACAAAAACGTGGAAAGTGTTAAAAGAGGCCTATATCCAGAAGTGGAGGGATGGCTGAACAAGAAGAAGAAGAATAATAAATATTGATAGAATCGACAAGAGTAGTAGAGATATTTATGCAAATCAATATCACAACGATAACTCGAGACTCGAGCAATATTATAATATATTTCAGTCAGAAGAATTATTGACAATATTCTGTGGCAAAATATCTCAAGGAACAGAATATTTAATGACAAATTATCGTGACGTTTTTTTCCCAACATTGGGAATTACTTCATAACCACAGTTTGCATATCATTAGTTGCTTGAAAATTCGCTTTTGCTCGTGTAGAAATACATATTATGTTTAACATTTTGTGTTTCCCTTATATTGGAGTAAATACCGAGTAATTTGTCATTTCTGGATTCCCAAAATACGTCTGTGGAATATCCCATGTGACCCATTTTTAACACCGCTTTTTTACGCATTTCTACATACCTACACCATAATCCATCATTTTCAATTTGAATGTAATACAATAATGTATGTATAAATGTACGTACGTAACCACATTTAATCGTTAATATTACACATGTGTGGTAATGCTAAAAGGTTAATATTTTGCCTTATAGATTGCACGGTGTTTTTATATATCAAACAAGCCGAGTTACCTTGCTTCGCAACGGCAAAGGAGAATGCTCATTTTGTATGGGAAAAAACCCAGGCCCGGCGCAAACGAAATGTAACTCAAATGATAGGTAATAATAAGTAATTAAATACTGCATAGGGGGCATCATCGAAATCAATGGCTTAATGGGTGAAATACCTATTCGAAGTTTTACATTGGTCACACGAATATATAAGAAAAGGAGCATTAGACATTTACAATTGCGATTCAAAAGTACATAATATGATGAGTGTAAGGTAGCCTGTCTGATTTTTCTTCTTCTTCATCAGCCTTGATCCCTCCACTGCCGGATGTAGTCCTAAAGGTGAATGAATTATGAAAAAAATAAACATGTCCGGCGCAAACGCCATGTGACTCTAATGATAGGTAAAAATGAGTTATTAAATACTGCATAGGTGGCATCATCGAAATCAATGGCTAAATATGTGAAATACCTATTCAAAGTTTCCCCTATACAACTTCGAATAGGTATTTCACACATTTAGCCATCGGTTTCGATGATTCCTCTTATACAGTATTTAATTACTCATTTTTACCTATCATTTGAGTTAGGTACCGTTTGCGCCGGACCTGTTTTTTTTTTTTACATATTTCGTGAGCATTTTCCTTTCGGCTTATATCCAGCTGTGGAGGGACCAAGGCTGATGAAGAAGAAAACCAAGAGGACGGGCTACCTTATACTTATCATATTTTATACTTTTGAATCGCAATTGTAACTGTCTAATGCTCCTTTTCTTATTTATTCGTGTGACCAATGTAAAACTTCGAATAAGTATTTCACCCATTAAGCCATTGATTTCGATGATGCCACCCATGCAGTATTTAATTACTTATTTTTACCTATCGTTTGAGTTACATTTCGTTTGCGCCGGGCCTGGGTTTTTTTTAGCATTCTCCTTTGACAAACCAATTCGGCATACTTTATAGGCTTGAGCTGGACAAAATATGACTTTAGATCTGAACTTTCCTTCCAATGCTCTTTCATACGAGTAGTTGCATTATATGCATTCAAAATTCAACTACTATCAAAGTAAAATCAAATTCAACCCATGACTCACCTTACTAAAAATTTGTTTAAGGGCAATTATCATGCGAATGGCCTTGAGCGATTGGGCGGGTCTACATTTCTTCGGCGCGGTAACCCCTTCCCCTTTTTGTATAGAAATTTGATGTTCAATCAACACAGATTTCACGTCTGCAGGCCGCAAGATTGTGGGCGGAACTGAGGAATGATATACAAACATCTCGCTTATAACACCAGAATGTTTGTCGTTAAGATCTATTATTCAACTTGCGCGCGTTATCGAGTCTCGGCAAGGCGCATCACAAAAATATAAAAATGTAGTTTTTTTAGATATTACAATAAAAACAATAACGATTTCGTAAAAATTAAACAGTAATCGATTAGATATATAAAATACCTATCAATTGAAAAAATAAACATATTTCTATGTCAATTTGTTTTTGAATTATAGCTTTTAAAGCGTCAAAAACGGGTGTTTTTAAATATTCAATTACAATAAAACTATAAAACATATCTTTTATTTTAAACAGTAATCCATTAGAGAAAAGATAAAGGAATACAATATATTTTTTTCAAAGCTATATCTTTAAAGGATGCGGTTATATAACTTTTGAAAAAGTACCGAAAAGTACCGAATGGCATTGTTATGGCCCTTAAAAGATCTTTTCAACCAATTGATCCAGGGATGTCTTCATTTACAAGAAGTAATCATGAATACAAGAAAAAAGTTTGTTTTAGATTGTTTCCAACAATGTAGATTAGTTTAGTCCCTGAAGAACAAAACGATAATAAATTTCGATTAACTTTGTCATTTTCTCAAGAGTATTTCACGAGGAAAAAAAAACATTATTACCTATCATGAACTTTCGCAGACTTTTAAACTAGATTGAAACTGATTTTCGAAATAATTCTCGACTTTTTCAAAAGTGTGAGAGTTAATCATCATCATCTAGATTCTCTTGCCATCCGATATCATAAAGTTTGCGGTATATTTATTCTGAAAATTACTTTGCGCTCGACATGAGACTCATTGATCTCAGAATAAGTTTGAACTTCTCACAACTTGCGCGTGGATTAAGATTCAGAGACAGACACGGATATAAAATAATTTAAACGTTTCTAGTACTGAACGTAATAGCTTAACTTATTAAATACCTTGCGGTCATTATTACAATTCAAGCGAAATGCTTAAACATTGGTGTCGTGTGACCCTCGATAACCACAATCTTCTACTTGTAATTAAAAGTCTATATTAGCTTTACGACAAATGGATTGTGCGTGCCCTTGTATTATGTACTCGTAGAAGGATGGCTTCTCAAAATCTCAATAATAAATAACATTGAGACATTTGAAAAAATGGTTGTATACGACGTCTTATAGAAATAAAAAACTACTGACCACAATTATAAAAAGAAGATCTAATTTTTTGGATAAATATTCTTTGGTGAAAAATATGCTCTTCGACATCTTCTACTTAAAAGAACGATAGAAACAGAGCATCCAGTGGTTTGGCACGTAAGATGCATATACTCTGATCAGACTGGTACAATATCGAGAGGAGATCCAAAAGATGTCACTATGGCTAAAGAAGATGATAAATAAAATTTCATCTACAGAAAATTTGCCACTTCGATTATGTAAATTCTTCTTTCCAGGCAGGCTCTAGTGATCTATAAAATCATAACAACAAGTAATAATTGTTTTCCTACATGATAAATTGTCCGTCAAATTTTAATATGATTTTGTGACGAAGTTTGCCATTTTTTCATGTGTTAATTACGCCAGTGTAACAATATAACGTCTTGTCGTAGACTAAATTGGATATGCGCTGGAGTTTCTGCAAGTCACATAGTCCATCCCGTATTTTTTAAATAGCCTGGGGCCCTTGGGATACATCTAGGGAGCAGGAGAATAATGTGCGGAACTATGATAATAAATCTAAAGGAGGTACTCCTTCTTACACAGATACATCTGGACAGTATTATTCTCACGGAGTACCTATCATTATACGAGTACTAAGAAAAGGGACTGTATATGGAGCTGGAACGCCCTCATTCGTTCAATGCGCCTCTAGGGGTTTCTAATGGACGTGAAACGTACTTTTAAATGTGTCTTAAAATAAAAGGAGCCATTAACTTTCAAATACCGCCTTATAAAATACCATCAAACCATTATTAGGCGATCTATTAATCCGTTGAGATGCAAATTAATGGGATCTACCCTACTTTTTTCCGATGGCTCCTGAAATTACTCCAAATTATTATTCATTCGCTGTTAGTACTAACAGTAATTTATGTATTTTTTTTCACATTTTTACGAGAGGACCTTTTGGTTCTAATTCTCACTCCATTCTCAGGATTATTTGTCTTTCGTTGAAGTGCTTACGTGGTCACCTGCGTTGAGAGTTCCAACTCTCATGTACTACATTATCGTTGCTAACGATGTGTTTCGCACTTTTTAAGTTCACGGTTTGACTTGATATGATTGCTTGTTTTTCAGAAGATTGACATTTGATCGACGCTTCGACACTCCGGCTGTTGTGTTCAGATAAATGTATGGAAAAGCTGTTTTTGTAATGTGAACTGCGGAGTGTGGAATGTTAACTTGTGCAGCGTGAGCAGGTGTATTAGCAATGAAAGTTTTGACTTGTTAAATAAAAATCATCTCAAAATTAAGTAAAAAAAGTTACCGCGATGGACAAATTATAGTATCAAAGATACATTTAATACATTACATTTAAAGCACACTGCCGAATCACAACCATCTGAAAAGTAAATTGCCTGAATTTAGAACAACTAATAATACTTTTACCTCTGTAAACTGTATAGGTATAAAGTATACACCGATTCTACAATTTAATATTACGAAATAGAGTTTTGATGATAAATTATAATATTTTATACCTTGGAGCTTACCAGTAATAATTTTACATTTCGTATATTTTCTTCAACTTCATCATGGATTAATTTCTTCGAATCTTCTTACATTAATTATCTATCTTCTTATGATTATTCTCAGTGGAATCTTAAATTGTCAACTCCTACTCAATGTCTTTAAATATACCGTAAAAGGAGACGCCTTATAAAACCTTATAATTACTTGGAATATTTATGGTTCCTACATGTCCCAAGTAATTTATATTTGTATTTATTTATTTATTTATTTATTCATGGCACACAAACAGACATCACCCACATGTAAACACAAATCAAACAAAAAAAAAAAAAAAGAAAACTATCTATGTGTAAAAATTACTAATGAAGGTAATTTTCTTTTGGAATCGAATTTTAATTTTTGCCACCATTTTTCTCCATCGGACTTCATTCCTATTGAAGTAATAACAAATTGCTTCTACCCTGTAGTTATCTCAACAGATATACAGCGAAGGATGGACATTCCATCAAATTATGACTGATCGTCGGCAGGATAAGTGTGATCACTTTACACTTAAGTAACATTCACCAATTTCAGTCCATCCATCCGCCGCGGCCGGAAAATAAATTTATTTATTTATCGTATGGCCAACAACACCCCTTAGTATATCATTTAACATTTGTTATGTCAAAGTGTAAAACATGCTAGTGAAGCGCAGAGTGAATTGTTTGTCAGAGACATAAATCTAGATGTCTTATATATTGTATTGCTTCGTCACTAAGGGTTAGGAAGTCTGATGCATTGCCACTGTACGCTTTGAGTGCACACCCGGTAACAATGTGTTGAATGGAAAATAAATTGATCACATTAAACCAGCCGCAGACTAGTCATCAGTCTGATAGAAAGTCCATCCTTCGCTGTATGTGTTGAATGGAAAATAAATTGATCACATTAAACCAGCTGCAGATTAGTCATAAGCCCTATGGAAAGACCATCCTTCGCTGTATGTGTTGAAATAAACACTTGTTATTCAACTACGACATGTATAAATATTAAAGGTTCGCACAAGTGTCATTAAAAAAATATTCCTTCTACCGTCGCGTCGGCGGTATGTAACAATATGATGAACGTACTTACGCATATAAATATTATTTTTCCTCCATCATTTCCCAATTTTAACTCTCTCTTGGCTTGAAAAAAATCCCAACGGTATAAAAACGTTATGTACATATACTTTCAGAGATGATTTAATTAAAAACAATGTATTTTTAATTTGAATCCTACTTGGCAGCTGATGGCGAATGAGGGGCGTAATTAAACACTTTATAATCGGATTAAAATAAACTTTTAATAACAACCTTTTTACGACGATAAATAACGCTTTTAACTAAGGAATTTCATTACGCTTTCTGTATTATACAAAATAAATCTGCCAACCAACAAAAGATAAATCAGTTTGCGATATTATTATGAAAATGACATTAAATCTTTAATGGTGTATTAGTCCAATAAAAACTTGGTGTTCGTATTATAAAGTTATAATAATAAATAATTCTTTATTGTTCTCTAATTATCCGTCAAGATCTGGAAGGCATCCGGGTTTAGTATCCAGACAAAACGCCGCCTATTCAACGCCTGTGTGATCCCTGTCCTCCTCTACGGCTGCGAGTCATGGCACTTAACCAAGGCTCAAGAGCGTAAGATACTCAGCTTTGAGAATAAGTGTCTTAGGAGGATACTGGGTATCACATGGCAAGAACGTAAAACCAACGAATACGTTCGACGGCGTTCCCAGCAACGATCAATCCTGTCAGTAATACAGGAAAGACGTTGGTCGTGGCTGGGCCATGTTTTGCGAATGCCCAACGACAGCTGGCCAAAGAGAGCGCTGTTTTTCCACCCACAGGGGTCCCGACGCCCCGGAAGACCCTCTTTCACAGTGCACCGTTCCTATGACAACGAGATCAGAGCGTTAGGAATGACGTGGAGAGAGGTAATATCACTCGCACAAAATCGCTCTGAATGGAGACGCCTGGTAGCCTCCCTGTGCTCCCGAATGGAGACATAAAGGGCGTAGTAGTAGTAGTAGTAGTAATTATCCGTAGGCCCCATTTAAGAGACTTGTGCCCAATCCCACCAACTTTAACCTAGGAAGGAGAGCCCTAAGAAATTTCCATACAAAAACAGAGATAATATTATATTTATTTAGTAATGTAGGGCCCCAGCAGCAATAAATTCATATGAAATGCAACATGAATCTCACCTAACGTTAGGTGCCCAAATATCTCCGCCCAGAGTAGGTGAGTTTCATGTTGCATTTCATATGAATTTATTGTTCCAGGGGCCCTTCATTACTAAATAAATATAATAATAATATAATATTATTATTATCTCTGTTTTTGTATGGAAATTTCTTAGGGCTCTCCTTCCTAGGTTAAAGTTGGTGGGATTGGGCACAAGTCTCTTAAATGGGGCCTACGGATAATTACTACTACTACTACTACTACGCCTAATAAGATAATAATAATATAATATTATTATTATCTCTGTTTTTGTATGGAAATTCCTTAGGGCTCTCCTTCCTAGGTTAAAGTTGGTGGGATTGGGCATACGAATCGTCAGGTTTACATATTAACAAAACATCACAAAATAAAATGCATCAATAAACAGTTACACCAAAAAATAATGAAATCAATAAACACATGGTGACAAAACAAAATATAAAACAGGTGTGGTTTAGTTCAATGCAGGTTTGGATGTAAATTTTCCAGAACTACAATACGTCAATGACAAATCTTTAATAATGGGCATCTACCTTCTCTTGGTGATTGCATACGGGCACTTTTATGCTTGTAAGTATTGTGTCCATTTCACGTAAAATACCAATGGCAGCGTTAAAGGGACCCAACCATTACTTAACTTCACGGTCATATCCGGCCGCGTTGAGGTTCAAAATCGCATGAACAATCACGTGATAAAATGTTAAAAATATGTGTTAATTTTGCTTCATTCAAAAAAATATTTAACGGTCAATACCTAGATTTTTATGTATACTATCAATGCAAAAGAAATCTCTGCTAGTTTCAGGAAACGAGTCGCAGTCTTTCGGAAAAAAACGATCAGAGGTGTTTTTCACATTGTTTTAAAGAAATCTACAAAATATACAAAAAATCTTTTTTCGGTCATTAACTAGCTCAGTGTATCTACCCTATTTTATCCAAAGCATATTTATAGTAACGTGGTCGAGATCCAATGTTTCCCGTTTTTTAAAATATCAATATGCCCACTTTTAACGTGCTATGTTTTGCATCCATAAAAATTATGAAAATATTTTTCATTAAAAAAAACATAGACGCGGATGTAATTTATTACCTACCATACAGAATTCCTGTGCGGACCGCTGCTGATTACTTTCCAATGAAGTAGTGTAAATAACAGATTAATAAATCATTGGATTTATTTAAATTTAAAATTTCACCAAACGCATTATCATATTCGGTGGGTGATGCAAACGGATCGTTGTGGGTTACCGTCGTATACTTTGTCATAATAACATTTGCTTTGCTTCGAAATTCCCAACATTATTCAAATCAGGGCATGAAAATTCTTCCCACCAGGGGGCACTTGTCTGTATGCAAATTGTAGTTTTTGTAGGTTTTAGTTTGATGGGTATTTCAACGCTTTTATTGTTACGTGGAGAAACTGGTCTACCACAGAGCACAATTTATAAACCTAATATTGTAATTCATCAAAGGTATCTTAAAAAATATCACTTCATTATGGACTAGGGAAAATGGAAAAATAATATTCATTATTTAATTAGTATTTTCTTAGCGGTTTGCAGTGTGGTGATTCAATGGGCAAAATTCGTACTAAATAATTCCAGCTTCTACCCACAAATCACCCAGTTAGGGTGGTCTGCCTAGTTATAAAAAAAATCTTGCTACTGATTTCAAGAACTGGATTTACTGTCTTATATTAAGTAGGTGTAATACGTGAAACATTACCGTGTTTCACTCCCCAATCCTGAATGTTTCGGAACAATCAATACATATTATGTCATCCAGACACCGAAAAAAACTTTTTGTTTTATCCTTGGAAGATTCAGTATTCACCAGAAAGGGTCAGCCAGACTTCGCAATACTAATAAAGTTTTAAACCAACTTATTCTGTTTTTTTTCGTATTAGAGAGAGAACGAAAGTAACAAACGTGGCGGAAAGGGACTCTAACCTTAAATGGAGCTGGGCTAGGCATGTAGGCATGTTGCTTGGACTCCCGATGGACTAAAAGTATATAATGGAATGGCGACCAAGAACAAGCCTAAGATGCATCGATGGACCCCAGGCAAGCTGGTCTGATGATATTAGGAAATGTGGCGGAGAGAGATGGAAGCAGTGTGCCAAGGACAGGGAGCTGTGAAGGACCAAAGGGGAGCCCTCTATACCTAAGAATCGATCTCACAGACTGAAGAAGAAGGATCTGTTTTGTGAATTCATTTAATCTTTTGGCTTTATTCAAATATAAGATGTTTTTGTACGGGATGACAATATGTGGCCACCGTAGATTCTACATTGTGGTATACGTTATCCTGTTTGGATGTTTCAGGAAAGACAGAATAATAAATTATTGTTATTTACAATATTAATTATTCAACGGTGATATTGAAAACCAAATTAAATTTATTACCATTTCTATCTCTACTGTCAAATGTATTGTAATTTATAATATTACAATATTTCACAATAATGTTTCACCTATGATCATTTCAGCTGATTGAAATAAGTGTCAGTTTTAACGCTGATCTATTATCAGTAATGATGCATGAATTTATGTCGTCACCATTATCAACGCCGACCTGGTGCTGACATTTGTGTATACCAGCGAGGAGACATGGACATGGCTGAATAAAGACGAAATAATTAGGTGTGAATGCTGCTGAGATGAGATGTCTAAGAAGAATGTGTCGAAAAACACTGTGAGATATTATAGGAAATGAACTTGAGTGAAATTCGACAATACAGCCGTCGCTCTTCGTGGTGTGGTAGATATGATCCCTACTAAGCGAGAAGATGGTCTGGGTTCGAATCCCAGCCGGGGTGAACTGAAATGGCGAATGTTTCTCGAGTGTAAAGTGATCACTTAAGCCAGCCGAGGTCGGTCGTAAGCCCGACAATGTTCATCCTTAATTATTCTATACTGTTGTGGGAATACTTCAGGAAATGCAGTGATTAGAGAGTTCAGTGACTGTAAAACGGATGTACTAACTAGAATGAAAGTGAACAAGTTGAGATGCTTGGGCGATGTAAAGTGGATAAATGATGGAAGGATGATAAAGAAAATTCACTTGGCCAAAAGGAGATGTGTAAGAATATGTGGTTATCCAAGAAACACTTGGCTAGACCATGTCAACCAGTTGCTCAAGGACAGACGTGTTTTGACCAAAAGGAATCATAAGAGTGTGTATGAGGAATTGCATGAATATGACGGAAGCAAAAAGTGTGTGTGTTGTAAGTATGGGGAAGTCTGGGGATCTGTTCTCTCTTCCTACCCTGCAAGGAAAAATAAAACCATTACCATTAATAATTTCAGTCCATAAGATTGGTTAACATATAAATAGTCCATTCTTTTCTCCACTTTCGCTTAATCCTCTTCGAGTCTACTACGAGCTGGTTCTAGTTTTTAATAATTTCCTAACCACGGTTTGTTTCCTGCTTATTTAAGACTAAAATAATAATTCGCATTCATTTTCCCTTATTTTAAGTATATTATTATTTATAAGGTAATAAATCTTATGTTTCAAAGTATTACATTTCACTTTTCCCCTAAGTTTGTTTGGTTAGGGGGTTTTAACTTTTTAAGACGGAGTTTGTATATTAAACTAAAAACTCACATGTAGAAATTAAGTATTGAATCTAGTATATTATGAAGTCGTAGTATATCTTCTTGTTTTTTTTTTTAAAAGTGGTTATGGCGATGAGGATGAAAGTTCTCGAAGACGGTGAATTTGTAGGCATAGTTGTAGCAAGTCAATCTACCTAATATTAGTTTTTATTTTACCAACCAAATTTACAACTTCGCTTTAGTTTCTTAACACACGAATAGAAATAATAGTAACAGAAATAATAAAGGTCTCCTAGACGAATATTGAGGTGGTGGGTTTGGTCACATAGAAGGAGCGTCGGAAGGCCACCAAAGAGACGGACCGACGACATTGTCCAAATCGCTGGAGGAACCTGGATGCGGAAGGGTCAGAACAGAGATGAGTGGAAACTCTTAGAAGAGGCCTATATCCAGCAGTGGAGGGAAGAAGGCTAATAAAGAAGAAGAATAGTAATTGCATTGAGAGCATTTTATTGGCAACTGAAAGAGGTGTCGAAAAGTCTAAGAAGACATGGTTCGATAACGAAATCTCAATTGCACGTGGACAGGCGTTGGGAAATCCGAATAATAAACGTTTGGAAGAGATCTATAGGTCCAGCAGAAGAGACTTAGAAAGTAAATAAACTTGAATTAGGGTGGCTAGTGTTAGGGTGCCTTCTCCCAAAACAATGGTCGCGAAAAACAAATTCAAAGAATTAAATATCATGAAATAGGGTTCTGAAATCACTAAACATCAGAAAGGCAAAGGAGAAAATTATGCAACCCTCTTCCGCAAAATGAAAAATAGAGCAGATATAAAAGAAGGACAAAAATTCTAAGTAAAAGTTTTTCTTTTTCGAGACAGCACGTCAAATTTATATTCATTGTATTAGACAGATACATAGAGATTATCCGGTCCACTCCTCTCCCTCCACCATTCTTCCACTCTTCTGGCTAATCTTGTGATGGATACCTTCTCCGAGACAGCCTGATCTTAATTGCCTTGACTAACACACGCGTGCTTGTGTAAGCAAGTACACACCATTATATAAATTCATCCAATATATTATCTCCATTAGACGTGTCCTTAAATTATCACAAGGCAACAATCACAATTGCACTTGCAAAAAAAAGTGACTCAAACGATTAATTTATTATATCTTACGAGTAAGTCACATGTTTCCGGGCTTAGAGGTCGGAGTCTAATGGTCGCTTGGGGGCCCGACGTCAACACTATCACATCACGACAATGTAACTACACGAAGACTTCTTTCCACATCGACTCAACTCAACACACACATAGGATGACCTGAACACTTATCCCCCCTGAAGATGTCACCCACAGTACGGGACGAAACGTCGGGTCCCCAAGCGACCATTAGACCACGGCCTCCAAGCCCGGAAACACATAACTTAAAATATGATGACTCCGGCCGTACAAGCCTCCACAGATCCCTGATTAATTTATTATTAACTACCTTTTCTTTTTCTCTCCGAAAACTACTTGTATTTTCAGTAGTGTTCACGCAGTTTACTCCTACTCTCCAGCTCTAATTGAAGACGTCTTGGATGTTATCTTAATTTTAATATTTATGTATTAGCTTTTTAAATCGTATAGCACATAATTTCAGCGTTTTGTGTCATACATCTTTACTTTCTTGATAATCAGTTTTTTTTCTATAATTTGGCAACTTCACATATCACAAGTAAGAGCGTTATTTATCATAATTATTAAACCGATTCATACATTAGTTTTTCAATAACCACAGAAAAGCCTTTTTCTAAACAGCAATTAAGTTAGGTGGTCGGTAGTCTGGTTGGTAACGCGCTCGACTGTTAATCCAGTGGGCGCGGGTTCAATCCCCGACTTACTCCACTTCACATCACGAGTTTTTAAGCTTTCTGTGATGTGTACAAAGATGTATTTGGGTTTATTTTGACAAACCGAGATTCATTTAAAAAAAATCACACGTATGACAATCTTGCTATTTTTTCATCTCCGCCTTTTTTAGCAGTTATTTTTCACTGGTATTTTTACACTTTAATTAATGAATGTTCCTGTTCTGTTTTAAGCTTGGACCATCCCACGCGCCCTTATTACCTACCGCCTACTTTCTATGTATTCCCTTGCAAATCTTATTACCTACATTATTTATTT
Organism: Ceraclea dissimilis; assembly: GCA_963576895.1. NCBI lineage: Eukaryota > Metazoa > Arthropoda > Insecta > Trichoptera > Leptoceridae > Ceraclea > Ceraclea dissimilis. The sequence goes on from OY756375.1 coordinate 7,163,046, forward strand.
TGTGATAAATCGACTGCGATATATTATCAACAAGCTTTAATTACGGCTTTGCCCGGATTCAACAACCTTGCTATAATTACATCTTACAGGAAGTTTAAATGTTTGTTTACCACATGAGTAGAGACCGAATTATATGCAATTGCATATTTACATATTTGAATATTGTGCCAATTTATTCAGGGTTTTGCATATTTCGACCAAAATCTACTGATCGTGCATATTTAGGTTTATTTTCTGAATTTTTAACTGTACTTGTAAATTTTTAACATTTTAATAAACAAAAATGTTGGTGTCTGGTTGAAAATGTAGTAGGTAAATAAAGCAGTTTAATAAATAATAAGTAGGTACCTAATTGTAATTTTTATTTTAAAAATAAGATTTTATGGTCTTCCAAACGATACCAAACATAAATGAAATAAAAATATATTTAAATAAAGTCTTGCATTAATGTTAATTTGTTGTATTTATTAAAATTATGTTGCATATTTCGGTACTTTTTGGTGATTTTGTTGCATATTTCGAGCAATAATGATCCATATTTGCATGCATATTTCATCCATTTTAGGTTGCATATAATCCGGTCTCTACTATGAGTTTCATATTCACAATCATGTTTCGTACATCACATGTTTAATTTAATTTCATTTATTTACAAAATATTATCCACAATAGCGTGGGAACAAATTGACTTACACGATCTACCTTAATGGGCGTGAATATTACTAAGCCAGACATTTTTATTAGGCCCTATTTTTTTTAATAAAGGATCTTGGCTTGCATATACAAACCCAAATACTTTCCTGCACACCTTGCACTAGGCTAAAAGCCTGTATCGCAAAGTGTGGAATACGTCGCCAGCGCCGGGGTTTGAACCTGGCACCTCCTGCTCGAGAGACTGCCGCCTCAACCAACTGCGCCAACCATGTAAACCATTTTGTTTTTCAATTATTCAGTAACTACCCTACTACTATACCATCACGGTATATCCCACTAATGGGGAAACCAGGGAATGCTGCGTATGTATGAGAACACAAAGAATTTCCTCTTTCCATTCACCAACATGCAACTCATAAAAATCACATCAGTATACATCGTTTTCTCATCATATTATAATGTTTGTAAAATTATTATGAAAATTTTCCTCCGTTGGCACCACTGCTTAGGTATCCTAAAGTGTATTTTTTTACTTACATACAACTCAGTGTATGTGGGCTTTTAAATGCGTAGGGTTGATATAATTTTTACCTAAAACTATTTGTATAATGGTACTACGTACTAGATAAAAATAATGTATTGCAATAACGATTGCCTATTACTAAGGACTTGGAGTGATGCGAAGAATGGATTAAAAATATCACGAAATGTGGATTACTTCCATAACATAATATTTTACTTTTTACTTCATTACGCCTACATACAAAAATTCACCCGCTATATATAATAATATTTCAAACACGAAAGACGTCTAGTATGAAAGAAAGGCGGAAAATCTTCCCGTCATGTACGAGATGAGTTAATCTATTGGAAATAAGAAAAATTTTAATATCCCCAAGTGTGTATAATATTTAGCCGATAATGAATATTCTCTCCCATACAATACATGATCAGCTGTGTATGCTCCTATTCTTATGTACATTATTTTGGTTTACGATCATTATTCTGAAGAGACTAACTTACTTATGTACATAGATTATTAGGTATAATGTAGTGTTACTATCACCCGTACTTACATGTATCGTTTTTTTTTCAGTACAACAATTTTTTAATACTAATACGAATATACGTGAGCGAGTCTATCTTGGCTGAATTGACGTCGCTAGATGCTCTAGCTGGATACTTTTCTGAAAGTCATAATTTAGTTTTTATGAAAACATCGGATTTTCTACATGTCCTAGTTAAATAACAATTGGTTATTTCAACAGATATGTAGGTATACAGCGAAAGATAGAATTTTCATCAAGCTTTATGACTCCTTGTCTTCGGTTGGTTTAATGTGACCACTTTACATGATAACGAATGGATGGACTGCATGGAATTAGTGAATGTTAATTAGGTGTAAGTGATCACATTAAACCATCCGACGATCAGTCACAATCCTGATGGAAAATACATCCTTCCCCGTATATCTGTTGAGATAACTATACGTGCTCTAGGTATGGTTTTAAAAAATTGCTTTTGAAGCTCTAAACTTAATTTCACGACTGACATTACTAGAATACAACATCCATTCCGTGCAACGTGTTCCAATACTGCATTAGTAGTAATGGACGTAAGGAATTAATGCTATGAGTGATGAATTTAACTCAGACGTCCAGTATCATTGTGATGGACGTAAGATCCACTCTAACAAAATTAGTTCGACATTCTTCCATCGGTTATGTTACATGGTGCGACACTATGGTGTTGTACGTTGTATTAACTGATTAGCAAACGTCTAACACGTCTTGTTGGGAACCCTCTGACACAGTTGACAGCTTCGTCATGACACAAGACAATCAATCTACATCCATTGTTGTTCCCGTAACATGTATGGATGATACTTTCTGTTATGATTCTCCTTTTTTATTTCACACGTTTCCATTCTTAGTTGTATCAAAGTGCGATACTGAGAAGATACAATATTGTACTCCTTAAGAAAGATACTTAGCTGTGAACTTCATACAGGCAACATCAATTTGAATAGAATGGAAGTGTCGTAGTACGTCTTTTTTGATACACTTCTATACGAGTAAAAAGAAAAATGCTTATACTATATTCACCTCCACCCCTAGATGTTTCAGAAGCTGTAGATTCCATGTCATCCAGCCCCTTAAGTAAATATATTTTTTTTCTCAAGGGTTCTCCTCTACAAACCTCTTCCTAAAACTATTACACTAAACTTGACATTATTAACATTTTTCTTTATAAGTCTAATGCTGGATTTCACCATCTTCTTAGGTGCGGAATAGTGGAGATAGGAGCCACTTATAATTATTTTTTATACAAATTTGTGCTAGGTGGCTCCTATCTACACTTTCCTCATCTAAAAAGTTGGTAAATCCACCATAAGTGTCTCTGAGTATTAAATTTCGATGCCTCTATATATTATTCGTTGGTAGAGAACCTTTGAACTGACATAATGCGCATCTTAAAACTTACAAAGTTTCCATACCTAAATAATGTTATTTGGGAATAACTGAAATTAATTCAATTTCCTTATTCCCAGTCGACAAACGCTTTTCCGGAAAATTATGCCCCAATTTCTCTTACGAAAACTTTCTGTAACTAATTACAGATTTTACTAAACATAAATTAATAATATTATTGGTATATTTTACCTTCATAAATAACAACAACCCGTACTTTATCTTATTTCGCATAACTTCTTCACTTCTCAATGGAGGGATTCTCAAAATTTTGTTAATTATCGTCACATTACCATTTAGTTTAATCAAATATTAAGCAAATCTCCTGTCCCCGTGCCATATGAGAGCGACAAAGAGCGGTGATGAGGAATTGTTTCAAGGATCCCAGAGGATAGATATACTAACTCTCGACATCTCTCAGAATTGGAGTGCCTGTCAAGACATTATCGAACACGAAGAATCTGTAGTTACACTTACAAGTTGTTGGTCTAATAGTGTGCATGTATACATTCCATTTCCCGAGTATGAGGTTCCATCAACGTGTGAAACATTATCTTATCTGTTTCGCCGGCAATTCACACAATCTTCAACAAGCATTATTATTAGGTACTTTGGTAATACAGCTTCTACGTTATATATACCTACATTATATTATACAAAAGCTCAACCCACAACGCTTCGCTGTAAAGTTTCAGCCTCAGAATTGCAACTCCTTTTACCGCGGTAAACTTCTACGTATAGATAATATTAATAATAATATTGCAAAATATAAAATTGTATAAGACGTTCTTGTATAAGTACAATGTGATAACGTTGCTAATGGGCTATGACTAGGGCTGCCACCTCTCCGGGTTTGACCCGGAGTCTACGGGTTTGAGTGGTGTTCTCCGGGCTCCGGGTTAGCATAGTGTATCGCCGGGTCTGAAATTTTTGTCAGGACTAAAAAAAAAAAAGGAAAATACTCGGGGTCCCGGTCCCCCCCATAGAAAAACTGGGTCTCCGGGTCAGCATAGTAAATCTCCAGGTTTGGAATTACGGTGTGGACCAAAAAAAAAAAAAAAAAAGGTCAACTATGGTCACAAATTCGTTTTTTCCGAATCTCCGGGTCTACGCTCTTACAAAGGTGGCAGCCCTAGCTATGACTTGCCAATCTCATTTCTCCGCAGCTTAATGCTTCATAATATTTTGGAAACAACGGAATTTTTTCCAAATTCGATTAGCGCACTGTTTAAAAAATAAGGCGTTTTTATAGAATATTGCCACGAAGGACTTCCTTGACATAAATAAATAGGAAATGCCTCGGTTTTTATCATTTAATAACTGACTGGTAATTTGAAATTTGGTACACTTATTCTGAAATTCTCTCTAGTTGAGAACGATCGTTAAGAATTAGAAATAAGAATAAGAAAAATGTGCCCAATTTTAAATTGACAATGTTATTGGGTATTCATTACTAAAATAATTCAGAAGCACGAAACTGTCTAAAATTCAGTGTACACATCATTATGTTTTGCGTAATAATGTTATAAGAATGCGCAAGTATTACATCATTTTTCTTATAACTTGTTTTGATTGTTTTAAATTAGATTTACTGCGGTTTCTTTAAGACTGGATCCATTTAAAAGACAAATCACATTTTTCTGTTAACTCATTTCTTAACATTCGTACACATCGAGACTAAAACTTGTGGTACAATCACACATGGATAAAACGTATTGTGGAAAATTCTTAACTAGTGTCCTTACAAACTTCACAAACTTTTTTGATCAATAAAAAGTGGGACTCTCAGTTTTAAGCCATCCGAAACAGCTCTTGACGCCGACGCTAATTATGCCAGCCGATACTCTTTCGGAAAGACAAGATATTCGGCGTTTCTTAGCACATAATCATGCAAAAAAGAGATAGAATTCAGAATCTTAATTATATTGATATATATGCTTCATTTTTAGAGGTGGTCGGTAGCCTGGTTGGTAACGCGCTCGACTGTTAACCCAGTGGGCGCGGGTTCAATCCCCGACCTACTCCACTTCACAACACAAGCTTTTAAGCTTTCTGTGAAGTGTGCGAAAATGTATTTGGGTTTATTTCGATAAACCCAGATTCATTTTTTTATTTAAAAAAAAAATTCTGTCGCGTCTCTCATTCTTCTACCACTACTGCTCCAGACTCAATAAGCTGCTACAAAATGTGGTTTTGATAATGGGTAGGAACTTACTTGACATTAAAATTAGCAAGGTATATGAATATATATTATTATGTATTCATTTTCGCTTATTTCGGACGAAACCTTTACCGATGTGAATACACCGCATATTACATTCGGTTACCTTTCTTAATTGGGGATGGTGGTAATTTTATTACATGTTAATAGTTTCAGCCAATTTTCTGCCCTGGAAATGTTGGAATACATGCGTAGGTAGGTACGAAATTAGAACAATAAATAAATACAACTTTATCCATACTACGAGTATAATGTAATATTACTTACCTAGAATGTGTACGAGTATAATAATATTACTTACCTTATCAAAAAGAATGACTGAATGTATGGTGAAGCGTAATGGGTATGGACTGGTAGGACCGAGACTCATCTGGATTCGTTTCAAGGTAGGCATGACCAGGCTGTTCCTTATTATAGGTTACGGTCCAGGGAATGATGCCTTGGATGATGAGAAGGATGAGTTTTGGAACTTAGTGCGGGAGACAGCGTATAAAAGAAGAGCGAATGAAAAAGTAATATTGGCAGGTGATCTGAATGGTTGGGTCGGTGTCAGAAGGAAGAATTTTGAGAGAGTGTTGGGATTGCATGGCGATGATAGGGTGAATGATAACGGGAAAAGAGTGTTAGAAGTATGTTTGGAGTTGGATCTCTTTGTGGCGAACACATTCTTCGCACACAAGGAGATCCACCAGTACACTTGGCAAAGAGAGAGAGTTGATCGTATTGAAAGGTCGATGATTGACTTTGTATGTGTGGACTCTGAGCTCCGGAAGGCGACAAAGGACACCCGGGCATTTCGGAGCGCCGGACTGTGGACGGATCACTTCCTTGTGATAACAAGGATTGATCTTTTCTCCGGTTGGCGCTCGAGGGCTCGGAAGTTGGAGCCTGTCCGGAGAATCAGGGTCGAAAAACTGAAAGAGACGAATGTTAGGGATGAATATGAAAGACTGACTAACGAAAGGCTAGAAGTACATGATGATGAGGAACGCTCGACGAGTGAACTATGGAATGTTATGAAGGAGGTGCTAGTAAAGAGTGCAAGAGAAGTATGTGGAGAAGCGTTGGTAGGAAGGAAAAAAGGTGATGCGTGGTGGGATGATGAGGTGAAGGATGCTGTAGTGAGGAAAAAGAAAGCGTGGAATGATGTGCTTGGTGCGAAACCAGATGATGGAGGTGAGAAAGAAAGAAAGAAGAATATATATAAAGCGTGTAGGAAAGAAGTGAAAGAAATGGTTTGCCAGAAAAAGAGAAAACTTGAGGAAGAGGAATGTATGAAATTATCGAGGAACGCCGAGGAGAATTTGAAAATATTCTGGAAGGAAGTAAAAAGAAAGAGATCTGGAAGTGAGAAAAACAGTATGAATTGCATCAAAGATAAGAATGGTGATTTAGTGATGAATGGAGAAGAAGTTGTTGAAAGATGGAAAGAATACTTCGAAGAATTGTATGAAAGTGGTACTAGTACAAACCAGACGAATGTAGCAGATAGTATGAATGTAAATATTGCTGAGGACGAGGAAATACGTATGAATGAAGTTGTGCTTGCATTGAAAAAAGCAAAGAATGGTAAAGCTGCGGGACATGACTGTGTGGCCATAGAGTTCATCAAGCAAGGTGGCCCGAAGATTCTCGAGTGGTGCCTGAGGCTCTTCAACTTGTGCTGGGAGAGTGGATGCACTCCTGAGGATTGGAGGAGGGCAGTCATCTGCCCTTTGTACAAGGGGAAAGGCTCAAGGTTGGAATGCGGCAGTTATCGGGCTATCAGTTTGCTGAGCTCTGTGGGCAAACTGTATGGAAAGGTATTGATTGAAAGAGTAAGAAAAGTGACTGAAAGTAAAGTATGGGATGTGCAGGGTGCTTTCATGAGTGGCAGGGGGTGCACCGATCAGATCTTCTCCCTACGGATGGTCGTGGAGAAGCTTCTGGCTAAACACCAGAGGCTCTTCTGCGCGTTCGTGGATCTGGAGAAGGCATACGATCGTGTGGACCGAGAAAGACTGTGGCGTGTACTGTCGGAATATGGGGTGAGCGACCGACTGATTGGCGCAATCGCGTCTCTATATACGGAGAGCTCTGCTTGTGTCAGGGTGAATGCTGCGTTGTCGCAGTGGTTCACTCTCACAAAAGGGGTTAAACAGGGTTGCGTCATGTCGCCTTGGTTGTTCAACCTGTTCTTCGACTACTGCATGCGTCCTCTGAATGAGCTGAATGTTGGTGTGGACCTAAATGGAGTGAAAGTATGTGCGTTAATGTTTGCAGATGATTTAGTGTTGATGGCTGATGATGAATGTGAGTTACAACGGATAGTATCCTGTGTGTACGAAAGCTGCGATATGAATGGTATGAAAATGAATGTAAATAAAACGAAAGTATTAGTGTTCGAAAGAGAGGAAATAAGGACAAATTGTGTGATAAAGGTTGGTAATGACTGTCTGGAGCAAGTGGATGAGTATGTATATCTGGGAAGTTTGTTTACTAGAGATGGACGCTGTGATGGAGACATTGAAAGAAGGAAGCTGGCCGGTACTAGGACGAATGGTGCGCTCGGTCCGATTGTTAGTAGTAGCAATGTGTCTATGAAAGCAAAAGTGCTAGTGCACAATGCTGTCTTGGTGCCGACCCTGATGTATGCTAGTGAGACGTGGACGTGGATGAAGAAGGATGAATCAGGGTTGAATGCAGTAGAAATGAGGTCATTAAGAAGAATGTGCGGGAAAACGCTGAGAGATAAGATAAGGAATGAGGTTATTAGGGAAATGAGTGACTGCAAGACTGGTGTAGTGACAAGAATGAAAGTAAACAAACTAAGATGGTTTGGGCATGTTGAGAGAATGAATGATGACAGGATGACAAAAAAGATATATCTGTATGAGCGAAGAGGGGTGAGAAAGCGCGGCCGTCCGAGACTGACCTGGTCCGATCATGTCGACCGGATCCTCAAGGATGGACGCGTTTTGAGTAAAAGGAATCGGAGAGCGTGTATGACTAATTGCATGAATGTGACGGAAGCTAGAAGTGTGTGTAAGGATAGGGCTGTCTGGCGCTCTGTCCTCTCTGCCTACCCTGCAAGGGATGTGGCGTGAGGGTATAGATAGATAGACTTACCTAGAAATTAGACCCGTCAGAAGTAATAAAAGCAGTGTTTAATATTTCAGCAAAAAGGTCGATTTTTTATATGAATATATTTTTTTTTTAATATTTTAAGTAGATTATTTATCCAACTGTAAAGAGATTAGTGTGTGATTACAGAAATAATACGGTCTTTTCTTAAAAATTCTCGGAAATTTATTTATATAGTTCAAAGGTTAGTTGTAGACTTTGTCAAGACGGATATCTAAAACAATCTTGGGTCAGTGATAAGAAAACCCTAAAGAAATAATATAGACACCTGGCATTATCTAGATTTAGAAATTTCAGTCTTTCTGAGAATATTCTTTGAATATAATCCCTAGTATGGAATAAAAGAATTCTCAGAAACAAGTTACCTCCCTGTGTGTACCCTAAAGAAGCGTTTAGAGGTCGAAATATCAGTGCTGTATGAATAGAAGCTCGCTCTAGTGTGTTATGAAACTATGAACTATCTTGTCATATTCTGTTGTGTTGGAATGTTCACTTAAATGATACGGAAGATGCGCAGATCTTATGCATCGATGGGGGTTTTCCCCGAGCCCGGACTGTGAATCTGGTCGCCGCCAGACGATGAGCCATATAGTTGAGTGTCCAATTTTTTGTTTCGAGCGCGGTCTAACTTAAATCCACAGGGTCACTGCTGACGCTGCCAACTGGCTAAGAGATTTACCTCTAAATTTGTAATTGCCGGGCCTATTGTCATATGCGTTAAAAAAAATAGTAACGACTTCAAGGAATATTTTCTTCTGATTATTTGAAGTTTCAAAATGGCAAATTCCAAGAGTGAGTTTCAGTAAACATATTTTTTATGTCCTTTTAGTTGACATACGTGAAACTTTAACATTATTGTTTATTGTTCATTATCATCCGTAGGCCCATCCGGACACCTGGAATCGTCATTTGAACATATTTTGTGAAAAAGAATTATGCATAAATAATAGTACATTAGTATATAGATATATTATTGAGGAACAAAAAAATACGTGCGTAAAAAAAAAAGAAATCTAGATGGTCCGGACAGACACAAACGATGGCAAAAAGTTAATGATGCATTATTACCTAGTACCACCGATTGGGTAACACTTCTAACAAAGCAAAATGATTCTTTTGTTTGTAGAATTACGAGAAGAAGAGGAGAATCACACACCATTTCACACAAAGATAAATTTTTATCATTTTATAATGTAGGGGGTTTGTTTTCAATCTTACAGACGATTGACTTACCTATATGATAATATAATAGTATACTTACTTAATGGTTAGTGTCGCTTCGTTGCACATAATTCCAATAAAATGTTTTAAATAAACACAATCCATTCATGGTAACAACTCTTCAAATTGTGGGATTAACAGCCATAGCGAGATTTCCCAAAATGATGGTATTATTACCACTGTTTTTCAAAAGTAATTTTTCATCATCATTAGTTACATACTAACTAGTATCGAGTCAAAACACTGCCAACCTCTCTTATGTGGTAATTCCCAATTTATACTAAAGAAAATATGTAGAAGAATTAAACACGGAAAAGGTTATAAAAATACGAAGGTGAAATTGAAGAGTTGTCACATATGAGGTGACAACATAAAAAAGGATAATGTTTATGATCTCCTCAACCTTATTACTCTTAAGTATGCACATATAAAGTATGCCACCTTCTCACAACGAGGTGTCTATTAGGAGAAGTGTTTTTCTCATCCATCTGAAAAACTGTTTATTTTCTTTTATTTCTATTTCTATCACCGAAGATAACCCACGCGATGTTATCCCATGTTTATTTATTAAACATTTAAGAGAAGTTAATGCTATTTTTTTTTTCGTTACAGGTACAACAACAGACGCGGTGAAGATGGATCCAGAGAAAAATTCACAATTTATACCAAACACAAAAAGAAACGAAAAAGAAGTAAATAGAAAAACTCTAGAAGCTGATGTAATTGAAAAAGTTGTTCGTCCATATAATAATTATGATATCGAAACGTCCACACTTAGTTCTTATGATTTTGATACAATTGTTGATATAAATTTATTAAATGCCGTAAAAAGCACTATATTAGATCATAATGTTGAAGATTATAATGATAAATCTAACAGCAATAATCAAAAAGACATCAATAAACCCAGTAGTGTTTTTATTAGTAATACTCAAAAGCAATCCAAGAATGTTCGAAAATCATTTTCAAACGATGACTCCGATTCCAAAAATAATAAAGAAAATAAGAAAGGTTCGAGTGAAACTTCTACTCAAAACGAAGAACAAATTGATAGTGTCACAGAAAGAATAAAAACATATGTATCAGACCAAACATTTACAACTAAACCAAGCCCTGAAGATGCGATTAATAATTTCGAGAAGAATTTAGATAATGCTGATACAAAAGCAACTGATTCTTCCACAGCTTCATCAATTTTGAATGCAAAAACAACAAAACATACAAAATTAGCAAAGAAAAGGGATTATTCAAGGGAATTGGACATGGACTATCAAGGTGATATGCCTTTTGAGCGTCTTCCTAGGATCGAACTTCTCACTAACGAAGTACTGTCAGAACTCAACGTCAAACAGATTTTGGAGTGTAAACTGCCCAGTAATGCCACTATGACAGCTTGGTACAAAAACGGAAAGGTAAGATATTTTTGTAATTGTATTTTTCTGATCTGACTATTTCAAATGCAAATCCTTTTCACTATATTGATGAAGATTTAGTTGGTTTATAAACTGCTTCTATTCAACGGGATGATACGGGTTCAAAAATTGATGTTAACAACATAAGAAGATGGTTTACTTACTGTGTTGTGTCCGAAATATTTGGATTTCTAGAATCGAGATTTTTACCAAAATATCCGCGTCTACTTTTATTTTATTACAGGTTATTTTGATTTTTATTTTTCATTTCTATATAGATATATTGCAGACAAATTAATTATGATGAAAAAGCCATTCAGATCAAGATCAATTGAAACAAAAATGTCATAATCGAACTTACATAGAATATAATCCAAATATTTAATTGGCCAATTTAAAATATTTTTGGATGCAAGTAATGATAAATCTAAATGAATACATTATTTTCACACCAGATAGCGCTAGTAATCATTCATCTTTTTGTGCAATGTCAGGTTCCCCGACTTGGTGATCACGGTGATCACTCTGGTTAAAAGTTCCCTGTCCTACGCTGCCCGGAAATGATAATCTATACCGTCCTCATTTCGGTCCACTTATTCGTCTTATGTTGCACAGCCGAAACATCTGCTTTTTGACATTACCCTTCTTTCCTCTATCTTGCTCTCTAATACTGATTTCCGTGTCCAAAACGCTATAATTTTTCTTGACCCCAATATTTGACCAGCCGGAGAGCCTTTGATAGAAAATGTAGTGAGACTCACAGGTGTCTACCTCTCTGTTATTAGGCGGAGAAGAATCATATATTATTCTATGAATTTATAAGTGTTGTCAACTCCTTGGATAAGGACACTGAAGGAACTTAATTTAGGCGCGGGGTTTGCCGGGGCCTTAAGGCTAACCCTGGGCCCACCTCTTAATAAGATTTGCCTAGAAGTGCGGTTTAAGAGGTCGCTATTAATGCGCCTGAATTACCCGGGGATGTGGAGGGCCTTAAGCCCGCAGGATTTTCCTTCAATGTTGTCACTTCACCAGTAAATTTGCGCTACAACGATAGCAACGTTTGTATATAAATATATGAGTATATCATTCAACTCGTGTTAGGTTCTCCAGAAAAGAAGGAAGATCTAAAAATATAAAAGGGTGTCGCCCCGGCCGTGTATTGTACATAGACTTTGATTCTCGTTATGTTCTTATTTCTGAATCAAACGTGATCAAAATGTTCAATACATTATTATTGGGTCTGACACGCCTTTGAATTCGTCGCACACTTCCAAGATGAAGAATGACATGCAATGTAATACACACAGAGAATAATTTCATCGGGCGACATTTTAATATTTATTTATTTTGTTGGCAACAGGAAATAGAATGGCTAGACTTTATATACATATAAGTGTGTGTTATGTTGTGATTGATAGACCAAATCTTTCTAAACTTAGAAGCGAATGCGATATTTATTTTATGACAGAAGCCAAAGAACATGTTAGAACAGTGAAGTTAGAACGAAAAAATGTTATTATTACTTTTTTATTTATCTACAAAACATCCAATCAAATTGATTATAATACGTAAATAGTGGATTTCTGGAGCAGGGAAGCCGGGGCTGACATAAAAAAATCGTTTATGATTTCGTTCAAATCAAAAGGTTCCTCAATGGTAATCGCATTTTTAATAAGTATTTCGCACATTCCAGGTACCCTTTTTCCAAATTTTGATAGTGAAATTAAATTCCCGAGAACTTGTACTCCAAATCGCTTCATAACATGAGTTCTCACGAGTTCAATCTCTGACTGCATTTCACAGTATGTTGAGAAAAGTTAGTGTTGCGAAGTGCAGAATACATCGTCAACACTGAGATTAGATCCTTTCACTTCTCATTTAGCTTCTTTTAAAAATGGGAAAATATCTGCGGTACTCGATATGTCGCATCGCCCAAGTGTCATGTCGCCCAGATGTCGCGTTGCCCCTATATTGCATCGCCCAAGTGACCGTGTCTGCACTCCCATACAAAATATCGTACAATAAAATACATAGCCCCTATGGATTGAATGTTCAATGCAAAATAGCCCAACAGACGTGCATTCTAAAATATTATAGGAGTATCTGATTCGATGTTCATTGCGTGCAATGACATTCCTATGCCACATGGGGTTGCCGTGAAAATTCTACAGAAGAAAATATTTTTATTATTAACATCTTTTGTGTCGGAGTCACGTCTTACGCTTGTACTGTCGGTTTCTGAGAAACCTCCCAGTCCTCGCCTATTGTATTACCCACGACTTCTTTTCTATACATTCTATTCATGAATTCAATGGGAAACCGAACAATATTTTGTAATCACACTGTAGGTCAATATCTGAAAAATGTACTGCGACGAATATTTCACTTAGTCTCAAGATCAGCGTTTTCAGAGATTTACAATGAATGCTGAGCTATATAAACTATTCTTCCTTTCGAAGTCCTCGAGTCGTCTGAAGGTCTTCTCGTCTTTATGGTTTGATATTATGTAAATAATTCTCTACCTCGTAATATTTGACACGTGTAAGAATCTTGGTAACCCACATTTGTATGGAAATTTACAAAGTAGCTACTTAATAATATACGCGATATATATAAGTATTGGTTTACAGCATTTTCGTATCAATATTATCAAAGTTTCGCAACTTTATAATTCATTTTAAAGTAGTTCATTTCATTACCAATAGAAAATTATTTCCCCGAATATTGAACTTTCTTAATGATAATAATATGTCGGAATGAACTGATTGGAAAATTTGAAAAAGCTTTGATATGGGTTGATGATAAATTTAACCCTAAACTCAATTATAATAATAACAAGCGGAAAGGTTCTGTCAAGTGATTAATTGAAAGTTTTTGGGTTCTGATGGACGTGCTTGTCTAAAATATATCATTAAAAGTCTGACACCGTGAATGTAAAAAGTAAAATTTTCTAATTAAATCCCTCGCGATATATTTTTCTCCACCCATAAGTTTTTAAGTCCTCTTAATATTTTAATAGATGACCAAGGCACATAACCAAGGCTCATGAGCGTATAAAGTACTTCTTAACTCCTAAGCCATGTATGTATGTAAGCCATGCCAAGCATGTATGTAAGAAGAAACCTGACTTTCAGGGGCTCCAAATAAATTTTTAAAAAAGAAATGCTATATACTATTAATATACTATTCACCCAGAAATCCACCAAGATTTACAAGCAAGTAAAATAATTGGGCGATTGTTTCAATATTCTATATTTTTTCTAGCCGATATATTTTCACCATCTACAGGTATTTCCCATGCCAACTCATTTGAAAAACCGTCAGTAATGTGATTTTATTCCAAATCATAAAAGATTTACTTTTCAGTCAAGATGTTCGGTTCTTTTATTAAATAAATAAAAAACCTTGATGAAATAATCTCATTTTACCAATTCAACGCTCCTCAATACAAATTCCTTTGTTGGATAAAAAATATTATCTTGTATTTACTTTTGACATTTCGAATTCTTCTTTGTTTTGAGGGTTTTTTTATCAATGCATTGGAAATATCTAAATTTTTGGTACGTACATTATCTTGTATAGTAAGTAATTTATCGAGATGTATGTTTATTTTATCGAAAAGGCGAGAAATCGATAAAAAAACTGTATTTCCTTGGAAATTAGTACCCAAAAAATAATAATTTTAATCCCAAATTTCCCTTACTGAGTGAAGGGCACGATGTCTACCTACATGTCATCTACAAACAATATTACCGGTACTCATTCTGAATTGAAGAATAAGAACATTATATGTACTAGGACACTTTGAATTCATAGACTAGTGTCGATAGCTTCTCGATTATTAGAGATGATTTTTTTCCCAAATCGAGACAAAATCTGCTTATCAAATTATTCGCCACCAATAAAACTAAATATCACCAACAAAATTAGGCGAGGCAAGCCCCCAGAAAACTAAATTGGAGACTCTTATTTCATTGATGATGACATCATTGGATTCACGGGACATTGTTGCAAAAGAACGCCTAGGACAGAGAGACATTGAAGATTTTGAAAAAGGCCTATGAAATCCAGTATTGGAGAAAAACGGGCAGATTAAGAATAAGATTAGACTTATATAAATATTGTTCTTTAAAGTGAAATCAGCTGATGGTTCACCCGAGAAAGTGCTTAATTTTCTTTACACTTATGCTTCATTTTGTAGTCAGACGTGACACAATGACTGAAAGAACAATGCAATATGAAAGACGAAAATGAAAAAAAAATGAACCTTCTAATCGGATATTTATTAAGTATCAATACCAACATTTATCAAATCGTCGATCAAATCAAATCTCGTATTGTCGATAAATCGATAAAAAGAACTCATTCAAACACTTCTCTGTAAAATTTTGAGGTCTATCAAATTGAATTTGTTTTATTTCTGGTGTATTCCCTCCCTCCATTGGGGAAGTACGTATGTGGGGTAAAGGGGGGAATATAAGGGTAGATATTTAACATGTGCACAGCGTACTAAATGGATTAACTATGGCGTTCTGATGTCTCTTGTGACGCAGAATATTATTAATTCTAAATAAATTTCCTTATTATATTATGGCAAGTATTAAATGCCAAGCGGCTTATTCGTGCAAATTCTGCTTAATGAATGGGTCGAATTTGTTGCTGTTTGAAAATTTATTCACTTTCTTGACTATTTTATGAATCGTTGGCTTTTAAGTAAATTGCTTTAAAAATCTTTTTCATTTCCTAAATTTTAGAAACAGCGTATCGATATTTTTTTTGTATAAAAGGATCTGGGCTTGCATACACGCAAAAGGGCGCTGTTGATCATACAATAGGCAGGTATCGATTCACCATTTGGAATATTTTGTTAATGAAGTTGTTTGTCCAAGAACTTGTTTGTGTCTGTGTGTGTGTTTTTTTATCGCTCTCTATTACATATATATGTTTATAGTATTTGTAGAGCTATTGTGCTCGATATGTCAAAAACAATTATTAGGTACCCAACAATAATATCCTGTTGATTGTCTTTCTAGTAAATAAAGTAAGAACTTCCGTTATCATTTATTCATTTGACCTTGAACCATGGCTTGGGCATTGTGCCAGGAAAATGACAAAGAAAGGTCAAAGGAATCATAAAGCAGAAATAGTCGCTCCCAGCTATAGCTTCCTCATAGGTATTCTGTCAGAGAAAGATTATACTAACACAGTATATAGCTGAACAACATTTGTACAATGAAGATGAAAACAGAATTTCTAATTTGCTTATGGAAATGATCCATTTAGAAATATATACCATCGTAAATCGTGTAGTGATTATGAATGATTTATTTATTTATCAGGCTGGTTCTATAAGGTTAGCACACAGGGTAGAATATGATAATTCTTCATAGAAAGAAGAATGAGAAAAATGTAGCGTCTACAATATAGGTATGGCATATTCGGTTTTGACAATTTTTGCAAGTCTGGTGGCCTCTCCAAAAGCTTCTTCTATTTTAAAAGAATCTTTTTCTCCTTCACGTGTCTTGTCTCTGTGTCCTGGGGAGTTATGATATGGAAGTATGATATAATTAGATATTCAGTAAAGTTTTATTTTATTTATATAGAATCTTCTATTTTTATAGTAGAATTTTGTATATCCAAGTCTGCCTTTCGATCGCTTTTAAAAAGATCTGAAGATCTTCTCAAGTATGTAGACAACGTACTAGACAATATTGACACGAAGCAACTCTTTGTTTCGCTTTACAGGGAAATCTTACTTCGAAAGGGTAAACGTCCAATAAGGCTCCATAACACGTAACCACATATAGCATTTTATTGGTACCTCTTTACTATGTTTATCCTGAAGTACAATGATAAGAATTTTGTTTGTAGAAAAACTCGTCTTGGCTCGCCCTCTGGAGAATAATACGTGGTTACAGAGGCCACTGGAATACAAATTGGAGTTATGTGTCTACTAGAACCTCTCCGCGGAAATTCACGGAGGAATGCTGAAAGACGTTTATTTGTTAAATAACTATAGCCGAAGATATCGTACGATGGAGCAAAGCAAGAAGCAGATTGTGGAGGGGTCAAGTAGATAGAATAACCTACTCCAGAAACGCTTACATCGCAGCAAACCTGCTCATCATCTTCCTAGAAGTTCGCCTAAAAGATGGAGGAACAGCTGGTTTTCGACATCCCAAGAGTTAAGGAGCTTTCACCCAGAAATATCTACAGACATAAAAGAAGAAGAACTATTACTACTTCTCCGCTCTTCAGTCACAATTAAGACCATTCTTTTCCTTGTGAAATCTTTTAATTTCCATACATATATTATGAACAACTTGCAAAAATCCATGAGTCTGCTTTACATTGATTCATACCCAGTTACGACGAGGATTATGTTAAGTTGATTTTATTCTATGTGCGCAGAACCCATTCAAACTTTATCTCGGTAGCATTTTTCCTTCGTCAGACAAGATTGTAATATCCTAGACATTTTTTTCATCCATAAAACAAATTCTTGATTTGAACGCAAAAAACTTTATTTTGTTCGAGTTAGGTGCCTACCTACTAAAAAGTACAGACATTTGTGAATAAATTTTCAAAGAGAATTTACATTTTGTGTTTACTGAATAGCAAATTAACCTAACTGACATATCGATTTGTTTGCATAATAAACCTTAAAACCTCTGAAGCTAAGGGTAAGAATTGAATTTTTCTTATTTTAATACTTATATCAAATTGCTTCCCTACCCAGACGACGTTGTTGACAGTAAGCAGATGTGGGAACCGTTAATCAAAAAGTTAACTTCGTAAATCGATAATCCGTTAACTTCGTTAATCGTTAAAGCGATACATTTTGAAAAATGTAACGGAAGTTAACGTTAATCCGTTGAAGCGTTAATGTAAAAAATCGCGGTTAAATGGCACGAAATTGAATTACGTTAGTGCAACTACTATCACATTGATACTATCGCGATGTATCCCAACATAGCGAAATTTCTTTTCCAACTCCCAACCCACATACGATACCACATATAACCCCATACAAGCCTTGGATTATCTAATGCCAGCGTCCCCAGTGGATGATGTCTATGCAAACAATTAAATACATATTAACGGACTTAATTAACGGAAGTAAAATGTAACGGAAGTTAAATAATCCGTTAACATTTTTTGTAGGTGATAAAAGCGTTAATTCGTTAACCATTAATTAACGATTAACAGATTAACGCTTTCCTACCCAGACGACGTTACTGACAGTAAGTATAACAAAATGTATAAATCTTCATATAATGAGAATGCCTACTGTAAACTTATTAGATTAGGATGTCAGCTGAACATTCGAGTACGACAGTAGAACTGTACTGGAACTTTCTAAAGGTTTCTCACTCGAAACACGCAGATAAAATGCACACGAAAAACGACCTTATGTATATCGACATAAGGGTAATTTTCCTAAAACATTTTATCTGCGTGTTTAGGGCGAGAAAGCTTACAAAGTACCCCCCCTGTGCGAAAACTGGACTCTAAAAAAAGTCGACGCGAAATAATCGACAGTTTTTCAAAATCTTTTTTTTTTTATATTGAACATAAAATACATTCACAATTTTTTTACAATTATTATATACATAGTAAGAATATGATTAAACAATGAATGATTTTGTTACTCCCCGGATATTAGTAAATTACTCGTGTTCCGAGGAGGATCTCAAAAGCAACATAAAATATAGTATATATAATGGAAAATTCACAATTACAAATTACAAACACATTAATTAGTAAATTAGCTAGGTTGTTTAGTCCAAAAGTGCGTTTAAACTATACTGATAAAAATTAAGTTAGAAAAATTGTTTTAACCCTCCGACAGAACCCCTATAAATTGTAATAAATTGTAACAGGTAAACTACTAGTCCTACGAAAAAATTGACTTGACATTTTTTGTAGAGAATTTAGCAAGGATTATTTTTGTCATTGACTACTTTCTTCTATCTCTTACCATATTCCTATAAAATGCGAAAAACCGCGAAGAGGGACCTTTTCGGGGGAGGGGCAGGGGGGGTTGCGGCAGGATTTTGATAGGCAACTCTAGTGCGATGTTTGGTAAGCTATCATTTATACCACATTTCGATCAAAAAACAGATACGTCATAAATTAAGCAGCGGGCTCTTGGACTAATATATTGTGCTTCTCAAGCATTCAGTGCGTACGCGAACATGGTGCATATTTTATTACAATAGGTACAAACTTTTATTTAAAAAATATGTATATATTATACACATTGAAATATGAAAACATATTTACAATGTAGCCAAAATAATATCCCAACGATCATAACTCTCATCAGAATCTGATGGAGCCTGTATCTCAACGAAATCTTCATCATCATCAGAATCGTCTCCACTAAAGCAACATCAAAATCTAATATTTCATTTTCTATCTCATCATTTTTTGGCAGCCCTTAAAAAATCATTTTATTTAAAGTAGCTATATATTTACATACCATATACTAAAATAATATAAATTTGTTGAATTTTTTTTTTTTTTTGGTATCATTGAATAAGCAAAATAAAAAAATCTTGGGTCCAAAGGACCCCGCAGTTCGGTTGGAGGGTTAAGAATATCATTATCCAGTATATAATTTGTTATTCTAGCAAAGTTTTTACGGCAACAATATAATGTGACGTATAGCAAAATCGTGTTGACGAATAGTGATTGAAAATTTTCAATTTTGTTACACTACTCGTATTTGTGTACAACTTGTTGACGAATTTTATTTTATTATTAACACTGTCACTACCAATTTATGTATTTTTATCGCATAGCACAAAAATTCTTTCCACTTATTTATTTATTTATCGTATGGTCAATAATGGTACATCACATCAATTTACAATAATAGAGCTCATGTTTGATTGTCAGAAATTAAAAATTAAAAGTATTGTTTCTCAAATATTCGGTCGCCGATTCGTTGAGTCTCAAGAAATCCTCCGGGTTTCCTCCATACGCTGTGAGACAGCACTCCGACACACCATGGCTCACGGTCTGCCTCTCCGCACCGCAGTCACATCTTGGAGAATCCGACCACCCGCCCTTTTCCACTGCTTTTTCATTACTATAGTGACAGTATTTTTGTAGCAAATATTGATGAATTAGTGACGAAAATTACTAATTCCACATATCGAAATTTATACCACAACTTTTTAACTATTACACCGTTGGTGTAAAACTTATCAAAGGATCATAGAAACGTATAAAAGTGTCGTCTTTTGAAGTAGTTTAGTATTTCATACATTTCGTAATTAATTTTCTTCGTTTTCTTCCTACCTACATAATTATACAAGCAGAGAACGTTTTTAATCTGCTTTTTGTATCAAATACTCTTTCCTCTGGAATATAATTATATTACTGGGACTGAAAAGACAGAAAGAGAGAATATGATTCAATCGATCATAATTAAGAAAACGTAATTAACGTTGTATATGTTTGCACGCAATTCTACTAGGTTATTACTAAGAAACCATACACCAATTTATCTGTCTATCTAAATAATATATAGCCTCAAATGCCACGTCTCTTACCGGACAGGCAGAGAGACCAGAACGCTAATAGACTTTCCTATCTTACACACACTTTTTGCTTCGGCCACATTCACGCAAATCTTCATGCACACTCTACGATTACTTCTACTCATAACACCTCACTTCCTACCTTTAATATGTAAGTATCTTCTTCTTCTCGTGCCACTCCTATCGGAGATGGGCGACTCCTGATGAGTATCGCTGCATCGGGTATTTAATCACTCACGAAGATTCCTGAACCGAGATTTTTTAAAAATTATATAATAGATCTGGACTTGTGTACCTATACACTTCACAGTAAGTTAAAT
The DNA here is from genome assembly GCA_963576895.1 of Ceraclea dissimilis. Classification (NCBI taxonomy): domain Eukaryota; kingdom Metazoa; phylum Arthropoda; class Insecta; order Trichoptera; family Leptoceridae; genus Ceraclea; species Ceraclea dissimilis. The sequence goes on from OY756375.1 coordinate 7,184,019, forward strand.
TATTGTATCGCAAAGTGCAGAATACGACGTTAGTACTGGGATTCGAATCTGGCACCTCCAGATTGGACGTACACGTTCCAACCAACTGAGTCAACTGTGTACCTAGATGCTCTCTTAAATCTCTACCTCGTTTAAGTATCAAGTATAATAAATAAGTACAAGACTTTGTTGCACTAATCAATTATATTTTATTCAGATTTCTTAACACAAAAAAACACATTTTTCTCAAAACTTCAAATTTGGATTTGACTACTATTGAAAATTACCTCCTGAAATATTCTAAGTACACTAAGAACAACCTTTCATCCATTCTATAAATACAGAATATAGGTAGAGAAAGCAATACCCTGAAACGTGACGATGTTTACAGTAGAGAATATTCCCTGAAAATCTTACCACCTTAACGATATAAACCGAGTACCTCTGGTAATTATTATTACTCCTGAAATGAGATATTGAATTCCATCTTTCAGCAATAAATATACACCTTTTTATTTACTTGCCATACATTGCTTTTATTTTCTGTGGCAACACACATAAGTATTATTCTCTTTCAAGGAGATTTATCTTGATCCAAATGAAATTAATGACTTACCTTTCATTACGATTAATTAATCCTTTTTTTATTTCACTTTATCCTACCCCACTTATTAATTACTGAATTAATTAGGATTTCATAAAAAGCTTTACCCAGTATTCGTAAGCCAAGTAGTACTTTATTTATATACAGGATGATTTCAAGTATCCGTATCAGGTATTTTTCTCGGAAACTCTAAGCTCGTACACGTGGGTAACCCCAGCCCGCGGCACATTTTGATCCGATTCTCTTGAATGTGGAGTTTTGATAATACTAAAACTCGTTCATCTATCTGTCTGTTTATCCCTCATATAGTTTATTTTGCAGTCGGTTGACTTGTTTATAATTGTTTTGTAATTATTATTTTATTATGTAATGTAGCTAATAATTATTTGTTATCCTCCTTGTAGCAGGGATATAATTGAAGGAGTCATTACAGGCAGTGTTACTGGGGTTTCCTTCCGGCTAACCTCGGGGTTGTACGAGATGAGTATGAGTAACTTTGAAACTTGACTAACTGCAAGAGCGAATAAAAAGACGCCAACAGGCGCATGTGTTATTCGGGTGTGAGGTTGGCCTTCTATATATGTTTCTTTTGCGGGATAGACGGACAGGGCAGGACACCATATTTCCCCATCTACACTTAGACTACTATTCTACTAGATAAAACACTTTGAAGTTTTACCTCAGAAAAGAATATAGGTTTCAATTTTTACTTCTTCTCCTTTTCTTTTTAAAATGCGACGTTCTTCAGGAGATTATGGAGAAGAACAGTTATGTGCATGTGTCGGAGTCACGACCCTTGGTAATGAGAAACAACGACAGCACTGTTAGCCGACAATGCCTTAGAGCCCCTTCTCATTTGAAAATTAAAAATTGACTCCAAGTAGGAACGACTACTCACGGTTGGTTTATAAAACTGGAAACATCGCCAACACGATTCTGCGTGTGGACTTCGGCCTATGATATTATAACCCCAGCATTCAAACCTTAGGTATAGTTTTCGAGAAAAATGGGTGGTAGGAGTTTTTGGAACCACTCTGTATATGTAGGTAAGCATTCTTAGTATGAACGTATCGAATAACTGTATAAGATTCATTTAATTTGATTCGGCGGATTAGGTGGGATTTGGAACGAATTGAATGTCTACAGAATCCTTTTACATTTACTACCTGTATTTTATTTTATTAGAGTGCATCTGTGTGCGTTTGTATGTGACACTATTTAATATATCAGAGCACAGTTTACAGATTGTGTAAGTAGTTTAAAGGGTAAAACTTTGGTTGTTTACTATTTTACCAAGCTTCGGTCTACCTCGCAAGCTATGAACAATCCTAAATCGGATTCGAACCGGCCATGGAAGATGTGGACGACTTATGAATGAGGGCACATCATTTTTGCAAGTGTAGTGAGATTGAGTAAATCGATTGCACTGTTGGGCACTGTCCTAGCAAGAAATTCGAGGAAAATTTGGGGAAATTCCATGAATTGACGTCGTGTGATATAAGGCGGAGCTTTGACTCTCAGATACATTGTTAAACGACCATTGATACAAACGAAAAAAGTTCTTTTAGTAAATGACCAGGGTACATTTCGGGACAAAACGTATACAATTCAATGTAGGTATATATTATCTTAACTGATAGGCGGAAGTTTGCTAAATTGTACCGGTTTTGCAAAAAGCCATTTTTCGTAAAAACTAAAGATCATAGAAAACATATTAATATACCAAATGAAAGTGTAATTAGTTGGCTATCTATTTTTATATTTTAAGAATGTCAGCAAAAACAATAACATCATTAAAAACGCGTCTGAAAAAAAAGTAGAAAACGGTACGATTTAACGAACGGGTCACTATATCGTACCACTGGTATTTAAATCGTACCTCTATACAAATTTCAAACAAAATTATGTAAAATATATTTTTGTGAAATATAAGAAAATTGGATGCAAAATCAGTTATATTTATAATCAGTAAATAAGCTACTGAAATATCCCTGATCTAGTTCAACGCAATTTATAATTAATTACGAAAGTATAAATTTCATATGTATCGTAATGGTCAACAAAAAATAATGATTCGCTAATGACATGTTTATTTTTACACCAGCAAAGCAAATGAATGTGTCAATAAGAGTTTATTGTTAGTCGCAATTAAGCATGAGTTGCTATTTTATAAAAAGATTCATAGTTTCAGAAATATTAAGGTGGTACGATTTAATAGGCGGTACAATATAACGTACTCTACCTAATATATAATTTCATCACAGTTTGTTTGTACATCATTGCTTTAATTTCATTCACTCGTTTGTATAAAGATAGATTATAATCATTGGAATCCAATTTATTTTCCTATTTTGGTAAATCTAATAAACATCAAACAAATTTATTTCATACCTCGTACCAACATAGGAGCAATTATAGTCCGAGAGCCCACTGCTTAATTTATGACGTATCTGTTTTTTGATCGAAATGTGGTACAAATGATAGCTTACCAATAGGGTTTTACATCGCACTAGGGTTGCCTATCAAAATCTTGCCGCAACCCCCCTTGCCCCCCCCGAAAAGGTCCCTCTTCGCGGTTTTTCGCATTTTGTAGGAATATGGTAAGAGATAGAAGAAAGTAGTCAATGACAAAAATAATCCTTGCTAAATTCTCTACAAAAAATTTTAAGTCAATTTTTTCATAGGACTAGTAGTTTACCCGTAATGGCCGGTCAAAAAACAGGATATTTTTTGAAAAAAAAAAAAAAAATTTTTTTTTTCTTTAACTTTCTTCCACCCATTATCACTAACATTTTATGGAATAAAATATTTGGCCTGCGGCGCTATATCGCTGGTTATTTTATGAAAAACTAAATTTTAAGAATTTTCGTCACTGAGTTTTATTGCAATAACTCCTAAATTAATTGATGTATGAAAATAAGTTATAGCTTGTTTTGTAGCTAAGACTATGATAATTAATTCGTTCTTTGACTATTTTCCTGTAGCTCTTATCAATTTTCAACCAATTAAGTTTAAATTCATTTTTTTTGTTTTTTAAATGAATTTCGGTTTTGGACCGGCTATTGCGGGTAAACTGCTAGTTCTACGAAAAAATTGACATAACCTTTTTTGTAGAGAATTTAGCAAGGATAATTTTTGTCATTGACTACTTTCTCCTATCTCTTACCATATTCCTATAAAATGCGAAAAACCGCGAAGAGGGACCTTTTCGGGGGGGGAAGGGGGGGAAGGGGGGGGTTGCGGCAAGATTTTGATAGGCAACCCTAGTGCGATGTAAAACCCTATTGGTAAGCTATCATTTGTACCACATTTCGATCAAAAAACAGATACGTCATAAATTAAGCAGCGGGCTCTTGGACTATTACTGTTTAATTAGAAATTGATTTACAGTCGTGCATAATTGAAAAATATCTGCGAAAATAGGTATATTCATAATATATAATCATCAAAGATTTTCAAATGTGGACGTATAAACTGTTTCTGTAGTATAGACTTAGAAAATAAAATTGTGATGAAAATATTCCATGAATAAAAAAAAATGTTTCCAAGCCTGGCATACCTTATTATATCATATTTTCTCCTTAGCACCGGTCACGTAGTATTTTCATTTTCGTTCATATTCTTCAGCGATTATATCTTTAATTAAAAAAAAACGTTACGCAAGGAAGTGAGAAATGTTCATCGTGTTTAAGAGTGTGCATACCGACATTTCCAAAAATTTCTAAAAACGGGAGACCTTATATCTCGACAGCCGTTACTAAATATGCTTTGGAACAAAATAGAGTAGATGTATTGAACCTTTATCTAGGGAATAACCGTAAAAGATTTTTTATATCTTGTATAGATTTCTCAAAAAACATTTTTAAAAACACCTCTGATCTTATTTCCGAAAGACGGAAACTCGTTTCCCGAAAGTCGCGTAGTAAAATTTTATTTTTGTACTGATAATATGCATTAAAATCTAGGGAATAACCCTAAAAGTTTTTTGATAGACGCAAAATTAACCCCAAAAAATGGAAAAAACGCTATTTTTACCATTTTATCATGCGATTGCCACGCAATTTTGAACCTTAATGCCGTGAGAAAAGACTGTGACGTCATTCCTGGTGCCATGCCCTTAATAAAAGTTTTCCATTTTTTTTATAATTCCCTCATACAAAAAAGTTGGAGTAATTGAATGGCCGGTTGAACCAGCAGAAGCCCAGGTTGCTCCTTTTTGGGACAGACGATTGTCCTGATGTTATGAACGTGTTATGACGAATGCCTGAATAAAGAATGAATTTCAACTAAACAGCGACGTATTTTTCGACAAAACTTACGTTAGTATCTATCTATATCCTCACGCCACGTCCCTTGCAGGGTAGGCAGAGAGGACAGAGTGCCAGACAGCCCTATCCTTACACACACTTCTAGCTTCCGTCACATTCATGCAATTTGTCATACACGCTCACCGATTCATTTTAATCAAAATTCGTCCATCCTTGAGGATCTAGGACATGATCGGACTAGGCCAGTCTCGAGCTTACACCACTTCGTTCGCTCAAATATATATTTCGTATTACTCACTTAAGTATGTACAATAATTACTTAAGTATAAGACATTCTGCAAAATTAATATTAGAAATTAGAAAAAAGAAATGGTATGACAGCATCTGATTTTCGGGTGAACCGTCTGTACTTTTATTTTTATCGACCGACGTTTCGTATGTGTTTATAAATAAAAAGAATATATCTTGGTTTTAAAATTATACATTTGCTTTGAAGCAACAAACAAATCGTTGCTATATTTAGTAGGAGTGTTGTACTCGTATTTCGCTGTACAGATACAAAAGACGATAAATTACGCTCAGTTATTAGCAACACCTGGTGAGATCGTTAGCACTTCCATACAACTTTTTAGTTTTCTACAACAACAACAATATCACATTAATTGTTTTGGTTCTATAGACAAATATACCTCCACATTTCCCCTTATTTGTTAATTTTATGGAAATTATGTTGTACGTCCGAAACTATAATTAGAATCCCCAGACAATTCCAATACAAGGTCATTATTTTGTGAATTTTAATAATAAAGTGTCTTTCACATTTATCATTTGTAAATTATTTTCAAAGACACTACTAATTAATAATAGACCTTGTCTTGGAATTATTGCCTTCTGATTTTAGATTTAGGAGAATTTACTAATAGGTAACTATTACTTACAGGTAAACATTACTAATAAGAAACCATTGCTAGTAGGTAACATTTTACTAATAGGTGACAATGACTTAAAAGTAACCATTACTAATAGGTAATTAGACGGTTTGATAATTGAATTACTTAATTATTGATATATTAGATTGTATGAAACCATCAGTTATTTTTTTAGTATTGTGAAATCGAGAATCGTTAACTTTACTATACACTGAATATGTAAGTCTGTGTGGTGTATGTGTGTGTGTGTAGTATCTTTGGGTCATAGTATTTTTTGTATATTACATTAAGATAATATTATTTAAGTACACAAGAGTGGTCAGAGTCTGTTACATTTCTGTAAATTTGAATATATTGCGAAGTACAAAAATATAAATTACCTTTTCATTATCTAAATCAGCGGTTCCTAAATTGTGTTCCGCGGAACCCTGGGGTTCCGCGGAAGGGTCACAGGGGTTCCGAGAGTTTTCGAAGATCACAGTTATATTACCACATCATTTTGCCAACATATCATGAATTTTCTAACACTACTACATTGTTTGGTAAAAAAAATTCACCCGCGGCACTAATGCAACCTGTTATGTTTATCTTGTCACTCCACCGATTTTTCTAAAAAAATTCGCCTGCGGCAACAATTAAATCTGCCGTGTGTTTCATATCACTTCATCCATTTTTCTGAAAAAATTTCGCTTGCGGCGCATTATTCTGGCTCTATATATAATCTAAAATTGTATTTTACTTGCTGCGGCCCGTCGCTCACTTATAATTTCAAAATGGCCCTTCATACAAAAAGTTTGCCCAGGGGCCTGCTGTATAAAGACACGCAGGTTCATTATTTCACACGCTTTCTATTTTCGCTATTTTCTTTGATGAAATTTTTATTTAAGGAAAATAAATCAAACGATAGGTACTTATGGGTATCGTGACCCTCTTCACTCAGTCCCAAAAAAGTTCGCCTGCGGCGCTATTAACACTCTTAATACCTCGGTCTTATTTGCATGCGACGACCTTCAGCCCCCGCCTAAAATTGAATCCTGGATCTGCCACTGTGTTAAAATGTAATTTTTGTCAATTTGCTTTTTTTTTGTCGAGATAGGGTTCCCCAAAAAAAGGTAGATTAATTAGGGTTCCGTAGGCTAAAAGAATTGGGAGCCGCTGATCTAAATAACCGTTCACAGTTACAGTGGGATGACATGAAAAAAATTTTGGTAATTTTCACCTAATAATTGTTTCAGATAATGGACATGGCAGCTGAAAGTTCTGGAAACAGACTGAGCGTCAGCAGGACTGGTGATGCAATCATAACAAGGGTCAGAAAGGAAGACGATGGATCTTGGGTGTGCAAGGGAGTTGACTGGCTCGGAAACAGAATATCGGCCGAACCAATCAGTCTTATTGTTCTAGGTAAGACATCTTTACATTACTTAATTATTTTGAATCTAAAGTTTTTTTTTTAATAAATACACTTCTAATTGATAAATATTGTGGAAAACCGACGGAAATGCCGTTAGGAACAGCATTGACGAATTCATCAACAGCATGTTTTGTGCAATTTCGATTTTCATATTTATTCCTTACTATCTGTACCCTGTGCACCTTGCTACACCTTACACTTAATCTCACTCCTTACAATTATCCGGGTGACAATAATGTCACTCTTCATTTCACCCCATAACAAAAACTATAGATTCGACACTAACATCGATTTTTGAATGTCACCCCTTATTTCCCCCTCCTATAAGATTATATGCTGTAGGGATTTATTCACATTGACTTTTGATCAATTCTGACGATGTTCATTGTTGCACACATCAAACTCATTAAAATGAAACTTTGTCTTTGAAAATGTATCAGCGTAGTTATCTCGTCATAAGGCGAGACAAGGTTAAAAGGATACTTTATTTTTTCGCCAAAAAACATGTGGCAAGACCTTGTCATAATTCAATTTCCATAATCGATAACACCAATGAAAAAAAAAACGTTAATAAAGTAGCGACGTAGGTAGGAGATAAAAACGTAAATTTCGCTAATGGTATGAAATTGGGGCAAGCTTCCTGTTAAACTCCATAAAATTATTACTCCTGAATTATAAATCATATTCAGCGAAATTAAACTCCAGACTCTGTGACATTAAAGCACACTTAATATTTCCGAATTTTTTATTACAAAATTTCATCTGTGAAGGTAATTATCATTAATATCATTATGGACAGGTTATTTTAGCTACATAAATTAAGACACTCAATTCAAAACTTTTCTTTTAACTTCATTTTTCAAACTATAATTTTTGGAGAAAGAAGATGAGTTAGGAAGCGCTGCTATCCAAAAATTACGCGGCTTGCTTGAACATGTAGACTAGATTATCAAGGACGGACCTGTTATTGGTCTTGTGTATTGATATTTTTGTACTAATGTACCTGTCAATGTTTGTTTTTGTGACTGTATCTGTTCCATGTGTAATAAATAAAAATAAAAATAATAGGAATTGCATGAACGTGACGGAGGCATCAAGTGTGTGTAAGGATACTAAAGCCTGGTGATCACTTGTCTCTGCCTAGATAGAATGTAATAGAATTATTTCTTTTAACTTTTGATCCATAATTAATATTACTGATGATATCTTCGAATGGTCGACGCATATTGATACTAGTGAATTTCTTTAAAATATTATAATGCTGTGGCTCACAAAACCCAATTTTCAGACCAGTAAAATCTTTCAAATACTGATTCGAACAATATTCTACTTGTCTCGATTTGGTCCCAAAAGTGGGCACAGGAGAAACTCAGAATAGATAAAAAAAAAACATGAGGGAGTCCTATATACCGAAGTGAAGGTGTTATGCCTGCTATGTTAGGGTCAGGGGCTTCTGAAGAAAAAGAAACATATTCGAGGAATAGGACATGAAGGAGGAAAAAGGTCAGGCTGATCTACATTTTAGTATGGTTGGAGAAAGGTTAAGTCCTAATTGTAAAACAATGACACATTTCGGGAGAGATGTATTTATCACCAACAGGGTTTCTGCGACATAGATTCTCCATTACGCGTTCTTAGAAATTCAGGCAAGTATCTATTTTGTTAATTGGGTAGTAATATTATTTAGCAAAAGGTGACACACAACACAACACAACGCATAACTTTATTGTTGTGTGTCTAATTACTTTTACATATTCCAGTAATTTAATTATCGTTTTAGGGACCCCTTTGGTAGAACAGAACTTTCGGGAAGTGAAAGGGTTCCATCTGTATAATGGAGTTAATAATAATAAGTGACATATAAACGTATATGTGTGGTGAATACTATTAAACGCTTTCATAAGACAAAATTTGGTGCTGCCGAACCTCAAAGTTCGCGAAACTGTAGTAAAGTTATAACTAATACTGTTATATGCCAATTTTCCAAATATACACTGACTAATGAGATTAATCCAAAACCGAACGTGAGTTAAGTAGAAAATTAACTCAATCATTTATCCAGCCGTCTTATGGTCTTTCAGTTCTGTAGAAAATTGGCTTCTCTTTAAGATTTCCACTAGGTCTCATGCTTCCACCTTGCTCCAGTTACCTCCTGAATGTCGTGTGTCATTAACCTAACATTCATCTTTGCATTCGTCTTACTGAACTACGACTACATAGGTTATGTTTCATAGATTGAACTTTGAATTTAAAATAATCTAAAAAATACTGATATCTCGTAATGGACCATGTTGTAATGTAAAATAACAAAACTAAAATGGCAGTGGAAGGCCCTGGACGAGAAACAGAAATGTTGAAAGGCCTTCCAAAAGGTGGTTTGACGTCATAGTGTAAAACCTGGCTGAACTAGGATGCGAAAGAGGAAGAACAGAGATGAGTGAAAGGGGATGGAAGAGGGCTGAAGAAGAAGAGGATGTAGACGCTTACAAGTTATGGGAAAAGACAAGGAAACAGAAAAACGAATTCTCCCAAAAACAAAATCGTTCATATCGAGATTTGTGTTGAGCAAGGATCCAAAGGGCTGACGAAGTACTATTGGCAAAGTGGGTACCTAGTTCTTATCATTCGCTTTGTGTTGGGAATGTCCCACCAATCTTTATGGTAAACTAATGGTTCCTAAGAATTATCGATTTTCAATAAAACTTGACATTGTTTGAACATCAAATTCACATTACGCATTCCACGCGGAACAAATATTATAAGTTCGAGTCTCAGAACGTCGAGTGTCATAATAATATTATTAGGTACCTATATCCACCAAATGTTATATTGCTAGTACTATTATACATAACATTACTAGCAATAACCTGTCAAAATAACGAACTTGCTCTAATAATAATCATAGACTTTTATATTAAGTACCCAGATGGCGTACTCAATGCTAGTAGTGAAGTAAACTGGTACCCACAAACTCTCAAATTGTATGGAGAATTTTGACATTTCGTGGGCAACGTTTTTGAAATTAATTCTCATAGTTAAAAAACTGTATTAGTTATAAAGTTATTCAGGAATTAAGTGATATTTTTAAAGATGTTTTAGTTTTTATTATTGATATCTTGTTAATAGTGTGGGTTTTGCAACTCTTAAATACCAAAAAGTGCCGAGCGTAGATTTGCGTCACTTCGTTTCTATTGAGAATACACGGAGTCAGACGTCTAGTGTGGGTAGGTACGTAATATAAAAGTCTATGATAATAATATAGCATTATTGGTCATAGATACTCGTAAACTTACATGCATTGTGAGAGACAGAAATACAAACAATTGTTGTCGTGTCGACAAAAGGGCTGAATTGAAACTGCAACCACGACATTTCTACTGACACCCTACAAAATGTTGCCATTATTGTTGCCAAAAGACACGTGGCGTCTCATCGAAATCCATCTCTATCTAAGCGTTTTAATTTGAGCAAAACGCAAATACAACAAACTTATTTGGTATGTTGCAGTTGCAACATTACATCTCTTTTTTGTATGAATTCTTCAACATTTGGTATAATGAAGGAAAAAATATCAAATGGTTGTATTTTCACTAAACTGTTATTACAGCATCAGTTTAACAAAAAACTTGTCTCAGATAAAAATATTAGGCACTTCTGCCTTCTAAGATATATTCTTAAAAAAACGCTAATAACGACGATTGCGTTGTATTCAAAGACTGTTTCTTATAGAATTATGTATATTGATTACTCCAACTGATTTGAATATTAAATTTGAAAGTTACTGCGTACGCCTAACTAAGTTATATAGCAAGAACAGTTGGAAAGTGATATAACTTCATCATGATAAAGAGGATACATAAATATAAATTACAAGGTTGAGAAAGTTCAACTGTGATGATTATTATTATGATTTAGATAAAACATTGTATACCTACTCATCTAGAATGAATATAGAACCAAAATATATCTAATTCATGTGATTGAATCGCGTAATGTGGGCATGAAAATCCAGACAATTCCAAATATCTCCCCAATTCGGGAAACGCAAATATACTACTAACTTCGTAATCATTTTAATTGACCCAGTTTCCCGAAATACTTGTAAAAGATAAAAGGTCATATCAGACTAAAGAGTCAGGCAACATTGGTATCTTCTTTTGTTGAGGTTCTTCTTGCAGCTCTTCGGCACTCCTTATACCAATCCAGGAAAGTTGTCTTCTTTCAACATTTCTTTACCCATGATGATCAGGTGAGGTGGAGCAATTAGAATTTTTCTCCTTTAAGCACATATTTATTTATTTGTCGTTAGCAACGTCGAATTATTGTCACATCGTTAAAGTCTGACATCCAGCACCTCCAGCCATTGGAGGAACTCAGGGGACAGGCTGGCAGCATCATAACCAAAATGTGATCCATTCCGGATTTTGACATTAGATGAAGATGGAAATTCTTACTATTGAACCTTTCTATTAAGAATTTAATTTGATGAAGCCCAATTCTTCAATAGGAACCGTGAACTGCCAATGTTTACTGATTTCATTTCTCTTATTTAACTAGAACTTGTTAAAACATTTTAGTTTAATGCTTGCAGTACATGTATTACCGTGAAAATTGTGTTTATCGAAAACATGTCGGTATGCACGATTGGATTTAAAACGTTTATTCGAAATTGTAATGGCGAAAATAAAACTGATCGTGAAAAAACGATGTTTATGAATTATTAAAGTGGATTAAAAACCCAAAAACAGGAAATTTTATTTGCAACACGCCATTAATATACGGGTGCTTGTAATATGTACGTGGAGTACATAGTAGGTATATTTAATGGTAGCTTGCTGTACTTACGATAAATAGGACATTTTAAAAGAGTATTTTTAATGCTTGTGTACGTAAGTATATCTGAAATGAAATAAAATTATTACTGCCGATATATTTTATATGACCGGTAACTGATAATATACTTACGAGTTTCTTTGAGTGTTTTTTGGGTCTAATTATTATTACCACTCTATATTATATCAAACAGCTATAAGACACCAACTATAATTTTTAAGTCATAAAATAAAATATTTGCTATTCATCATATATTCAGCGTCACTGCCCTCTGTGGGCCTTAGCTTCCTTCAAGAACCGTTGGGTCGTCATCTCCTTCTACTCATCGCTGCCACTTTCCAAGTTCTTTAACCCAGTACTCGACAGCCTGCAACCACCCCGTCAAGCCATCGCAGTTTCGGTTTCCAAATATTTTCTACTGCCTATCCACATAAACAAATAAGTACATAATATTCTTGAGGTTTTAGGAATTACGTGGAAATTTTGAGATTTATTTATTGTAAGAGACACTGACAGATGGTTGACAAAACATTCACAAAATAAAAATTAACATAATAATCAGGTCAACCTTCAATTAGGAGTGTCTAAAGCATACATATATGGGCTGACTATTGAATTGCTAAAAGTTTCCACGAATTACGGAGCCAGGTGATTTCACTGTGTCCCCACAAGGAACATTAAAAAAACATATATCTTTTCAATCTATTTTTAAAACATGTCTTGTGGCTTCTCTAAGTTTCTGTAAGGAGCGTAAATTGAACGCGAATTAGATACCCAATGGTAGCCGGATACTCGTACGTTCGTGCGAAGCAGAGTACTGACTCTAATGCTGGATTTCGCCAAATTTTTAGGTGAGGAATAGCAGCCACCTAGGACAAATTTTGTATGAAAAATAATAAATAGTGGATCCTATCTCCGCTATTAATTCCTCACCTAAGAAGTTGGTAAAATCCAAGATAAGAGAAATAGTTAAAGTAAGCATCTATATAGAAATTGTTATTAGTTACGTCAGAGTTCATGAATAGGGGAATAATATTGTGGTAATATTGCAAGTAGGTAGGTTGTATTAAATGTATAAGTTGAGGATAAAATCATGCCGATTTGTCTTCTAGATTGTGGTAGATAATTTGTGAATTTAAATATCAAGCAATTTAAATCAATCACACCGATAAGCAATCGAGAAAAACATTTAAAATAAAGCTTAGGTTGGATTTCGCTCGTTAATTTTAAACCATCAGCGAATAAGCAATACGAGCTTAAGCAATTATTATTATAAATTGTAGGAGAAGGCGTGTTGCTACGTTGCTGAAATATTTTAATACTAATGTTTATACTGAGTACACTGTGCAGTGTTTGAAGAATACTTTTGTTTATTCAATATATTGTTATTATTGAAATTCCCAAGTAAGCAAACAGTTTGCTTTAGTTTTTATTCGTGGATAATATTGAGGATTGAGATCATCAAATAAAAGAACTTTGTTTTACTTCTATATAGAATGTAAACATCGAATGAAAATTATCGTTAGAATAGTTGTTTATAAGTAGGCTGAGTTTGTTTTCACGATTTACAAAAGTGAGCGTTGCTTAGATACACCAGTTTGATTCACCATCCTCACTGCGTGCGATCCCAACTTTTCGAAGATTTCGAAAGACAACAGAGACAATAGACCACATAACAGGAGGTTTCTCTGGTTTAGCCAGCATCAGGGAATACACACAGTGACAACATAATCCAGCCACCCTTTTAAATTTCATCCAGCTTTCTTATAAGCGGGAGTCTATGCTTTATAATCAGTTCAGATTTTTATAGTAGTTTTCTTCTTTTTACTTTTGGAGATAGGCCTCACCTTTGGTCCTCCATAGCTGCATGTCCTGGGCACACAGCATACATCTCCCATCTAGTAGTTTTGCGTGAATGCATTTATGCGTTATGCCTAGTACCTTTGATATCATCAAATTGTCCTCGATATATAGACCTAACAAATAGTAATACTTAATTTTTCTATTCTTTTCAGAAACACCATCAGTACCAACGTTTGAGGTGGCCGGTCGTCCCATTAACACCTCTCTTCCCAATCGGATTGTGTCTGCAAGAGAAGGAACTGAGCTGAACGCCACTTGTTCTGTACTAGGGGGAAGACCAAAACCGAAAATATCCTGGACATTGAGAAAACCATCCAGTCTTCCTATTCCAGATTCAGATGGGAAAGACAGTAATGAAGAGTTGATGGTGGAAGAAGAGGATTCGGACGATGGTAAGATTTACTTGTTACTGTTTCGTTGTCAATATGCATGCCTAATTAGAATACTTCATTATATTAAAAGTTTATATGAATAATACAAGGAATTTCAATACTTACAAAGTTTTTAGAGATATCCAATTCATTAGTTCAAAAATCCATCCAGTACTTGATACAATGCCTTAAAGAAAGAAGTCTTGGGTCTTTGAAAACAAGACGACTGCCTGAATAATAAACGAGTACTAAATCAGGGGATAGGCATTCATAATTACTTTATTAGGTTGTTCGTGGCACCGTTGCCTAATTTTATTTAATTTACCAAACAAATGTATTAATTTTCGATCTTTTCCAGGTCGTGTCATATCAGTAGCCCGTATGACAATTCAAAGGATTCATCACAATGCCACATTGACCTGCACCATGACTCATCCAACACTGGCAACATCTCTGCATTCCACAGTCAAAGTTGACGTTCAATGTAAGTACAGTCCCACCTTATAATTACAAGCGTTATCCCTAGTAATATTCAGATTTTTTGTTTCATTGAGTAGAAATTAGTGGTATTAGCGGTCATGTCAACAAAAAAAAACGACGAATCCGCCTTATTGTTGAGCCCTGAAGTGGAAGGTTTCGAAAGGCCTTAAAACTTCTAAGGTTTACAAAAACATCCGAGAGACAGAGATACAATTTGACTCCATGGGACTCCATTCGTGACTTGTTTCCCTTACGCTTGACTGGGTTGGGGAGTCCTAATTTTCGGCATATATTTGCACTGGATCCTGCGATTTTTAGAACTATGGTTCGTTCCTCTTTCTTCATACTAAATGCTTCCGATGTTAGTGCAGTAACGAGAGCAAATTTAATGGCATTTTCAGGAAAAAAATACAGTAGTCTACTTCCCTTTCATACTTTACGTATTTGGGGGCGCTGAATTCGAATTTCAACTTTGCCACCTCGTAAATGTGATGCGTTCTGAGATATTCCAGAAAAACTCAGAAAAAAAACGTTCTTTTTAGAGACTTTCGCTCATAACTCGAAAAGTATACATTTTAGAGAAAAGAATCTCGAGACAAGAATGAACTAGAGTAAATTTCCTACAAATAGCGATGATATTCATTTTTCTGAAATAAACCGCTTACGCGCTACTATGCGCTAAAAAAGGGCATAAATTCCACTCTTTTTAAAAAAATATTTTCTCTTTTAATTTATTGACTATAACTCAAAATATATAGAGTTTTTTGGAAAAAATTGTTGTACATTAATAAAGTACACTATATTTTCTACAATTAGTGCTAAGAAGGTTTCTGAGACAGACTAACCTCTATTACGTTAGAGCGCATTGAAGTTCACTATAGTACATTAGAAGCAAATTCTTCATTATTTAAAATGGATATATAACATTAAAAAAAATTAAAAAATCTACTAAACTTTCTTGATGCTATAAACACAAGGCTGAAATTTTTATATTTAAATGTTTGCTACCCCTCAATAGCGATGGGTTGGTAGAAATTTGAGAATTCCTTAGAAACAAAAGCTCATTCTCCAGTTTTTTGTCCATAATGTGAAAATTAAAAACAATAGGGACAATTATACTATGACAAAAATAAAGTACATTTTATTATCTATGAACTACCTTAATAACTTTTTTTAGTCAAATAGACGATTCAGCAGCCAGAGTCCATTAAAAATTTTCCATATCTCGAAAATATTCTAAAATTTCTACTTATTTTGGTTTACCGCCTGCAAATAAGAATCTAAACATTTTTAAGAAACAAAATGTGAAAATTCATCAAATTTCCTACAAATTATGTCTCTTGCGTTTTCGCCCTCGCGAACTGGTTCGATGTTCAGAAGCATCGAAATTTGGTATAGCGTGTCATATTAATTAAGCGTTGATAATACGAACTACGACTATGGTATGTATGGGTATGTAACACACGTACTATAGTCGTAGTTCGTATTATCAACACTTAATTAATATGACACGCTATACCAAATTTCGATGCTTCTGAACATCGAACCAGTTCGCGAGGGCGAAAACGCAAGAGACATAATTTGTAGGAAATTTGATGAATTTTCACATTTTGTTTCTTAAAAATGTTTAGATTCTTATTTGCAGGCGGTAAACCAAAATAAGTAGAAATTTTAGAATATTTTCGAGATATGGAAAATTTTTAACGGACTCTGGCTGCTGAATCGTCTATTTGACTAAAAAAAGTTATTAAGGTAGTTCATAGATAATAAAATGTACTTTATTTTTGTCTTAGTATAATAATATTGTCCCTATTGTTTTTAATTTTCACATTATGGACAAAAAACTGGAGAATGAGCTTTTGTTTCTAAGGAATTCTCAAATTTCTACCAACCCATCGCTATTGAGGGGTAGCAAACATTTAAATATAAAAATTTCAGCCTTGTGTTTATAGCATCAAGAAAGTTTAGTAGATTTTTTAATTTTTTTTAATGTTATATATCCATTTTAAATAATGAAGAATTTGCTTCTAATGTACTATAGTGAACTTCAATGCGCTCTAACGTAATAGAGGTTAGTCTGTCTCAGAAACCTTCTTAGCACTAATTGTAGAAAATATAGTGTACTTTATTAATGTACAACAATTTTTTCCAAAAAACTCTATATATTTTGAGTTATAGTCAATAAATTAAAAGAGAAAATATTTTTTAAAAAAGAGTGGAATTTATGCCCTTTTTTAGCGCATAGTAGCGCGTAAGCGGTTTATTTCAGAAAAATGAATATCATCGCTATTTGTAGGAAATTTACTCTAGTTTATTCTTGTCTCGAGATTCTTTTCTCTAAAATGTATACTTTTCGAGTTATGAGCGAAAGTCTCTAAAAAGAACGTTTTCTTCTGAGTTTTTCTCGAATATCTCAGAACGCATCACATTTACGAGGTGGCAAAGTTGAAATTCGAATTCAGCGTCCCCAAATACGTAAAGTATGAAAGGGAAGTAGACTACTGTATTTATTTCTCCGCGAAAACACCATATGACTAGACTATGTATAATTCTGTAGCACATCTAAGATTAATTTCAACTTTAGGTTCATTCAGAAATTATTGATATCATACATTAATAGTCGACACAATATTTATGAAGTTGGCAAACCAAGAACATGATTGAATAAATATATTTGCTGAACAGTGAAAAACATTTTATCATGGCAGAGGTTGGACGAGAAGACTCGGGAGTAAGTACTATACATTAGTTCAATGAATAAATCTACGAGATGCAGGTACTACTAGATATTATGGTGACCTACATCTTCAGTCTGCGTAGCGCGATATGGTCAATAAAATCGCTGAACCTCTTCAATCTCGTAGAGCAATTTTGAGAACTTGGAAGTCAATGATATTTAGAACACCTACTAACATATTTTCAGAATGGAAAATCCATAGTATTTTGCCAAATGCATTTTTTCCTGCAATTTCAATGATGTATTTTTTTCAGTTCTGACTGATACTGAAATATCAGAGTCGTTGCTCAAAGGGTTAGTCTGACCAAATAGAAAAGGTTACGGGGCATCATTGCTGTTACGTCCAGAATGAGCGATTCCAAGTCGGAATGAGCGAGGTATTTTGATAAGAAGTAATCATGGGAGTCACAATCAAAATGAAAAAGATATTTCAAAGCTCCAATGAAACCAATCTTCATTTTAACAAAATAAATTGTGGACTTCTAAAAAAACTGACGTATTACGTTAAAATCTATGTAACTGCCGATGATATTTGTAACAAAATTTTCAAACCTAGAACTAAATTATGGTTATTTTCCAATTTTATAGAAACCCTTATGATTCATACAATACTATAATATGATTTGTGAGTCACTCCAGAACAAGTTGTTTTTTCTATGCAAAAACTCAATCAGCTCAGGTTCCTTTCGCTCGAATTACCGTCCCATTGTTTCCCTCGTTATTAGATTATTGTTCCTTTCTCTCTCCTCCAGCTCACTTCTCCTATTTTATATCTCATTATCTATCCTAGTTTCTCTCTCATTTCTCTTTTATTATCATCCTCTTTCGCTAGCTCGTCGACTTTATCAATTATAGTTTTATGACCTTGTTTGTAACAATAATAAACTCTGTCTGTGAAATCTATTATTTTATCTTGCAGAGCAGCAGATTACCTGTCCTTCTTTTTTTTTGTTTGTTGAATGGATGACTTGGTTTATTATGCTGAAGAATCTCACTACAAAATCAATTTGCTTGCAGCGGAGTTTGCAAGAAGAAACAAAGAATACAATAAAAACTGCTTTTCGAACCCTGTGGTGCTGATTTTTCAATGAATTTTTAATGCACATTTTTCCATAGTTATTATAAATATGGGATTATATTATTCTGAACGACCAAGAGTAACATACATATTCATAAAAATGTAACGAAAAATGTGTCTGCTTTTCCGTACGCGCTCCTCTACTTGGATATGTCTCGTGCATTGTATTCCTAGATAGAAATCTTATCCAACCACCGAGCTGTTGTCAATTTCTTCATCAAACATCTCAAGTCTTTGACCTTCTTGGAAAGATGTACTCTTTCACACAAACACAGACTCCCATCACTTCCGCACATACTAAAAAAATTCACAAATCCTCTTTCGTTTTCCAAGTAGACATTTCAAGAGATAATTCTTCGAAGGACGCCTTACAAATTTCAAGTAGGTTCATACCATATACCTACTCAGTAAATTACTGGGATTTTATTAATCACATAATTTATTTGTTTGGAAATTTTAATTCAATACCTACATTATGTCATAAGTTCAAAATAAATAAATTATCTAGACTTTTGTATCTGGTGTTTCTCAGGCAAATATATCTTCTTAAGAACAATGTTATGTTAAATTATTTTATTCCATCCCCCTCACTCTGCGTTCCTTTAGAGGGAACAGCCGAATTTATTATCCTTACACACACTTCTTGCTTCCGTCACATTTATGAATTCGTCAAACGATATTCAAAACATATTCTTCCTTCAGCATCTGCTTACCTTATACCTCTTCATACACCCTTGTAAATAAATAAATAAATAAATTTTTATCACACAAAAAAAAACATACTTACATATATACAGATTACAATAGTTCACTCCACTAGGCAATGCTTGTCTCGGAGTGACTTTAAACTTAAACATACATGAGATACAATCATATATCATCATTCTCAATCAAATCATCATCTCACTGCTCTTAATCAAACTAACATTATAAACAATTTCAGGTATATACACTATTCAGACATACACACAAAGCTACAATATAAATAGACATAAACACTATACAATTTAACAAACAGCCACACAATCTACAGAAAAACACACTAAAACACAACAAGTCCACCATTTGGTCTACACCATTGTTTTGTTATTAAGGGCATGGCACCAGGAATGACGTCACAGTCTTTTCCCACGGCATTAAGGTTCAAAATTGCGTGACAATCGCATGATAAAATGGTAAAAATAGCGTTTTTTTCCATTTTTTGGGGTTAATTTTACGTCTATCAAAAAACTTTTACGGTTATTCCCTAGATTTTAACGCATATTATCAGTACAAAAAAAATTTTTTTTCCGCGACTTTCGGGAAACGAGTTTCCGTCTTTCGGAAAAAAGGTCAGAGGTGTTTTTAAAATTTTTCTTTGAGAAATCTATACAAGATATAAAAAATCTTTTACGGTTATTCCTTAGATAAAGGTTCAATGCATCTACTCTATTTTGTTCCAAAGCATATTTAGTAACGGTTGTCGAGATAGAAGGTCTCCCGTTTTTACAAATTTTTGAAATGTCGGTATGCACACTCTTAATTTGTTTTTTCATGAATTATTGCATTCTATGATCAATAAAGTTTTACCACCATTATTATCAACATAATATTTTTGTATATTTTATTTGTCATTCTTTCATCACCCATCCTCTCCACACGTCTAAACCATCCCCACTTTTTCACATCCATCATAAACATAAATAAATAATATACACTCTAAACGTAATTAAATGTTAATTAAGGGACGAAATAGCTACCATTGATTAATTTAAGAATTTAAATTGTATAGGTATTCATTTAATTAAGCATTCCTAATTAGCCCGTATTCTATTACATGCTAATTAATTTAGGAAGTAAAAGGGAATGGAATATAATGGTATGAGTACTTATATATTTGGAACTGAAATTCATCAAAGTATACCCAACAGTAAATAACTAAATTTTATTTTTATTCTAATGTTATACAGCGTGATTTACTTCCTATATTTTTATCTCTGTTATTATAATACTACATTATAATCGAGAATTTTTTATTTTTATTTTATTTTTACTTTTCAACAGGTTAACAATAATAAAATATGATTACAAACAAACAAATTAAAAAAAAACATAACAGACAGACACAAACGCAATACAAACATACATGCAAAATAAGAGTTTATGTACCTATTTCTCTAATTCACTTCATTAAATTCTTTCGTTATTATTTCAATTCAATTTTTTTTTATTATTTTTCCACTCTCGTTAATACGCACACAGATGAGATGACTAGAAGAGATTGCTTTTGCAATAAGTCCGCTCTTTAGCACACTCCTGTGTGGCACATATGATTTTTTTGCTGAGAAAGATGTAATTTCGGTAACCGATTTGGCGGAAAAGGTCGCTGGTCTTAAGTCAAGCTGGGCTGGAAATGTTGCCAAATGCCAGGATTCACGATGGACCAAAAAGATAATGGTCGAAAAAGCGTCGGGAGACCCCAGGCGAGGTGATCAGAATCTTTTTCTTCTTCATCAGCCTTCTTCCCTTCACTACTGGATATAGGCCTCTTCCATCTGTTTCCACTCGTCTCTGTTTTGAACTTTCCGCATCCAGGTTCCTCCAGCGATTTGATTAGAATCTGGTGACGTAATATTATGTAAACAGGACATTATTAAAACTATATAATTCGATGTGCCTTGGTACGGGCCCACGGCTCAGTTAGGTACACCAGATCATACTGTGTTATGTTCTTCAAATAATGTTGTTATTTATATTATATGCAAAATAAATAACAATTTTACACCAATACGGAACTTTTCATGTTCTGCATTGAGCTTAAGATAAAATATAAATACTTCCTAATAAGAACATCTCGCAACTACGCAGCGAGTGACATTATCATGAAAATAAATCATTTCAAAACTTTCAAAGGCTGCAACTTAAACAGAAAGACGAAAAAGGAAAAAGGAGGACTTTTCATAATATTCTTGACGATGCCTTGAGGCGTTTTTGGATTTTGGTAAATGATATCTTGCATTAATGCTAAAATATAGTATAGAAGGGCAAAATTCATAAACCGTAGAACTATATGAAGATCTTACGAAAAACATTATCAAATCGATGTGTTTTTTACGAATATCTAAATTTACCTCCCTAGTTAATCGGGAAGAAGAAAAACTGAACGCAGCTTAAGAGTTTTTGATAGCATCGGCCTTGAGAAGACTTTATGTACTCATATTTAATATATCTATACGAACTTCATAAGATAAAAATATAGCCCCAGTACCTATTAGAACATAAAAAAATGTTCAGTTTCATTATTAGATTTCATGAAAACCATATATATTAGAGTTGATTGAGAAACGAAGAGGGAGAAAACGGGATAAATAAGTAATAGTTTTAAAAGGAACATCAATATTTTCAAACTTTTGACATAGTAGGTGGAAATCCAATATTCAATACTATCTGTAACATATTAGGTACCTATAGAAAAGTTTGTGCGATGTATTTGCTGTGTGATAGATAGAAGCGGAAATTGAAGTTAAATTCAGCATTTATTGGATATGTTTAACACTATTTGTTAAAATTAAAAAATAAACTATTAACACTTGCCAAAATTCTTTTTTCCCAACTACATTGATTGCCAACAAATCTGCCAGTATGCTCTAAATTCATGTTTGCTTGCTTTGCAAAGAGAAACTTTTTCAGAAGGAAACAATAGTATTGTACGCAGTAACGTATGAATGAGATTCTGTTTAAATTTGAAATTAATACGATTCAATAGACATTATCTGAAAATGTAATATATTATTGTTCTCTTAAATTTTGCGTTTATTTGCTTCGTGTATGCCCCAAGACTTGTGTTATATTCTTAAAACTCTTAACAATTTATTTCTGGTGTTTTTAGGGGTACCTGAATCTGTAATAGTCATTTTTAAAAACCTATCTTGACAGATTTTTTGGAGATTTAATATAGACATATTTAATATAAATTTCATAGACATATTAAATCTCCAAAAAAAATGCGATTTTACAAGGTGCTTAATCAAAAAAGTGCTTTAATCAAAACATAAACTACTAAAAATTGACTGTACTATGATGGCTTCGTCGCGGGATGCATGCGAAGAACTGCAACATGCATTCTGATGGACAAAGGAACATTAATCTTTTCTCAGGAACATTATGAATGATGTTCTTTTCGCTCCATTAATCGTGAAGTCTAGGTAGAGATTAGCTCATACATTTGAATGAGTCGGCCTAATAGCAAAATCTTCGGAAGTTCTGAAAAAAATGTGCTGCGTTTCAGCATTAGTAAGTTACTAACTAAATAGTTGAGTTTGTGCAAGTACCACGTTTGCTAGGGTTTATGTTGTTATTTTTCGTAATTCTCCTTGGAGGAACAATAACTTTTCGTTTGGGAATAACCCTCCCTTAAGCTTTCTACTTTATATTCTCGAGCCATTATCGCCTAGATAGATACTCCTTGAATATATTTTACTTTAAGTAGGTACGTGCAGCCGAAAGTGCCTCGGCATAATAATAACATTGATCAAGGTTAAACATGAGAAAAACAACTTCAGAAATAAGGTACGTTGAACTAAACGATCAGAACAAATCCCCGCGTAGAAAAATCTTGTTTATATGCGGCATGATTTGAATAGGTCTAAATATGCTAGTCTTATAAAATTTGCATATTTATTTCGTTATACGCGCAGCATACGCATGAATTTTGACCCTTACAATATTATTAGTCTTTATAATCCAAACCTTTTATTTCAACTACATACGTCCGTTCCCTATGTGCAGTACATAGTTGACACCCAGTTTGTCTAAGTTACTCTTCTAAAACAAAATACCAGATTCTACGACAAACTTGCTTCACGCAATTCTGATATACTCGTATATGTACGTATACGATCTCTGGGTGCAGTCAAAAATAACTAGCGCCTGTAATGTCTTTTTAAATTAGATTCATCTGTCTATCTATCAATTCCACGCCACGTCCCTTGCAGAAGTTGCAGGGTAGAGAGATAGGGCAGTTTTTAGATAGTATGCAGAGAGAACAAATTGGCACTTCAAATTATTACAACACTTTTTTCATACCTAGATACATCTGGAGAAAAATACACAAGCAAGAGTTTCAAAAAGTCAAAATAAAACACCACACACGGTTCATCCGAAAATGTCGTGTTAAATTTTCACCCTGAAAATCTTCAACAATTACTTTTCTGCTTTTTCTGTAGTCGATTGGTTTGATTTGGATTTGGATTTGAACCGCTCCAACCAACCGCTCCAGGCTACCTTCCAATCACATCTCCCCTGATTCTTGCGTATACGTGTTTATCGCAGTTCAAAATATTTTGAATTTTATAGAAAGCCTGGCATTTCCTTTTTATGATATAAAGTCTATATTAGGTACGCCAATATTATTGTAGGTCCACCTATTTTATGATGAGATCCCCGTAATTTATGGTTTAGTATCCTATGGGTCTCGCCGTTAATCCGCAAGACACGCAGCTTCTACCAGAATAAGGGGAACATAAAATATTATGAAGCATTAAGAAAACATTTTTCATCTACCACCATCATTAATACCAGTTGTTAGTAAGTAAGGTATCTACCTAAAACATCGATGATTTCACAGAATCTTTATTTCTTAGAGTCGCAGTTTTTTTCTTCATATAACTACAAATCTGTGAAAATAAATTCATAAAAAACCAACCCCGCTGTGGCGAAATGTTGAACTGAAATAACGATTAAAATTTGACATTAATTTATTAATACCTATATGTTACGGGTAAAGCTAGGTTTTCCAGGGTTTTTTGTTTATCTCTAATTATCCTGGGTAAACCTAGGTTTGGATCTTTTAAACCTGGGTTAATCTTGAT
The DNA here is from genome assembly GCA_963576895.1 of Ceraclea dissimilis. Lineage (NCBI taxonomy): Eukaryota > Metazoa > Arthropoda > Insecta > Trichoptera > Leptoceridae > Ceraclea > Ceraclea dissimilis. The sequence continues at coordinate 7,208,424 of OY756375.1, forward strand.
TTTTTTGTTTATTACATTACCCGTAACATTTACCTCTTCTATCCTCAAAAATCTTTTTCATTTTGCAATTACATCACTTTTACAAAGTACGACGAAAAATACATGGAATTCTTCGTTTTTCTCTTAATACTGTTAAAGAAAACTATCAGAAATTTGTTATTTCATTTTTAAAAATAGAACTCTACTAAGTAAATAATCAATTTCGTTTTTTTTCTAATTTAATATTGCGAAAAAAATAAATTCACGTCTGCTTACTCGTAGCACCAATTTCAAGCATTTGTGCTCAAATTTATTTCTAGGTAAATTATTTATATCGTTATAAATAAATTATTGTAATATGAATAAACATTTTTAACTCTCTTCGTTTATCAAGAAACACTCTGCTGAATTAATCATTCTGAATGTTAAGGGAAACGACAGATGTTTAAGAAATCATTTATAATAATTCGTTCCAAAAAACCTCCGTAAATTTAAATTTGAAGGGAGATTTAAGATATTTGCCGGTTGTTTTTGGATAGCTGTTGGAAATTTAGACGTAAATAAATTATGAATTAGGTGGCATTCTTAGTCTGCCTGAAAATATCCTGAAATGAAATTTGTCTCAGTTCTCAGGAGACAATCATCTTTCTTGAATTTCATAAAAAATTGAAGTTTTTTCATTGCCTTAGAAAGAAATAGATTACCTACTGATACTGTTTTCACTCAAGATCACGTCGCCTACAACATTCTTATTCAAATTGGTTAATCTGTCAATCACTTAACTAGGCCAAAGAACTTACCCAATTTTAATCTTGGGTCCAGAAGGGCTTCCTTCCATACTCTCCGGTCAGCTACATACTTTGTATTACTTTGAACTCAGCTACCCTGTACCTTGTATTACTTTGAAGCTACCCTTTGCTAACACAGGCTCTTGTTACTCTTTAAAGAAGTTGAATTTTCAGGTTTTTCTGGTTTAACATTTTTAAATAATTGAAGGAGTTAAGAGTATGCATACCGACATTTCAAGAATTTCTAAAAACGGGAGACCTTATATCTCGATAACCGTTACTAAATATGGTTTGGAACAAAATAGGGTAGATGCGTTGAAAATTTATCTAATTCTCAAAAAAAATAAATTAAAAACACCTATGATCTTTTCTCCGAAAGACGGAAACTCGTTTCCCGAAAGTCGCGGAGTAAAGTCCTTTTTTTTGTACTGATAATATGCATAAAAATCTATAGGGAATAACCGTAAAAGTTTTTTGATAGACGCAAAATTAACCCCAAATAATGGTAAAAACGCTATTTTTACAATTATATCATGCGATTGTTCACGCGATTTTGAACCTTAATGCCGTGGGAAATGACTATGACATAATAATATTATGCAAGAATTACTATATTTCGGTTGAAACTAACAATTTCTATATGCGATAGACAGGTAGGTAATAAGTTATTATACTTTATTACTTTTTACTGTAACTCACTTACTGATGGAAACTCGTGGTGTGAATATTTTGATAAAACTCGGGCCACGTTTTAAACAATTTTTGAAAGTTTTATCTGTGGATTTGCATAAGCACACAAAGAAACCAGCTGTATCTGTCTACTTTGATATTCATCGTGTTTATGTTATTTCTCTAAACTTTATAGAAAGTGGGCCGACATCAAAGGGAAACTTGAGTTGAATTGTGAATTTTCCATAACTCAGTATATTTGCATTCACCTGCTTTATTGTAGGCACCAATCAGAGCTGGGCAGAAAAGCGTTAATCCGTTAATCGTTAATTAACGAGTTAACATTTTGGTTAACGATTTAACGCTTTTACACATTGTTACATTTTACTTACGTTAATTAAGTCCGTTAATGTTTGATTTTTTGCATAGAGATCATCCACTGGAGGCGCTGGCATTAGATAATCCAAGGGTTGTATGGGATCCTATGTGGGTTGGGAGTTGTAAAAGAAATTTCACTTTTGTGGGATACATCGCGATAGTGTAAATGTGATAGTAGTTGTACTTCTTCTTCTTCTTCTTCCTCAGCCTTCCTCCCTCCACTGCTGGACGTAGGCCTCTTCCATTTCCTTCCTCTCATCTCTGTTTCTCCCCCTCCGCATCCAGGTTCTTCCGGCTTGCTGGACTAGGTCATCAGACCACCTTTTGTACTTATGTAGTTCTATTTCATGCCATTTAACTGCGATTTTTTATATTAACGCTATAACGGATTAACGTTAACTTCCGTTACATTTTTCAAAATGTAACGCTTTAACGATTAACGAAGTTAAATTTTTAGTTAACGGATTATCGATTAACGAAGTTAAATTTTTGATTAACGGTGCCCACCTCTGGCACCAATACTCTCCAACTCTGATGTAAATAAAGGCAATGAAGAATATTCGGGACACAATATACCAAATATACCACATTTCTCTGTCACAACTAAGGGGTTAGTCACGATAACGAAAATAAATTATTATCAAAAAGCTATGAGGTTAGTGTTTCTATGTAAGTGCACTTTAGCATAGATATTTACAAACTCGTTTTTCTTTTTTTTTTCAAGATGGTGAATAATGAAAAGCTGTACGTAGTAGTATTAAAGAAAAGTTATTGCAGTTATTTTTAGTAGTATTGATACCTGAGGCACTTCATTTTTTGATCATGCTTATTATTGTTATGCTGACGCCACTCGCCGACCTTCGACGACCCTCGCCGTGAATAAGTAGAAAGGCGTGTGGATGAATATGTTTGTCTTGACGTGTACGTAACCGACCATTGAAGCCTTTTTACTCATGAACACCAAAAGATCGTCATGACTCGTGAGCGTGTAGCGGGCCCATTACTTTTCAAATTTGTACACCTGCTATCTCAGTAGTTATTCTTATTTTGATACAGATAGTCAAAATGTTTATAAATTTAAAAAAAAAATGTTGTATTTTATAAGTAACATCTGTCGCGTCACAAATAATTGAAGCCGATTCTAATACAATCATAAAACTTTCTAAATTTAATTGGGGAGACAATTTAAGAAATCCGTCTTTTGCTTTAAATTTCCACCCCTTTACTTTCTAACTTTCTCTGTGATCTGTCTTCCATATTGTGCTTTATAACTCCATCCCTTAATTTGTATCATTAACAGCATTTTGTATCATAAATAATACGATTTTGATTTCCAAATTAGTCTCTTTGATTCACAAAGTTTCCAAAAAATACACCCACACAATCAAAATATCAAAGTGCCTTTTTTATTGCTTCTTAACTTCTGAGACTTAATTAAACTTTTTGCCATATTTTTAGTTAATTAGTTTTATCATTAAGTACCGCTTTAAACGTAAAAGTAATAATTATTTCCGTAAAGTAATAATTTATTAAATTATAGTCTAGAACACGAAAAAAATACACAATGAACATCGTGTATCTATTGATTACCTAATGTGCCTGTAAAATCCAGGAAGAAATTGACTAATTTATTTTCAAACAATTTTGTAACACGTAAATACATTTTTAAAAGTAATTAAACCCTCCCAAGGTTTCGTCGCTAATTTTAAGTATTTTTTTGAAATCATCAATCAATTTAAATTTTATGCGTCATCTTATTGAAAGATGAAAAGAAAATTAAGAAAAAAGAACTGGTTTAAAATTAACATTTGATTTCCCGAGAGAGTCAAACGAATTACCTTTTTTATATTTTTTTCCTCAAAATTGCGTCCACTTGATTCTTCTGATTTGGTCACGTTTTTTAGGGTATACGTAGGCACCTATAACTGCACAGCATAAAGCATTTCATACTCTGTACTATACATACGTAATGTGAATAAAATTGCACTGATTATCCACTAGCTTATGTTGGGGATAATTCTTGCTTTATTTATGGTGCAATGTGCTATTTTTACCACAAAAAACGCGTTATTTACAGGACTCGGGCGCTGTCAAATGATGAAATCGTAAGAAAGGAAAATAAGAGAACCTGCCTAATAATAACCTAGTATGACTTCTGCCACCGTTGGGCGGCAACGTCAGAAGATAAGATAATTATACTGTTCGCTGTTACATACGGCATTGGGTGTGGCATTGTGGATATCTGCATATGGTCCAGGGAATGTTCTCAGAGGACAATCTTCGACAGTGTGCTTGATGGATTACTTAGTAGCATTCACATAAAACAATGTTTTTTATCGTATGCGTGTCGGCTAAATAAATTTAATGTTGGACCTCTATTATGTTATAACATTTTTTTTTTTTAAGATATAAAATGAATCTGGGTTTGTCGAAATAAACCCAAATACATCTTTGTACACTCCACATAAAGCATAAAAGCTTTTGTTGTGAAGTGGAGTAAGTCTGGGATTGAACCCGCGTCTACTGGATTAACAGTCGAGCGCGTTACCAACCAGGCTACCGACCACCTAGTTTCGTTACTTTATCTGTTTACGAATGAACATGAATTTATTAGATTTACATGATACACAAATTCTCACATTCTACTCCATGATAGTCAGCATGGAAAGTCGAATTCCATAGAAGTGACACATCCCTTCTCAGTAAACCATAGAAAATAATCTCATTGTAATAAATATACTGTCAAGCATTACATCAAAAATAAGAAAAATAGAAAAATTACTAAATGTATCCAGTAACATAGATTTAATATACTTTTCCTCACATTTTGATAAACCGTAGTTCTGTCTATAAAAGATCGCATATACTCGTATATAATGGATTCGAGCAATATCCGTTTCAAACTTCACAACAGTCAGCAGAGGTATGTAGGTGGGTAATATAGAATGTCAGAAATATCGACAGCGTGAAGAATAATGGTCAAGTCATAAGTCACAATACGGATATTCCACACCGCACTGAGGCTGTATTTACACAAACTATGCCAGTATTTTTACGAGCTTCCACCTATATTCGTGTTTTGTAGAAAATAAAATGCAGGTAATCGGAAGGTTGAAGAATTAAAGTGAATGAATAATAGAGATTTTTAAGGGCAAATAACTAAAAATCTTCGCAATTAAGAAGTTTTTAATAGATTTCCAGGCGACAGTCTCGGATAAGAGATGAAGTATATCGGTCACAATATTTATCGCTCCGCCAGGTTTATTATACGAAGTAGGTATCGGAAAGCGTGTATGACAAATTGTATGAATGTGACGGAAGCTAGGAGTGTGTGTAAGGATAGGGCTGTCTGGCGTTCTGTCATCTCTGCCTGCCCTGCAAGGGACGTGGCATGAGGGTATAGATAGATAGGTATTGGATCAAATTTGGGATTAAATAACAAATGATACCTTTGTTGACTGACTCGAGTATCTGGGGTAAATATTCGAGGACTTGGTGGGACATTGTGAAATGTACTGCAACTCAGTTTCGGATTTGCCGAAGATTGTGCAAAGCAGATGACGAGATTAGGAGCCTTCTTAGCTGTAAACGAAAGCTTACTGACGCTGGCGAAGGTAGCTTGATAGCTTCTTCATATATTGTCCGACTTGTAAGTTCTTGCTATACTATTATGCTTCAACTTTATGTCGTTGCGACTATTAGTATTGCAATTTGCACACATATGTTTATACGTATATTTTATGGCCAATTACATTACAATTAAAACATTTACACAATTGCAACGAGGTATATAAAATTTAAGCACTGGGTCACGTTTCCTGCTTCTCAGATGGTTAACTCTAGATTTCTGATATATTCGATGATACATTAAGTTGTGTTGATCTGAGTCTTAAAAGTCTAAAGAGAAAATGATAATAAATTCAAATTTTTTTATTGGGTATAAAATTACAAATTGTAAAGAAAAACAAATGAAATTACAACTCAATATAACACAAAAGAACTACTCTCCAAAATTGAGCAGAGCTCGTGCTTTGGAGAGTTCATATGACGTCGAAAGACGACGCAATGTAGGATAGGTGGCGTAAATTCCTTTTAGAACCGTCTGAATGTCGGAAATTAAATTCAATGCAACACCGGATAGAGGCGTTTTATTAAAAAAAAATAACGATTTCCGGTAATTTGAGTCCACCTTCACAGAGCGAATGTTTGATGGATGCGGGCGATTAATAAAAAAAAATCGTTAACTGAAAAACCCCAATAACAAAATTTATAAATATGGGGGATCTTGTTATCAATGTGCTGACGTCTATTCTAACGCTGTTATTCACTTGGTGACCCAGTTTTCAAAAAATAATGAACAACCACCGTGGCTTTTATCAAAGCAAAACCTAATTTATTTTATATTTACTAAACTTTATTCTTTTTTGATATTATACAGCGCATAATAATTAGATTTCATACGTACATAAATAAAAGTACTAAATAAGTTTTACTCTCGTAGAAAACTGGTAGAAAATAAAGTGGCAAAGAGGATTGGAAGGAAATTGTGTAGTAATCTAAGAAAAAATCCTTCCGTAATATTATTATCAACTCAAATTAAAGGAAATGGGACTTGCGTGTACAAACCCAAATTCGTTGGCACAATAGAACGTAGTGATACGGTCAACACTGATTTTCGAACCCAAATAATAAAAAACCTGGCACCTAGCTAAAGCACATAATAGCGTTGAGAACAGATGACTTCAGATAACTTAGATGGTTCGACTTTGTCAACGATAATGTCAGAGATCGAACACAGCAGCCACTTATCACCCAAGTGATATAGACTCCCTGGCCAAATTGGATCAGACATATTCTCCATACCCAGTGACAGCATTAACAACACAGCTGTCTCTAATATCGCCCTGGAGACGTCTGTGAATGACATGGAAACAGACAATGGAGTTGCCCCAGAATAGAAAAGCCTGGAAAAACTGGGTGACGACCACATGCTTCACATAGGGAGCGGAAGTGTATATGCACGTATTGTATTTTTAAACCAACGGTGCTGAATAATGTTTTAAAATATATTAAAATGTCGATACCTAGAACCTCCGAGAAGTAATGAAAGTAAATAGTATTTACGTGAAGTGAAGCGAGTGGTTTCAGAGTCATCAATATTGTTGAAGGAAATTGCAATAAGGGAAGAAAAACATCAGTTAAAATTACCGCAGTTCAAACCTTTTTCAAATAATGAAATACTTTGTAAAGATTCAGGGTAAAAGCTATAAATAATTTTAACCGTCATGTTATTAGAGACAGAGAATACACAGCACATCTTAATACACTCCTTGTAGTTCACGAAAAACTGGATTATATTCTCAAGTTTGTAGATTGAAATCTCCCATCTGATCTGTCGTTGTTTTTGGGTGTACGTGGGTACTTACCTTTTTTTTCATAGGGAAACATTCACTGCATTTTTATAAGGTAACAACTAGATCTAGGTACTGCATCTTTATAGGGCAACAACTAGCGAATCAACAATAGAGTCGTATTAATAGATTCACATGCGGCACTTTGGGAATACTTACGCAAAACGGCTCCTAGGTTCTCATATTGACTTTGAGTCCAAAGTGCGTTCCGTCAAATGCGGTTGTGAATGTGAATATTGTGAATATTTTTTGCACGAAATAATCCGCAAAGAAATGAGAAATATCATGCGTTAGAATAAATTGTGGATGTGTGTTTTTTGTTCTGTACCATCGGTGAAATATCCTCTTCCATCCATTTTCTTTGTGGCCGACACCGCGTTGCCCCTTTGACCCCACAAATAACAAGATTTGTAGAAGATACTTTAGTATTGAAAACTGGGAAAAGTAGATACATACATATAACACACAATATAGCTAGGTACATTTGGTTTTATATTATTTTATGTGCAGAATATGTTACTAAGTGATTCCCGATATCGCGAAACAGGGTGAAACATAAAAAACACACCCTCGTTACGTAGAAGTAGCATAGAGGTTAATGTGGTAACTTTTTAATATTGAAATACGGAAAAGTTAAATTAAAATGAAAAATTATTTCTAATATCTATGATGAGAATGTGAAGTATACTGTAATTACATAGAAAGGTATTAATTGTTATAATTATTTGTACGTTTATTTTAGAATTTCCGAGAAATGAGAATGGAAGGGTTGCGTTGGTTCGACTGACAGAATTCAACTTTGTGTTTAAATAGCGTTGCCAGTGTTAGGCTTTTTGACCTCTTGTCCGGCCAAATTTGAGTGCATCCGGCCCGTTCGGCTTTTATTAGGATTTTATTTAAGCTCAGAAACTATTGCAATTATGTTGAATTTCAAAAACTTTTATGATAAAATTACTAAAGAAATTGACTTTTTAAAGCAGGTTTCTGCCAAAGGATATATGTATAAATGATACGGATTAACTTTGTTAAAAAATGTGTTTTATTCAATTTTTTAGCCAAAAAAGTTTTTTTATTTAGCGTCCGGCCGTGGGATCCAAAAGTCCGGCTTTTTAGCGGCTAAGTCCGGCTTTCTAATTTTCAGAGATGGCAAAGCTAGTTGCAAAGGTATACGAAATGTGGTAATTGATACCACGTGTAACTTCATCCATGTGCAAGTTAACCCATGGTAACTACCATTAAAGTATACTCAGACATTCATAATAGATGTAGATATTTATTTCACCACCAGTGGTTTCGCCTGGTCCTACTTTGATTTATTTTTGATAATAAACTATTCAAAATTCTCTCATTCGATTATTGTTTTAAAACACTACAAAATTTGTTCTTGTTCGATGACCCCAGTTGTAGACTGTTTTCGACCTTTGCTTGGAACTAACGTTTTTTGTTGATGTGAAAATCCTCTCTTGTTATCTTTGTGTTGTATTTTGATGAACTGATTTATGTGTTGTATTTTGATGAACTGATTTATTGTGAACTTCTTTATTTGTGTTATAAACTAATATTATGCGGGCGCGCCCCTTATACCTTTGAGTGTTTGAGTAGAAGTGATCATCGGTCCAAGTTTGAAGCTGAACAAAACATTTGGAAAAAGGGTGAGTCAATTACAACTTTTTTTGTAGATGTGCGCGCCGGTAATAATTTTGGTATTTCAAAATTTAAAGAACCAGCTTAGAAATTAAAGTACTACGCCAGGCGTGGTCATCACCATATGGTCCTTCGTAAACGGATAATATTTTCTGACATAATACTTAAATAGTAATTTTGAGTTCAATAATTTTATATAAAAAATTCGTTATCTCAAGTCGTAGTTGCATATAGAAGGTTAGGAAAAACATCTTAAGCAAACAGTTGATTGATTGTTCGATATTGTAAACTATTCGTAGAGAAAAATATTCGAAAACGTCTACCTACCTACTTATTGATTGTTATGTTAGGTACTTGGTAAAGTATTACTTTGAAAATATCTACGTTAGTTCGGTAGATACTTACTATTGAATTTGGAGTAAGTACGTAGGCACATACATAAATTCTATTTAATATTGGAAATAGAATTCAATGTAGTTCAATAACTATAATTGAAACGCACCGCAGTATATTTAGGTACTTTCTAGATATATTGATCATTTGTTGTTGAGTAATTGTACTTAATTACGATTACAATTGCATTCTTGTCTGTGGGATACCTGCTTATATTATTGCACATACGCATGAGTTCGCATCGTATGGTGTAAATACTGGGTAGGTACATACCCGCAAAAATATATATCAGGTGTCTTTGCTTTTATATCAAATATTGAACTGACATCTGTATATACCAACGTGGATTATTGCTATACTTTTGTTAGTATTAAAATCATAATTACTGGATTCGGTCTACCTATAAAATGGAAAAGGTAGAGAAGAAAATAAAACTGTGTGAGGCAAAACTGGCACAAGTTTTTCGGTCTATTCAAACAACTTATGATTTCATCAAGAATTTAGAAGATGAACGTTTCAAAGACTCATTTCTTGTACAAGCAAAATTGGTGGAAAACAAACGAAATGAATTTATATCTATCTTGGACGAGTTGAATTTACTTAAAATGGATTTGAATCCAGAGTATGACATTAATTATGAATCGCTAACTTCTTTTGATGATCTATATTGTCGAATTAAATCGACTTTCGAAAAAATTACTGAAGTTTCTAAAGCCGAAGTAAAAATGTCGATAGAACGAAAGACAGAGGAACTGATTCGAGTTCCACGAATAGAACTTCCTTATTTTGATGGGGAAATTGAAAACTTTCCGTTTTTCTTTGAAACTTTCAAAAAAGTGATACATGATAACCCGAGATTGAGTGACGGGGAACGAGTTCACTATTTATTTGGACATCTAACAGGTAAAGCCAAGTCTATATGTTCTGGTATAGTACCAGCAGCGGACAACTATATAATAGTCTGGAATGCCCTAATAGAAAAGTATTATGACAAACGTGCTTTAGCTACATCATATTTAAATCGATTGTTTTCAATAAAATCTTTGAAAGCTCCTTCAGCTACTAATTTGGAAAAATTTATTGATGAGTTTACTGCGGTAATATCAGGTTTAAGGCAGTTACATATTGGAAATATGGAGGAGTTCATATTTGTCTATTTAGGTTTAAAACTTCTAGATTCAGATACTGCGCAAGCTTTTGAAATGCATATCAGAAGTTCGACAAACATGCCGAAGTATGAAGAGTTTACTCGTTTTGTTCGAGAACAATCCAAGATACTGGATCGAATAAATAATCGTGATTTTGTTAAATCCAGTTCGGGATTTGTTAGAGAAGGTAATCAAGGCCGTTCGGTATCTTCTCGTATTCAAAAATCATTCGCTAGTACACAAAGCGGATGTATATATTGCCAGCAAGAAGATCATTTTAAGTTGTACGAGTGTAACCAGTTTTTGCAGATTACTCCTAATGAAAGATTCAAGTTTTCAAGGGATAAAATTTTGTGCACAAATTGTTTGAGTCCTCAACATAAGGTACGAGCATGTACTTCGAAGAGTACTTGTCGTCATTGTAAAGACAAACATCACTCACTACTACATTTTGATAATTGGCCTTCAAATTCATCTTCTTCGTCTCCTCAAACTACAATCGCTAATACTTCTGTAGGACAACAGGAAGTGATTAGTGCCGAGCAATCGGTAGTTGCACCATCAGTATGTACTATGGCTGCTTCTGGAGAACAAGAAAAAACTTTTGAACTTCTCGCTACGGCGAAAGTTTTAGTTGCTGATAAAAATGGAAACGAAACTGTGATTCGAGCTCTTGTGGATCCGGGATCACAAAAACATTATATAACCCGTCAATGTTGCGAAAGGCTGGGTTTATTAGTAGATCGTAGAGCCTCTTTCTCTGTTCAAGGAGTAGGGGGGCAAATGTCTCCAGTTGAAGGGAGTATAACGACCACAATTCGCTCTAGAATTCAGAAAAATCATTCATATGCAATTACTGCATTTATTTTGAAACAAATTACAAACAAGCTGCCAACTGGCAAATATCAAGTGAAGGGAAATAACTTCACAAATTTACAATTAGCAGATGATAGCTGGGGGGTACCTGGCCCTGTAGATCTTTTAATCGGAGTGAGCCTCTTCCCCAAAATATTATTACCAAACAAGATAATTCGACTACCTAATCTCCCAAGTGCTATAAATACCACTCTAGGTTACATTATAATGGGAGAAACTATTGCAGAAATGCAGGAAGACAACACAATGTCTTTCTGTGCCATTCATGAAGTTGAAGAAAATCGTTTCCCTTTGGTAGAAGAAATTTCGACAAGAGATTTTCATACGGACGATATTGTAAGTTCAATGAAAAACGAATCGGAAGCAATTCAAGATACTCTTGAATTAATAGAAATGTCTGATGATGGAGGTTTTCAATTAGCAAAATGGACATCAAATTCATCACAAGTTTTACAAACAATCCCACCAAATCTTCGTTTAACTCAATACGTTTCTTTCGAAGATGATATTACACTAAAGATTTTAGATTTGAGGTGGTACCAATTTGAGAATGTATCCACGTTTGATGTCATTCAAGATAATCAGCTATATACAAAGCGTAATATATTATCATCGACTGCACGATTATTTGATGTAGTAGATCTGGTATCTCCTGTCATTGTTTACGCCAGGGATATGAGTTTGATAAAAGAGTTGTGGATTGCAAAATTAAATTGGGATAATCCACCACCGTCTCATATTACGCATCGATTGAAGAGATCTAATAAGAAATTGCCATTATCAATTTCATTAAGGATTTCTCGATATATTGGAATACAATCAAATTACACGTTGAGTTTACTAGACTTCACCAATGTAAGTGCAAAGGTTTATGATGGGATCGTATATGCACATGTAATCTTCCCTGATAAACAAATTCAGATTCATCTTGTTTGTGCCAAACCCAAGGTGGCTCCAGTGAAGATCGTTTCACTAGCACGATTGGAATTATGCGCAGCGTTATTGTTGTCTCAATTATTGAAACGAGTTATTGAAAATTTTGAATCTAGATGTACAATACGCGAAATATTTGCTTTTTCAGATTCCATAGTGGCATTTAGTTGGATACATTCATCTTCACATATATGGCAAACGTTTGTTGCCAATCGTGTTACAAAAATACAAGAAATTATTGCCAGCAAACAATTTTATCACGTGAAAGGTACTGAAAATCCAAATGATTGCCTTTTACGAGGCCACACACCTTCGCATTTTTTGAATATAGTTCCTCTAACTCATTTTCCTTCAGAAAATATACCGGACACCGCAGATCATTTATTAAAACGATACCAGTTGTTGGATCGGTTAGTACAATCGTTTTGGAAGAGATGGAGAGAGGAATATTTACATACGTTACAATGTAAACAGAAATGGAATACTGAAACCAAACCTGTTGACTTAGGAACTGTTGTGGTTATAATGCAAGACAATTGTCCACCACTGCATTGGGCATTAGGACGAATCGTAGAGATATTTCCAGGAAAGGACGGAATACCATGTGTCGCTCTTGTAAAAACTAAAAGCGGAACTTATCGACGTCCCATTGTGAAACTCTGTCCGTTACCTACACAGTAAATTGATTACTGATACCTAGAATGTTTTATTCAAATAATTATCTTAGCATTAGTTTGAATTTATTTGAGAAAACACATTGTGTGATATTTTCGTTATCTTTTTTCTTTATGCAACAACGAATTGTTTTTTGTTTGTATCTTTTTTGTATATTTTATAATTTGTCAGAAATATTTGCGATTCAATTGTTTTGAAAGGGAACCTTTCAAGGCCGGGGGCATGGTTTCGCCTGGTCCTACTTTGATTTATTTTTGATAATAAACTATTCAAAATTCTCTCATTCGATTATTGTTTTAAAACACTACAAAATTTGTTCTTGTTCGATGACCCCAGTTGTAGACTGTTTTCGACCTTTGCTTGGAACTAACGTTTTTTGTTGATGTGAAAATCCTCTCTTGTTATCTTTGTGTTGTATTTTGATGAACTGATTTATGTGTTGTATTTTGATGAACTGATTTATTGTGAACTTCTTTATTTGTGTTATAAACTAATATTATGCGGGCGCGCCCCTTATACCTTTGAGTGTTTGAGTAGAAGTGATCATCGGTCCAAGTTTGAAGCTGAACAAAACATTTGGAAAAAGGGTGAGTCAATTACAACTTTTTTTGTAGATGTGCGCGCCGGTAATAATTTTGGTATTTCAAAATTTAAAGAACCAGCTTAGAAATTAAAGTACTACGCCAGGCGTGGTCATCACCAAAACTCCGACTGTATCGTCCTTTGGGTAATCAGGAATAGCAGACTTTCATCCAGTAACTGGTGCATTTTAGTGCATAAGCTCTCAGCCGTGACCAACAACTTTACTTAACATGCAAAATATACACACACCAATATCTGCATGTGCCTAATTCCGTTGTTCTGTTTCACATCGCCGTCGTCAGTGTGTTTGTGTACGTCAAAGTGACGTATTACCCGTAACGATTCTGTGACGATGCTCTAAAGATGTGAGAATTTGTAACTGCTAACAAAAAAGTAACAGTTATTTTTCACATTGGTTAGTGGATACCAGGCAACATACCAATTAGCCATTGAAAGCATGATAGGGGATTTGCCAAAGCAATTGCTAACTCTAAAGGGACTTGAACGGAAAAATATACAGGGAAAAAATAACAAATAGTCACAATCCGAAAAAGATGAGAATTCTAGTTTTCTCTTAAATTAGATGAATCCTTATGAGCTATAAAATAACACACGAAGAAAACAGCAACGGGCAGATTTATTTAAAAAATAATGTAAACGTTCCAGTCCAAAAGCTGGACGCTGCACAACCGCCCTAGCCTGACTTCCGATCGAGACTAATCTATTCGTATATGCAAAATTTAATTTGGTTTATCCTAAATTCCCTCCACGACAACCTCTTGTCCCTTTAGTTTTCCCTTATGTCGCAGTATGGAAGGTTAAACATAATCATTCCATCCGCCGAGTTTTGGCCTTTGACTCAAATAAAATTAAACTTCATCGATCGAAATTCGACACCATTTCGCCGATTTTTAAAAAGACCACTAGTTCCATGGTATTTGGTCGTAGGTTTAATTTCACTGCTTAAGTGTGCATAGACTTTGTTACTGCTCCTTGCAGTTGTAGAAATGTGCATCAGTGAATAATGGTGCACCATTTTGTACGTACATTATGAATGTTGGTGTATCACACATCTCTTCCGTATATCACGACTGTTACAGAGATTTATGTCCAAGCCTTGTATATGTTCCTTGCTCGGCGAGGATACGTTATGTTATTCATTTAAAAATCCGAACTCCGAATTTGTCAAATTGTAATTTGCTCCTCAACCGCAAAGCAATTTTGCTTCAACGTGCTTTTTTTCAAGTATTTGAAATGTTGATATCAAAAAATATTTTATGAAGAATGCAGGAAAGTATTTGGGTTCCAGATCCTTTTTTTATAAAAACATACATATATTTGTAATCGCTTGATGATATGAGGCCCTGAGCCCTTGATCACTTCTTCTTCTTCTGGTGTCGTGTCAGGTCCCCCCAATGTTGACTATCACTCGAGAGAAAGTGTTCCTGTCCAGTCTCCTTATTCCAGACTAGTCTCGTATATTGCGCATCCATGAAATTTGCCTTCCTCATTCCCTCTACGACCCTCTATTTTGAACATACTCGTATATTGATCAGGTGGAGTAATTTTTCTCCCCTGAGCACTATGACTCAAATATGATAGATTCCGGGCTTTGATATTTGATTTGATTTGAGATTTGAGTTGATCACTTAGCGAGTAACAAATGTCGTTACGTGGATTTTAAAATACGAGTATTTAATGCTTCCACCTTCCTTCCACCAAGTACAGGTTGGTCTGTCGAAAATCTTAATATCGTAGACTATTCTTGTTACTACTAAAAAGAAGCTAATATTACATAATTATAGAGAACAAGTGAAAAATTCTGGATGCATTTGAACTCGATGTAGTATCTTGATAAAATAATTGTATTATGTATGTAAAATGTGAGAAATAGAAACAAAGAATGCATGAAGTGTGTGAAGAAATGTAGAAAATAAAAAGAACAATAATAAAAGCTCTGTATGTGATATAAATTTTCCAGCTTTTTGAACAATCGTCGTCACAATACAAACACTTGAAACAATACAGTGACAACGACAATGCCAGAAGCACAACACACTATACACAATGGATTAGGTATATCTGCACGTTCATACTTAGATATTATAATGGAAAATTTGGCATCCAAACATGCCAACAAATGGATAGATACAAAGCATCAACGGTATGATTAATTATTTGAATATACAATCCATAATATTACAAACTATAATAATCGTTCCATTATCTACAACTACAGCCAAGCCATCAGTGACGGCAAGCGCTCATGTTATATTCATCCAGCTAATAATATAATTATAAACAATGATGTATTTTGTTTGCATAATACGGAGTTGACTGAAGAAGTGAATTTTGGATATCTAAATAAATTTTCACAACTAGCGTTCAGCTCCAATGGCCTTAAATCATCAGCAAATAGCACATACACGATAATGCGAATTGAAGGAAAATCCCGTGAGCTTAAGGCCCTCCGCATCCCCGGGTAGCACAGGCGCATATAGCGTCCTCTTTACCCGCACTTCTTGGCAAAATCTTTTTTAAGAGGTGGGCTCAGGGTTAGCCAGAAGGGAGCCCCCCGGCAAACCCCACCCCTAACTTACTTGATAATGTGAATTATAAAAAAAAATAAAGGCACGCTCTTATAATCTTTGTAACCTTAAGCTGAACAAAATCTGACTTTTGATCTGAATTTATTTTTCGACGACCTTTCATACGATACCACACTCATTTGTGGTATCACACACCCCCACAACTCTCAGATCCCGTCAAATGATCAACATATTTTTACCTCTAGCTGATATTCAATATGGTGCCCAAATGTAACAATGCCATGTACCTAGTTTACGCAATTGGTGAAAAATGTATTTTTTTTTTCATCTGAAACTAGTTTATAATAAAACAGTCAATTTTAAAACTGTTATCTAAAGAAAATATATGTGCGAAATTTCAAGGTGCTGCGAAAATTGCAAGTTCCTAAGATTTGAAAGGGAGAATTAGTAAGAACATCAGTAATTTACACTTTCGTAGGTACTTTTAGAAAAACCATACTCTTAAGAGTATGCATACCGACATTTCAAAAATTTCTAAAAACGGGAGACCTTATATCTCAACAACCGTTACTAAATATGCTTCGGAACAAAATAGGGTAGATGCATTGAACATTTATCTATGGAAAAAACGCTATTTTCACCATTTCATAATGCGATTGTTCACGCGATTTTGAACCTTAATGCCGTGGGAAATGAGTGTGACGTCATTCCTGGAGCCAAGCCTTTAAATCTCTCGCCGTAAACGATCTCACTCTAAGCTGGCGTAAGTTCATAGTAGGGATTCGCCATCTACTTAGTAGGTATTACAAAATCTATATAGTATGTTATTATAGTTACGTCATTCTCGCACAGAGTGGTGTAACAGATGGTATTTGAGAGTAACATATTACGTAATATTATTATGTGGTCATGATGCTGCGTTAATTTCCACATTGTGCGGATATTAAAATAGACACTGTGTAGGTTGTATCGTATTCACTGAATGCGAGTTATCATAATTGCATAATAACGTGCAATATCAATTATTACTGTTTTAGCTTTATGCGTGCTCCGTGCTTGTGAATCATTTCTACTAACCGTAGGTAGATTATATACAGAACTATGTATCGTTTACAATTAAGTATGGTCCTCAGATAAAAACTCTAATTACAGATGCTTACTTATTTTCCGTGTCCGGATGCCTCAAATCAAGAACCTCCAATAGTTGGTCACATGTACGGAGAATTACAGATTAAGATTTGCGACTGACACTTCACGGTGGAAGTCCACTTTAAAGGTGAAAAATAAAAAACTACGCTTTACGTTATTTTTCTGGAGAAGACTAATTCAATGTAGTACAGAATCGTAATGTCATCCAGTTTACACAATCGGTGAAAGTTTCTGAGCTCTATCTTCTCCTCCAGTCTCAATCCTGAGGATTAGTTTGCAGCAAATTCTTACATCTTGATCTCCATTCTTCTCTATCTTCTGCAGCTCTCTTCAGCTCAACATGTGTGATGTGGTTCATGTCCTCGAAGACCTGGTCCAGGTACTGCTGTCGGGGGCGCCCCCTGTGGTTTATCTTCTCAACCATTCCCTCTATTAAGTCGTGCAAGAGACCCTCGTGAGAGCTCTATATAGAATGGAAATTGCTTAAAATTCGATTGCAAAATTTGGAGACGGGAACAAAGCCTAGGGAAGCTAAATAAAAGTGTGATATTTAAAAAAGCTGATAGTGTATGAGTTTTCAAGCAATCCATCATTCTAATATTAATTTTCTGACAGAAAATTAAATAAAGTATCAAAATATGTTGAAGTAGGTAAATAATTTCCTCCTTAATCAAAATGAATGTGATGGTATTAAGTTTGTCGTCTTCCTTGTTATTATACCACAGTATCACTTATGTACTTATAATCTTGCAGAGTTTCAAAATATCTTATCTTAATACAAAAAATTATTAATAGTTGTTTTTTAGAAAAAACTGAATTATTTTATTTTATATTTTTTTACACCTTTTAATTTACTTGCTTATTTATTTAGAAACCATTTTTTTAAAATCACCATAAAGGAAACCGTATAATTAAAATGGGACATAGAAAAACAGTTAACCGTTCTAAAAAAATGTATGCACTGTTTCATCAAATACCTTAATGAATATCTCAGACGAAATTATTTGAAGCATGACACTACTGTACGAGCAACCAATATCTGGCCCAATAAATTTACATTTATATTAGTTTTTTAATTAGTATCAAACCCTTTTAGATAAATTCTCACAAACAACGAATCTTTAATACTCTGGAGACTTTCTTCATCTTGAATATTTTATCTAAAATTTTCAAACTCGTACCACCAACCCCAAGACAGACTCCACCCCACCATCATAATATTATTATCAGTATGTGACGTGTTCGACGTTTCTGAAAATGTATGGAAAACATCTCTTCTGTATGTTAATTCTTTGGTGTGAATCTAGCGAACAATCCACGTATGGGTTATTCGTTACTATGTACGTATATTTGCATATAAATTTGGGGAGAAAAAGAGCACGGGTCGATGGGTGTTTTGAACAAAGTATTTCGAAGATAGAAACTGAAAATGTGTATAACACACGATAACAATATTATCATATGGATAAATCCTCCTACGAGAAAAAGCACACTCGAAAGTATGTAGTATTGAGAATTTTTCTGTTTTAAACTATAGGTATTGCTTGATAACTTTTTGTTCTAGCATAATGGATTCTGCCACACGAATCAATCACTAATCAGTGTAAGACATGCCATGGACTCGAAAAAACGTACGGAGTGACAAGATATTCCAAAATAATTTATGGCACGGATAAATTTTCTGTTTCTGAACTGTACAGCAAATGTACGAGTACCTTTATTAGTATCTAAAAATGTAACATGTCAATTATGAAATGCGCGGATACCAGCGTAAAGGTTTCCAGGTAGTCGTGATGGAAGACAGATGTTTCCAAAAATGACGTTGGGTCTTCAAAAAATATATGGTAAAAACAGCGAGAGATTATGGAAACTACAGGATATAAAGAGAACGGGGGCTCCTGGCAACTATTTCTTTAGGACCCAGCCCAACCGGCAACCACTGACTGTTTACGTAAAGCGGGTTGTGTATGCTAACAGGTATGCAGGGAATATAGTATGTCAATCAGCAAACTTTGCTATCAAATCTATTCAACCATCATTGTTCAAAATATCCATGCAGATATCTGCCTATAGAAATGGGCGAAAGGATTACAATATAAATTTACTGTTGTTCAAAAATCCAAACAAGAAATGAAAGCGTGCAAAAGACTTCAAATAAAATAATAGTAACTGCTTGTCTTACTAACAGAAAGTAAATTAGAACGTTTTAGTTAATTAAAGGAAGAAGCCATTGAAATAGACTTCTGTTTTTGACTTTATTACCCACTGAGATGAATATTCTTGAGAAAGAAAAATTAGAATGTGATTTGCATGTAAATGAACTGAGAAAAAATGCGATACTTTTGAATAATAATGATTAAGTATATTAAAATGTCTACGGGGATAAATTTTGATAAATTAAGTTGATACTTTTCAAGATAATTTGTTTTTAAATTGAACTCTATGAATATTTAAGTTATATTCTGGAACCGTGGACTTCAGAGTAATAACGTCATCTATTTTAATATCCTCTCGACCAATTATGGAGTCTCCTCTCTCAAAACAAGATGTCGACTTTTATACGGTCGTAATAAACTAACAAAATGAAAAAGAGGTAATTTATAAATTTTAAACAGCTTTTCTAAATCAGTGAATTCTTTCGCGAACATTTTCTTTAAAAATATTTGCGTTTTTCCGGAAGTAATTAAAAAAGATTTTTCATGTTATATAGTCAAAAAGTTTCATGTTTAAATTAAAATATATTTCCCAAATTAATGAATGAATTTTATTCCTTGGAAATATACTTCAATTTTTTATATCTACGAGTACTTTTGTCTGCTCTATAAAAAGCTTTATTGACGAGATACGTATTTGCATCAGATAGGTACTACTTCTAAACCATTTCGGCATAATATGCCAACAATATGGTAAACAGTTAATCCTTTGTGATTCTCTTTCACTTATAGAAGTTTTTTGTAAGCTTTGGTTTGCAGGAAGAGATCGCTGTATAGCGATGAACTCGTTCTAGTAATCATTATTCATTATTATAAATATACATTAAATTATATGGCTAGTAATGATCACTAGCTTGAAGAACAAACAAATAAATAGGTACTTTGGTTTACGGTAAGTTGGTCTAAAATCAATTCGTCTAAAATAAATTCGTTTAAAATCAATTCGTCTAAAATCATTCGTCTGAAATAAATTCAGCCAAAATCAATTTGCCTAACGAACGAGACAAATTGATAATTAGACGAATTAATTTTAGACGAATTGATTTTAACATATTTGACACTTTTCTACTAGAAAATTCTACGTCGTGTTGGTCCACAATATCACGGACCATCGGAAAGGACCGTTACAAACTAAATTTATAGAGTGATCAAAAACTAAAATCGTTGTACATCACAGTACATAAATAGTCTACAATAGAGATATGGGAATTTTTGCGATCCCGCTTTATTATTACAACAGCGTACAAAATATTTCATAAACATGCATATTACTTGTACAAAATATTTACGTAACCAGGAGATAAGAGTGGACTATTAAAACATTAGACCACAACAAACGTTTATTACGAGAATAATATTTATGATATATTTTTAAGGGTTGTTAACATTATTTATGGTGATATCCTACTTGTTTACAAAATAAATGTTTTAATTTCATTTATTCTACAACTACATTGTGTTGTGAATTTTAGACACAAAATTTCTGCTTGTATTGTTGCAATGTGAACAATTCAACACCGTATAAGCCCCACAAGCCCCATAAGCACCACCATTATAAGATAAGTGGATAAATACTGCACAGGTCCAAATACCCCAGCATTACAGTGGGGAGTAATACTTTTTCATACCTTCTTTTTTTCCTCTTATTTTCGAATGACAGCTGCGGTCCTAAGATGAAAACGGCTGTCCATCTCTTTGGCGACCTTTCGGCTAGCCTTCTTCCGTTAGGATTTTCTGTCTTGACAATTTTTGCGAGTCTGGTGTCTTCCGTTCGGACGACTGAGTCCTTCCAGAAGCGTCTCCTATTCCTTCCCCACCCTGTCATCAACTTCGCAAGCAGAGCTTACAGTCTCGTTTCTGATTATCTCTCTAAAATTTCATACAACCTAAGAGGAATCGTGTGAAAAATCTGGACCTCTTTATCACAGGAACAAGACTCCCGACTGATCAGATCTCAGATCTATCTAAAGCGAAAGAAGATGAATTAAAAATGACAAGAGATTCTCTCTCTCTCTTTGAGTATCTATTGTTCCCACATGACGGTGGGCTCTATCCTGTGTATCTTCCGGGGATGCTCCACAGTCTCTCATATCTTGACTCACAACCTTACGTCACCTCCGCTTGGGTCTTCCTCTAGATCTCCTACCCTGGATAACTAAGGACTGTGCTCTGTTGCCAATGTTTGCATGTTAAATGTGTAAATGACAAGAGATTGATTATTTTAAATAATGTTCTAATGACACTAACTCCGCCTGGTGAGAGAATATTGCACACGGAAACCACGAAAAGAATATTGTTATAATATGCCTACGTACCAAATTATAAAACCTAATTGGTTTAGGGATTTTGACAAAATTATTATTTGGTAATTTGATCGACAACAATTAATCGTAATTGGATGACATAATAATATTATCTATCAAAACTCCTTTTTAACGAACTTATATACTTGTTCAATATTAATTGGATGTTCAGTCCAGTACCGTCTATAATATTTTACAATATTTTTTTAAAGTCTTAACTTATTTTTTGTGAGAACATCGGATTTTTTACATTTTGTAGTTGAATAAGTACCAACAGATATAGTTGAGGTAACTTGGTGCCACATTGATGATTTGTTTGTGTGCATATGTATTTTTGTGTTGATTGTTTCTTTGTTATGTGTATATATTCTGGAAAAAATAAATTACTTCATTCATTCATTCATTCATTCATTCATTAATTCATTCATTCATATACAGCGATAAACTGGAATTTTTGAACGTTACATAAGGGTAAAGTGATCACAATAAACCAGCCGATTCGATGATCAGACAAGCCTAAATGAATGTCCATCCTTCGCAGTATATTAGTTGTATAAATATTTTGTTTTTTATAAAAAAGATCTGAGCTTGCGTACACGAACCCAAATACTTTCCTGCATACTTTGTATCGCAAAATGTGTAATTCATCGCAAGTGCCGAGGTTCGAACCCTGCACCTCCAGCTTGAGAGACCGCCGGTCCAACCAACTACGCAAACCAGATCTCCTCATTTTCTAATCAAATTGTCTCAACCGAATAAATACATGGTTGGTGCCGTTAGACGGAGCGCAGGTCTCCCAAGCGAAAGGCACCGGGTTCTAAAATATGAGAGACAAAATACTATCTCCTATAAATATAATTTATTCCATGTACCTGTACGAACACATTACATAGTTCCAACACGTAACTAATTCTGAACAATTAATAATTATATATGGTAATATTTTACCTGACTCTCAACATTTCATCACCAGAGGGACATACTTGTCTGTTTCTTATTATCTTAAGTTATCTTAAAGGCTTGGTACCAAGAATGACGTCACGGTTATTTCCCACGGTATTATGGTTAGAAATCGCGTGAACAATCGCATGATAAAATGGTAAAAATAGCCATTTTTTTCATTTTTTGGGGTTAATTTTGCGTCTATCAAAAAACTTTTACGGTTATTCCCTAGATTTTAATGCATATTATCAGTACAAAAAAAAATTACTCCGCGACTTTCGGGAAGCGAGTTTCCGTCTTTCAGAAAAAAAATCAGACGTGTTTTTCGATATTTTTTTTTTTGAGAAATCTATACAAGATATAAGAAATCTTTTCCGGTTATTGCCTAGATAAATGTTCAATGCATCTACCCTATTTTGTTCCAAAGCATATTATTAATGGTTGTCGAGATATAAG
Source organism: Ceraclea dissimilis (assembly GCA_963576895.1). Classification (NCBI taxonomy): domain Eukaryota; kingdom Metazoa; phylum Arthropoda; class Insecta; order Trichoptera; family Leptoceridae; genus Ceraclea; species Ceraclea dissimilis. Next base: position 7,231,512 of record OY756375.1, read on the forward strand.
GTCTCCCGTTTATAGAAATTTTTGAAATGTCGGTATGCATACTCTTAATAATTCTCTATTGTCTATAACATATCAATCATGAATACTAGAGATGGAACCTGAAATAATAGAAAACAACGATTATATTTCATACTTTGAACAACGTGTAAAATATTCGTATGAATTTAGAATACCCATATAGGATTGCTCTAGACAACGTGTTGAAAAGCGGAAAGAGATCTGTATATGACATTGTTCATTTGGCACACGGCCAAATTGTCAACACTTAGTGCCAAAACTTTGGCATCGGTACCTGACTATTTAATAAAACCAGGGCCGATACCAAGAGGATTTAGTATAACTCCCACAATATTATTATGAGGATGCCTATCAGTATAACTTAAAATAGCCCCTATCACATTATAATTAATAAAAACTCTGTCCAGCATAAAAAATATATTCAAAATTTACTTTTCCTACTACAACATATTATCTCAAGGGAACACTCGAAGTTGCGATTTTGCACAGATGTTGCATAGGCATTACTTTTTGTTACGTAATTTCTAATGTTCTAAATTAGAAGGAAATCTTTCGAGGCATCGACAAACCTGCTAAATTTAATATTTTTCTTCTTGAAGTGACATTAGAACAATAACCATGACGCAGGCTTCTCTGTCCTGTGCTAGTGGAACCACTCCCCCACCTTATGGATTACAGTCCATTCTCTGATGTTTCTTGCTCAGCACATACCGTCTACCTACATAGCGACCACACTTAAATTTTCCTTCCATGATTAAGTACAGCAGATCGTTTTTTTCATTGCGGTGAATATCTCCCAAATATACCTTCTTCTTTGTATTGGACAACAACTTATATTCTGTTCTCGCCCTTCGCAACATCTCAACAATGTTGGTGACCATATCAGTCCACGGGATGCGCAACATTATCTAATCAAATCCTTAACATTTTATGTAACATCCTCATAATACATATTAGTTACATTGAAATGTAATGTAAGATTGTTGCAAAGAGAACAATTCTAAATGTAATATTAAGATGTAAGATTCAGTATCATGCACTCCTTTGCCAAAATATAAATTGTTCTGAATTCTATCTAAGTACCTTCTTACAATGCCAAAGCAAAATGTGTTACATCTACCTACGAAGACTATACCCTCAAATATACCGAAGAGATGGAAGGATAGCTGGACCTCCTCATCCTAGGACAACACGCCTCCACAAAAAAGTTCATATGACCTAAAAAAAAATTATAACTTCACAACCTAGAACTGTTTTTCGCGGCCTTCCAAGCGATATCAAACACGCCCTTCCAAAGCGCTTGGATTCCTTCATTCCAATGGCGCCTCCCACCAAGAATTGACATAATCAAACTTGTAAAAATTTGAGTTCTGCTCGAAAAGCACTTTCGTGAGATACCAAACATAAATAAAGAATATTATGTATCTCATATAGGTACCTAATAATGTATTCGACGTTTAATATTTCACACAATCTGAGGTTCTTATTATATACACTCTACCCTCCTTACAAGAACCGCATAGGGGTATTTGGATTTCCAATTTACAGATACGAAATAAATTTTACATGAAAATGTTTTTCTCGATGATAGAAGGAAATATGGAAGGGAAGAAATAAAGAAGAAAGGGAAAAAAGGTTTGAAGGTCGCTTCTTGTAACAGCCCTCCCAGATTCTATACACCCCTTAATGTCTACACCCTCAAATGCGGTAATTTCTAAACGCGAATGTTTAATATTATGCCTAAACTAGATTCATTTTCCTTCGTTTTGAAGAAAATTTTTGCCTGTATATCTTTCAAATTTTTAAACTAAGATGAGTGTGTTTTAAATTTATTTTGCTATGTAATAATAAAAAAACGCATTATTTTTCGCACTAAATTAGTCACAGAATTTACCCCAATGTATGTCACCGCAATTTAAATTGCAACCAAATTGTGCTATACATACTATATTGCATACAAAAATGCTACATACAATTCTTCAACGACGTGTCTGCATTCCAATTTCTTAGATTAATGTGCATGTGTGTAAAATTATAGCAAATTAAACACTAATAAAGTCAGAAGCATAAAACAAAATAACATTATCTATTTAAAATCTAAACTATTAAGTTTTATGCTTTCCGTGATAGTACCTAGTTTGTTGTAGTTTCAGATGATTATTGAACCGAATTATTATATTGATCGTGCGAACTGACCTTCACTTTGCCTAAATTAAACTACTTAAACGTTTTAAATGAAATTGTTCAATTGTACAAAATTAAATGGTCTCTGGATAGACTCGTGTAGGTAATCCTATGCTCTTTTAGGCGTATAATTTCCAAACTATCCCATCCTCAATAGGTTTGCGTATAAAACGCTGTGATGTTGGCTTCGTAGATAAATAAATCTCTTCGTAAATGGGCCTCCTTTTAATTTGCCGAATAGCCGGTAGCTTCCAAAGTTAATGGCTAAGAAGAATCTCACACCATCCTCCGTCCCTTCGTACTCTGCATGTTCCGTTTCATTAGGACTTTCTACCTACAGACACAATGTAAATGTTACATACTCTAACTCAATGTGTAATATATACACTGCTCACCCACAGTCCTTTACATCTCCGACATATTAGGTGGGTAGCAACTTCTCTTTCGCTTACGATTTCCCTTTTTTATTTGACCCTGCAAAACGATTTAGAGACAGTTCGTCGCGGAAAATATACCGCATCCACCTATTTATTCCAACCTAATAATTTTAATGGACCGGTGTTGCTATTTTACACTGAAAGTAGCGAGGTTGACAACAGCGAACAATGGCCTTTTTTACAAAGGTTTAATACTGTTCAACAACCTACCTGGTGGGGTAAGAGAGCTGATAGATTATTAAATATAATTCATGAAAGTTCATCAGATGTTATCCAAGAAGAAATCTAAATTTTATGTAACAATTGATTACCTATTTAATCATTAAAATTTTGCCAAAGAAAATATGTGTTTTATTATATTTTAAATTATAAATCACTCGTTGACGGGTGGATTGCCTTTAATTTTAAAAAAATAATATTTTTAAATATTTTAGTTACAATTGTTGTATTTAAGTTTTGCAATTATGAAAATTAATAAATAAATAAACAAAAATGGCAGTGGACGGGTCACGTTGCTAGACTGGGGACAGAGCTATGGGCACCCAGAGCTCTTAGATGGAGACCGTGGGATAAAAAAAGATGAGTAGGTTGACCACAGAAAAGATGGGCCGACTATATTATCGCAGTCGTGGGCAGAAGATGGATTGGCAAAGCTCAGAAATTTTTGATGTGACAGTATGCGTACCTACTTTTAAAAAGTGTTTGGCGTCTAAGCGTTTCGAAAACGAAAATAATGTTTCATTCGCTCTTTCACCGCAAGTTGGAAGAGTATTTGTTCGGTATATTGCGATGCATGATAGTATCAGACATCCATTATTATCCATTGTAATAATCCCCACGGAATGGACTTCCCTAATACGTTTGTCATTATGAAGTTTTTTTTTTATTATAGGATCGCAATGATGCCGACCTTTTGCGTTACTGCTATACTTTAGTAGCGAGGCTTTACAATATTTCCTAAAGATCTGCTTTAATGGATATAGCGCCTTTTTATATTACTCCGGCCATTTTTTTCTCTCTTCTGTACCCTTTTGAATGGCAATCAAGAGTGAGTCGCAGAAAATATCATTTGAAGCTGAATACTACATGAAAAATAAATCTGACAAAGCTATGGAACATACCTAGTATAATAGGAACACCCAATCCATATATTTTGCCTGTTCAGCTGACATGACGTCAATTGCTAAGCTTAGATTAGTATTAAATTAATTTTACATTAATCAGTGTTGTGTTAACCAAAGGATTTCCTATCAACATTGCAAACATACTCGTTACTAATGATATGTGATAACTCAAGTCGGTACATGTTATCTAAGTACCTAAGTAAACTTCTGTCTCCAACAACCAATGCAATCTACTCCCACAAGAGAAGACTTTTCAAGTGTAAATTGTAACACCCTCCGTGGCGATTTTTGGTTGTGCAATTGGCCCTCACTTTTATTACATATTTTTTAAAGTCCTCTGTAAAAGTCGGGTGTTCGTTTAACTCCCATAAGACATTTCTCATCTTTCTCAATACCCCAACGTTTTTCTAAATCATCATTTTTTTTTCATTTTATCACTAAAATTTGGCTTCGTTCTATTAAAAAGGCGAATTCCATCAACAGATTTACAATAATTTAACTCGATTATTCGACTCACTGTTATTATTGTTAGTTTTTTTTTTTCACTTAAAGTTTATTCACTAAGGTACGAATGATACACCCTATTCCTGTATAATACGAGCTAGTTTAGTTTCTAAGGCGACGCAAATCTTTCGTCCAAGTTTCCCAAAACTTCACACTTGAGATAAAGCAGGGAAGCACAAGTTTTTCCTGAGAGGAAATGAATAATGGATGTTGTTCTCATAAATAATAACAACTCTCCCTTCAGAATTTCACTACGTCTGATGAAACGCAGCCATTTCTAAAGGTCCCCTTCAACGTTGTGCTAAAATTGTTCAAATTAGACTGCACAGTTGATTTGCTCAATCGAACGTTCATATCCACACAGTGTAATCGGTATAAGGTATTAGTTCTCCATAAAGTCACTGAAGCATTTCTAATCAAACAGAATCGTTCTAATCTAAGAGGATGTGCAGCATACACTATTTCACACTCAAACAATCTCCATCAACAATTTAGTAAATGTCATACAAAAGCATTTCGATTTTTTCTATTGTTCTATGCCTCTATTAGATTCATCGAATACCAGTATAGTTTCAAGCGATTTCTTCAATTCAATCTCAACATCCTGGGATAAGCGGTTTACGCCGTGAGATGATTTTTGCCTGTCAAAGAACACTTTCTTTTATATTATGTAGACTTTCTACGAATTCATCCATAGATAAAAACATTAAATAGAAGTTCGTAATGAAATCTGTACAATTTGTGCAATTTAATTTGCACAGTTTTATCGTAATGCCACATGTGCTGGTAAGAATTTCAGGAAATACACAGAGAAAGTATCATGAGAAAATATTCATTATGAATCAGTACACTGGTACGATATTCGCCAAGACCTACATACGTTAAATATGTAGTTATGTTTGTCCAGGACGGAATTTTACACTGAAAAACTCTCAGACTACATATTTTGAGTTACGATAGAGCAGAATCTTGACTAGGACATAGGCTATTAACAAATCAAATACATCTTACGATTAAAGTGAAAAATGACTTTTTGTAATTACAAAACAACATATATGCCGTAGTGGTTGTATCGAATCTAAAATCCAGACGCAGGCCCGCCGGGCGTAAAAGCTAGCTAAGGCTCGGGGCAGAACTCTGACATCAACGGTCACATTCCGCGGTCATATTATCATATAAGGTTCAAAATCGCATGATAAAATGTTAAAAATAGCGTTTTTCCATTTTTTTTGGGGTTAATTTCGCTTCAAGCAAAATACTTCCCTAGATTTTGAAGTAAACTTCTTTCGGGAAACGAGTTGCTATCTTTCGGAAAAAAGATCAGTGGTGTTTTTTTTTAGAAATCAACCTACAAGATATAAAAAGACTTTTACTGATATATTTAGGGAGGTTGTCGAGATCTAAAGTCTCCCGTTTTTAGAATTTTTTTATGCCTACTCTTAAATCGGCGTATATTTGCCAAGCGTATGTTGCCTTCTTGTAATCGCAACATCTGACGAAGATGACCTGAAAATCTTCACGATCATCGCAACAGCAAACTTAGTTGTGTGTACATTTTGATAAGCTGTTAGACCCAAATCGGAAGGGTGTTTAGATAGGATATGATTTATGCCACATCATTGTTTTGATAAATTATTGAAATGAGACGGCCGAGATATTACGTTATTAATAACACTGTTTGGACCTCGCACCAAAATTGTATCGTGTAACGGATGATGACACCAAAGTGTCAACAGCTGTGAAATACAACACGAAATAATGTTATGACGGACAGGCTTACATTTGGACCTGAAAAATACAACACAAACACTTTCCTAGAATAAATTATTCAAGTACACACGTTAGCATGCTTCCCGGAAACTAAGAGCAACTATCAAGTTACAAAATTAAAAGCATACAACTAAGTACGAGTAGCAAGTACTCCCCTGAACACGATTACTCATATCCGGGGAGTAACATTTATGAATAGTTTCTTCTTCTTCCTAATAGATGAGTGATCTGTCTTTACAGGAATTATTCTTCAGTCCTGGTCCTCGGACTAGAATGTCCAGCTCTCTTTCTATCATTTTGGTGGTCTTACCGGTGGTCCTCTGGTAACTCCTTCATTATAGTTTTGGGTAACCTTTCTAGGTCCATCCGGTCTACGTGGTCCCTCCAGTATTTATGGCAGGCACTTACAATTTTCTAGACTTACCTACTGGACTAGTCAAGACCGTTTTTTTTTTTGTAATTGGTTATGAGCGAAATACTGCCAATTTTCATGAAGAGTAAGAGTCGGAGAAATATATCAAAAATATTTAAGAGACTGTACGCCAAAATGTATTTTTGTGTTATTTTTTTTATTAACTCTTCAACATTTTTATCCTTGTTATTATTCTGAGAATATACATAGATACAAATGCGAATATACAGGATGTGGAGTGCCCATAGATAAAGCGTTTTACATTTGACTGGTATGGGTTGTATTATAATTTATCTTTTGAACGTCGACCAAAGTATCTGAAACAATAGATCAAAATATATTATCCTTTTTTACAACAATAAAAGAAAAAAGTTAAGTACAAGTACCTAAGTAGGTAACTATGCTTTCAATAAGTTATTTTTTTGTTTTAGTCTGTATTGCGTACGTATATAATGCTACCTTATAATCAAGTACATAGAGGAGATATAGTTATTTTCAAGCTTGTTCATACAAGTGAACGGTGAACGAAATACTGGAGCTATGTTTATAGAATCTAATTAGGTAAAGAAACAATCACATCAATTCGAACCGCAATTGAAAGATGCTAAAAAAAAGTTAGACCCGGCGCAAACTAAATGTAACGCAAATGATAGGTAAAAATGAGTGATTATCTTCAGTTATAACGATCTGAATACAAAAGTCAATAAACGAGAACATATTACAATGAAACTATTGTCGAAGCGCGACTGCACTTTTGGTGTAAAACATTTTTTTTTATTCCAAAAAGCGCTAAAAAGATATTATTTCGCTTGGCTCCACTGCGGGTGAGGCCGGACGAGGGTACAGAAAGTCATAATGTGTTTTATAAACGAATTTAGCAAATTTACGACGTTTTGGACTTGAAATGTCACTCCTGTCAAAAGTTTATCGTGTTTTAAAAAGGTGCTAAACACGGCATTTTGGCGCTCGATTCGGCTGCGGGTGGGTCTGGGCGCGCGCTAGCTTGTAAATTAAAGGGGCCGCGCTTCGACAACAGTTCCCAAATATCTGCAATATATAATAAGCCCTTATTAGCCAAAAATCATGCAGAGTTACAAAACAGCTGAATTGTGCTAAACGCAATTATTGCAAAAGCAATATTCACAGTCAACTAGTATCAGGATGTCTAAAGAATATTATCTGGAAAAACAGACGCGTATTGACAGTATGTGACATGCGTGCGGTCCGGCACCTGTTTATGAAAATAAAAAGTCATTCTAACATAGAGCGGTAAATTCATAATCATATTCATCACCATCTTCAGGACCTAACCTGGTACCGAAACCTCGAATAAATGAAAAAAAACCTGTGAGAAAACTCGTCAAAACGCTCAACCGATAAATTCGCTGCGCTGCGAAAGGCTACAAGATTAATAATATTTAAAGGACTAGTTCCATTTTAGTAGGTGTAAATAAGCTGTATGAAATTCTGTGAATTTTGACGACCTGCGAGTAATGTTCTTATTTATACATCGCTAGTTTTGATACCCAAAAGTTTCTTAAGGAATTATTCTGGTAGAGAGAACGTTGAACGAAGTGCCCCGTATAATCTCGTGATGCCGGGTTTATCATAATATCTAAATGATAGTCTTATTCGTACTGAAGCGTATAATAATCAAAGCAGTCGTGTGTAGAAAGATATGATGTGACATATATGCATAATATACTGTGGAATAATGTCTTTTATTCTCATAATGATAGGATTACTTTCAACATAGATATTTTCCACGGGAATTACTTTATTGTTGTCATATAAAAATAACCTACGACAAATAGTTATTCTCGCTGTCCATATACAATCTAACGCTTTCAGTATTTCTATATGTTGTCATCGCTACATTGTATCACTCACATAAATTTTTATAGTACCCGTAAAACTCGAATGAGTGCCGATCTGAAACTTTTACACCCAGATTAGTATTCGATTTCAGCTAATCGGAACGAAACGTTATTTTTATCTCAAAAAAAGCTCTGATAAATAAAGAATCATAGATTATCTGTAGCGAAGAATGAGCATCGTACGCAACTCCCAGAACTAGAGACAACTTAGAACCTCGGAGTCGTCTGACAGCACCGATACAAATAGATTTTCATCCACAGTCTCCCACTCAGAAGACCTCTCAAAAATGTACCCATGTTTGTCGTAAATTTGACATTTGATATAAAATGGTAAGTAAGTTGAGCTTATCTCAGCATCGGGATCTGTTCTAACATTTTTTTTAATTAAAGGCAATCCACCCGACATCGAGTGATTTATGAAATCTGTTCTAACTATCGCTTTACATTCCAGGAAGAAGGAAAAATAGAATAGATGTTGCGACTCCGTAATCCTCAACACAAAAGTTAAATATTCTCTCAAAAACTCTTATAATTCTATTTATATCAGAGTGATTCCCGCTTGACCAATTGAGAGTAATAACGTTACCTGGTGGAAGTTTTATTTTACGAGTTTATTAACTTGGAACTGCTTATAACCTTATTTACCCGACCCTTTAGAGTATTTAAACTTCTGGTATCTCAACGCTACACGTTGCCGGTTCTAGTGAAGTTCCACACATTGCTGATGCCTAGAAAGATTTGAAATATTAAATAGTACAACTCATGTCGTTTATCTATCAATGTTTTTCAAGGAAATATAGAACGATTACCTATGTAGGGCAAGAACAAAAACATCGAATCTACATGTTGTAGTTAAATAACAAGTATTCTCAACATAAACATACTATACACAGCGAAAATTTGACTTTCCCTCCGATTTTATTTTACCATTTCCAGATACAAAATGCGGTGTCACAAGGCTTGAAAGAATCCGAAACTCCTACATTCGTGGGAGTCTAGGTGTACGCGACATCTCTGACAAGATCCAGGAAAACAGGCTGCGTTGGTACGGACATGTCAGCAGAAGACCGCCAGAGTATATTGGCAACAGGGCACAAACACTACGTGTCCCTGGTAGGAGGTCCCGAGGAAGACCCAAGCGTAGGTGGCATGAGGTGGTGAGGCAGGATATGAGCGAGAGCGACGTGACACCGGAAGATGCGCAAGATCGAGCGAAGTGGCGGCGAAAGACCCGAAAGGCAGACCCCACCACCATGTGGGATTAATAATGCCCAGGAGAAGAAGAAGAAGATACAAAATAGAAAATTCTATATATGCTATATTTTTTTAAACAAAAAAAAGTATCTGGATCAATTACTTTACAGTTAATTACTTTTTGCATACCTTGCACTAGACTAAAAGCCTCTACCCGACTCTACCGCAAAGTGTGGAATACATCGCCAGCGCCGCCAGGTTTGGGCACCTGGCACCTCCCGCTTGAGAGTTTGCCGCCTCAACCAACTGAGCCAACAATCTACCATTGTTTGGAATTGGTAAATGTTACTTGTGTAAAGTGTACTGTGTGTAAAATGATCACATTAAACCAGCCGACGATCAGTCTTGAGCCCAAAAGAAATCCCATCCTTCGCTGTAGAGATATCTATTTTAGATTTTTATTTACCCAGTTATAGAATTTAAAATGTCGTTTAAAAGTAGAATTCTAGAGGTACTTGCACAAAAAACGAAGGTTAAAAAGGTAAAATTTATTATAAGGGTTGTCATGAAATGTACATAGACTTATAAAATTAGAATCTATGTATATAAAGGAAAATGTCCGTTGAACTCAAGTTTTTTATCCATACCATAAAATATCAACGTTACTTAGAACCTGTTAGGAGTTGACACTAATCGTCTGTCGTTATATTAAAATTTATGGAAAGTACTCAATTATTATCGAGGAAATTATGACGAGTTAATCAAGTTATCGTAAACAGAAATATTCAATTAATTTTATGTTCACTTTACTCTATTAGCAAATGCAGCCTGCTTTCTCAATTACCTAGATTAGTTTTTCTACTTATTAGTTTTATAAGTGATACTGTAAATTCTATAATTACATATTTTCCCTTTTGGATCCAGCCATTATTGAAGTGGAGTAATTTGTATATTTTTTGCAATATCTTTGTGTTCTGTAGTTATTTGTAATACCAATAATGATTTAGAAATAGTATATACGTAAACCACTTTCTCTCGAGTGATAGTCAACGTTGGGGGGACCTAACACGACATCGGAAGAAGAAAAAGTAAAACGGATTTTGGGACTAGAATGAAGGTGAAGAAAATTAGACGGCTGGGACATGTATAGAAGATGAGCGATGAAAATATACCAGGGGAAGAAGAGGTGTAAAGAAGCGCGGCCGTCCAATATTACCGTGGCTTGCTCACGTTGACCGGATTCCCAAGGACGGAGGTGTTTTGAGTAAAATTAATCGTAGAGCATGTATGACGAATTGCTTGAATGTGATGGAGGCAGAATTAAAAAGTGTAAGGATCATTTTTACTGTTTGTGACGATCCTATATGATAAAAAACGTAAGGTACCCTTGGGACGATTTTATCGCTAAACGGCGCCCAAAATTGTCCAATTATTATTATTATCTGTTCTCTCTGCTTATCCCAAAGAGGATAAAAAAATATTACACCTTTACCATGAATGTTATGGGCTCTTTTCTTACCTTAAAACGGTTCTGCCTCAGGGATCCCACTTGTAGTAACAATTAGCCACTCCGTACCTCCAACCTTCACATGGTAGATACAATGATATCTCTAATTAGAGTCCAGCTAACGCTTTAGGAAAGGATGGAGTAGATTACACTTTAAGTGCTTTACATACATGGCTGAATATGAACAGTTTATCTGGTGAAGAGGGGGGGTATTGAGGTGAAATTTGGAACGTGGATCCTATTGGTCAGAAAAGGAGAGTACTAGAGTTTGTAACATGGGTCCCATTGGCCAGGAAAGGACAGACTATTGCAGACTTTATGGCGTTAAATACAATCTCATCTTGTTAATATCCACAAATGGAATAGGTGAATAGAAATCGTTATTTGTTCTATAAAATGCATGTGGAAAAACTTTTTCCATAATAGTGCAAGGGCCATCACAAATTGTGAACTGAAAGTTACAGTAGTAGATCAAAACATCATGTCACTGACATATAATAGCGATTTGTAAATATTCAATACACCGTTGCTTTTGTAGAGGAGAAACAATTTCCAGCATTGAGTCTACAATGTTTCACATTGACAAATATTGTAGGATTTTTTACTCATACTGCCATCAAACTCCTGTACAGTAGTAATAGTATCTACAATTTTAAATCTATATATTCTACCCATGAAACGTTTTCCAAGCTAAGTGTAACTTAAGGGCTTGGCACCAGGAATGACGTCACAGTCTTTTCCCACGGCATTAAGGTTCAAAATAGCGTGACAATCGCATGATAAAAATGGTAAAAATAGCGTTTTTTCCGTTTTTTGGGGTTAATTTTGCGTCTATCAAAAAACTTTTACGGTTATTCCCTAGATTTTAATGCATATTATTAGTACAAACAAAAAAATTTACTCCGCGACTTTCGGGAAACGAGTTTCCGTCTTTCGGAAAAAAGATCAGAGGTGTTTTTAATATTTTTTTTTGAGAAATCTATACAAGATATAAAAAATCTTTTACGGTTATTCCCTAGACAAAGGTTCAATGCATATACCCTATTTCGTTCCAAAGCATATTTAGTATCGGTTGTCGAGATAGAAGGTCTCCCGTTTTTAGAAATTTTTGAAATGTCGGTATGCAATATGCATACTCTTAACCAATTTAAGGGTGCAGCAAACATCACAGAACATTTTACTATGAGTATCTCTTAATAATTCAAATAGAACCCGAGACTTTATGGTTATACAATTAAGTTATCTTCATCGCTCAGTGCATTTAAGACTTGCGTCTTCATAACTTTAGTATTAATTAAGTGCAACTAATTCTATTCCAACTTTTCCGACTTGAACGTTTCAAATTTTTCAGTTACTAAATCATAAATCATTTATCATTTACGGAAGTTTTTTACGGTCTCACAAAGTTTACCCCTGCATCTATGCACCATGCTGTGTAAAAATTTAATCGGTCTTTATGAGGGGTTGCAAACTGCATGAATATAATATGTGTCTGATTTAAGAGCATACATTTTGCAACATATTTTTACCTACAATTTGCGTCAAATAAGGAAGGTAATAACAGTATGAACAAATTATTGTCACAAAATGCAGCCATTTTATCCAACACTTGGTAGGAAAGACTTGAGCGTGCATAACTGACAATGCATGCATCGGGAATCCTCATAGAACTCAAAATTTCGTGCCCCTATTGTGGTCCTTTCATCTCCTGCAAATACATTTTTTTAGGAGCTTAACACGTATACTTATAGTCTTACAGAACGGCGAAATCATCAATGACTATATTGATTGGCGAAATATTAAGCTATTGGTTTTGTTTTCATTTCGAAAATTTGTATGTGATATAATATGATTTCGGACACAGAATCTGAATTTGCAAACCTCTCGTTTGAAACACGCGCTCAATCAATTGAGTCAACAACAGTCACTTTCACAATAACTGCGTACTTCAAAGTATTAAAAATCTTTTTTCTCTGAATCCTCTTCAAAAACTCGTTTTTGTATACGACAGAGTCATAAAATCAAATTGGAATTTTTATATTGGTACAAAATTCACTCGTACACATTATTATTTTTCTGTATCACTGAATGATAATTCAATAACGTATTTTTGACACGTTTTCCTTGTTTGACTTCACGGGATTATTAGTTTTACTGAAACATAATATATATAATATATACTCTTTAAATTCATTTATTTGTAGATTTCCTGTTTTTCAATATTATTTTGAACAGAGTTATACGGAAAAATATTATTCTGTCTATTTTCCACAATAAAATGTTTCAATGAGTTTTGTCACGTGTTAGTCGTCATGGAATTCCACAATTTCAGAAGTTGGTCGTCGTTGTTAATTAGTTTTAAATCCTCTGCTATATTTCGATATACTCGTATAGAGAGAAACTTATTAGCATGATTGCATGACCCACAGTGGTTGAAGAAGGAAAGTGGATATTTGATACAATACCGTACAAAGATCCATCTCAGAAATAAATCAGAATCATACAAGATCTTTCGCCTAACTCGTAATTCTAGTTAACATAAGCCGTATTTTTTTTGCGAAGAGCATAGCAGTCTCTATTTGTTAGATATGTATTCTCCCTCTCTTTTAGGTTGAAACCCTCAGAAAAATAACAGGACTCTACGCTACAGATTAAGGAACATCGCCGTCAAAGAAATTTGTGACATCCAGGATGGGATAGACGAAGGAGAAAGTACTGGAGAGATCAAGTGGAAAGAATGAACTCCCAAACTACCAAACCTTGCCCTACATGAGAAATCAAAAAGAAGAGGGATGCCTGGAAGACCCCCCAAAAGATGGAATGACAGCTGGGAGTCCTCGTCACAAGAGGCGACAAACAGGCTCCAGCGTAAGAAAATGAAGAAAAATAAGATATTTTCTCTTAAGATCACAATATGCGCTACCTAGTGAGAGCAAACAGCCTAACAAAGGCGACACTCTCTCGGTTTTATGCCTTATTATCGTTTTGCAGGTCAAACTCTATCTGAATGACGATGGAATAGTATTCTAGTTTTTTTTCTATATTCCAATTCCCAAATGTTTTTGACGCATGAGAAGAAGTGTATTAATATAAAACTGTGAGTCTAGCAGTTTCTGAGGATGGGTCATTGTGTCAAGTGAAAATTGCAAAAAGACTCATATAGGGTGAGAGAGGAGGACGAAAGTAAAATTTGTAGAAAATCACGGTAAGATAGAAAGAGACAAGAAGAATGGGGGAGATTTCACGTATTTTCCTTGAAACAATTCGTATTCGGTCTGCACAATTTTATTTTCCCCACTTAAATACGTACGTTGAATTTGTGAATAACTTATCAATTTGTCGCTTCGGAATTTATATGTTCAATAACATCACATTGGTATGGGGTATTGAATTGGAAACACCTGAAATTTCCATGCAATACTGTCCATTTTTCTGTGTCCGTAGTCTTGGGATGTTGAATGGACAAAATGTGAAAACTATCGAAATTTCTAAAGTTTTTTTTTTTGCCGACTGTGCTCCATTCTTCTCGCTAGCTCGACATTTTGCTCAAGTATTTGGTTATTATGCAAAATTGGAGAAAAATTTCCGATTGGTTCACCACTATTTTGATTTATTCAATTTTGTAGAAAATTTGATAAAAAAGTGTTTGAATGATTTTGTGTCGTTTATTTTTCATATTAGCCTTATTTCAATCCCCATAGTGACCTGAATCAACTAACCTGTTCTTATCTGTTAAGCCAATATAAATTTCCATGAATTGTTACATAAAATCTCTCTGACTCTCTATTCTCAAGCAATATTGGCATTCTAGTAGTCTAGTAGCCAACTTTTGGTATAATTTTTTTAGGTCATAGTAATATTTTTGATTTGCGAGACACGACAAAATATGTATTATGTATTGATTATTATCGAACATCGTTTTTTCCACTGATAGTACTTGTAGTACAATAATATCGTATTTTCGCTAAGAAAAAACTATAGACATTTTTTTCTCCATCATACTTTACGTATTTGGGGGCGCTGAATCCGAATTTCAACTTTGCCACCTCGTAAATGTGATGCGTTCTGAGATATCTCAGAAAGAAAGAGAAAAAAATGTTTTTTTTACATACTTTGACTGATAATTCAAAAAGTATTCATTTTAGAGAAAAGAAGCTCAGGACAAGAATAAACTTCACCAAATTTCCTACAAAATGACATATAAATCTTTTTTGTGGCGTAAACCGTTAAGGCATCAGAGCGAGCTAAAATAGAGCGTAATTTTCACCCTACAGCCAAAAATTATTTATGTTTGTAATTTTTCGCTCATAACTCAGAACCTACAAACTTTTGAGCAAAAATATCTAAGAGAAAAATAAAGTGCATATTTTTTTCTTTAATTTATGCTACCAGTGTTTTGTCGACGGACAAACAGTCTTGGCGCTAGAGCGCATTGAAGTTTAGTATAGTACATTAGAAGCAGTTTTGACTATTATTTAAACTGATATATAACGATCAAAAAATACTTAATTGTAGGCAGTGCACTTGAATATATAAGAACAAAGGCTGTTATATTTATATTTTAAGGTTTGCCACCACTTAATAGTGCTGCGTTTATAGAAATGTCAGAATAACTCAGAAACAATAGCTATTTCTTTGTTTTTTTGTCCATATTTTAAAATTTTAAAACTTTAAAGGAATTATTTTATTGAAAAAGTAAACTACATTTAATTATCTATGAATCACTTCTACATTTTTTTTTAATCAGATGAACCATTCAAGAGCCAGAGCGCTTTAAAATTAAATCAAAATGGAAAAATCGTCCAATTACTGTACTTTCTTTGGTTTCTCGCCTACGGATGAGAAGATACGTACTTTTAATGAAAAAAATATAAAAGAAAATAAAATTTTCTACAAATTATGTCTCTTGAGTTTTTTCACTCAGACGTACAGGTTCGGAGTTATAGCGCATCAAGATTTAAAATTCAAAATCAAATAGAGATATTAGTACGACGTACATAAATATCGTTCTCTCTGATATACTACAACAAATTTTAATGCTTTATAACTCCGAACCCGTTCGTCTGAGTGAAAAATATTAAGAGAGATAATTTGTAGAAAATTTAATTTTCTTTTATATTTTTTTCATTAAAAGTACGTACCTTCTCATCCGTAGGCGAGAAACCAAAGAAAGTACAGTAATTGGACGATTTTTCCATTTTGATATAATTTTAAAGCGCTCTGGCTCTTGAATGGTTCATCTGATTAAAAAAAAATGTATAAGTGATTTATAGATAATTAAATGTAGTTTACTTTATCAATAAAATAATTCCTTTAAAGTTTTAAAATTTTAAAATATGGACAAAAAAACAAAGAAATAGCTATTGTTTCTGAGTTATTCTGACATTTCTATAAACGCAGCACTATTAAGTGGTGGCAAACCTTAAAATATAAATATAACAGCCTTTGTTCTTATATATTCAAGTGCACTGCCTACAATTAAGTATTTTTTGATCGTTATATATCAGTTTAAATAATAGTCAAAACTGCTTCTAATGTACTATACTAAACTTCAATGCGCTCTAGCGCCAAGACTGTTTGTCCGTCGACGAAACACTGGTAGCATAAATTAAAGAAAAAAATATGCACTTTATTTTTCTCTTAGATATTTTTGCTCAAAAGTTTGTAGGTTCTGAGTTATGAGCGAAAAATTACAAACATAAATAATTTTTGGCTGTAGGGTGAAAATTACGCTCTATTTTAGCTCGCTCTGATGCCTTAACGGTTTACGCCACAAAAAAGATTTATATGTCATTTTGTAGGAAATTTGGTGAAGTTTATTCTTGTCCTGAGCTTCTTTTCTCTAAAATGAATACTTTTTTAATTATCAGTCAAAGTATGTAAAAAAAACATTTTTTTCTCTTTCTTTCTGAGATATCTCAGAACGCATCACATTTACGAGGTGGCAAAGTTGAAATTCGGATTCAGCGCCCCCAAATACGTAAAGTATGATGGAGAAAAAAATGTCTATAGTTTTTTCCTAGAAATGCCATTAAATTTCCTCTCCTTACTGCACTATTGACTCTTCCATCGCTTGTACTGTTTTCTTTTTTTGGTTTTTTGACTATTCTTTTTCCGCTACATCGATGGCATCATCGGCTCATTGTTTCTAGAGCCATCCACGTTTATCCGTCTTATTGTATAATACAAAATGGTTACGTTCAGTTAATATTTTTTTTCATAGACATTTTCGAATCCAGAAACAAAACCTCGCCATTTAAAGCGATCAGCGACTTTGATTTCCAAAGTAATTTTAATATGGATGCACCTTGACACGGTGCTTAAGGCTTGGGAGTGGAAGCTGGTCTTCGGTTTAGCTCCCAGTGTCAATAAACAACTATTTCTGTTAGGCTAGAGGTCTAATTGCTTTGGAGGAGTGAAAACAATGATATGCAATTTTATACATTTATTTACAAATCAGAAAAAAACTTTAAAATAGGTACTTACTCTATGATGCTATACAATAAACACTACACACTAATTGTCCGAAATTGTCTATGTACGTACACACACTACACGAATTACGCAATTACGAACACTGACGCAACGTCCGTCGATGGTGGAAAAGGCGCACAGCCCTTCCGATGCTCCAACGGTGATGGCAGGACACAGGCCTGCGAAGATCTCGGCGGTGATGATAGAGAGGCTGTCCAGCCCTCCCTATGACGGCGTGATGATGTGAGGGAGGCTGAGTGAGTAGCCCTCCTTGTGATGATGCAAGAACTCTGTCCTCGCGTTATGCAATGGTGCAAGGCGTATAATGTGAATTTACGCAACTCGAGATAATCACACCTATAGCAGATAATAATGGTAACAGTTCAAACACTCAATAAACAGTTCGTCACACAATGAATTAGATAACATGAGTAATAATAGTTTGCGCACTCAATGAATTAATTAACAATTCAGTTCGTTCACTCAATACAATAAACACAGTCTCTGCGATGTGACGAATTACGCAATGAAACAATATGCACACAGAATAAGTACACGCTCGCCGAGGCGAGTCTTGGATACAGAATTAAATGTCCATTCTTTTGACTTCGCGATTACAATTTTAATTCGACTGACTGTGGCAAGAGCTCAAGGAAGACTGACTGAAAACAACTATGCAAGGATCTTACTTGAAGCTTTGGGACATTCCCATCACTTGACTATTCTTACCTGATGCACTTACGTATCTACCCTGAAACCAATTATTTAAACAATGAACCCCAAATATTACAATAGACCCCTATACCGTTATATGTACCTGATCGTGTAGTTAGCCTAATGGAAAATTCTTAGAAAGTTGTCAGACAATTAGGACCCCTAAAACAATACATCTACCCGTCTGCCTACTTAACAATAGATGTGCCGATGTTCATACATACCTGGGACTGTTACAAACATTATTTTTGAAGCGATAGTAATTTTAAAAACTAAACGAATAATATTTTTTTGGCATCTAGGTATTTACTACTAGATATATATCAACCTTATCATTTCCATCTTTTACAATCTCCATGTACTTTGCACTGCCTCAGAAGGAAGAATTTCCAAGTTAGGATATAAACTTATATCAGTGATAAATTCAGAACAACATTGCTGAATCACAATTCAAGTTCAATCTATAGGATTTCAGCCAGGATATTATGTTTGGGTCGAAAGTATTAAAGGCGAGACGTACATAATAAAATAGCGATAGCCTGAAGTGAAAAAATCCGAATTAATATTAGGTATTCCCGCAACACTACATTCTGATTTTGGTCTCAAACCAAATATCCTACGAGTACATACTAGATATTTTAGTATTCCGCTTTCCTCCTTACACTCTTTTTAACATGAAAAGTTGATAAGTAAATGTTTTGATCCCCAAAATCACGTGACTAAAATAACTTTTTTTTTATTCAATGGGCAGTAGTAGTAGATATCCATATTATATTTATTACGTTTTGTCTAGTGATGGGCACCAAAACGATTATTCAACATCTCTACCGTTGAACTGACGCGGTGTTGGACCATTTCGATTCAACAACAATCCGTTTTAGTCCCTCGCATACGACCATTATAAAATTATGAGTAACCACTTGTTGTATTAGTTAATTTTCGAACATCATATCTTGTGGGATCTAAAAAGAAAACATTGGCCATGGACTTACTCGAATGACATGGAAGAGTATGTTATAATATTAAGATTTCGAAACATGAATATTTTCTGAAAAAGGATAAAAGATATTAAAAACAAAAAACCTTGACTATTTTTAATTTGTACGAGGTTATGCTCGCAACTATGTTGGATAAATGCACCATAATTGATAATTTGACAAAAATAAACATTCGAAGCAAAACATGTGAACTTGTAATCAAAAGTGGAAGCTTCGGAGCTAATGACGAAGTAAAATGACGAATAGAATTCATTTTATTGCAAAATAGAAAGGTTTTCGATTATACCGTTTAAAAAAACACGTTCGTCCATCACTAGGCATTTTTTTTGGTTATGGTTGCGTAAATAAGGTATGGTGGGTAGAATTTTATATTAGTCTAATAATATTACATTTACCGATATTTTGCAAAATCACGGCTTCACGAGTAAACAAAATATTTCCTAAGAAAACATACTACAATGTATTCTAAAGAATTCTGGTAGGTATGGATAAGGAGAATTTTACTATCAATATGTTAGATTACCCTCGTGTAAACAGATATTGAAAGAAACATATTATAAAGGTTACATATTATACTTCTGGTTTTTAAAAACCAATGAGCATCTAAGTCTAAGCGCGAACGTTCTTCAAAAGTAGACAAATAATTTATCAGTGAAAGACCGCAAAATTTTAACCAGAAAACAAACTATGTAGGTATATATTGTCGCAGTACGTCTTCGAATTTGGACATAGGGGAAGTGAAAGTCGACAAGAGGTAGACTAACTTGCCCCCTGTGGGCTGCCTGTAACATTATGGGGGCTCGTCCGGGATATGAACTGCAACAATAAATTTTTGATTTCGACAATGATGACAAAATTAAATGCTTTTATAGTTAACTGTTCAACTATCCCAATTGATATATAAGACATCTCTTGTCTGCGGTTATTCAAGTTAATATTTCATACTTCACTCAACATTTTTTGTTAACACCCAGGTCATCAAATCAGTGAGCAAATCGCTTGTGTCATGAATTGCAAAATAATAATATGTATCGTTGTTCGTATCGTCAAGATTCGACATTTGCTAATGTAAGAAATAACATACATACATGACACGGAAAAACCTTTTATGAAATATTGTACAAGTACAGATATGATGAATGGTCCTGCAAACAATTTTACAAAGATATCTTGTTTGTTCTAATTAAAACAATTACACACATCACTGCATGTTGTGAAAAACTTTAAGCAGTTATCCCGCGGAAGGTCGTTATGCAAAATAAACCAAGCTTCATTATGAAATATATTTAGCTTTTCTTCAACTTGACTGATACACTTTTACTTATGGTTGTTGAGAAAACTCTTCTCGTTGTAGTTGTTCTACAATAGTACATACAACACTGCAACAAATTACAAACTTTTTCCGACACTAAGACACCAATGTATTTAATTTTTCCATCTCAGAACTACTAAGACAACACTAACTCAGCTTCTTTACGTTAGGTACTTAACTTGTAGATACAAATAAAAAATACTGAAGTCTTTTCCTGACTTTGTGTCAGTACGTAACAAATGACTCTGAACTTGTGCGGGTTTTGTGTGAGAGAAAATAGTTGAAAACTTCACGGAGGAGAATTCAAGAAAAAAATATCTTTAATTCCATCGTTAGTTATAACAATGTAGATGGTTTGGGGTTAATAGAAGTTTAAAGACGCAATGAAGCAAGGGATTTTCAGTAAGTTCAAAAAACTTAATGAATTTTAATGTATTTTGCAACTGAATTGTGATTTCTTTAAATTTAGTAGTGGGAATTGAAAAAACTGTCACACTACTTCAATACAGGTCTCTCCTACAATACCGTCTTAATTTTGAGGCCTAGTTTCTCCTATTTTTTTACAAAGAAAATGTTAATGTTATCAACCTAACAACAAAAAGGTTTAGATGAAAAATTAGTAGTAAATCTATTGTCTACTTTTTGCGTTGATTATAAAGCACGTTATATAGTTTACCATCCAAGACATATTCCGAGGAATTAATTTCTTCCCTCAAACCAATAATTCAAGATCTACGGCAAATAAAACATTCAATACAAACTAAATAGAATTTTACGAAGCAACCGTATGATGAAAGACCTTTTTTTTTTCATTTTCATTATATCAAATATCATTCATGATGTCAAGATGAGTATTGAGTAGTAATTGTATGAACCACTCGAAGTTCTGTTATAGAAAATTCAATATCGAGTATTCTTTTTATTAAATTCACAAGTGCTCCCATTCATTACAGTAGGAACTAAGTGAAATCCAGATGGCTACGACAAAAGATGGCCTTTTATAAATTAGGAATATTCTGCCGAGCGTAACCCGGATAAATCCAAAGTTCAAAAATATCGGTAAGACTCGCCATCCATCATCATCATCAGCCTTCCCTTGTCCAGTGTTGAATAGGCCTCCCTTTCCGATTTCCACACTTCCCTGTCCATCGCCTTTCTGTGCCACTGCTGTCCTGCCACCTTTCTGATGTCATCAGACCATCTCGCCTGTGGTCGACCATCTCGCCATCCATCTCTACATTCAAATATGCATATCCAGACAGTATTAATCACAAGTAAGAGATCACATCTTCAATGCCTCAAACGAAGCGCTGAGCAAATTTAACTCTACATGACATATTTGCCTCACTGAATATAAAAAGGATCACTGAGGACACAATTTGCTCAAAGGGTAATCGAAGAGACAAAGACTGTTGTTACAGTATGACGAAAGAATATTTGATTAAGTACTTCAATAATCAAAGGTTGTTACTTATCAGCTTCAACTTTGGCCATACAACCGTCAAAGCATATCTTCTCTCGTTCAGATTTAATAATATATTAATTATTTGTTTCATATATTATTTTTATAAATTAAATATGTTCTTATTCTGAGATTAAAAGATGTGATGTAACAAAATACCTTACGATAAATAAATAAACAATTCACCATACCTACATATATTTTTACCCAGGTCCTTCCTTTTACACTGTAAGATTTTGTTGATTGTGTTCAGAAAAATGGTTTACACACAATAATACACATTTATGATGGAATTTCATTTTGATTTCTTTCTTTTTTAAATATCCAAAGACATCCCTTCCGACTTATTCCTAAGGGGTCACTATAACTTTGAAAAGAGCACTTAAAAATCCAATTTGTGAGGGTTCGGGAGATATCCGATCATTTTCTTCTCGGGTAAAATACCCAGTGGCGTTTCACAGATGGCCCTTCATCCCTCGTAAAGGATTTCCATAAATGCTTTATATTACATAATAATATAAGCTACCATCATTTCAAGAAAACTGGAGAGGAGGAGGATTATTCAAATATACGATATTATACTACACAGACATTATACGAATTTTATAAAGGTCACTAGTTCTCAAGAATCGTCTTTCTTTGTTAAAAATCTTGTATGTGAAACTAGAATTTAAATTAGAATCTGCCTTTTAGATTAATAATTTACATAGAAACATAAAAGAATGTACTGTATAAAAGGCAAACGTCTGTTCGCCTTGGTATTTGTATCCTATAAAATAACAAATTACCAAAAAAAAAATAACTCGAACATTTTCATCATTTCGTCTATAATATAATATCTTCAATAAATAGATACAATATTTTCGTGAAATTTCCAAGATTGGTTGGTACTATAATCAACTATAATTACGTAATCAACTTATCTATAGCGTTACGAAATAAAATTTAGGCATGTCGGAATAATCTGGATGCACTCTGCACAATACAGGGCGACATGGAAGTTAATGAAAGAGGCCATTGTCTAGGAGTGGAGGGAGATGGGCTGACGAATAACATGCAGAAGGAGTTTTAAGTTCCTGTGCGATACCGTTGTTCTAATTTATCCAGTCTCAAAGTTTTAAGACCACCCCGTGAATTTATGCCATATTCCAAAATCGTTTGATTTTCCGTACGAAACACTAATTTGTCTTGTGGTGAATTGTCTTCCAAGAGTAATGTTCTCACCACGTTACGTCTTTGGATAAACCGACCAATTTTGGACACCAGCAGCGTGCATACATATTTCATCTCTCAGCTCTCTGTCTTTTATATCAGAGGGGGAGGCGTCACTAGCTACTGAAGTTTTAGTACAAAACCAACCATGCGGCAACCTTACGAAGTGGGAATAATATTTTCTTAAGAGTTATTTTATTGCGCTGTCGAAAATAATGTATAACCGGTGCGTTGACCCGACATCTTCACACGTTTTTATCAAAATATTTGATAATATGAACCTTACATATTAAAGCCATTATTAGATCTTACATACTTGTTTTGTTTTCAACGTATGTTTTATGGAGAGGTGGAATTAACGGCTTTTATTTAACTCTTATGCTCATCTTATATTGTTGTCTACATGTCTTTACAAAATGACAGGTATAGAACAAAAAACTACGGAGATCTTAGAAACAAAATTAGAAAGGAAGGAAGCAGAATTATTATACTTTTATATCTGAAAAACTGAACCGAAAATCCTCAGATCCCGTAAATTTCAGGGGTACTTTTGGGATATTATTTTATTCAAGGAATTTCCAAATATTGTAATTCTAAAACAGCCAATCTGTAGTACATGCTTTCATCTATCACTGCCTTCAGTTTCAAGACGATTCTCTCAGTATTGACTGAGAGAAATTCAGGGCGCTGAAGCCTAATGACAGCATAGGTAGTATCTGTAGCGGTTCTATAGTATATAAACTGAAAGCTACCTACACTATAATAATATTATGTTCTTAAAGCGTAGATACTGTGTGTCGTCTTTATTATCATTCACTAAGCGTATTATTTCATTAATTAATCTTATCTCCTCATAATTCAGGATATCAAATTTATATTCCAACATATAACTACTCCCCCTCTCATGATTATACGCAGTGGCGTATATAGGGGGGGGGCGAGGGGGCCCGCCCCCCCCCCGAAATGTTGAACAATTCTTTAAAAAACGTTATTTTAAAACACAAAAGTTACTCAAGTTCATCATTTCACACATTATTCAAAAAAAATTCGTCTGCGGCGCTATTTTTCTTTGTATTTTCTACACAGAATATTAATACCAACCTAAAAATCGACGTTTTTCTCTTACATTCACGAAAAATTTATTATAGGCGCTATTATATTTTTTATGCTGTACGTCTACCTTCAAATTTTTGTTGCCTCCACCGTCAAATATTAGATCGGGACCCCCCCGAAATGAAATCCTATATACGCCACTGATTATACGTAGGTACCAGGCGCGAAGCTTCCTAAGAACACGATTCACATCAAGTTACCTTTTGGAAAAAATGATTGGTATAATAGTGTCTAATCTGACGTAATCCCATAAGAAATGTTAGTCCCGGCTTTCTTTTTGCAGAAATCCACCCTTTGCCACTGGTAGGTACAATATTTCCATGGGCGTCGTCAGAGTAGAGCAGAATGAATAAAAAATTAATGGGTATATAATATTGAAATAATTGTACATGCTCGTAAATTGTTGTCTCGTTATTTGTAAAATGTTGTTTTGTTTCGTTTCTTTTTTTTGCTTTTAATTGTAAACAGCACACCGGCAGGCAAAAGGCCATTACCTGTCATGCAAGTTGGTGCGATTTTGTAATTAAATAAATAAATAAAAACCTCACAAAAATACTGCATAGTTTCGTTGTATACTCATCGCGTACTGGTCATGATTTTTTTAAATCATAAAAAAATTATAACCACGTGTATTTGCTCTAACAGAAAGATAATCAAGTTCATTATTTCATCTATTTTTCTATGGTTTATATTCCTTTTTCTTTATAAAATATTATCTTGTATCCATTTATATACTATAGTTAACCATGACTGTGTCAAAATCGATTATGGATATGAAAATTTCGACGATTCCCCCTCCAGTGTTATTTTCTGCATAGGGCGACTATACAATATACATACCTATAAGTTATTCATCTGAAGCAAATATTTCATTAAATTTGGTGTGTTATTGATTCGCACCCTGTACCGGGTGTAAAGTAAAGCCTTCATATATAAAAGCCATTTCCTCCACATGGTCACCCTTGAAGCGGACTATTATAATATGAGGTCGATCCTACCAGATAATATTAATAGACGTACCTAGAAATCACATTCACTGTTAATTTTCATAAACCCCCCCCCCAAACACAGTTTTTATCGAATTCACGGTCATTTATGTGGCTCGTCATGCATGCTCGTTAGTGTCTATTACTCAGCATGCGAATGTCCTTGAGAACCTTTTAGGGACACTCGAGTCAGTTTAATCTTGGACTCACGTATAATATGTACTCTATTCTTTTCTAAATACTAACGTCAAAACCATCCTTAAAGGCTTAAAGGCAAGGGAAATTAGGCTCAAAGGCTTATAACGTAAAGTGGCAGATATTTACTGTGTAAGGTACTTAGTACTTTAGATTGTGGCGGTCGCCTTTAGAACAGACCGTCTAGCGACGCCTTTATAGTATTGTCAACTTAATTATTGCATATCATTACGCACGCGGATCAACCAGCACAAATCAATCATTCTTATCGAGTCTCTGGTTGGTTCAGCACGCGTTCTTAACTTCTAACTTTTCTTGTATCATTGTGTCTTTTTATATAACATTAAACGCTACTTAAATATTCGCAAGACTTTATCATTTATAAGCTGTAAGTACCTTCCAGATATATTTCCGATATTTAACATTCTATATCTCAAAGATCTCTTCTGGTTGACTGGACCCTTAAACTCCGTATCGGACCGATACGTTGAGGAATCATACCATACTGGTTTTTGATTGGGACTAACTCTAATATTCCACTACAGTCTTCACAAGGTATTTAAGGATAATTAATTTCACATACACACGTTGCTATATGTAGTGGGTAAGTAGGTAGCAGATTCTACATAGCTTAGCCCATACATACTCTTATATCTGATTAATCTCCCTACAATCCTTACCACATCCACTACATTTTTGGTGACCCCGACGTGATCTGAACACGCAACCTTCTGATCTGTTGATGATGCCACCCTCCTAAAGTTGGATGGTGAGGAACTAGGAGGTTTAATCAATATATCACTCACCATGTCCAAAGAGTCTGGATCCAAGTGCGAAATTGCGGTATAGTACTTGGTTATGTCCGATGTAATGCCCGAAGTGGCGAACTGTGCTTCTAATTGCAGAAACCAAAGCATGCTCTTCTCCGTATAGAAGGGTGCCATCCTTACGTTTATCTTATCAATTTGTTTCACTTCGGATGTAAACTGGGATGTGCTAGGTCCTGGTAATGTGTCCTCCAACTTTGGAGAGTCAAAAATTGACGGGTGAGCTTTCTCCATCACAAATTAAGTAAATATAATCAAAAATATGGGTTAGAGTAGTTATCTGCTCGAGAAATTTTCAAATATGTAAATAGGCACGCACAAATCACTTTCTATTACACCAATACTGTATTTTCTTGTTCACAACACGTTTTTTATTCAAGTTGTATAGAATTAAAGGAATTAACTATTAAATTCAATTTAAAAAACTATAACTGCGTGTTGATCAAACACTTATCACGCGTCTCATTGGCTGTCAGTTGGGACAACAACAAGCGTGATGCGCATGCGTGATGTGGTCACGTGGGTATTGCAGTGTTGCAATTAGAAAGAGAATGAATTATTGTTAAATATTGGTGTAACTTGAAGGTGAAAATTAATAATTACACAATAGTATAATATTTATGAAAATGTGAATATGTGCGAATGTACAATATATTAAAGTAGTTAATATTAAATTGATAATAAGTTGATATTAAAACTGCACAATAGTAATTTGAAGAATTACTGTATGAGGTGCGTTCTAGAAATAAATTAATAATTGTTACAAGAAATAAATGAAATGCGTTTTGGAAAAATAATTGTTACAAGTACTTTTGCAAATGTGGTTTTAAGTAGGTACTCTGTAAATTTTGTAACAAATTTTTGAAAATTAATGTAAAGTTGAATTGAAAATGGATTTAAAAAAAAACGAATGGCCACAAAAATGAAAAAAAATATTTTTTACCAGTTTTTGTCTTCAGAGGCTTATTGTACCTTTTTCTTTACAAAATTTATACTTTACAGGCAGCAAGTTTTATCAAATATTGCCTTTGCATGAATTCCTTTGAAATGTAAGAACTATTCAGTCTGAAATCAAAAAAACGAAAATTCTCGGCAGAAAACAATTTGTCACAATATACATAGGTATAAGTATTGGGTTTTAAAAAAAATATATGTCGCGTGAAAAATTCGTGGTGGGCGACAAATAGACGGGCCCTTTTTACACAGAATCAAAAAAAAAATGAAAGCCCGGGTAAACCGCCTAGATTTTTATCGCGTTTCCTCGCTGGCAACAAAAAAATGAAAAACGCGAAACTGCAAGTATTCCAGATAGAAAATTGTGATATTTTGAGAATGAGGTGACTGGTGGATGAGAAAGATATAAAGAATGTTTGCTATTGATTGGGTGATTAAGAAAAGAATGTGGTACCTATTGTAAGGCAACAATTCCACGACACACGTGCTTGAAAAATATAATTTTATTTTAAAATGTGAAAAATAGCCCGATTTTAGATTCGAAAACCGTAATTAAGGTTGCGTTTAAACTGGGTCACCAAAAATGTAGTGGATGTGGTAAGGATTGTAGGGAGATTAATCAGATATAAGAGTATGTATGGGCTAAGCTATGTAGAATCTGCTACCTACTTACCCACTACATATAGCAACGTGTGTATGTGAAATTAATTATCCTTAAATACCTTGTGAAGACTGTAGTGGAATATTAGAGTTAGTCCCAATCAAAAACCAGTATGGTATGATTCCTCAACGTATCGGTCCGATACGGAGTTTAAGGGTCCAGTCAACCAGAAGAGATCTTTGAGATATAGAATGTTAAATATCGGAAATATATCTGGAAGGTACTTACAGCTTATAAATGATAAAGTCTTGCGAATATTTAAGTAGCGTTTAATGTTATATAAAAAGACACAATGATACAAGAAAAGTTAGAAGTTAAGAACGCGTGCTGAACCAACCAGAGACTCGATAAGAATGATTGATTTGTGCTGGTTGATCCGCGTGCGTAATGATATGCAATAATTAAGTTGACAATACTATAAAGGCGTCGCTAGACGGTCTGTTCTAAAGGCGACCGCCACAAAATCAGGTATAGTAGATATGTATAGATAGAAGGACCAAGAAAGAAAGGACGTCCAAAGAAGTCCCTTGAGGAGACCATCAGAGGGGACATGGAACACCAGGAGCTTACTCCAGAAGACTGCCTCGATCGGGGAAAATGGAGAGAGAGGATCCGAGTCGTCGACCCCGAAAAAATGGGATATGGTGCGGAGAAGAGAGAGGTGTATAGATATTGTAGTAGGACCACGAAACCTAATCATTTTCAACTTCCGCTTTAAAGTATCTGGCTCAGTCAACTGCTATTTACTCACATAATTAAAAAAAGAACACTGCTACTTGTCTTTGACTTCGTTTACTGTTATTTTCAAGAGCACTTTTTACCTGCCCTCTAGAACCATAATCGTAAATCTATAGTTGTTCTTTTTTCCTTCCTCCCTGTAACATTTCTACCGATATAAGGATGTATGTGGCAGATATTTTTATACACGGAGAATTCCTGAATTTCTCTTCTTCTCTTCTTTTCAACAGCGCGGTCTATATGCATATTATTATGATCAAACTTATAGCAGGCCATAAAAACCCGACGGAGCCCAATACTGGACTATAATATATTTTCATATTGTGGATCTTATTGGTAAACCTCCTAACTCCAACATTACAATTCAATTCACTGTTCAGGAATACATTTCGAACGTAATCTTTAAATTCTCGTGTATGTTGCAATGATAATAATAACAGTATGAATGTATCCACGCATTGCCTTAAAAAGAACGACTTGGAAAATGTTTTCAAAATTATAACTTTCTTTTTACTCTAAAGTTATAACTAAAGTTAAATGGAAGACGACTGCAGAATTGTATACTGTACAGGATGAGTCGATGGTTAACGCAGTTTCTTGGTTAAAGGTGCCGGATTCGAATCCCGGCGCTGAATAAGTATTCTGCACTTTACAGCACAAAAGCTTTTAGATTGATATAAAGTGGGCATCAAAGTACTTATTTATTTCAGTTTGCGCATAAGCAGGTACAAGCTCAAATATTTTTTTAATAAGATGTATTATTTAAGTGCACAATATAGTACAACAGAGTTAGATAAGACAATAGTCTTACAATATAGTTTACTTAATTTATCTTTCCACCGGTAAGCATTACGTATTTTGGTTGATTTCATTATTAATTTATGCATCTTTCGACTAAAAACGCGACAATCTATTTTTGAAAATAGTTCGAGGCTATGTTTAAAACAAATTTGATGAGGTGGTTGGTAGCCTGGTTGGTAACGCGCTCGACTATTAATCCAGTGGGCGAGGGTTCAATCCCTGACCTACTCCACTTCACATCACAAGCTTTTAAGCTTTCTGTATAGTGTACAAAGATGTATTTGGGTTTATTTCGATAAACCCAGATTCATTAAAAAAAAGTGTAAATGTGTGATACAGTCTTTACCAATTAGCCTGCCAATATGTGTCTGCCTACTTCCGAAAATTTAGTGCAAAAGAACTGAGCGAGAAGGAAATTTTCAATTTGACTGAAAAAAGGTGGCCTGAAACGAATAGTGAAAGAAAAAATCAGAGATTTTCGATACCTAATTTATAACGTAATCTAAAGGACCTTTACATTATTTTTTAAAAGCTTTTTTAACATGTTCAACTTAAGGGCTTGGTACCAAGAATGACGTCACAGTAATTTCCCACGGCATTAAGGTTCAAAATCGCGTGAACAATCGCATGAAAAAATGATAAAAATAGCGTTTTTTCCATTTTTTGGGGTTATTTTTTCGTCTATCAAAAAACTTTTACAGTTATTCCCTAGATTTTAATGCATATTATCAGTAAAAAAAAAATGACCACGCGACTTTCGGGAAACGAGTTTCCGTCTTTCGGAAAAAAGTTCAGAGGTGTTTTTCAATTATATTTTTTTGAGAAATTTATACATAATATTAAAAAATCTTTTACGGTTATTCCCTAGATAAATGTTCAATGCATCTACCCGATTTGTTTCAAAGCATATTTAGTAACGGTTGTTGAGATATAAGGTCTCCCGTTTTTAGAATTTTTTAAATGCCGTTATGCATACTCTTAACATGTTAAACTTAACGTATTTATATTATGCCAGTAATATATTATGAATAAGACATTTTTCTTTGCGAACCTTGATGTGTTTCCTATTGAAATTAAAGGTGAAGGCGGAATAAATATTATTGTGTAGGCAAAGTAATGGAAAGCCTACTACTCACTTTGTTATGTTAATACAATTTACTTGAATCCAGACTCCATTTATTTTTTCCTTTAGCGTTGAAGAACTACCTACTTTGAAATATAATTCCAGTATGTTTTACCATTTTTTATTATTTATTTTATTCTATTACTCTCGGCCATAAGGAATCATTTTCTATT
This sequence comes from Ceraclea dissimilis, assembly GCA_963576895.1. NCBI lineage: Eukaryota > Metazoa > Arthropoda > Insecta > Trichoptera > Leptoceridae > Ceraclea > Ceraclea dissimilis. Next base: position 7,262,282 of record OY756375.1, read on the forward strand.
ACATACTTTTTTTTATATGTTTGTATCGCCTTTGATGTTGAATATAGGTAATGTTAGCAACATAAGCGTAAGGGAAAACTTGCTAATTTTGAACAATAAAACGTACCGCCACTGCTACTCTTCGGTATTAAAAGTTGCTCAAGAGAACATAGTACGGAAGTTAAAAAAGTACACGTATTTTTTTAAGCACGGTTTAGGACTTCACATCCTAGAACTGTTCACGCCTTTCCGAGGCTCTTGGATTTCATCATTCTGATGGCGCCTCCCACCGAGAGTTGACAGATTTAAAATTTGTAAAAATACATGAGTTCTCACCTGAAGCACTTTCGTGAAATACCAAACACGGCAGTATGTGGTGACTTCTCGATCGCTCGGTGTCTTCCCATGCTTGAGCTGGACAAAATCTGACTTACGATCTCGATTTCTTTTCAATCGCTCCTTCATACGAAACCACACGTGACCCACAAGATCCTTGGTTCGCCCTGAAACCCTTTACAGCTTGTTTGTCTCTGGAGAAGACTGATCCAAAGTGGTTGGTACAAAAAGGTATTTTCACTGAGGTTACATACGGTTACAAAGTTTCGGATCTCTTAGTAGTCAGGCAGTGGTTGAAGAATCGTTTGCAAAAATTGCGAACAATAAAATGAAAAAACGATGGAGTGAAAATAAAATTTAGTAAAAAGTAAAAGATCAGAAGAAAAGTTACAGAAGTATGTTTCAAACAAAATGACCATTTGTTTCAAAATGCACAAAACTTTTCCAAGTGTTTACTGCGTTTTACCGCTGAAAATGCATAATGATATAATAATGTATATAATTTATGTGAAGCGTTAACATTACACCACTGTGGGTGCCTTCTGTTATTTTGATATTACGAGCTTTGACAAAGTAACAACAAAGTTATATGATGTCAAATTTGTATGTCAAAGTTACAAGAGTTTGTTTCCAACTTTGTTTCGGCGGTGTACTTGACGTCGATGTGGAAATTTCACTTTCCAATTCAATTTACTTCATAATAGATATAATTTTGTACCTACAACTTTATTACTGCAGCATATTAATTAGTCCTGAAGTTATTAGTAATTTGAAAGTAGCGAAAAAATTTAACCATATCGTATTATAACATAAAGCAACACTAAACCAAGTTTGCACCAGGGGACTTCTAACAGAGAATTGTCTGTAGTGAGAATTTCATTGCTTTGTTAATATTCACTGAGAACAACCCCATCTTCTAATCATTATTTACCCCAAAATTCTATAGCAAAACTTTCATAAAATTACATACCTGCAGATAATACTTCTCATAGCCAGCGATATGTCCCCACAATATGGTAATTTTATTGAGCAATTCGTCTCGTATTATCGCATCGTTGGATATTTCACAAAAGTTTGAAGTTCTGGGTAGGCACTCCACAATCAGCATGGCTGGCGGTGACATTTGTGAAGAGGACCGAATATTTTCAAATACAAAATATAATAATACCTAGTCTCTCGCATTGTCTACTACTCTTCATGCATGTGAAACCTTGGTTACAATAAAAAACAAAAATGTTTCAAACTTTTTTGTTTTAACTTTTTGATTTGTTTTGTTTTGTGTTTATTAAGCACCCCCCAACTCTATGGCAGTTCATTCATTTCTCGTGCCTTTTTATGTTTAATTTTTAGCACTTACACAACAAACTACATTTATGTGTAATTTTTTTCATTTTACTACCAATATGTACTGAAAAAAAATGCAACGGGACATGTGGCTACTATGCACTATATTATAAAGTTCTTCTTCTTCATCGTAATTTCTTAGATGTTGCGATCTGTTTGGTCTAAAAGGCTCTCATTCTTGGAAAGCTGAACTCCAGCTGCCCTTCACCGTTTTAGCGATTTTCCAGGGAGATGGTACCAGCTGGGATTTTGTTGGCTACGGCATGTATGTTCGGGAGTTATATTATATCCTAAGGACACGATCCCCCAGAATCTTTTCCTATTTCTGCTCCATCGCACGATGTCTTCGATTTGACAGATCTGCCTAATATCTTCATTGGGTACTCGGTCCCTGAGGTATACTTATCTTTATTGCGGTAATAATTCAAAAGCATTGAAATAAAAATCGACAACTTGTGTATTTATTAATGTTTTGAAATAGAAGAAAAAAGTCTAATTGAATAAATTGTATTCAAATCAGTGGCGCATCGTAAGAAGACATCTAATTTAATCTGTATTTTCTTTGGTTCGTTAAAACTTTTTTACGGGTGATTAGATGGGATAATTTTACGTAATTTGCTCGAATAATCTTTAGACACAATGAGATAAAATTATTTGTATTTGACAGGTATTCTTTAAATAAATTGTGAATAGATGTAATACGAAATTGTACGTATATACGTCAGTCTCAGTACCCACAATCTTAATTCCTTTCTCATCGACAACTGTTTTTGCCGAAGACACAATGCAAAACATTAACCTCCTGAGAAATATTTTTTGTTTTAATAGCAATAATTTTTGGGAGTGATTTTTATAGGCCTATAAGGGTAATCAGAAAAATATTTTAAAAAATCTCGGAAGGCAAATGTGTACCTATTTTCCATACGTACTACATAAAGTACCATGGTATCCAACACATGTTAATGGGGGATTTCTAAAGGATTTTTTTTTTCTTTTAAAGTACTGTGTGTATGGACCAAATCACTCAGGAGTTTAAACAAATTGAGGTTAAGATTTAGATTTTGAGATTAAATTTGATAATAGACCCCATCTGCCAGTGCGCCTCTAGCGGCAAAAGAGGAAAACAAACAAAAAAAACCCATTAGGATTATGATGGCATATGCAATGAGCAAAAATCGTTCTATTTTTGCTTCAACTTTTTCAAATTTTGTATGAGAATGTTAGCGCTCAAAAAGAATAACGTAAGCGACAGAGTGAATTATACCTTTTTAAAAGAAACCTGGGAAGAAATTTAAAAATCTAAAACAGCCGTTTTGTTAAGATTAGGATTACCAGTATTTTGGCAAAATAATACTTTTATATCTGAAAAATTGAACGGAAAATCTTCAGATCTCGTAAATTTTAGGGGTACTTTATGAATATTATTTTATTCAAGGAATTTCCAAATCCTGTAATTCTAAAACATCCGATCTGTAGTCCATACTGTCATCTATCACTGTCTTCAGTTTCAAGACGATTCCTTCAGTATTGGCTGAGAGCAATTCAGGGCGCCGAAGCCCAATGATAGCATATAAGACCTTAACATCAGGTGTTATGACGAAGTGGGTAAATTGACAATCGATAGCGGTGCCAATCATTTCAACTTTCAACCAATAGACCACAATATAATGTTAAGTATAGGTACATAGTATTACAAGAATTTATTATGACACATCGTTATTATATTTTTTGTCTCTATCGGATAACTGTCAAATTCATACCGAATTTTTCTCTATGCTTCATTACATCAATGATAAATGTATTTTATTATTTTATAATAATAACAAGTGCAAGTGACAGATGAAATGCTTCACAATATCGATATTATGATTATGTAAAGTTGGACATTTTGTTTTTTTTTTCTATTGAAAGTGTACATATTTCTATCCAATATGTTTTTTTATTAATAATAGCCTGTATTATGTTCAAATCTATTACACAATGCACAGAATTCTTAATTCTGCATGTTATATATATAAGCAATAGTAATGAGTGGATTTTGTTGCCTCACTAGACGAAATCTGTTCTAATGAAATATAAATTTTGCATTATATTTTTAACGCATAAAAAGAACTAGATTAACTATTTTGCTCCAGAGAAAACCCTCTATTGTACACCTAGTTCTCGTATTTGTATTTCGAAACAATATTTATTTATATTCACATGATTCACCCACGGGCAAAGTGTTTCTGTACAATATTAAAAACTAAGACTATTTTGTATCACACTTAAATAAATAAATAAATAAATAAAAACTTTATTGCACATAAAAATACACACAAAGGGCGGATTTATCGCCTATTGGCGATTTCTGCCAATCACTTCGACCTTTGTTGTTTTGATTTGAAATAGAGAAATTGTAAAAATGTTAGATTCACTGTTCGGCTACATAAATACTCTATTTTGTGTCTAGTTCTCGTAAGTATTTGTATCTTGAAACAATAATAGGTAATTTATGTATATTACAATATGTTTCCTTCATGCGTGTTACTCATAGGTACAAGTGTTTCAACCTTTTCCCTTTAGTGGTTAGTCCTACCTATGTATATTCATCACAATGTATTAATCTCAAATGTTTCAGGATGTATTATTATTCCGGATTGTATCTACGTTCTTATATCATTTCTAATTTATATTCCCTCGAGGAAATTTTTGTTGAATATTTGTTCAATCTATGTAGTATAATCTGTATCTCGTATCTACTCGGGGTGACTGTAAGACATTGCTTTTGCAATAATTCCGCCTTTTAGCATGGTCAAATCTGCATGGTTTTTGGCTAATTATTGTTTATTATTTCGTATGGCTTCTGCCACCGTTGGTCGGCAACGTCAGAAAATAAGAGAATTATGCTACAGGAGATATGTAACCTACAAAACAACATCCAGGGTTGGCTAATAAAAAAATATTTATTTGCCGGCTATCCACTTACGCTGTATTTCTTGTGGGGTAGGCAGAGAGAAAGTCAGACTCCTCAATGCCAACACACACACCTTATTTTTGACACTTTTGTGCAATTTGCGCTCTCCAGGTCTTTTTGCTCAAAAGGCATCCATCGTTGAAAATCGAGTCAACATCATAAAATCAAGTCGGCCTCAGATTCTCGCCTTTCCATAGACTTCTTCTTTCACCTATACAGGGTGATTGGTTCCGCTATTCAGATATTTTGAGAAGTGATAGAGGGTGTTCTAAAACGTAGATCTGCCAAAGGGATGTCATCCCAATTGTTAAGGGTTGCGGAGTTACACCCTTTTAAAAAAATTCCACCCCCGACATCGACCACCATCACATTTCACTGAATAACTCTGATGCTATGAGTCCAAAATTAATAAAAAACTATTTTTATGTCTCGTAATAAAACAAGCTTTTAATTGATGTCAAAAATATTTAATAATAATAATAATAACTTTGCTAAAATTAAACACAAAAACAAAATTTCATTTTTTTTTGTTGAAAGTTTTGACATCTTTTAATTTTTTTTCAATAAAAACTATAATTAACTAGTACTTTTTTTTCTTTTAATAAATACCTTAGACCCTTATAAACAAAAATGCCGAACATTATCTATCCTTATTTTGAACCAGTTTTTCAAAATCTTCGATTTTGTAACTACATATTCAATAAAAAATTACTTCTTCGCTACTGATTATACCTCTTTTAGTACTACGTACCTACAATAAACAGGTAGTCAGTAGCGAAGAAGTAATTTTTTATTGAATATGTAGTTACAAAATCGAAGATTTTGAAAAACTGGTTCAAAATAAGGATAGATAATGTTCGGCATTTTTGTTTATAAGGGTCTAAGGTATTTATTAAAAGAAAAAAAAGTACTAGTTAATTATAGTTTTTATTGAAAAAAAATTAAAAGATGTCAAAACTTTCAACAAAAAAAAATGAAATTTTGTTTTTGTGTTTAATTTTAGCAAAGTTATTATTATTATTATTAAATATTTTTGACATCGATTAAAAGCTTGTTTTATTACAAGACATAAAAATATTTTTTTATCAATTTTGGACTCATAGCATCAGAGTTATTCAGTGAAATGTGATGGTGGTCGATGTCGGGGGTGGAATTTTTTTAAAAGGGTGTAACTCCGCAACCCTTAACAATTGGGATGACATCCCTTTGGCAGATCTACGTTTTAGAACACCCTCTATAACCTCTCAAAATATCTGAATAGCGGAACCAATCACCCTGTATACACAATATACTTTTACTCATCCTGTCATCATTCATTCTCTCATCATTAATAATGTGAATAATTGGACCACTTATGGTTCCGTTCAGCGACAAACATTGCTTCAACCAAGGGCTTAGGGCAGCTTATGTTTTCTAAGTATACGCATATATTACCATAGGATCGTTACAAGCCGTACTTTCATTCTGCTTTCAACACCTATCTTACAATTACTCATCTCCCTATTAACCTCATTATTTTTCCTCTATATGAAATATTGATTCATGTCCAATATTATAGTGATCTAAAATTTCGATAAAAGCTGAAACCAGCAGCGCCTAAAACAAACGATTGATATTCATAGAGTAGCATGAAGCTCGTAACAATATTATGGACATAGAGCTTTCATGTTATTATTCTGTATTCTGTATAAAGCATTACGGTAACCTATCAAACCACACCGGCACGCAATATCCCCATTAATTTGTCTTGGTCAGAAAACAACTTTAGTAAAAGCCTTTGATAGTTAAGCTGACCATTAGTTTCTCTAGCTAAATGATATAATTTAGTGTTTCATATCGGAGAAGAGAAAGAGAGACCTAGATTTCTAATCGAACCCACCTACACAAGTCACTACACATATACACATTAAAACCTCATCATAGCTGCAGGTACCTTTCTTATTATCTACTGACTTATTACATCATACTTACTATTTAACATTTTGTTGAAAAATTGTCCTACTATCTTCTGATTGAAACAGATAACTAGGTCGGTACTTAATCAGCTTGATTTAGTCTATGTCTATACAGTTCAAAACTAGTTCGAATTCGGCCCTGCTTCGGGGGATGAATATCTTAAAAACATAGCATATAATATAAACATAGCGTATAACATAGCTATAGCACACTCAAATTTTCTAAATCGGGTAATTTACAACAAATATTTATGGCAATTCATAATGGGAGAAAGATTTTTCTGCACCACTTTTTCGAAGGTTGATATTTTCTCTGAAAATATATATTTTGTTAAGGAATCTATACACAAAATCAAATATCTGTCAAGGTAATGTACTAGAGAAAGGATTTAGTAATTTCCTTATTTTTCTACAAAGCATAGTAACTAAGGAGACGTTAAGCTGAGATGGATGGATGGCGTGGAGAGGGACCCCAGGGCAATTGGAGTGACGAACTGGAAGGTGCGGCGATGGACCGAATAGAATGGCGAAGAATTCTGGAGGAGACCAAGGCGCACAGTGGGCTGTAGCGCCAGTGATGATGATAGTAAGTAAGGTTGTCGAGATATTCATCCTGAAAAACTCCCTTTTGGTGACACCCACACACATCTAGGTTGATATTTAATCAGCTTGATTAAGGTTCTCCATTTGTACCGATATAATTTGTATATTATTAACCTATATCTACCTACGAATTGGTATTTCGAGAAGATCACGACATTTCCATCAATATTTCATCAGATAACCACCCACCAACATCTTCAGAAAACATCACTCTCAATAGAATTCTTAATGTCAGATTTATTTCTGTAACAACCAATAGGTACGAATTATTAACAAGTATTGAAAAACCAAAATGCCTTAATTTTATGATTTTTTAAAAGCAACCTCTAGTTCAGTCAATTGAGTTCAAAAATACTCGGATAATTTTATTTTTTCCGTCCCATGAAGTAATTTTTATTACGCCTAAGTACTCATTTTTTATTAGATAGGTAGCTACTCATTTTTATACTACTTCCCACCCTTGAAAAACAATGTATTTTTTACGTTTCTACCCTTCATTAGGAAGGAGACACGACTTGTGAATAACATCGAATATTCACAGCTGTACGTGAGGCAAATCTTTCGATTTTATACCATGTATTCTTCAGTTACGCTAACAAAACTAATCTATTTAGTCGAATTACCAGTGAAAAATTTACCCATTTGGTCTGAAACCTACCGATCGAACAATTGATAGTTGTGCCAAGGTTGATCGACAAACTGGCTGCTATAGATCGAAAAAACTAGGTGTTATAGTTTTTAACAACTGTTTTACTCAGTTTATAATCTCTTCCTCGCTATGACGAAGATTTCTCACTAATCTTGAGATCATTAAAAGAGAGGTGCATCAAAAATTCTGTTTCGACTTGCACCACACGCAAGTATTAAATTATCGCGTTTCTGCAATTTCTTCCAGTTTACCCTTAATCTCTAGTGAATCTATATAATCTTTAGTGAATCTCTGTAGATTTTTTATATAATTTTGATTCCTGCGTCGAATTCTACGAATTAATAAATTTTGATGTTTCCCGCCCCTAAACCCCTTAACAAAGTTATTATCTTGTTTTCATGTTTTGTTTTTCAGAACAACATTATCGTTCAATGTTTTTTTGTTGTTGCTTTCAAGGACGTGATTAAAATACGTAACATTATTATATTATATGCACAGAATAATCGTTTGTGGATAAAAAAAAAATACAAAATAAACATGACATTATCAAAACAATTATATTACGATAAAATAAACATGTACGCATGAGAAATTACAGATGTGAATAATACTCGTATTTAAAACAGTATTATGTCAACTTATGGACCACAAAAGAGCATTAAGGCTCAAGTCTTTCGGAATATACATGCGGCAACACTAAACAAGCTGACACAAGTGTATGGAAACTAGTATTATAAATAAAATAAAATAAAATAAAATAGTCTTTATTGTACTGAAAATAATCGTACAATGGGCGGACTTATTGCCAAATGGCAATTTCTGCCAGCCAACCCATAACAGAGATTAAATTGAGATATACCTAATTATAATAAGTACCAAAAGGGTACCTATGGAGACGATCATATTAGAAATGATTTTTTATAATGATACTAACTACTTACTCCAGTGTCCAGTCTAAATTCTTCTACTCCAGTAAGCCGCGACTTTTATCGCTTTGTCATTGGACACAACACAATATGAAATAGTGATAAGTATATAAAATTGCAATAAGTAGAAATCAAAGCGTTGTACATTTCCTTTTACCTTATTGAATCTGGTTCTCTTGAACTATCCACATGAGATTCAGACGGCCACATCTCCTTTCCATCCCTTCTTTCTATTTTTTTTATTTTTCTATTCAATCTATCTGCTATCATCTCTCATGTTCTTAACATGTCCAAACGATATGATTTCATTCTAGTCACGAAAATAGACTTGACGTTACTCATCTGTCAAATTAGCTAGAATCTGACATATTTTGAACACATTTTAAACATTCCTAAGTAAAATATTTTCTGCTAGCAAAGCGATGGCTAGACTTTAAATTAAATAAGTTTCAACTTTTCAAAATGTTTGAAAATTCTTACGATTGACTTAGTAATAAAAACTTAAGAACTTACTCCGATCGATTTCCAATACAAAAACAAATTGGGTTTGATCTGAGATGAGATGTTTTCCACGTGGGAATAACAATAGAGACATTAACCCTAAAAACTGTCTCGTAACCTTTTTTAAATTTTCGATTTGTATTCACATTGCTTTAAAAGATTTTGGACGTGCCACTTAGGTAAAATGAGAGAAATATTTGTAATAGAAACTCGCAAATTTGACGTAAGAAGACGAATTAGCTGGTTACTAAATAGTACATCAGTACAAACGCACAATATTTTTTTCCTGGTCCTAAGTCCGTAATATTAATCAGACTCGTATTTCAGACGGTGCCTCAAATAAACCATACGCAACAACTATTATTCAGACTGACCCAAGGGCGTGAGCAGTATCAAGAGATAATCGCAAACCTCCAATAGAAGTGGCACAAGAAGAAAGTAAGATTATTCCTAGAACCCATAAACCACTGGCTCACCGAATAAGCATCTGCTTTTGTGGGATACAAACTTGGAAAACTGTGAATAGATAGAGAGAAAACTTGGAATACAAAGTTGTCTTTGTTTATTTTGGGATGATATCTGCGAATAGAGAAATGCTATATTTCCTTTCAACCTATTTGGATAAAAAAATTCAAAAAGTGTCTTCCACAAACAAAATTATAATTGATCACAATCCAATTCCTGTGAATGTTTAATTGTCTTTTCGCTGACACAAGGGAAAAATAAATTGATTAAGGAAAAGGGATCCGAATTCTTTTCGAAGTGATTGCTAAGCAGATTCTCTTCTCAAAAGACTCGTTCAGACGAGTAATTTTCGGCAAATTAGTTGTTATACAAATAAGTAACTTTTTTTACACGAGAATACCGTATATTAAACTTGTGTTTTACAAATTCACAGCAGATCCGAGATGCATATAGATATTATTATATTATTTCAGATACAAATACAAATAAAATTGGGTATTTTATTCAAGAGCTCTGCAACATTCTACGTATAATCTTTCTGCGTGTCTCCCTATTTATCTCTAGTGTTTGCCTCGGATTTGTATTAACTCGTAAGGTTGGCCGATGTTGACTTGTGCACTGGAGTCAATAAGTTAAAAGGTTATATTATAGTTAGCAGTTGTCGCCCAAGAACAGTCAATGTGCCGATAATGGGACCCATAAAAAAACGGCATATTTAGTCAAGAATATAGCCTAACCGTTTAAAAATTGTTTCCAATGAATTTTTGTATGGACGCATCTTAATATTTTCATCTCTATTGATAGGAATTTATTCTCCAAATGAAACTTGTAATGTATCAAATTGAATTATGAATTCAGATTGCCTTTTTATCGACAACTTCTTCTTATTCACTTCTGCTTTTTACCAACTTCTACTCCTAAAAGGGATTTAAAACCTTTTCATGAATTGATGACACGATATTAATTTTATATTTTACATATTTCTACTTACTTTCTTGTTTTAGTGTAATACCTACTATTTCGCCATTATTAATTTTATTATTATAAAACAATTCAGAATACTTTTTGTAATTCATAATGTTTTTGAATAGCATTTTTTTGGGAACAAAAGAACACAAAATGTTTCATGAATCTTTCTTGATTTGGAAGACATTTTGTTATTTTCTTCTTCATCCGTTCTAAAGACATCGTAATCTAATAATCCACTAACCAAATCTCATCCTTGGTATTCTTTCTTCCTGTTCCAATTTTCATTCAGTTAGAGGAATTTTAGCGGTCTTTTTTGGGTTGATTAGCAAATAATGGTCAGAAAATTTTTAATGCATACTTACTAAGTATGCAGTGGTATCAACCTTGTTTCTTTTTTTCGTGCTGTACAAACCATATGTTGTGGAGACCTTTCTCCATTTCTTGTTGGTGTGTACTGGCAAGCTCAGCTTTTTCAACTTTCCCTTCTATGCATTTACACCATCCTGTCCATATTAAGTCTTGTCAGAAGTATTATGGATTCAGGACATCCATTATTTAGTGATTTATGGGAAAAAATGTTTTACTAAGCTCAGCTGTAATTTCGATTGACATTATATTACTAGATGGAACATTTTTTTGTAATGAGAGTAATGTACTGAGAACAAATTAACGCTTTAACGAGAGAACTACAGTAGCAAAATACAATGCCGATCGTAAGAAATCTTAAGAATTATACTTCAAGTCACTGAGTCGTAAAAGCGGAAACATTTTTTAATATCTTAGTCTATATTATCTGGTCTTATAGACTATAGGGATTCCAAAGGCATTTAACTTTATTATTCCATTCTGTAAAAAACACCCGTCGGAGTTATTTTTTTAAAACTCTTTTTAATACTTCCGGTCCAGGGTGCAACGACTTTCGAAAACTTTTGTTTAAAATTCTCGTCTTCTCTCTATGCACATCCGTTTCAGTCTGCAGAACCGGAGACTTTACATGGTACATAGCTGGATATTAGCTATGGTATTAGGTACAAATTCTTTTATGGAATCAGTTGATAATAGAAGAAAGGTTATTAAACTTGGAGCTAAGCCAGAATCTTCTTACTTCCATGGATATCTATTACTAGTTCATAATAATATTTTGATTTATACAATGAATTCTAATGACAGAAGCAGATGTATTTCGTAATACTATTAAAGTTATTGCTCCGTGAAAACGCACTTTAGATACCGATGGAAGGATTATATTATAGTATTGAAGTATTAAGGTGGTAGTGATTATTCTTGGGTTTTCCCTGATCGATGTAAAATAAGTATTTGATTGACAACTAATATTGAGCTAGACGTCACTTTTAAACAGTTTATCCAACAGTTTGATAACTGACGAAAATCCTTTGCTTTATGAGGTCAATGGATTCAAGCATTGCTTAAGCCGAGGATTCCTTTAAACATTTTTTTAGAGCTGAAAAAAAATCATACAAATATGAAGAAATCACAAAATTATTCCAAAATTTCATAAAAACAACCGAAATTGGTGTCTTATCATGTATTTTTAAACAGAAATGTGGTTAATTCTGTATAAAAAATGCTTTCATTCCTAGGAGATCCAAAAAAGGGACATGTGAAATTTAACGCTCCAGCAATGTAACCTCTGCCCAAAGTATATTTCGATTGATGTCGTGTAAGCTAATGAAATAATAGATTTGCAAATCTGTAAAAAAAGACTAAGCATTCTGTAATAATAATGTTATTTCTATGATAATATCGATGTTTTCGACCGTCGGCGTCGGTACATGGTGGAAGTCCATTCTAAATAAAAAATGAAAAAAAAAACTAAATACTTAGAATAAAATCCAAAAAAATGAATTTAGATTTCGCGACTAGTATTCGAGGATCGAAATATAAAGACAACTTTGTGGATTTTAATCTAAATATTTAGTTTTTTTTTTTATTTTCACCTTATTTCTTTGAATAATTTGAGTTTACCTATTTTTTAAGCCAGATTATTATGCTCCTGTATGGGGAACAAGTTCATGTTTCCTGCATTGAATAATTTACCCTCCTCAAAGGAGAGACAAAGTATAATATACTTACTAAGGATATGAGACGAAAATCTAATTAAGTCGTTTTTCCTTTACTTTTTCTTTGTCTCAAGAACCTACTACACGTACATGGTTAGTAAGTATTCTTAATGCAAGTTTGACCCTTTGCATCTACGTGTTCCGGAGTTTATTTTATTTTTCCTTATTGCTTTTTTCTCTCGTTTCTATAAACTTACAGATTGAATTAATAAAGTCGACACTGAAGTATCTTCATTCTATGTAGATATTTTTCTTTCTATATTTTATATGAAGTAATGTTTTAAAATCTATCAAAAGAGACGCGACTGACAGATATGTTGATACATTGATTTTGAAATCATGTTTCATTTAAAAACTAAACACTTCCCCAAATTGTTTCGGATGAGTAGTTTAATTTTAATTCATAATGTCACATTTTTCCAGTATCCTCTGACTACACTTATAGCTGTCAGTAAGCAAATAGGTTTTACCCTTATGCATAAATTCTCGTATAAAATGCCTTTGAGGGCAATCTTTTACAATGCTCTGAATAGTTTTCATCATCAGTAGCAAAATCACATATTTAAAAAGGATAAAAAGTAGTTCGATATATAAATAATTTATGTTACGATTTATATTAATAATGTGATTTGTATTGCTAGAACCCTTAATACCTAGTACCTTCCTACCCAGTAAAGGTACTGAAAGAATAATGCCTTCAGGAAATGGACGATAAAATCTGAAATAACCGACAGGAGCTGAGCCATAAATCTGTAGAACCTCCGCAAGGATCCGTTTTTTTACATTAAATTGATAAATAATATTGGAGCCATTTTACGAATTTTACTTATCTTTTAGATTTTCTATGAAAAAATGCATAGTAAAAATGTTTCATTGGTTTAATCATACTTTATTATTTAAATGCTTACATATTTTTTTTTGTGTTTACTTTGGGATAGTTTGGGACAATAAAATTACCAGACGTCTGGAAGGTTTAGGGCCAATATTTTTTTAAAACCAACCATCTTCCAGCCATATTGCCAAACGATCTCTAACCAAAAATGTGTAGAAAAAAACATATTTGTTATTTCTAGTACTACAACTTCTAATATTCATCAAAGAAACACAGAAAGGTCTAGGCCCCGCTGTGGTGCATATAATTTCCGCTCGATTGATATATTATACGATCATCGTTATTTATCACCCAATGATGGGGTAACCAGTAAATGATGTGTGTGTACAAAAAACACTCAGAATATTCTCTTTGAGTTACTATGTATGTGTATGATATTCAGAATGGGTGGCATACCTAATTGCTGTAAAAGATGACAAACCTCTTATTGGAGTTTTACAAACACTTGACTGTTACAAAACACTCGTAAAAATAAATATAAAGAGTGGACCCTAATTCCACAACCAAAATTATCATTACAATAAAATACTGGACTGTCAGATTAAATCTTACTTAATAGGTTTTTTTAATTAATTCTACATCAGAATTGTGACTTTGCATTACAATAGATAACAAAGTACGGACTCTACCTTGCTTTTTTTATGAATGTTTTTTAGTAATATTGTACAACGTCAATACAAGTCACGCCAAACCCTACGAGTTTTTCGGCGTGCGCTCTTAAACATATATCTTAATAAATAATATACAACAATACTATCCTAAAACTACTAAAAACATGGTATACTAAATATGTCGCAATAAGATACTTATCTAATTACCAAAAAATTTAAGTCGAAAAATGTTCTTACCATTTCAAACACTCACACAACATATCAATATTCTCTATCATAAATATTATCAAAAGCTGTTGAGTATTCTCAGTACAATATGATATACTTTATTCTATTCAATTGTATTGTATAGTGTAGGCATCCACTAGTACTAAGTACTTTCTACTCAAGGGAGTTTTTCTACGTGTCAAAATCTTTTATTGCACGTTTTCAGCCAAAGGAATACAAAAGTTTTGTTGGGTGTTTCGTGTGGGTATTATTTATTTTATCTCCTCTCATTCATAATATTTATATACCACCTTCGTATTGTTACAATAAAAGAATACATTAATGGTTTTTACGATGGTACAGTAATATTAATGTTGAGAATTTTCGTAGCTATGATTTCTTACCTAACTCAATTCGTTTATTTACCTTGCTTTCCGAAGTGACCACACCGTGCGAAAAATTGAATAAAATTTAAAGATATAGGTAAACGAATTTCTATTGAAAATTTACCACAAATAATATGAATATTAGACTTTTTACAAACTTCGCGATATTCGTTTTTGTGGATTGAGAAAAAAAGTAAAATTAAGAAAAAAAGTGTAAAATTGTGGAAAAAATTATATAATTGAGAAAAATTAACGAAGCAGATTTCTGTTGAAGATTCACCATAGAAAATATGAATCATTGATATTTTTTAAAACTTTTCCTCAATTCATTTTTGTTTACAGAATTAAAAAATCAACTCTGACTTGGATGGGGACAATATAAGCAACGTGCAATCCCTTCAGGCAGTCTTAGTGTCGCCAGACTATTAAGAATATTACTTTCGTAACAATACAAAAGTTTAGACACTTTTCAGTAGTATGAAAAAGTGCTTCATTTTCGCTCAAACGAACACGAGAATTTGGTCACTTTCCGAATCATAAATATTGTATTTACAAAAAGTTTCCTCAAGTCGAGTAATAAATCTAAGTCAATGCATTGGCTTTAAGTCTCTCCGCTGAACTCTTCTTAAGACTTGGTATCATAACTCAAAATCTTGTCGCTTAAACTTTTTGATATTTTTATTAATGTTATACTGATCGCAATATTCTTATTAAATGGAAATCTGGAAGCAACAATAACAGTATAATATGTGTTCGCTCAGAAAACTATTTTCTGTAAAGTGGGTATATACTTTTAATGTTTCCGGTAGCTATACAATTCTAATCTTTTGAATAGTGCACATCCAATATCTCATGTTATACTGATGAGCAAAGCAAGGACTAAAACAGCTGCTTTGCAAGATTTTGACTACATTTTCGTTGCATATAAAATTGTAAAAGTCTTGGCGAGATTCTTACAGTAATAATGCCAGAACACAGTAAAGTGCAGCTCATCACTACCCCGATCATTTTTTACTTTCGGCACACTCAGATCTATGTAGCTAGGGTTGTCTAATAGTCGCTGCCTATATGATCTTCCATATTCACCCATTTTCTTTACAAATAAAAAACACAAAAATAAAGTTAATATGACGATAGGTAACTCATGATTTCTAAACAGTAACAAACAGATAAGAGACAGAAATTTTAAAATAGAGACAGCAAGACATAAAAACAGATAAAGTAAAAAAAATTAAGAAAATGGAAACACATGAAAAAAATAATGCCAGGAAAAAAGCAGTTTTTATGTTTCGTTTGACACTATCCACCGATAAGTGAAGAGGTCAGAAAAGAGAATTTAGTATATCTGTTACATGCAGGAGACGTACTACCTACCCTACAAAGCAACTAGAAAAGCAGTAGAAAATGTAAGAAGAAAAAGAGATAGTATTTCTAAAAAACTATTATTTTGTATTACCAATTCACACAAAATCACAAAGTACAGTCCATTGCAAAATATTAACACTCCCAAATCAATACTAGGAAATGTACGAGTATTATTTCTGTCTGGGCAAACTTTCCAAACTTTTCCACGAAAAATCCCGGACATGCTGGACAAAACACAGCGTACAAAATAACTTCTGCAGGCAAAACTATCACAATATGCAACATATAGACATTCGTTTTCATTTATCTGCTCTAAAATACGAGTTGTTTATCTGTTTTGCCGCTTGAAAGAAAATAAAAATGTAGCATAGTGAAAAGTTGGTTTTCAGATTTGTGTGTATAGCGTGCAGCAGATTTGGACACTTTATTTAAATCATATAAGTTATATTTACCAAAAACTATAAAATACTTATAATTATTTCATCATCACTTTTTGGCTCTTTAGTGGGCTAAGAATAGAATATCAGACTGTTCTATCTTTATATACCGATATCTTTTTTTCGTCACAATAAAAACATCGCCATACACTCAAAGGTTCTTTTGCTCAATGCCCACCGGTCCCGTCTTTGAAAATCTGCTGGCATCAATATTCGCTGTAGGTGATTCACAGAGAAACATAATTTCGTACACCACTTGAGTACATAGTTGGCGCAGTTGGTTGAGGCGGCTGTCTCTCGAGTGGGAGGTGCCAGGTTCAAACCCCGGCGGTGGCGATGTATTCCACACTTTGCGATACAGACTTTTAGCCTAGTGCAAGGTGTGCAGGAGTGTGTATACAAGCCCAGATCCTTTTTTATAGCAAAAAAAGTCACCATAGACCTACAACGTGTAGCCACGATGATATTCGTGTTTTAAGACTTCTGAGTCGATACGTACATAATAATATATTGTATTCTTCTTTTCTCCTCAACCAACTGGATTGGGGATTGTAATCTGCCTTAAATATACATACTATATTTGGCTAGAATTATTCACGTTAGTTTATTAATATAAGTAAAATCTAACAACTTTTAATTAAAACCGGCGGTACATTTTATTTCCAATATGTTTTTATGCCGTAGGGATGAATTCAAACCGAACTTTTTTCTTCGAAAGCTTTTATACATACTGCACCATAACAAACACAAAAAAACTTTATTTTGTAATAAACTAAATATGTTTCCCGATACTGGATAGAGAAAAAAGGGAATACTGCCTAACAAAAGGAAATGAATACAAAACGGTATTTTTTTAGAAATTTCAGAATTTCCTGACTCTCCATCTGCCAAACTATTTGTCTTATTTAAAAGTGTAATAAATTTTACGATTCTTCACTAATCTATCAAAAAATATAGATACGCAACCCGTAAGGTCATTAACAAATTTCGACCTCCTTTTTTCGAACAAAATAGAAGGACATTTTGTGGTACAGTTTATAAATCACAAATTAATTTTATTATACTCATTTTATAGAAAATTTATTTCGCTTTAAATGCAATTTAATAGATTTACGCTACATTGCTTGGTTTAGAAGTAATTTAACAAAAAGTGACGGCATGTATGAACTTATTTTTTATATACCATTTTTAATCAATTCTACCTCACTTAGTATTTAAATTAGATAAATTATTTTTCAAATGTAATATAGAGAAATTATTCTAGATAAATTGTGAGATAAATATTTTTTTCCTAACACTTACCGTTTAGGAAATATTTTAATAAAATCAATGAATGTAAAAAAAATACTCTTTTCGATATAAAATATTAGGCAGTGGCGTAACAGTATTAAAAATCAGATTTTAATTGAAAAAAGTATACATCAATAAAATGAAATCGTAAAATTTAAATTATCTTACTTTTAACATATCTAAATCTATCATTTAATAAATTTCTTTATTTCCCCCGTCTTTCTTTAAACACCTGTGCGTCCTGAACTGTGTGCCGTAGGTCTAAACTTTTAATCACAAGTTTGAGAAAATTGACCCACAATTAAATACTTTTACTGAAATATTACCGTAAATACCTGAGTTTGGGAGTTATTCAACAACAAAAGTGAAAAATACGAATATTTCAATTTGTTCCGAAAATTAATATGTACTTGACAGTGTCTGTATCACAATAATTTTTGAGGTATAAAGAAGTATTTATGCTCAAACGACGCAGAATATTATGTACTTTAATTTATAGAAAGACACGATTTTCCTAGAAAGCATAGTTTAGAAGTTATTACTGAAAAACTGAAAAAAGTACATTATTTTTTCGGTTTATGGGTCACCCTGTACTTAGCACAAGCGGAAAATTGGTGCAAACTTCAAGAAACCTTATTTGCATGTTAATGAAGGGAATCAAATAGTTTCCAGCTTTCCGACAATTATCTACGCTATACCCCCTTTTTTAATGTTAAAACACCGGTCTAATAACTACGCTTGGCTTTCCTCAATGCACGGTAGAGTGAACATAATGCACAGTTATTGTTTTGATTGAATTTTATCATCCATTATGGTTTGCAAATATTGTCCAGTCAATGCAGGAACAACATGGAATATACGAGTACTAATATTAAGGGCTTGGCACCACGAATGACGTCACAGTAATCAACCACGGCATTAAGGTTCAAAATCGCGTGAACAATCGCACGATAAAATGGTAAAAATAGCGTTTTTTTCCATTTTCTGGGGTTAATTTTGAGTCTATCAAAAAACTTTCACGGTTATTCCCTAGATTTTAATACATGTTAACAGTACAGAAAAAAAATTTACTCCGCGACATTCGGGAAACGAGTTTCCGTGTTTCGGAAAAAAACTATAGAGGTTTTTTCCAATTTTTTTTTAAGAAATCTATACAAGAAACAAAAAATCTTTTACGTTTATTCCCTAGATAAAGGTTTAATGCATCTACCCTATTTTGTTCCAAAGCATATTTAGTAACGGTTGTCAAGATATAAGGTCTCCCGTTTTTAGAAATTTTTGAAATGTCGGTATGCATACTCTTAAAGCGATATCCTCACCATAACCTTAATGACATTTTATTGAAACAAACTACATGTACACACTCTTCATGTACTATTTATATTATTAATCTTCTTCTTCATGTGCCTTATCAGACCCCCTGACGTTGCCAATCACTCTGGCAAATATTCTTGCTAAAAGTCTTGCTAACTCGGAACAGCTCTTCCAAACGCTTTATTCCGGTCCAGCGTTTTATGTCTCGTAGCCAAGACGTTTGCTTTCTACCAGGACCACTTTGACCCTTCGATCTTTCCCATCAGTATTTGATAATGATTTATATATTTAAAGCAAGCTCAAAATTGCTTCTCTGAAGTCTGAATGACTCCAAGACTGTAAAAACTATTTGCTGAATATAAGACCGCAAAATTCTCGCAGTACCTAAATTACTGTGTCTCATTTTCTTTCTTTCTCTTTTCTAAACATTTCCAACCTTTCTGTAACCTGATGTTTTTCAGTGCATATTTTTCTAATAATTGTATTTTTCTTCTTTTTTCAGGTAAGTACCAGACCTCGAATGATACAAATTTGTTATTCTCTACCCTAAAAGGCAGTAACGAAAAGGTAACAAATATTTCAAATTAAAACAAGAATTGGTGTTTCTTACCAAGCTCAGCAAAGTAATATTTAAACCAATACTGTATCACTTTCCAAGGACAGATATGTACATAAATTATTAGAGTAAGCCCTGTGCCTTAGCATGTAGCTGATGAATCCTTTTCATGATGAACATCTCGAAGAAAGTGTTTTTGTATAATAATTTTATACTAAAGCTCTTAAATACACTTCGCTCGTCTGAGTGCACGGACGCTGTTAATTTTCTACATAGTTTATTGTCTATAATCAAAAAGGGATACCAACATTCTCACATCCACGTCTATACGACATGTCTAATGTATTGTGATGTAACGCACAAGGCACTCTGAGCTCCATTACCTAATAAACCTGGAATTTATCGATATTGTCGTCTAATGAAACTGCTGTAATTTATTGCCAGACAATGTTAAAGATATTCCATAGAATATATTGTATTTGTACGAGTAACGATGCTCGAGTAATATTGGGTGATTTACAATAATATTTTCAGATTTATATGTTATTAGGTACTTATCTTCTCTACTTATCATTTGGCTATTGCTATGGAGTAGGTGTTTTAACTTTCGCCGGACAAAATCTACCCAGCACATGAATGCTGGGTAGATTTATGGAATGTATGAACAATGAACATGGCACACCTCTATAGTAGGTATCTTTTGGACAAACCATTATATTCCCTTGAGAGAACTTCTGAATTTGTCACCATTTACATCCGTGACATTTTTAGCATAGCTTTCAGCTCCGCAGATCCAGCTTGTTCCATCCTCGTTATAAAACAGTTCTTCCTTCACGACACAAGCTTTTTCTTTCCTGTGAAGATTACAGGAAAGTAAAAATTCTAAGTAATTAAGATTTCAACCAAACCAACGGCACATACTTGAAGTCTATTTTATCCTGACTAGTGTAATTCAAGGGCTCTCGTCTTCATAGTCGCAAGGAATAAATGTCACTACGTGGATTTAAAACTATATACGAAATAGTTTTTAACTTTTTACCTTTTTGTTCAGGAAAGTAATTAGTTTGCAAACACAAACCCAGATCCTTAAAAAACGAAAAAATATTATTTTATTTTATTAATCTTACGAGTACAAACAGTTTTTTCAAGAAGCATAAACAATTAACATCAGCAACAAATACACCAGCGAAGACTCAAGGATTACCAAATTATCCGTGTCACAAAAGCAATTCATTTTTAAAGGAAAATTAAGATAAAAATCACATTATAGAGAAACACACAATAAACCTAGTCAGTTACTAAACTAGTCAGTTAACAATAATAATTTGGAATAGTCGATATTAAAAATTCAATAGACAATCACATACAAATTCGACAAATATAACAAAGAAAATGACTTATGGTTTGATTAGTAGTAATCACATCACCCAGTAGGAAGTGATATGGCTCAATTTTTCATTCTCTCAAACTCTGGTTCAATCGTTGACATCGTTGCATATAAGATTCGTTAGATTATAAAATAATTTTTCAAATAACATCTGTTATCAATGACCCGCGTATAATGTTAAATCTGTGCTGACACTTTATGAAAGAAAATAAAATAGGAAACACTTCTGATGAAAGACGTTTTTTTGAAAAGGATTTTTCGACAAAAAATCGACGTCATTATTTGTCGTCAGATATGTCGTCGCGATGCCTTCTTATTATTATCTTGACAAAGACGGGAGGCTTGAAAATATTTATGAAGTGTAATGACATAAAGATATATATTTTTTCTTTTTTTCTTTTCAATATTGACTATAAAGAAGAGAAAATGGAAGATATTTTCATTGGATGGAATAACGATTGTATAGATCAACCACAATGTTATTACTTTTTTTAACTCGTAATTAGTTAAATGTATTTAAGCTCACTAAAAATTTTCTGAAGCAGATCTTGTGTCTGGAGATGCCCAGATAACTAAATGGAATAACTAAGAAAGTTTAATAGGGGGTTAAGGATTATTTTATACTTATCAGTCGCGGTTAGAAGATAGACTCGCATAGCTCAAGATAGAGGAAAATGGAAGCAAATGGAAGAGGCCTATATGCAGAGTGGAGTGGCTGAAGGAAGAA
The DNA here is from genome assembly GCA_963576895.1 of Ceraclea dissimilis. Taxonomy (NCBI): domain Eukaryota; kingdom Metazoa; phylum Arthropoda; class Insecta; order Trichoptera; family Leptoceridae; genus Ceraclea; species Ceraclea dissimilis. The sequence continues at coordinate 7,284,218 of OY756375.1, forward strand.
GAAGATATAAAACCATGGGTGCATTCTCAAATTAGAGAACACCAAGCAAAATTTTGCAATTATTGTCACTCCAATCAGTCTTATTTATTACAATTTGTGCAAAATCGCAAGAGTGGGAGCCCTCGGCCTAACATCCGCTGGCGAGTCATAAAACAACCTAAATCCTTTATAGAACAGACAGAATTACTAGTTACTACTTACGAGGAGTGATATTTATTTTTATTTATTTATTTAAACTTAAAGTAAACAACAAACACATATAAATATACAAAATGGACATAGTACAGATTATAAAACGTTGTTCACTAGGGCGAACTTATCGCAGAACTGCGATTTCTTCCAGTTAACCCCAAGTCATCAAGTTCCGTTTGTGCTTTTAAGTAAGCACGAAATACGAATGAAAAAGATCTGCACATCGCGAGATTGCGCAACTCTTCCAACATAACCTCTGTTCTTTATATTCACAATTCATTGTTTGTTTCTTTACATAATGCGATTTATAAACATCTTTTATTCTTTACACAAGCTTCTCACTTTTTTCTTTCTGTAAGAACTCTCATCTTTCTTTTGATTTCTTTGTTCGTGTGGTAGGAACTGTAAGTAGGTTCTCGATTTTTAAGTCGAAATGCTTTACTATAGGTACTCAAGTGTTAGTATTTTAACAGAACAGATCCATACTCAAGACATGGTACGATGGAACAGAATGAGGGGATTATAGGAGGATCGTGTCGATAGAATGGGCAGTTATAGAATCCTATATACTATGGGACCCACGAAATCCCAGCGGGTCGCCGTCTGCTCGAAAGACCACCAAAGATATTGAAGAAAAGTTGTAACTCTCAGGAGTAACTAACTAACATCTTAGGAGTAACCCTATAACCGATAACTTATCAAGAGGTTTAAAAGGCGAAGAAGAAAAAGAATGTCTTTACTTAATTAGAGAGTCCCAAATAATATGCGACAATATAATACCAAAAACAATCCTGCTGCTGTCATAAACTACTTCTCATAAAATATATCGTGAAATGTTTAGAATGCAATATCAACAATGGGATTCGAATCCATGATCGCTCGTTTCGGAGACAGTAGTCCAACTGATCGACTATCGATATTTACGTATTCAATATTTCAACATTTTGATTATTCGTAAAAATTGGCAATTAGCAATAAATCCACCCTTTGATATTTCTATATGTACGAGATTTATTTTTTTGTGTATTACCAGCGAAAATAACATTTTCCCTTGAATTCATCCAAACTACCTACATAACCACAAATGTATTTTTAGAATATTAATGTAAAGACTTTTTCTCGCTTTAACATCTCATACTGCCATAAAAATACAACCAAACTCAGATAGTTGGCTAGATCTAGTAAAGTTAGAAGCGCCCTTATCGTGAAACTGCTTTTTTCGGAGATGATCAACAATCGTAAAAATTTAACGATCCCTACTACCGGCCCTGTACGTTAACCTTATCATCCCTACTATATCTATCTATGTTTTATTATTGTATAAGAACTCCAGCACTTCACTTCACGTTCACATGGATGGAGAAATAGCGTATAGCATTGTTGGAAAATCTTTTGTTCCATCATCTAACCCTCTTAAGGGCCATTGAGTGTTCGTATTTGTGTCTATAATACGGATGTACGCCATCTATACGAGTTCGCCGCAATCAATATCGCACAATAAGGATACAAGTCTGTCTTAACTCCTTCTCTGCCACTGATCTTTTAAGAGGTTAACTCCATACCTTCTCTGTATGTAGGCAAGTGGGCGGGTACTTATATTTGTTCCAGAACTCTTGGTCGTGGTTAGCTTCGCGTATTATATTTCAGACTAGCATTTATTCCCGACATAATCCAGGCTCATATAGACGATCAAATATAAGGATTTATTAAAAAAATGTCTTAGATGAGAAACAGTGTAGTCGCGCCCTTTCAAGGAAGATATTTATTTATATATATTTTTTTTATATATTTCTACTGTTTGTACCAGGCGCGAAGCTACCTAAGAACACGATTCCCATCGAGTTACATTTTGGATAAAATGATAGGTATAATAGTGTCTAATCTGACGTAATCCAATAAGAAATGTAGGCCCTAGTTTCCCTTCTGCAGAAATCCACCTTTGGCAACTGGTATGTACCTACCATTGTTTTTTTTTTAGTTGTAAACTTTTCAAAGGCTTTGTGGCCGTTAAAGCGATAAATAAATAAATATATAATCCAGTTTTATCCATATATAAAATGTACAATACTTTGCTATATTTATGTAGTTTCTAATTTATATTAGTGTCTCCCAAGATCAAGATTTACCTGCCTATTTTAAAATAAGTTAATTATTAATACAACAATGAGATTTAAGATAAGATATACGAATATTTGAACTCAGATTTATTTACAATACGAATTAATATTATTCAGGCGTTTTGTATTTGTAAATTTCAAGCAGAGTAAATATTAGTAATACCTATAAGTACTATACCAAAATGTCTTAGGAGTACAAGCATATGTCTTGAAAACCTTAATTCTAAAATCCGTACAAAATCATCGTTAGTAAACTCTTAAGGTCGTTATACTATGTTGTATTATGGAAATATTATGTGCTTATCTTAGCATACATCAACATAAGTAAACCAATATACAAGAAAGCAAAGGTAATGCTTTAAGTACGCACGTCATTCTCAATGTTTGAATAACTCAATTTGCTTTCAAAATTAAGAGATCCTTGAAAATTGAAAATTTATTGTACTTTCTTACTTCCAATGTTCATACAACTCTCGTAGAGTTTTAGCTTTACTGCCAGTGACCCCTAATATTTAAGACAAAGTCCAAAAACGATCCAAAAACTCACGCTAGATTTTACGAAGTACCGTTTGAGAGAGTCCTTTCTATCGTATGTACTCACGTGAGTTTCGAGTGAGATTGTTTATGAAAGGAGATTTAAGAGTTAGATAGTTTAAAAAAGTATGTACGTAAGTGCAAACTACTGTTTTTTATAAAGCAAACGTTGAGTGACTTGAGTTACCAAGTACTATTCATGATGCCAAATGACATGATTTTGAGATTATGAATTTCGATATATCTAACATAAGTAGCTTCGATTAATCATTAATGTTTTCTTCTTCTTCCGCTTATGTTAGATCTGGGATCTGTTTGTATCGGCGTTTGTCGCTCCTTCTTAGGATGTGAAAGACCAGCTATCTCTCCATCTTTTTGGTGGTCTTCCTGGCAGCCTTTGACCTATGGGGATTTCATTTGCAGCAACGTGGGCGAGTCTTGTTCCATCCATTGTGTTAACATGGTCTCGCCAGAACCGCCTCCTTTTCCGGCTCCACCGCAGAAATGAAAACTCTCAGATCCATAGCCGATAGAACCCTCAGAGACAGAATTAGAAACTCTGTCATAAGAGAAACTTGAGAAACACATTAATGTCACAAATATTGAAAATTCTTTTATGGAGAATATTGCTACTTTGTATAAGCCAAACTTTTAGTTTTTGTCAATCATCCACGCATACCTTATTCGGTTTCCGTTTTACCTTCAACTCACCAACTTTACAAGCACGTGTATCCACTTATTTCCAGAGTTTTTGTCAATTGATAATATGGAAATTAAGATGGCTTACTTACTTTCATTCTTTTTCAACAATGTCAAAGGAAATCGTTCGCCTGAGAGTTTATCAGAAAATTTGTAACTTATTGTGACTACATATATTAAACGGAGCATGAAAAACTTTTTTCTCTATTATTTTCAAGTATAGCCACCAATATCTTCCTATATGAGTTTTTTCAGCTATATTCAATACGAATTTACTTTTCGGAGATATTTTTCAGCGAAATGTGCATGACTGCTTCTGATTTTCGGGCAAACCATGTGTTGTTTTATTTTCTTCGACATTTCGATTGACTCTTGGTGCTGTCTTTTTCTTTAAAGTATCGAAACTTCGACCAAAACAATACCACACACGATTCGACTCAAAAATCTGAAGCAGTCATCTTAAGTTTTCACCGAAAATCTTCAACAAAAACCACTTTTAATATAATTTATTAGTACTCGTGGAATTAATTAAAGGTCTGCCTAAGGGCAGTCCTGATAACATCGATAATAACTAAATTCTAGATTGACGAAGATTCAGTCGTCACTAATTATGAACACGTATTATGTCAGTACTTTTCTACACCAATCATAAAACTATTTCGCTGTCGATGGGAAAGTCGGGCCCTTCTTAGGAAAAGAAAGAGAAACTTGGATAAAACTTTTGACATGTCTATTATCTTAAGTCCCTGGGTTGTAGTGCGTAGCAGGGAGCGGCTAATTCAATAAAAAAGAAGGAGAAAGTTTTTAGAAAGTACGGAACGCTGGGCAACGCGCTGCCTATTGCATTTGACGCTCATATGATTGATCTAAAAACTGCGATAACTTCTTTTAATACGAGTAGAATCTCTCTCTCACTATAAGTTCTTGCAAGTTTTTGAAGTATGAGTGTTAAAAGAAAATATCTTAGCAAAATAAATATAAATCGGGCACAAAACGGGCAGATGAAAAATATTTATTTATTTATCGTATGGTCAATAATGGTGCATCACATCAATTTACAATAATAGAGCTCATGTTTGATTGTCAGAAATTAAAAATTAAAAGTATTATTTCTCAAATATTCGGTATAAAAATTAAAAGTATTGTTTCTCAAATATTCGGTCGCCGATTCGTTTAGTGTGAAGAAATCCTCCGGGTTTCCTCCATACGCTGTGAGACAACACTCCGACACAACATGGCTCACGGTCTGCCTCTCCAAAGAAAACAAATAAAGATGGTATGATGCCATATAATATTGACAATTAATTGATTACAAAAGGTAATATATTTGATATTATTCAAGAGAAATTATGTAAAGCTGTATCAATATTTGGTAAATTAACTGGACATAAACAATACTATTCAGAAAAATTATTGTTAGTTTCAATCAAATTATTATTATTGTAATTAATTGGTTTAGATCTATAACGTTTTATGATTTAGAGATCGCCATTTGTAATAAACTTTACGATGGGAAATAATGTTTTAAAAGCTCTATATTATAAGCCCTCATGTACGAAGGCTGTTATATAAATTTACTTTTAAAGTTGATGTAAAGTTATGATTTTTAATAGCTTAATATAAACCAAGACGCTTCAGCTCGCCATTATAAAGTCAATTACATAATTTCAAGCCACCCTTTAGGGATGAATCTTTTATTAAAATTCATCGATGAACGTGCGTACCTTAAATAGGGCGGTAATGATATTTTTTTTTATACTGTATCTTCTGTCTTGTCTTTATATGTTGCTGTCTGTGTGTGTGCCATGTATAAATCCCACATAAATATTTTAGTTCGTTTGTTTATATCACCACTTCCCATTTAATATCATTTCTCTCATGGGTTTCCATGGATGCAATTTTTTTCCATAGAAATACTACTAATCCAGCGTACAACATATTTGAAACAGAGAGTACTTTGTGTCCAATTTCCACAATTTCCAGTTAATTCATTCCGGGGTAATCTTTTATATGAAATGGTTTTGTGCATTCATTTATTGAGTGCATTTAGTAAACATTCTCAAAATACACATAGGATATAAAAAGTTTAATAATTTGTAGTCTTGAATGAGATATTTCTTTAGACAAAACATCAAAATTCAAGGTTTTTCAAGAAAATCTCCACCATTAGTTGTGTTAGTCCAAATGTCACTTTTTAAAATGATAAGTTGTTTTTAAACTAATGAGAGGTGGTATTATCATTATTTGCAATGTAAAAGGTAAAATAGGCTTTTATTTACGTTTTGTAAATGAAATTTTGCCATTTGCCAAATTAAAATTTACGACAAGAGCAAATTATTCATATTGTCTTTTTGTCATACCAATATTTCATATATTTTCTCTGTTGCACAGATGTCATATTCTCTAGATGGGTGCAGTATTTTTTCTCTATCTGACATAGATTATATTGCTTCCGAATATTTGTTAATCGATGTTCTACAATTATTAAAATCTTATGCAAAGTTGCTACACCACAAAAAATTGCCATACCACAAAAAATAAATATATTGTAAGTAGGTAGGTACCTGCTGTAAATATTTTAGTTCGTCCCAATGTTTCTAACATTTTCACCATATCCTTTATAGACTCTAAACCGTTCATCCGATTGAGATGAAACTTTGGGAAATTGTTGTGCTTGCCCCAAGGAGTGTTCTAATGGGGGTAGGGGATACAATGAGGGGGGCACAAAGGGGGGGGGGGGGCAAGAAAAAAAACTTTTTTTTTTCAAATATATATAACTTTTAGTGTCGAAAAGATGAATGGTAACTCTACCGACATCCGGAGGAATAAGGAGGGGGGGGATTGGGGGGCTGGGAGGGTCGGGATGAAAAAAGTGATATTAGTGTCGAATCCATAGTTTTCCACCTCAGTAAGATGAATAGTCACCCTCCCGACATCCGCAGGAATAAGGGGAGGGAGTTAGGGGGGGCTAGGGGGGGTCGGAATGAAAAAAGTGATATTAGTGTCGAATCCATAGTTTTCCGCCTCAATAAGATGAATAGTAACCCTCCCGACATCCGCAGGAATAAGGGGGGCTAGAGGGGGGGGGGGGTCTGAATGAAAAAAGTGATATTAGTGTCGAATCCATAGTTTTTCACCTCAATAAGATGAATAGTCACCCTCCCGACATCCGCAGGAATAAGGGGAGGGAGTTAGGGGGGCTAGGGGGGGTCGGAATGAAAAAAGTGATATTGGTGTCGAATCCATAGTTTTCCACCTCAATAAGATGAATAGTCACCCTCCTGACATCCGCAGGAATAAGGGGAGGGAGTTAGGGGGGCTAGGGGGGGTCGGAATGAAAAAAGTGATATTGGTGTCGAATCCATAGTTTTCCACTTCAATAATATGAATAGTCACCCTCCCGACATCCGCAGGAATAAGGGGAGGGAGTTAGGGGGAATGGGGGGGGGGCGGAATGAAGAAGTGATATTGGTGTCGAATCCTTAGTTTTCCAACTCAATAAGATGAATAGTCACCCTCCCGACATCCGCAGGAATAAGGGGAGGGAGTTAGGGGGGGCTAGGGGGGGTCGGAATGAAAAAAGTGATATTAGTGTCGAATCCATAGTTTTCCGCCTCAATAAGATGAATAGTCACCCTCCCGACATCCGCAGGAATAAGGGGAGGGAGTTAGGGGGCTGGGGGAGGGGGTCAAATTGAAAAAAAAAATTATGCAGACCCCCCAAAACTGTTGTGAGTTTTAGTGCGGCTCTGCAGTACTTTAACTAAACATGATGGTACCACTGATTTTGGGTTCCACTGCCGACCTACTTCACCATCCATACACAAATTTTGCCGTTGCGAAGCACGGGTAATACAGCTAGTAAATAAATAAATAACAAACTTTATTTCTAGATATCATAGAAACGTATTAAAATATATTTGATAGTATTGAAGACTTACTAAATAGGGAAAAATATCTCACAATATGGAATAAATTTCTCTCAATTCTATTATGGATCCTTAAACATCCATAGATAACCAATTATTCTCGAGAAAAATTCACCGTAATGCGATAAACTATCGACGGTAATCAGTAATGTGTTTTCCCAGGTGAAATAATAATATTACTACGTATGTTTATTACCTACTTTTCCTGATGTTGTTTTTTAAAAGAAAATATTTTGCTCCAAATAAAGAAACCTACAGATTAATTATCTACTGTACTGAATTCTTCATAACAAATTTCCGATTTTCAATTCCAAAATATCTGCTGTGAGATTTCATAAAATCAACGATATTATCTCTTTGCTACATAATAATATTCGATGCATCACGACATCGATACCACAGTCCCATTTCCATATTGCGAGACAGCGGGTCTGTTTCCTCCTCCTATCTATCCTAATACAATATAAGAGATGAAGTTTCAAAAGTTTAGACCATACTTACATTTATGGTACTTAGGTACAACTAAGTTTTTCAACTTTATCCTGCCATCACTATGATGAACGTCTTCTTCTTCTTTCAGCCATCTCTCCACTGCTGTGTATAGGCCTCTTCCATTAGCTTCCATTTTCCTCTATCTTGAGCTTTGCGAGTCCATCTTCTACCCGCAACTGGGATAATAATTATCGTCGGCCCATCTTTTCTGTGGCTGAACTACTCCTCTCTTTTTGTCCCACTCTCTCCATTTTATAACTCTGGAAGTCCATTGCTCTGTCTCCTGTCTGGCAACATGACCCACCCACTGCCATTTTTGTTTAGCAACCCGGTCCATGACGTCTACGACTTTTGTTCTGCGCCTTATTTCCTCATTCCTTATTTTATCTTTCAGGCACACGCCTAACATTTGTCTTTCCATGGACCTTTGTGCACATTTTAGTTTGTGTACTGTATTGGTAGTGAGTGTAATAGTCTCTAGGCCGTAGGTGATGACAGGTAGGATACATGATTCATATTTTTCTTTTTAGATTAATGGGTATGTCTTTGTTTTTTTTTAGTACATGCTTCAACTTTTCAAAGGCTTCCTATCCTAATCCTATTCTCCTGGGAAAAATTGTACAATTACTACAACTTTCCTCAATCTGGCATTCGTGATTATAGACAGTTATTTTGGATGTCAGTATCAAGTATGTTGAAGCGAGTCTGCTGAAGTCAATATTGCACTAATTACAGAGACACACACCCTAATGAACCTTGCATGAAATTCTAGAAGACACGATCCGAATGTAACTTTCACCAGATTCATGTATCTACCTACACGTGAATATATTTTATTAAACAGAAATGTTTATCTGTTAAGTTTATCTAGAGCTTCGAATCTCTGCTTCCGTTTCAGCTGATAAATGTTGCCCTCAAATTTTACGGGGGATGAGTTGCTTAAATGCCTGGTCTTGAGTAAAAATTTCGGTGATGACGATATTTATATTTATCGTATGGTCAAAAGAAGTATATCACATTCCTCAAAGGAAAAGGTTGGGCATTGGGCAATGATAAATTTCGCAAGCAAGCTTGGTCGTCAGAAATTAAATTGAACGTTCTTTATATATTCAGTCGCTGGCTCATTCAAGTATAGGAAGTCATCAAAGGTCCCTTCAGAAGTCATCAAAGGACAAATAATAATTAGAGCTCACTCAAGAGTTAAGGTACCGTTTCTCAGCCCAGGCCAATGCGGTAGAAGAAAATATATGTAAATGTAGAAAGCATTTGTGGTGTTATATAGAAAGCATCCATAAATTATTGGGTTAAAAATATAAAAGTGTCGATTTATCTCCCCCAAAATTCATCTCGTAGCGTATTATATAATTATGCAGAGAATCCCTTCCACAATATTATTATACATAAATTATTGCTACATATTACAGTACATAGGTATTATTATAGATAGGAATGTTTTGAAATCTATTGAAACGTGAACATGCAAATGGGATTGTGTGCAGTTTACATTAGGTAATCTCCCGGCACGTGTACAATGTACATAGTACCATGGGCATTGTCAGGGAGGGGCAGCTGCCCCCCTAGAGATTCATTATCATCATCTTTGGCGCTACATCCCGGGGTGGGACTTGGCCTCCACAAGGAGCTTTCGCCACTCTGCCCTATTGGCAGCCACGCTCCTCCAGTTGACTGTGCGTTGAGGTCCCTTTTAACACAGTCCATCCACCTCAACTTGGGCTTCCTCTTCTACGTCTCCCCTCTGATCTTCTACGTCTCCCCCTAGAGATTGGAATAGGTATATTTTTGTTCATACAAAAAGATAAAACTTAACAAAAATCACATTATTACCACACGTTTTCTCACCATAACATAAGTTTTCAAGAAAATCCATCAAAATACAGTTATTTCATAAAATTTCATTTTGGATTCTTTTTTATATAAGACATATTTTATAGATATTATTGTGCAAAAAATTGTACACGTTTTCACATAAACCAAGCCACATTGCGACCTTCTTCACTATGTCTCAAAAAAAAAATCACATTATCACCACACGTTTTCTCACCATATCATAAGTTTTCAAGAAAATCCATCAAAATACAGTTATTTCATAAAATTTAATTTTTGATTATTTTTTATTAAAGACATATTTTGTAGATGTGCAAAAAATTGTACACGTTTTCACATAATCCAAGCCACATAGCGACCTTCTTCACTATGTCTAAAAAAAAAATTGGCCTGCGGAGCTATTAAGCTTTTTTTAGATTTATCGAATTTTATTTTTCTTTTCGCCCCCCCCCCCTTCCTAGCTCCAAGGCTGGCGACGCCCATGCATAGTACAAATATTACACAGTCTGTAGGTAGATATAAACATGATACTTACAGGTACACCAACTATATAATTATATGCAGTATAATTATATTGTAATGGTATTCCACAAATGTTCAACGCGAATGGCTTTATCTACTGAGAATTTATTTGTTTACAAACGTTAAAATGCATAATATTGTGTTATCTTACTTACAAAATGAAACGTATGAAAAAAAAGGATTTGTGAATATGTTTTCTCAAATACTTTTCTACCCACATCACAATATCACGGATGCATTCTGTTGTGTAAGTAAAATACACCCCGGAATGGAATCCCGTCGTACTGATTGAACCATCAACCACGTATTTAAGTATTTTTGGACGAGGAACCGCAGATAATGGGCCCGCCAAATCATTTGTGTTGTCTAAAAACTTATAATGATTATACGATTAGTTTCCAAACGGTTCATTGAAAGTTCCTGAATTACATTCTCAGGCATATTATTCCACTGATTCATCACTCCACTACAAAGGAACTTACTCTAAGCAGGTTGATGTCCGGTCCATTCGAAAACCTCAAGATGGGCTTATTAGAATTCTAGCTTCTACTATTCTAGTTCTAATTCTAATTCTAGTCTAGACTCTACATTCTAAGAAAATTAAATCTAACTGAAATAATTTTCACAGTGTTAAGCGTTTGATCCAAGTGAAAGCTTAAAAAAATACACAGATCCTCTGGGAAACCTCCTAGTCTTATTATAAATACACCGTATAAAAGTATACTGGATGAAATAACAAAGAAAAGCTCCTGAACCTTTTACAGACAAACTTAGATAAAGGGATAAAAGTCTCAGCTACGATAATAATAGTAATCAGGGTTACGACATAGTATGTGGTTCTGTGTTGTGTTTTGTTTTACTACCAAAGTAGTGAGGATGAGTATGTTTTTATATGGTTTTAGAATCCTGCTTTTTATTTTGATTACATTACATCCTCCACAAAAGTTTATTTGTCTCGGTAAATAAGACTAAATTAACGTAATATGTAGTCCTTCTTTTGTATGCATAGCTACTACTATTGGCAGCTAGATTATGGAATAACCTTCCACTTCCTATCAGACTAGCTCCAATTTTTTTTTTTTCAAAAGTAAACTGAGGCGCATTTCCTTAAATAATCCATCTAACTGATAATCCCGTGGTTCCTTTCTTGTCCTTTATCCCATCCACTTATTTATTTATATATGTATTTTTATGTAGCTATAAGTAGGTACTGTGTGTATTATTATTTATATTTATTTACATGTTTCTTCTTTTTCGTACACTTGCATGTATGTATTGTGTATATCAAATGGATGTAACAAGTGGTTGGTCGGCAGACATTGCCTACGGCAATAAACCCGCCATTTAAAGAAATTATTTTTTTTCAATAAAGATTTTATTTATTTATTTATTTATTGTACGAGTTATCTAAGAGTTATAGCTCTGCATCAATATTCTCCAAATAGCCTACTGCTCTTGGCGTCATCTTGTAGATTTCTCCATGAAACCCTATAAACTTATTGTCAGGACACCGTAAACAGTCTTGATCTGGGCACATTCACAAAGAGGGTGGTTCCTCTTGCCCCATTTATGGAGCAAGTACCGCATCTATCGTTACCAGCTTGGATCCTATTTGAGATCAAATAAAAAAATATATAATAAGATGAATCATCTGTCAGGCGTGTACAGCGAATTATAAGCTGAATTTCTATTGTCACTTTAGAGTATGTAGCAAACTCCAAATTCATCGAGATTTGAGTCCAGGATACTCTACCAATATTTCACCGCTGCCACTTTATCACTGCATCGTAATATAAACATCTATCATGACAGATCTCGAATAAATACATTTCACCTAAAGAAGATTTATTTTTAGCTCTTGTCGATGATAACATTCTTAATTACCTTGTAAAATGATAGTACCTACTTCATTGTTTTCTAGATATCATATTCCAAGCTATGTAACGTTTCACTTCTACGCTTCTACGTAAGTAAGTATAGTACGTAGCTCCTTTTGTGTAGATACTTATACTGTTTAGTAAGCGACCCACGGCTTTTCTCAATTTGTATGGAAATTTCGCCATTTTCGCGTGATATCTCGGTTAGCGTTGATAAATAATTCTTATTCTCTACCTCATTTTACGCGTTGTTATCCTCAAATCTTATGATAAATTGCACAATTTATACCAAATAATAGCCCAAACTGCTAGGAATTATTACTTGCTGTAATAGGTTCGCCAATTAATACTCGCTCGTATTTTATACAATGAATCTTTTTGAATGTGTAATTATAGAAAACCTTTTAAAATTTAATCCTCATTCTTACAAAATATATCTTCTTCCTGTTCTAGTTCTCATGTGGCCCATTGGCCCTTTGTTTAATAGTGGTAAATCTCATGCGAGTCTCGACTCCCAGATGTTTTTCCTTATTTTTGGTGGTCTACCCAGGGGGTCGCCTGCTTTGGGGTTCAGCATGCAGCACAACGGTGAGAGATCCTGGATGGTTCCATGCAATGTGCATACCAGTGTCTCCTTCATTGCCTTCTCCATCCGAAAACATCCTAGACCTCAAACATTTTTGATACTCATTTTGTAAAATCACGTTTAAAGCGAATACTTAGTGATCTCCAAGTTATTTCCAGAGTCTAGAGGAACATCAAAGGGCAACAAAAAGTAGAAGTAGAATATTATCCGAATAAAGCCAAATAAATATTTGAACACTTCGAAGAAAGGTAGACAAGCTTGGACTGTGTAGTAGTAACCGGGGATCAAGCCCGTATCCATCAGCGTAGCAGGCAAGCACATTGCCAATTCGCCGACTACGTCAAAGGGGCGCCCCAAGTCAGGCAATTTATATTAGGTATGTTTTTTATCTTTCAATGAATGTCAATAAATTTGATAGTTAGAAAGATACGTAGAATAAAAAAATAAAATAAAATATATATATGGTGATTGCTTCGTTGAACAGGTGTTACACGTATAAAATAATGATAACTCTAACGAAATTTTTCTACAAGCTCTGTTATGATTAACACAAGGCATGTATCACTCGAAAACGGGTGCTTTGCCTAAAAAAATATACTTTGAACTTTGCTTTAGATGATAAAGCTTAACCAATTTTCATAATACAGCTCCACCCAGTATATTCGACAAATTTTACTGTGATAAAGGTTCCTATTGCATTGTTTTTGACGATCCTGTAACAAGGGCATCAAAGGTTCAAGACAATGTAACCATGTACCGTATACACGATTTGTCATTTCGATGAAACCTCATTATACGTCATATTTCCCTTAAAATAATTACAATAACGTTATATTGTATATCAACATAATGAGTGTATCAGAGACAATGAATTTGTCAATGTTTTGTTCGTGACATATTATTGAATCGAGAGTTTTCAGAGAGGAAGTGAATATATCTACGTAGGTAATTTGTTGTTTGGAATTTTGATTGAATTTCTAAGAAATACATAAATAAGCGCGACGTACTCATACTTTTTCCTATGAAATTTGAACGTTTTTCATGGAAAACCGATATGAATTTTTGTAATGTACCTAATTGACAATCAGGGTTGGATGGTTTATAACTCTTATCATTTTGTTCTGTAGTTTTATCATTGTTATTAGTACCTAACTTGCTTTGTGTGTACTCTCCGACGAAAAGGTTTCAACGTTATAATGCCGAAGAGTGTAATATTTTAATGAAATAAAATAAAATAAAATAGATAATATAAAGACTTCGTCACGAAAAACGATTTTTATTGTCCATTTGGAACTATCAATTTTATCATAAAAATCTGATAAAAACTTGATGATTTGGCATCAAGAAAATAATTGTCAGCAATATTACTACAATAGTGGTATTGAAAATTCTTATCTACAGAATAGTTCTCAACTTGTTCTCCTAAAGCAGGGTGTAGACGGTGAATGTATGTTTTCCTCTTAATCAACATGTTTGTTTGTTCTATAAGGTCGTTTAAATTGAGTCTACTTTGCATAGAATGAATTAACAAAGTATTATATTACTACATCCATAGCTTAAATTAAACTAAAATTATTTCTATGTACCTACACATACAACAAAACTCAACTACGACAAATCAAACAAAATATACCTGGGATCATTCTACATTATTGTTTGTAGGTAAACTGTGCATACACAGGGTGACTATAGAATGTTTCACGACTTTGTAATTTCACTGAAATAAAAAAATATTGAAGGATTATTTATGGTCTATATAGATAGTGCAGGATATACATATTATACTCGTAGAGTCACGTATAATCCTTAGACATTGGGACAAAAAAAAACAGACGTGTCATATCTCCACAAAATATGTGGACATATAACATTGTCCAGATTGTGTGTCGTAAATTCAAGGAGATAGTCCAAGAATGAAAATATTGAAAAAGTTTTGAAGAGACAATAAACTAGAATATTTGTTTTGAAAAAAAAGTCCTACAATATTAAGGTATATCGGCTGTTGGAAAAGTTTTGAACAAACAATAAACTAGAATAGAAGCTTCTCCCGAAAATTCCTACAGTATTTATACCGCCCCCTGCGGGGGCGAGTCATATATTGCACAGGAGCTCACCTAGTGAATATTATTTGTTGTGAACATGCTAGCGAAGAAAAAGGTATTTGTTTGCCTTATTCTTAAATCGTACATATTTTAAAAAGTACAAAAAAGTAGTAATACAATTTATTTTATTTATTTAGGTATATATTTATTCATTTATCTATTTACTTATAACTTGATTAATATACTTATTTATTTTATTTGTTTATTTATTAATATTTATATTATGTTTCTTTCTCTGCTATTTTATTTTTTCTAATTGTATGCTGATCTTTCCATATAGGTATTATATTATTTCACTAATGTTTTTGCATGCATTTCAAATATATAAAAATTGGTAATTCTTTAGCCTTTACTGGTCCACTTGTTGTTGATGTTGTACTGTTTATAATTTTTGTAAGACTGTCTGTGCTCTAGAAAATAAAATAAAATAAAATAATCACCCTGCAGTGCCCTGCACATTGCGTAAACATAATTTATTATTCAACACAGTTTCTCGTTTCTAATCATCCTGTATTCTGAATAAATAAGAAGAGATACATGACTGTAATTAAATTGTATTGTTTGGCTTTTCAAAATGTAGGTACGTAGGTACTCGCTAACTTCCCTTGCTACCTTACTGTATAAAATCAAAACTCACTCTAGTTACTGCAATTATTCTTCAAATGAAACGAAATGATCTGAACATTTCCCACCAGGTGGCACTAGTTTCTGCAACGCTAGGAAAAATTCACGTAGCAGACATAATATGGAGCAATTATATCTGAAATTTTTCCAATATGATAAATATTTTTGAATAAATTTTGTCGTAGATATCGTAGAAAATAAAACAATATCCAGCCGTTAAAAATATGACGCATCTATTTTTTTATTAAATTGTGGTTTAAATGATAGGTTAACAATAGGTTAATACATCGCACTAGGGTTGCCTATTTAAAGCGTGCAGTAACCCCCCCCTGCCCCCCCCCCCGCCCGAAAAGGGCCCCTTCGCGATTTTTCGCATTTCAAAGAAATATGGCAAGAGATAGGAGAAAGTGGTCAATGACGAAAATAATTCTTACTAAATTCTTTACAAAAATCTTCTAGATATACATTTTTTGCACCTTGGGTAGGATTCGAACCTACACCCCACAGTTGTGAAGCAAGGATTCTACACACTAATCCACAAGCCGTCTCAGGCTGACTGTGAGGAAACTCAATTATAAAGGCCAACCTTTTTTATCCACTGCCATATGTTCTATCTATCTACCTGACCAAACTAACAAATTGTACAAAAAAACTTATTCCATTACATAATACTGGTAGAATCCAAGTCCTGTATGTATGTATGTATGTAACGCTGGGCCGTTGACAAACTTTGCAAGTTCTATGAATATGTATGTAAATGCAGCGCACGTTCATGGGTGGCAAAAAAATTTCGTCGAAGTCTCACTTTTTGTGTCGCATGTTTGCAGAATGCAGAGCTTGGTGAAATCAAATAGGCACGTTATAAATAACGGAACTAATATCAGTTTTATACTAGCGCTTTAAATCGGTCGTAAAATATTGGTTAACCAATACGTTCATGTATACATAGAATTAGCGTAATACAAAAGGTTGTGAACTTTGTTTCTTTAAAAGAAATACGTGTTTCATTAAAGTTTGGTACATCATGTAAGAGTATTTAATACAATATAGCATTATACATATGTTCCCACTGACCATAGTTCAAAGAATCATAGATAAATACTACACTCTAATATAATTATAAAACAAAGAAAACTTCCAACGAGAACAATAAAAAATCTCTTGAAATTTCTTTGACGTTCATATAACAAAAGAATGTTTGATGAAAGTTTGGATATTTCATTCCATCGCTTTATGTAGTGTTTTCTTTCTTGTAGTTCCCCATACAACCATCCATTTTATTTAGTTTCGAGGTTAAATTTTTCCCTTTTAACTTTAGTAGGGAAAATAAAAAGGAACCTAGGCTAACCACTTCGAAATTCCACTATAGTATCTCTTGTAGTTTATCCCTTGTAGTATATATCTCTAGTTGGAGAACATACTTATTATTTCTAAAACTCGAATACCTAAGAGAAGGGTTAATATATTTCAGTAAATTCGTTTAAAGGGTAAACTTTTCAGCGTACTTTTTTAATATAAATTCGATTTTCCCTACAACTATTTTGCTTGCGTATTTCTTTTAAATGTTTTATTGCCTTTGTACTTTTTTTGTAAATTTGTCTTCAAGGTTAGTTTTCTGTCGAACGGGAAACTATGTAACTCCCAACTATGAGAAAGTACCGCCATTCGAATACAGTCATCTTTCTTTCGATATTCGTCGCTACCTTTTCTAACGCTTTTTGCCCTAATTATTAAAGTTATTAATTATTGTGTATTCTGATAATATAATATTTCAGTAATAACTAAATATTTTGTTTGTGACTGTATGGTAATTACGATGTAGAATTTAGCCCCTAAATTTAGTACTCATATGTTAGTTCTTTTATCAATTTTTTTTTTCGTTATTATTGTGTATGTTTTTTCCTATTATTGTAACTATAATGTGTGAACAGAAACAGGATCCCTTCCCAATACCCGAGACTTGTCTCTATGGGGGAGGAATCTCGAAATATTTGTATAGTAAAAGAAACCTTTGTAGTGAAGTATTAGTATTTCTTCTTTCATCGTTTCCTCATTGCTGAGGGTCGTAATTTGTGGAGCTACCTACGGACAAAACATGACGCCTCCAGTCCTCTCTGTTCTCCGAAATCCGCGCCACCGAGCACAAGTCTCTCCCAGTCATTTCCTTAATCTGGTCGCACCACCTTGCAGGAGATCTACCTCTTCTTCTTTTGCCTGGAACACTTCCCATAATTATATTTTTTCCAGGTTTCCTGACTTCTGGTGATGTGACCAAAGAAACCCAGTACTCGAAGACTGCATACTACAGATAGTCGTTCCGTTATTTTAAATTCTTTGAGGACTGAGTCATTCGTCATTTAGTGTTATTGAAAAGAAAAAGATTTTGTGATTGTAATTGAAAATAATATAGTCAAAAAAGCAATAAAAAACTAGTAGTATGAATTGACTAAAGCTATCCGTTTTAAAATAACTTTTCTTTTCACTGATGAAAGCAAATTGTGAACATATTCCTACATACAACATCCTACATCCTTTTCAACAAAAAGGTTCATATGAAGACAAATATTTCTCAAACATTGACTTTTCTATTAACAGTAAATTGACATCCAGAAAACATTTATCTATTGCTTGCTTGAAAGAATTCGTGAAATACAAAAGTAATAGTTTTTTTTTATATTCTTCTTATATCAAGTATTATTCGTAAATAAAAAAAGTAATGGCTTTTTTTATATTCTATTTATGTCAAGTATTATTATCATAAAAATTTTGAATATTTTTTATTTATAATTTAGGTGAGTACGTGTATCTACAAGCTGTGAAATACATATTTCTTAATTAGATCTCTACTCATCCATAAGAGATCCAGAATCAAATCTTAGTGTTTATAATAAATTGAGTACTTTTCGTCATAAAACTTCAATTATGAACAAAAAAATTACCCGAGATAAAAAAAGCTGTACAAAATAATGTCATAGACAATTTATTAGGCATATACAATTTATTTTTTTGTTAGTTAGAGAAAAACACTCCCAGAAGCAAAGAATAATTTTGTTGCAAAATGCTCTAAAAGAAAGAAGAAAATTACAAAATATTAGCGTTTCTTATACATATTCCTCATGTTGTAATTAATTTGAACATATTAACCATTTCCTGCGAAGGGGTGTCCATTACAATAACACATTCCATTAGCTCCCCAATGCCAACAGCTCCCCGACCCACATTTAGACAATGTCGCGTTTGTTTCTGACATCTCGGTAGGCATGTTCAAACAAACAATGCCTATTCCATTATACGACTACGTAAGTAAGGAATGCAAATGATGTAGAATTTAGTAAATGGATCAACTATTAAATTAAGGGATGTGGAGGAGGCTTAAGGGTTTGCGTGTCCGAACATCGTGTTTACATTGTCGATACAAGGGAAGTTCTCACTCAGAGAAAGTTAGGTATAGGTATACTAATTGTTCCAATTAAGGTAACAATTTCAAATGTATAAAAATTATTAGGAGTATGCATACCGACATTTCAAAATTTTCAAAAAACGGGAGACCTTATATATCGACAACCGTTACAAAATATGCCTTGGAACAAAATAGGGTAGATGGATTGAACATTTATCTAGGGAATAACCGTAAAAGATTTTTTATATCTTGTATAGATTTCTAAAAAAAAATGTGAGAAACACCTCTGATCTTTTTTCCGAAAGACGGAAACTCGTTTCCCGAAAGTCGCGGTGTATTTTTTTTGTAATGATAATATTATGCATTTAAATCTAGATAATATGCATTTAAACCTTAAAAGTTTTTTGATAGACGCAAAATTAACCCCAAAAAATGAAAAAAACCCTAATTTTACCATTTTATCATGCGATTGTTCATGCGATTTTGAACCTTAATGCCGTGGGAAATGACTGTGACGTCATTCTTGGTGCCAAGCCCTTTTTAACAAGATTTTGTGCTCAGCGGGCCTGCGCCTGGTTTTAGGTGTGATGCAACCACTATTGCATATTGTATCATTTTTCTCTCCAACCGTAAGAGGTATTTGATTTTTAATAGCCTTTAATATGGAAGTTATGGAACCTGCTGAAAGGCCACCTAGTCATCATCCTCCTGGAAGACCGTCCAAAGCATGGAGGGACAGTCAGTTCTCGACATCCCAGGAGAAGTAGGAGCTTTCTGCTAGAACAGATCAACTGATCTACAAAAGGAGGAAGAAGAAAATTAGTACTATTTCAGGGGTAAAAAGTCTAGTTAGTAGGCAAGGCATAGAATGTGTTGGTACTACATAGTTCATATGTGAGTCTGAACAATATTCCGGGCTACGTATGGGTACTATGTATTATTATTTCCCTTCATAGAAAAGATACTGGGTTACAACTTGTACTTATTAGTAAGTATACGTATATATGTCGTAGTCCCATCGTAGAATTGGTCACATCATATCGTCCAACACACAACGTTTGACGATTTGACAGCTCACGTTTGGCCATATCGTTGTGTAGGGTCTCCATAATAGGTATAATAAAAATCTCATTTGAAATACTTAGGTTTTCTTTTTCATAGATTTTTTTTATTTAAAAAATAAAATATGTAATTGAATTTAACTGTATTCCCCTCTTCTAAATCCTCTATCCTCCTCGTTTGTAAAACCGAAACATTGATACTGTTTTTCATGAAATGGTGACATTTCATGAAATGACTGGGCACATCATGATGTGACCAATTCTACGATGGGACCACGACATATATACTCGTAATACAACTGCCTGTAAAGCTGAAAGATTGACTGACAGTATGTCGTTGGGTTGTCGAGAAAATGGAAAAACGTTAACATGCTTTGGGTTGGGTTGCTCGCTCTATTATCGCGACGTATTAAGAGTATGCAAACCGACATTTCAAAAATTTCTAAAAACGGGAGACCTTATATCTCGACAAGCGTTACTAAATATGCTTTGGAACAAAATAGGATAGATGTATGTATGTATGTATGTATGTAGGGAATTACCGTAAAAGATTTTTTTTATTTCGTATAGATTTCTCAAAAAAAAAATGTGAAAAACACCTCTGCTCTTTTTTCGAAAGACGGAAACTCGTTTCTCGAAAGTCGCGGAGTATTTTTTTTTGTGTACTGATAATGTGCATTAAAATCTAGGGAACAACCGTAAAAGTTTTTTGATAGACGCAAAATTAACCCAAAAAAAATGGAAAAAAACGCTATATTTACTATTTTATCATGCGATTGTTCACACGATTTTGAACCTTAATGCCGTGGGAAATGACTGTGACGTCATTCTTGGTATCAAGCCCTTAATTTTGTTGTGTAAGTCAGAATCTATATATACCTAACCTAAAATAAACACTTTACCGAGGAAATATTATGAACAATATCTCGTATTTACATGTAGGTATAAATATAACCTACGTCATATCAAATATATTTATAGAAAGATTTTGATTTGCAAATTTTATTCTTGTAGAGCACTGGATTTTTTCTACATTCCGTAGTATATACAATGTAGTAATCCCAAAACAGTGTAGAAGAATTGAGTGTGTTAAAAATACCACCCCCTCCCTTCAAGTAAGCAATGCATGGGTATTTA